>CAMZMU010000060.1:21392777-21998348 GCA_947311845.1 Poa pratensis
CCCTTCGCTGCTCGGGTTAATGCTTTTCCTGAGCAAAGAACTGCATATGGCAGCCAGTATGAAGAGAACAAAAAAACTCTTGTTGTGTACACATAGGAGCTCCAACCCACATAACATGTTCATAGAATGCTGCTTGAAATGCTTCTTGAGGTGAATGGAGAAACACAACACTGGAACAAAGCTTCAACCTGAAGATGCTCTGAATAACTTTAGATGTTAGCGGCTCATGTTATCCATACGTTTTTACTTAACAAAAACATTCAGGTTATTTTTAGTCAAAATGTAACCAAATTCAGTGGGAAGGTTGGATTTGGTTACATTTTGGTCTCATTTATCCGGGCGTGCATGCCTTGCCCATTCCTTATTTCCTTACCCTTCCTCGTCCGGTTTAGTGGTTATGCTGGTTTCAAGGAACTGCCTTGCTAACCACCTACACGGTTCTAAAATTAGCAGAGCTCACAGCATAAATACCCTACCACTGCCTCCTTTGAAGATTGAGCAGCCCGTAGATATCAGAGCAACGGTAGCAGCTGTTGCTCTGATATCACCCAATAAAAATAGCAGCATCGTTCGGCGTACGCCTCCCACCAATGGCTTCCTCCTCCAACACTGCCGTCACCGTCGTTGCCGTCCTCTGCTTCCTCGCGGCGTCGGCCGGTGTCACGGCGTCGCCTGCCCCCGCCTCAGCGCCTTCGTCTGGCAGCTTCTTTCAGGAGACGTGCGAGAGCGCTGGCGTGGACGCGGTCCTCTGCGTAGGACCGTTGTCGTCGGACTCGGCGGCACGGTCGCCGGCGGACACGAGCAGGTTCGCCCGCGCGCTCGTAATGCAGGCGAAACAGAATGCCTCGGAGGCGGCGGCACACCTCCCTCGCCCGTACGACTCCGAGGACCTCGAGAAGAAGTCCTTCGAGGTCCAGCGTTGCTACCAGGGCTGCAAGAAGAGGTATGTACGTATAACATGTCACAACAGACACCGATCGATCGTGTCTTACCCAAAGAAGTAAAATATCATGTAAATGTTTTGCTGCCATGGGTAGGTACGAAGCAGCGGTGGCCTATCTGGGCGACGCGGCGGCGGCGCTGGAGAAGAGCAAGTTCGACGACGCCAACCTGCTGCTCGGGACGGCGCAGGCGGAGGTGAAGCTGTGCCACAGGGGGTGCCAGGCGGTGCCGCCGCAGTGGGAGCTCATGGCGCGCAACCGCAGAGTCGAACGCCTATGCAACGTCGCCACGGCCGTCACACGGATGCTCCAGCGACACTGAAAACTGCCTGCCATGTCATGGCCGTCCATCTCTGCATGTTCGGTGTGTGGTTGGTATTGTTTCGATCCATCGATGTGGGCAGTTTGATGTGATTCCGTCTATCCATATATCTTCCTTCCTGGGCGTTTTATAACTTATTACCGGCCTGAATTCAAAACTTTAGTCGCTTCAGATTGATCTCACAACGGGTCAACGAACAGAACGCGACGAGAGTTACTCCAATGGTATCGTTAGGATCGTGATGTCTAGGCAGAATGATCCGAGCAGAGGGATAAAAAGGGAACCAAAACTTCCTTTCATTAACAAAACAGAAACAAAACTTACCCAAATATGGAAACGAAAACAGAAATTTACAGAGTGTAATTAGATATAGGAAGTTTTTGCGGAAATAGAAACGGAATCGAAGTGCTCTCCGATTGAACACAAGCAGGGATGAAATTTTAGTATCCACATGTGGGATGTGTAGATGTTTATGTTTTCTTTCTATGCACCATTACATCCTAACATATACACATTTTCGGGCCAACTCAATCCTATCAACTAAAAAAGGGAAAACTGCTCAGTATCGTCCAAGCGATTCCTACCCCCGAATCTCTCGCGGCTGATACCATGCAAGGCAATCCCAGCTTGAGGCTCAAGAACTATTTCCGGTTGCGTGCAAACAAGCTGATGGCGGTAGGACGTCATGGATGATCGCTATGTATGTGTGTTTAGTCGGTAGTTCAGGTCGCTAATCATGTAAACTTAGTCCGTTCGGTTGCCTTTTCCTTTTGTGTTTCTTTCTTACATTTCATTTATTTTACTTTATGTTTCTTCTTTATTTTCTTTTGTTTTCATAATTTACTTTCTTATGGTTATTTTTTATCCACATTTTTTATCCCATGGGTTTCATTTTTTTTTGTTCCACTTAGTGTGAAAATGATTCCCTGTTAATTCTTGTTTCATAGCTTTAAAATCGGATTCTTATTTTGTTTCATTTATAGTCGGGATGTGTTTCATGTAAGCTTCAAATTAAACAATTAGTATAAATTTATTATGTCTATAGTCGTGATTTGTCCGAGAGTCGTCAAATTTTTGTTTCAAGTGGTTCTAAACTTTCTTCTGATTTTAGTCATGATTTTTTTTCCTGATGTGTTAAAACTTTGTTCGCTTGGTCTACGTTTTTGTTCCTTTTATAGTCATGAGTTTAGTTCCACATGCTCTAAAATTATGTCTCAATTTTTTTTTCCTATCTATTTATGGAACTAAAATTTTGTTCCATCCGGTCTCAAGTTGTACTTCGTTCAGTAGTCATGTTTTGTTCTACGTGCCTTAATTTTTTCAATTAATCTAAATTTTTGTTTCTCTTGTAGTCCTCGTTTGTTCCATGGTATAAAATTATTGGATTTAGTCCAAATTATTTGTTCCGCTAATAGTTGTGGTTTTTCCAAAAATGCTACATTCTTTCCCCGCTTAGCCTAAAATTATGTTCCACTGATAGTCACGATTTTCTTTGCGACGTACTAAAAATACAGTCCAATTCTTTTTTTTTCTTTTTTGCATATGCATGTTATTTGTTCTACGTGACATAAAATTTGGTTCCAGTTCGTCCGAATTTGTGTTCTCCTTTTAGTCGTTCCATGGATACTGAAACATTGTTTAGCTATCATCTTCCCCGTGAAGAATCCGGTAAGATCGACGAGTGATGAATCAAAAAAGTTCGATGATGAGTTTAGACCGGTGAACTGCGCTGGCAGTCTCATCTTGGCCTCCCTCACCCATGTGTACCAAATTCCATGAGTCACGTCGACAAGAAAGTTTCTACCTAGACGATGTTGTTATATCCTTGATTTTCCTTGGAACGACTTTTGCAGCATTTTTTTATGTAAGGTAATTCAAAGGGCTTGGTCTGGATTCCTAAATTTATTCATGAGTAGCGTGCAGAAAACTGCCTTTTACAAGATTTGGGGAAAAAGATGGGACCGAGCGGCCTGCCACTGCTGTTCACCTTCTTGAATTTTTGTTTTGTTTTTTGCAAAGACAAATTTTTCATCGGGCCCTGGGCATGGCGCAGCTGGGCCCCGGGTAACCATGGCCATGCTTTAACTGGACTTTGTGCTGGGCTTTAACTGGGCACAGCATTCCGAATCGAACGAGTCCCTGCACTGGACAGCGCCGCCACCGGCTCTCCACAGTCCACTCGCCGTCTCGCCGCCTCGCATAGGACTGAACTCGCACGCCGCCGCTCGCCGTCTTGTGTGGCCCGTGCTGTACCGCAGCTCGCTTCGCTGGCTCGCCCCACTTCAGTTGCGGTGCCGGTGCGGCCTGCCGGTCTGCCGCCTTGCGGCCGGGTCGTGGCCGTCCGCCGTCGCCCATCCAGGGGCGGCGCCACCAGGGGGGCGAGGTGGGGCGGCCGCCCCCCTCAGCTCGGACGATTTTTTTAATATATGTACGCAGTACGCTACTGTCAGCTAATACATGAAGGAAGAGATTAAAAGAAGAAGAAAAAAGAAAAAGAAGGGGACGAGTCACGGAAACGCACGAGTAGGCCGTGAGGTTCGCTCTGCCCTGCTCGCTCGGTCGCACCCTGCCTCACGCGGTCGCGCTATTCGCGATTCCCAAATCTCGCTCGCCATGCTCGTTCTTCCTCGATCCGCCGCCGCCACTTGCTCGATCCGCCGCCGCCGCTGCTTGCTCCCCAATCTCGCTCCGCCCTGTTCGTTCCTCTCTGATTCACCAATCCCGAACCGCGGCGCCGCCCTGCTCCCTGCTTGTTTTCTCAATCCCCGCCGTGACTAGGAGGTAGGAGCGCGAGCTGCGCTGCCGGGCGCCACGCCGGCGATGGATGGAGATGAGGAGCCGGATTGGCCGAGAAGGCCGAGACCCGATGCGCCAAGAGGTTCCTGCAGACGACGCCAGGGGGACTGGGGGAGGAGTGGGCAGGGCTCATGGCGTCGCTCGGCTGCTCGACAAGCTCGCCGCCGTTGCGGAGAAGGTCGAGACCTGATGCGCCGAGAAGCTCATGTATAATAGCGCCAAGGGGAAGAGCGGGCAGGGCGAGCTATACGTCGGCGCCAGGCTCTGCTTCCTCGAAACCACGATCTGGTCAGTTCCCTTCCTAACCCTTTTTTTTCGATTTTGCTACTAGTATTTCTGAATAAAATGCCGCAGCTATGGTTCTGATACTGATTTGAGGGAAAGTGGCATAAACCTAGTAATCATCTTCTAAGTTCTCGCAGTATGAATGTGCGGTGAGCTGGTGCTGTAGTAGTCTAGTAGAACCACGATCAGATGGCGAGAGCACTGAATAAATGGAGCCATGCAGATATATGTAGGATTCATAGACCAACTAATTTGTGCAAGTGGCTGATTTTGCTCCCCTCAAGCTTTCTCCAGTGAATGGAAAAACCATGAATGTTTTCATATCTTAAGATACTATTGAGAATTGAAAGGTAGCATATCGCTGAAAGTTGCTGAAGTATCTATGCGTCTTCTATTGGATGGATTGTTAATTGATTTTGCTTGTAAAAAGTTGCCATACTTCTTCCTGCATTTGGTTTAGTGAAATCATTGTCTCCCCTCTGCTGCTCTTCACACAGCTGCTGGCTGGCTCCCAGCCTCCCCTCGACTGTAGGCAAGATAGCAACAGTCGAACAGAGAATGCACGCTGCACGCAGGCAGGAACAGCGAAGGGAAAGAAAGGTAATTTTATCAGTTCATTGAATTCTTGAAGAATTGAATTGATTCCGCAGTTAATGAATAATGTTATCTATGATTTCGTGTTGTAGGAATAGAGGACAAAGAGATTTTATCAATTGATCTCCCCGCCCAACCAGGGGACTGCACCCAACCAATCAGCAAATCCTCAAAGTCTAGAAGATCCTCAGCAAAGGAATTTTACCCCGTCGTTTTGATAAGTTCTCATATACCTCCGTACTACTGTTCTTAGTGTCGAGGTATTGGTAACGCGGAACTACTAGAAGTATTCATACGTACCGTAGAGGAGGTGGGGAAGAACGTGGAGGGTTCCAGTGACGGGATTGCACACACGATTTTACCCAGCTTCGGATCTCACGACGGCGGCGAGATCCTACGTGCTGCTATAATTCACTCAAGCAAATATGTGTACAGGTTACAATGAGGTTGTATGCGTGTGCCCTAAGGCCGCTGGAAGGCTGGCTTATAAAGGCGCCAAGCCTTCCCCTACAAGGAAAGCCTTAACCGACCTAGATCACGAGTCCTAGACTAACACGGTAACAAACCCTAGCTTGCTCCCTAAGGCGAACGCAGCCAGGCCTTCGTCTTGGACTTCACTAAGCCAGCCCAGAGCTTATCCTTGCGCCTAAGCCCATGAGGCCTTCTCCATTAAGCCCTCCGGCTTTATCTGATGGGCCTCCCTGGTGGGCCAGGTTTTATCCACCGTGGCAGGTATACCCGTTCGGCATAACCTCCACAGTAGTCCCCGGAAAGGTTTAAGTTCTTCGTTTGCCGTCTTTGTGAAACACGGGCTTTCGCCTTTGCGCAAGGCGGACAGAAGAGCTTGGAGCATTCCAAAATGAGACATTCAGTCTGCCTTAAGGATTAAGCCGAACTCTCCTGCACTTTGAACAATCTGGCAGAAAGATTCTGTCAGCGTCGAGTCTTGTCATGACGTCACCGCAGTCAAAGCCAGTCCACGACAGTCTGGACAAGCAAAGAGACGTTGTGATGCCATTACTGCTATTTTCCGCACACGATCTCCGAGGCGTGCGGGAGAAGATGCCCACACTGACCGTTGCGGGACGCGTGGCGAAAATCGTGCGACGTTATCTCCCGCACTAATCGCGGCGCACGGCCCCATAAAAGGGAACTGATTTCTTCCACCTGGTTCATTCCCTGTTCATCGTCCTCCTCGCCTGTCCTATCTGAACTCCGGCGAGCTCCACCACCACCACCTGCGCACCCACCCATGGAGAGCTCCGATGCAACCACGGGAGCGGCAACGGCGGCGGCGTCGGCGGCGACGGAGGACAAGATCTGGCCATGAGGGGATCGAGCTCCGCGGATGCATCTGCATCTCGCGCGGCAGCGGCGACAAGTTCTGCGGCCACCTCCATCGAAGCAGAGAAGAATGCCCAGCCCTCCGACGAGGGCGATGCGGCGGAGGCAGAGGAGAGGGAGAGGAAGCATCATCCCGCAACTGGGCAGCTTCCACCATCACCGACGCGGACCTCACGCAGCTGCAAAAGGAGGGCATCCTCCCACCACAGGAGAATGCCACTGGCGGTCAGCGTACGGCCACCCTGCTCCAGATCCCGCCGGCGATGAACGAGTGCTCCTCGTCTCACATCTCCTCCGCGGTTTGTCTTTGCCTCCGCATCCTTTTTTCCAATCAGTCTTAGACTACTATGGCCTTCAGCCTCATAGCGTAGGCCCCAATAGTATCTTGTACATAGCTGGCTTTATGGCTTTATTCGAAGGATACCTAGGCATAGAGCCCAGCTTAGAATTCTTCAAGTACTGCTTTACTTGCAAGCGCCAAACAGAGAAGGAAGAACTGCTTTCCTTAGGAACAGTTAGCATCAACCTTCGTAGAGGCAGAGACTGGTATCCTAAGGCGCCAAAAATAGATTCCATTAAAGGCTGGAATAGCTCCTTCTTCTACTGCAAAGACATGGCGCCAGTAGGCAAAGACATAGGACTTCCTCGCTTTTCTCCTTTGCCTGCGGAGCCTCGCCTTTCTTGGGGCGAGAAACCACTGAAGGTCCTTCCTGACAACCTCCGTCGCATGCAAAGGCGGATTGAGTATTTGACAAAGACTGCTGTGCCCAAACTCACGGGCGCAGACACCATCCTATGTTGGTTGTCAAGGCGAATCCAGCCTTTGAAAGATCGCAAAGGACTCATGTGCCACTACACGGACCAGAAGAAAGATCCCCTCCGTGTTAGTGAGAGTGACCTTACGCACGACGCCCTTATGTATCGCTTTAAGAGGATTGCCAAGGAAAGGATCCAGCTCACAGAGCAGCGTCCTATGTACACAGCCGCCAACCCGGCTCCAAGGTAAGGCATTTACCATTACTGTTTTTACACTTCCACAATGTTTGCCTTACTAACACCACTTTTGATTTCAGCTCGCCCTTTTGCCGGATAATCTGCTGGCTCCTTTGTTTTACGTGCCTGAAGCGGCACCCGAGCCCTCAAAGACTCGGAAACGAAAGGCTTCAGGAGCCACTGCAGCAACTTCAGCAGCAGAAAGGCGGAAGCGTGAAAAGCCATCCCTGTTAACGCCGAAGTGCTCGACATTGAGGACGATGAAGATGCGGCCTTCAATGCTCCAGTACAGAAGTAAGCCGAACCTCAATTTCTTTAGTAAGGCGAACAATGTCTATGAATGTTATCTTATTTTGTATGTGATTTGCAGGATCAAACCAACTGCACCTCTCAAGAGGAAGAAAGTAATTTCTTCCAGGCAAAGAAGACTGAGCCCTCTCCAGCCATCGCTCCCCCCACTCCCTCCGTTCAACAAGAGACAGCCCAGGCCCATCTGAAGATCATCATATAGATTGGACTCAGCCGTCTTACCTGATAAGACGGAAACTGAAAAGTTGGCCAGGGCTGCCGCTGCTGGGAAGGCGGCGGTACTTCAGTCAGAGGAGCCGAACGAGCCCATTACTCGTGAGGCTATCCGCAACATGGTGAAGCAAGAGCTCTTTGACGACGAGGGGTACATCTTACCCAACATCGCCGCCATGCTTGCCGATGAGAAGGAGCGCAACGAGCCGCCTCCGAAGCTAAGGCCAGTTGGTCAAACATTGACCATATTAAATCTGGAAGACAATTGTGACGAGCTGTACGTCACAATGAAGAAGAGCTACAAAGCCTTGAAGGCCATGATGCAGGTAAACATTCCGTCTTTATGTACATACTAGTCCCCGGGCATTACGTTGTGCTTTGACTAAGCCGACGTAATGGCCTTTCTTTAATGTGATAAAGACTCAGTCCCCAAGCCCATTGTAGCCATACCTTATTGCTTTACCTTTCTTACTTACTACTACCCTTGCCTAGCAGAGCAGTGAGCAACTTACATGCGATCTATGGTACTCACTGAGTAACCAAAGGCAAGTGCTCAAGCAAGCCGTCGCCGAAAATAAGGCGAACAAAGGTAAATGTTGTTCTTTCACATGCAATGTGATTTAGTTCATTTTAAGACATAAGATGCTCAACACATGCAATGTGTTTTGCGCAGCTGTTGTGGCGAAGGCAAAACAGATCGTCAGCGAGACTGGCGATATAGAAGTGGTGAGGCGGGAAAATGCCGCCTTGTTTAAGCAACTGGAGGAGAACCGAAAGACGGCCGAGGCCAATCTTAAAGCCGTCCAAGACAGCGCCGCTGAAGGGCAGAACAAACTGAAGGCAGAACTTTGAAACTGCAGCGACAGGCTGAAAAGGATGGGCTCCTAATCCAGAGCTTACAAGGTCGTCTTGAACGCCAAGCTGATGAGAGCACCGCCATTGACGAGAAACTGCTAAGTAAGCCTTTCTTCTTTTACTTTCGCACTTTCTGTCACTTTTCGCCTTTATTCAAACACTTCAGTGCGCCTTAATTTTTTCCATTCCTCCCTTCTCAGTTCCAGCTGGATTTGGGGAAAGGCTTACCTCTGAGACGCGCTGGAGCTTATCTTGGAGTGTGGCGAGATTGTGTCAGGGCTGTATGCTGCGGGAAGAGACGTTGTCGCCAACATCTTCCCAAAACAGCTGCCCCAAGTGACAAACACCAGCAACTTGCTGCCACTTCTTCAGAACTGCGTCCCAGAGGTGGTGGAGCGTCTTCGCTCAGCAGCTAGAGGCGGAGCAAAACTTGCTCTAGGACTTGTTCGCGGCCACTACCCCGAGTCAACATGTGGCGCGTTATCAAGTGTTTCCCAGCCAAGGACAGAGACGGCAACGAGCTCGTCAAAGAAAAGGTCTATGCCTCTGTCTCTGGCTTTGCCTCAGCCGTTGCTGAGATGGTAGACTTGTCTATCTTCTTCTCCAAGAAGCCTGTGCCTCCCCGTCCTGACGACGTGTCTGATGACGAAGCCGAAGCCCCACCACTGGCAATGGCGATGAGTCAGAAGACGGAAATGAAGAAGAAGAAGAAGAAGGCGAGTCTGAAGCTACGCTGGATCCATCCAAGTCCCCTGTGTCTTCGCCTCCTCAGTCCCCTGCATAAGATGCAGGAAAAACTTTGCATTAAGCGTGTCATGAAAGATGGCACAAAAGACTTGTTAAGTTATGTTTTGTAATGGCAGGAGCCTTTTTATCTGTTGAACATGTTTGTTTTGCGACGCATGCACTTATTTTTAAAAGGCTTGCAAACTATGCTCCTTATCCGTCTTAAGTTTTCTGGCTTATATGCTTTAGCCTTTTCGTATGCTGGCAGAACCTAAGGCACGGAACACTTCGCTGGCAACAGGGTTAGTAACCAAACTGTTTAAACACAGAAACGGCGCCGGCTTTTGGTGCGTAAAGCATCTACTAAGACAAGCCAGCATATACGCGATCAGATAAATACTCTTAGACGGATGCAATTTTAATTTTTGTAAGGCCTTAAGGCAAAAGCATCATGTGAGTAACCACAAGCACGAAGCCAATTCGGGTTAACATTGATATTTTTATCGAAATATATGATCAAATGGAAATAAAAGACGGCGAGAACTCATGCATAAAAATAATTGAGGGAACCAAAGACTTTTATTTCATAATCATATATGGTGTGATTACAATAGAATTGCTAAGTGTAAAAAGGACGTAGCTGCTCAATGTTCCAAGGACGTTTCGTCTCCTTGAGCACTGCTTCTTCGTTCCTTTTCCTTTTGCGGCCTCTTTTCTTCTTCTTCTCGATATCACGGAGGTCCACAAGATAATATGCCCCGTTCTTAAGCGCTTTGCTGATAACGAAGGGTCCTTCCCATATGGGAGATAGTTTGTGCTCCTTTTGCTGAACAAGGCGAAGCACCAAATCGCCTTCTCGAAACGATCTCCGTCTTACCTTGCGACTGTGGTAACGCCGCATGTTCTGCTGATAAATGGCGGAGCGCTGAAGCGCTATCTCACGCTCTTCTTCGAGAAGGTCTAAGCCATCCTGTCTGGCTTCTTCTGCGTCTGCTTCAACGTAGGCTGTTACACGAGGTGTGTCGTGCAGGACATCTGTTGGGAGTACCGCTTCAGCGCCATATATGAGAAAGAAAGGGGTATAGCCTGTTGCACTGCTTGGAGTTGTGCGTATGCTCCATAAGACAGCAGGTAATTCTTCTACCCATGCTCCAGCTGCTCTATGCAAAGGCACTTCTAATCTTGGCTTTATTCCCTGTAGATTATACTGTTGGTTCGCTCAACTTGGCCATTCGATTGTGGATGAGCCACAGATGCTAAGTCCAAACGAATACCAACTTCACCACAGTACTTTGCCAGTTCTCCTACGGCGAAGTTTGTCCCATTGTCCGTAATGATACTGTGGGGGACGCCAAATCTCGTTATAACCTCAATGACGAACTTCTTGGCTGTTGCCCCATCAAGCTTTTTTATGGGCTTAGCTTCAACCCACTTGGTGTATTTATCCACCGCAACTAAGAGATGTTTGACGCCGCCTCGCGCAGTCCTGAATGGACCTACCATGTCCAGTCCCCAGACCGCAAATGGCCACGTGATTGGATGGTGCGCAATTCCTGGGCTGGCATCTTTGGCTGTCTTGCATACTTTTGGCATCCAACGCATTTCTTGACGAGTTCTTCTGCATCTTGCTTTGCTGTGAGCCAGTAGAATCCATGTCTAAAAGCTTTGGCGACAATTGCTGCAGAGGCATGATGACCGCAACATCCACCATGGATCTCTTCTAGTATCTCCTGTCCTTCTTCCGGCGAAACGCATCGTTGATATACACCTGTGGTACTCCGCTTGTATAGCTCTCCATTTATTATTGTGTATGCCTTAGCTCTGCGCACAACTTGCCGCCTTAAGACTTCATCCTCTGGCTCTTCCTTGTTAAGGAGGAAATTTATGTAGGGCTGTGTCCAGTCTGGCTTACCAGCATGACGGAAACAGACTGCGAAGCCATGGGGTCATCCTCATCTCCGCCTTTAATAGACGGCACGTACAGGTGCTCCAAAATATATCGGAGGGCACCTTCGATCTTTTCGAGCCCATTCTGGCTAAGGCGTCCGCTGCTTCATTTTCCTCCCTTTTGATATGCTTGACTTCTAAGCCGATAAAACACCGACCAAACTCGTCTACCGTGCGTCGGTATTCAGCCATTGTAGGGCTCTTCGCGTCCCATGCCCCTTCTAACTGTTGAACAACGAGGTCTGAATCGCCATAGCACAAAAGACGGCTAATGCCCAAATCCTTTGCGACGTGCAATCCATGCAACAGAGCCTCGTATTCTGCAACATTATTAGTGGCATTGAAGTGTATCTGCAAGACATAGCACATCTTGTCTCCTTTAGGGTTCTTCAGTACCACGCCAGCTCCCGATCCCTGCAACATTTTGGAGCCGTCAAAGTGCATAACCCAATATTCTTCGTCAGGGAGGGGAAGTTCATCCATTGCTTCGTCCAGTCTGCGATGAAATCAGCTAAGACTGGGATTTGATGGCTGTACGTGGCTTGTACTGGATATCGAAGGCTGCCAATTCAATTCCCCACTTAGCCACACGTCCAGTGGCATCAGTGTTGTTTATAATGTCACCCAATGGCGCCTTACTGACTACCGTGATTGGGTGCTCTTGGAAATAATGGCGTAATTTTCTGGCTGCGAAGAAAACTCCATAAGCCAGCTTCTGATAGTGAGGGTATCGTTGTTTGGATTCGGAGAAGACTTCGCTGATATAATATACCGGCCTTTGTTCCGGTAGCTCCTTTCCTTTCCTTTCGTTCAACAACAACCACTGCACTAATAACTAGGTTGGTAGCCGCCATGTAAAGTAGCATCGGCTCTTGTGGTAGAGGAGACGCTAATATTGGTGCTGAAACTAAGGCGTCTTTTAACTGTGCTAAGGCTGCATCTGCCTCTTCAGTCCAGACGAACGTCTTAGTTTTCTTCAACAACCTGTATAGGGGTAAAGCTTTATCCCCAAGCCTACTAATAAATCGGCTTACAGCTGCTGCAGATCCTGCGAGCCTTTGGACATCTTTAAGACAAGTAGGCTTTTTGATGTCCATGATAGCTCGAATCTTTTCTGGGTTAACCTCAAGACCTCTTTCTGAAACAATGAAGCCTAAAAGTTTTCCTGCTGGGACGCCAAAAAAGCATTTTCCCGGATTTAGCTTCATGTTATATTTTCTCAAGTTATCAAAGGTTTCTTGAAGGTCAACGATGAGATCGCCGCGTTTTCGCGACATAACGGCAATGTCATCGACATAAGCGTGAACATTGCGGCCTATTTGATCGTGTAGGCAACGTTGTATGCACCGTTGGTACGTTGAGCCAGCGTTTTTAAGCCCGAAAGGCATAGTTATGTAGCAAAACGTTCCGAAAGGTGTGATGAAGGAAGTCTTAATTTGGTCAGACTCCTTCATCTTAATTTGGTGGTAGCCAGAGTAAGCGTCCAAAAAGCATAGTAATTCAGAACCTGATACAGCATCTACGACCTGATCAATTCGCGGCAATGCGAAGGGGTCTTTAGGACAGGCTTTGTTTAAGCCGGTGAAATCTATGCACATGCGCAAGTCTTTCACGTCCTTCTTAGGTACTAATACAGGATTTGCTAGCCAATCTGTGTGGATAACCTCTCTAATGAAATTAGCGGCACTAAGCCGAGCTACCTCTTTTCCTATTGCTTTCTTCTTCTCTGGACCGAAGCGACGAAGACCTTGTTTTACTGGCTTGGCACCTTTGGCGACATTAAGGCTGTGCTCGGCAAGTTCCCGGGGTACTCCTGGCATGTCTGATGGTGACCATGCAAAAATATCCCGTTGCTCACGGAGGAACTTGACGAGCGCGCCTTCCTATGCGTCACTGAGGTGCGCCTATGTTCGTCGTCTTGCTTGCATCAGCGTTGTCCAGCACGATCTTCTTCGAGTTTGAGCTGGCCTTGAAGTAACATCCGAGCGCAAGGAGGCTTTTACCATCCGGCATTTCATTGGTGTTAACTTCTTTCTTGTACTGCTCCAGCTCTTCCTTGCTGATGACTGCTTCTGCTAAGACGGCGTTTCCTGCTTCGCATTCCTTCGCCTTCTTGAAGTCGCCATTGACCGTGATGACGCCGTTTGGTCCAGGTATTTTGAGCTTGCTGTAGATGTAACACGGGCGTGCCATGAATTTGGCAAAGGCTGGGCGGCCAAAGATTGCGTGATACGCACTTTTGAATTCCACCACCTCAAAGGCAACTTCCTCAGTCCTATAGTTTGTTTCGTCACCGAAGGTGACGTCTAAGACGATTGTTCCCATAGAACTGGCCTGCCTGCCTGGCACTATGCCGTGAAACTTGACTGTGCTATGTTTTAGCTGTGTCTCAGAAAGGCGCATGCGCTTTAAGGTTTCAAGATAGAGGATGTTGATGCTACTCCCTCCATCCATAAGCACCTTAGAAAGCCTGCATTGCTGCACAATTGGGTTTACAACGAGCGCGTAATTCCCTGGGTTCTGTGGAATATGATCAGGATGATCGTTGCGGTCCCATGTAATGGGGTGCTCGGACCAGTTGAGATACTGGGGAACCGCTGGCATAGTGGCATTGAGTTCCCTCCAGGCTGCCTTTTCCTTTTTGGCCGAAGGAGTGGCAAGGAAGTGACAAGGCTTGTTTCGACCCTTGGAAACTTGTTGCTCCTCTTGTGCTTTGGCTCCTGATCTTCCGGCTCCGAAGCACTTTCCTCGTTGTCCTTCTGCTCTTTCTTGTCTTTACGGTTCTTGCGCTTGAACTGTTTTGCCTTGAAGCCAGCGTCGGATCCTTCTTGATATCATCGTTAAGGCGGCACTGCCTGTTGGTATGGGTGCATTTGCCAAGCTTGCTATGATGGGCACAAGGTTCATCTTTGATGTCGTCATAGGTGATTTTAATGGGTCTTGACCCTTGACTGTCATCGCTCTTCTTCTGCCATCTGCTAGCCCCGCTCTGGCCACCCTTCTTATTGGCAAAGGCTACCTCCTTTGATGGTCCTGGCGCATCGTTGGCTTCCTTCTTTTTCCGGCTTTGATTGTTGTTTCGCTTTTCCGGGTTAACAGCTATGTCCATGCGCAGATCGCCGTCGTCAGCTCGAGCGTCGTCTTCTGCTGCAGCGTAATTGTTCGCGCTGTCTAAGAGCTCGCCGAGGTGTTTGATGTTTTGGCTGGCCAACATATATCTCATCATGTTGCCTTTCTTCAGGCTGTTCATAAAAGCATGTATGGCCTGGATCTCAGAAACGTCTTCGCATGCATTCTTTGTCTCTGTCCATCGAGCTATGAAAGCTCTGCTTGACTCCCCCTCCACTTGAGCGCACTTTAGTAGATCTGAGTAAGCCTTTGGACGTTTGTATGTGCATGAGAAGTGTTGCATGAATGTTTTCTGCATGTCTTGCCAATTGTGGATACTCTTTTCTGGCAAAGTGTCGATCCAACCGGGCCGTTCCCTCCAACATGAGTGGAAGAAAACGTACAGCTGCATTGTAATCACCGTCATTAATACCAACGGCGTGGATGTAATCAGGCAGCCATATGTCCGGTTTGTCAATGCCATTGTACTTGTCCACAATTTTCTTGACATTGCCTAGCGAGGATGGGAGTTGCACCTTGCGAATCGCCGGTCCAAAGCACACAGGGCCCAGGTAAGACTCCTCTTTGGCCGCTTTAATCTCATCGAGACGGATGCGGGCGTCTGAGATATGAGTGTTTTCCCTGGCTGGCCCTTTGTTGGATTGGCTACGCCTTGGCTCCTCCTGACGGCTTTGGCGATGAGGGGAGCGGGAGCGAGATCGCCTTTGAGGCGGATCTCTGTTGCCCCTATTTCCTTCGTCTCTTGCCCGTGCTGCGGGCGGAGGTGGCATGTTAAGCCGGTCACTCCCACGCCGTGCGTCCTTCCCCTTGTCTTGATCTCTTTCACGGCGAGGCGGATCATTCTTCTTATGGCGTGTGTTATCCTTTGCCGGTGGTCGTCCTTGCCTTTGTCACTATGGCGATTGGACCCAGTCTTTGACTCATCCCTGTGTTTGTCAGGAACTTTGTCCTTCCTAGGTTCTTTACCCTTATTGCCATGGCTACTGGAACCAGCTGGTTCCTCTGGATCTCCACCGCCGGCAACGGCTGTCTTGCAAAGACGCGTGTCGTCCGCCAGTTTTGAGTTTGAGTCCGCCTTAGCCTGCTGCTCTACCGCCTTTTCGATGAGCATTTTAGAATAATGGTGGCGCTCTTCAATTGGAACTGCTTCGTCTCCCATGATTTCCCTGGCCGCCTCTAGGTTTTTGGCCGGGGTGGAGAAGAATATGACTCCATCAGGGTTAACTCTGAAAGAGTATTTCTGCCAAGGCTTTAAAGGCTTTTGGGCAGAAGTCTTCTCGAAGTTTCCCTGCAGATCCCGATGCAGAAGAGGGTCACGTATACTTCGTATTTTGCGGAATTTCTCAACATCGCGCTCACGCTGGTACTCTTCCTCTTCTAGAGCCTTTCCAACTAGGATTAACTCTTTTTCCTTGTTCAGGAGGGACAACTTATACTTGATGTTGACTTCAGTCTCAGCCAGGAGCGCTTTCCGTCTTTCCTCAAGTTCAACCGCGGTTGGATTTGGTCCCAAAGGTGTTTTGAGGAGCTCCAATGCGCGCATGTGTTCCTCCTTTGACCGCTCCAGGTCTTCTTCAATAGGCGTAGCCGGGGGAGGCCTTTTAGGGTCCAGCACATCCTCTGGCTTTTCCGCCTTGTCACCAATGTGTTTGATGCTAGAGGAAACTTCAGCCTCGTCTGGCTTAGCCGCGGCCGCACCATCCTCAGAGCTATCTGTGCCGGGAAAGTCATTAAGACTTCGTTTGGATCGGATGAGCCATAGCCTCGCGCGGCAACCTGTGCTGCGAAGTCTTCCTCCTTATGCTCATCGAGATCTGAATCTTCCGCCATTGGAGCGGTGCCATCAGATCCGGCTTCTGAGTCTGCTCCTGTCTGTAAGGCAGGTAATATTGACTCAGGGTCAGATTCGGCCGGCTTAGGGCCAGATGCGTCAATGACACCGACAAAGCGAGAGGCGGGCTCCATAAGCTCATAAGAGCTGGAGCCAGAATCGCTTTGGGTATCAGAGTCACTCAGATCGCGATAGACAAAGGCCTGATCCGATCTGTGTTGTTGCTCGATTGCATAATCGATGGGGTGGTGGGTGGGCCAAAAGGCGGCGGATCCCCTGGGGAATCCATACGCCTCAGCCGTAAAACCCATGAAGATGTTGATGGTGCCGAAGGGGACGACGAAGCTTGACACCAGTGCGTCGTTTGCTGAGACGTAGGACCGTCGTCTTCGATGCACCCAAAGTTGTTGATGATGCGGGCGCGACCAACGCCATAGTCTTGCCGATCTCGCCCAATGCTCCCGCCTGAAACAAAACTCCCGACGCCTTGGGCCCCACGGTGGGCGCCAACTGTCGAGGTATTGGTAACGCGGAACTACTAGAAGTATTCATACGTACCGTAGAGGAGGTGGGGAAGAACGTGGAGGGTTCCAGTGACGGGATTGCACACACGATTTTACCCAGCTTCGGATCTCACGACGGCGGCGAGATCCTACGTGCTGCTATAATTCACTCAAGGCAAATATGTGTACAGGTTACAATGAGGTTGTATGCGTGCCCTAAGGCTGCTGGAAGGCTGGCTTATAAAGGCGCCAAGCCTTCCCCTACAAGGAAAGCCTTAACCGACCTAGATCACGAGTCCTAGACTAACACGGTAACAAACCCTAACTTGCTCCCTAAGGCGAACGCAGCCAGGCCTTCGTCTTGGACTTCACTAAGCCAGCCCAGAGCTTATCCTTGCGCCTAACCCATGAGGCCTTCTCCATTAAGCCCTCTGGCTTTATCTGACGGGCCTCCCTGGTGGGCCAGGTTTATCCACCGTGGCAGGTATACCCGTTCGGCATAACCTCCACACTTAGGTTTTTTTTCATCTGTTATGTAATTTCTAGGACCATTAACAATGAAGTTGAAACTATATGTTCATGTCTACAATTGCACCAACTTTCAGTGGCATTACAAGAGTTTTTTAGTACTCCCTCCGATCCGGTATAAGCATCGAAAGAAAAGAGCTGAACACGTACAAATCAACAAGAGCACTCTCGACAATTTTTTGGGATCGGAGGCAGTAGTATTTTGCGTCAAGTTTTAGTATTTTTTTGCGCCAAGTTTTCACCTGGGGCTTGCTCCAATCCTGCCTCCGCCACTGGGTGTATCTATGTCTAAATTCTTTCAACCGTCGCAAGGCATGGAAACTTTTGGTAGTAGATATTATAATGCTCTAAGTGGAATTATATCCCACTAATCTTCCACAAAACATAGTTCCCTTAGAAAATTCGTATTGGAGTTTTGAACAGAGCAATGACAAAAAGGAGTAGTCCACTGGGATATACAAAAACAAAGGCCAAACAACAGAAGCACCACAAAGTTAGGCTGTGAACCACAATTAGCTTTCTCTATGCAGTACAACTTTATCTCATCTATGGCAAACTTATATATAAACTTGTAGCATCTAGCAAAAGTAGCCGGCTGATCCACACAGACAAAACACAACGATATTATACCTCCCTCCGTCTTTTATTGTGCCACACCTCTTTTTTGTCTGCATGTGACAGTTTCACTTACAACCATAATAAATCTCAGGTAGTAACTATACTAGTAACATATATATGATTAATGTGTCTAGAGCTATGATAATAAGTCTGATTGTCAGTACTTCAATCCGCTTGTGAAGGGCACGCCGGTCTGGGGCAGCCAGTTGTCTCCAAGCACCATGTTGTTGACTGTGAAGTTGCCGGCCTCGGCGATGTCGCCAAGCACGTGGTATCCGGGCCAGCCGACCCGACGGCCAGTTTCGGCGCCCGGCCCAGAGTTGTTAAACTCGGCATAGTACAGTGTATCGAGCGCGAAGTCCCCGGACCATGGCATCCACCCTGTGGCGTCCACGAGCCCCCCGAGGTACGACTCCATGATCACGGTGCGCGAGTAGTTCTTCCAGGGCCGGCCGAGGTAGGTGCGCGTGTCGTAGGCGGCGTTGGCGGCGAGCTCAGGGGACTGGAGCAGCGTGCAGCCCTGGATGGATGTCCCCGTGTTCTGCTCCGGGTTGGTGCGGCCCTGCGCCGTGATGGTGTTGCTCTGCCCCTGCATCGGGAGCCGGGAGTAGAAGGTGCAGTCCTGGAACACGACGGCGGCGTTGCCAAACACGTAATCCACGGTGCCGTGCACCTCGCAGCCCCGATAGAACTGCCGGAGGGAGTGCGTGTAGAGCGTGTCCTGGTACGCCTCGAAGCTGCAGCTGTAGAACGTCGACAGGTCGGCGCTGGACCTGAGCGCCACCGCCTGGTGCTTCGCTGGACCAGCCGTGTTCCGGAACGTCATGTTCATCGCCACGAACCCTTGCCCTTGCACAGCTGCGCCATGCATACAATTAAAATGTTAATTATTGGCTTGGTCACTTGTATTTTGTTTTTTATTATGTTCGATTTTGTGTCTGTCCAATTTGGATGAAAATGTTTGTTTTTTATTATGTTCGATTTTGTGTCTGTCCAATTTGGATGAAAATGTTTGACCTTACAAAACAGATAGGCAGAAAGTAATGAAATACCCTTATTGTATAATTGTACCTACAAAACTAGAAACTGGTGGCATGTTAACGGAAAGTTATCGACGTGTGCATGCTTGCTACTCCCTCCGTTCCAAATTAATTGACTTGTTTTTGTCCAAATATGGATGTATCTATACTTGTTATGTGTCTAGATACATCCGTGTGTAACCAAATGTGTGTCAATTAAATCCGAACGGAGGGAGTATTTAGGAGCAACTAGTTGGTGCATGGTGATGTGAAAAGACAAGAGTCAAAATCCGAGATCGGAGACGCGCGTGGAGCAACTCACTCATTCAGTCCCTTGCCAACATTGGTGTCATGGGACCAAATTAAAGCGACGTTTTTTAGGTTTCATCCTCCCTGTCCATTTGCCAGCTAGAGCACGCCTAGTGCCACTACCATTTCATATACTTGTTTCTAAATGAAAGTGCAATCTCTCAAATGGCCACTAGTTCCCAGCTAAGCTATGTTGTTTAGTCCAGATCAAATAACATCACTCGTGTCAACTAATTATCTTTCCCACACAAAACTCTCATTATCTTAGTGTTATTTCATTTATTTCCTAATACCATTGAAAATTCAACCCGTCGAGTAATAGTTGTTGTAGTTAAAATTATTAGAAGACTCCATTTCTAGGCTCAACGAGAAATTCGATTCCTAATTCAACACTATTATGAGTGTCCAATTATGTCTCTAGCAGTAAATGAGTAGCTATATGTTGTAGAACAGTATTGTAACTTCAATTTTGGAAATGTGCAACTTGGAAGTTGCAAACTTCTGTGCCTAAAGTTCTAGGGCAATAACCGAGTGGTAGGGTTGCAATGGTGCATCCCTACGAGCAGGGGTCGATTTCTGTTAGGGACAAATTTCCGGTAACTCGCCACGGCGAGCTCTTCCTTTACAAAAAAATAATATTCAACAAGGCTCCTCCCCTCATTGAACTAGTTTTTGTTTTAATATTTGTGCAGCATTAGACTTCATAATGTGTACATTGGAATTTGGATGACTTGTAGAAGTATCAATTTCCTGGACTACATAAAAACCGTAAATTCACAAATAAAAGTTGACTTTGTTTTCAAATTACAATATGTATTACCTCTCCTAAAACAAATAACATAAAAATTCTCCCTAGTTGTGAACATATATAGTACTGAAAATGATTTTTTTATAAAGGTGGTGATTATAATTCTAATCCATCAATTTGGAAAAACAATATGAGTCTATGGTCGGTTAATGTTAAGTTGGCAAGTTTTGCGCATACAGCGATATCATGTATGTGCACAGTGCACTCTCCCAAAAGTTATATTCTTGAAATTAGAGGTTCATATGTTTAACGTCAAAAGGATAAAAGAGTGATATGCGTGAATTGTTTTATTTCTTATTTCTTTTTGTGTTTTTCCTTTTCTTAGGCAGCTGATAAATTACTATTTCTAATTCCACTATAATAACCACCCGATTTGAACATTGGGTAGTATGAGAAAAATCTTAATTGATTAGCTTCGAATGACTGTGAAATAAGGTTAGCTAGGAAATACTCCCTCCGTTTTTTAATACTCACTCCATCAAAAAATAAGTGTCTCAAGTTTGGCAAAAAGTGGATGTATCTATACATGAAACATGTCTAGATACGTTCACTTTTGAGCAAACTTGAGACACTTATTTTTGGACGGAGGGAGTATAAGATGTTTTAGGTGTTACACATGTTGTCTAGATACATATTAAAGTGGATGAACATGCACACTAATACATGTCTACATATATTCATGTACATGTGCATGTGGAAAAATGTTAAAACATGTTATATTAAAAAACGGAGGGAGTAGTCACTCCCTAATCCCTATGACCTAGAAATTTATTGTGTCCTTCATGCACTGTAAACTTACCAACGGTGGCCGAGTTGAAGGTCGTCCAGCCGTCGACCACGCTCCGATTGCCGGTGATCACCGTTTGTCCCATCCCATCGCCGATCATCATGATATACTTCATTTTCTTCGGCACCACCACGTTCTCGTCGTACACGCCTGCCAGCACGTATATCACGTAGTACCCGGTGCTGCCATTGAGGTTTGTGGGCGCGGCCGTCACGGCTTCGCCGACCGTCGTGTAGTTCCCGGAGCCGCCCTGGTCGACTGTTACCGCTCTGTACACCGCCACCGTCCCTTGGGGCCCCTCGATCGCCATCCGCCGGACCATCTCCTCGTCGGCCGCGTCGAAGAGCCCCCTCCTCGCGTGCGCTGCGGCGGGCGGCTTCTTGTGGCCGTGGTGCGGCGGCTTCTTGGGCGCCTTGGTTGTGGGCACCCACGCCCTGGTGAAGAGCGACAGCGAGAGGCTGTAGAGCTTGGTGCCGTTGGCGATCGGCGTGGCGAGGCCGCCGCGGTCGGACCACGCTCCCGACGCGGCCTGGAGGCCATCGAGGCAGGTCTCCTGGTTGGTCAGGATCGCGGAGAGCAGCGTCTGCACGTCATCGGCCTGCGGGTCGAGGAGCGTGTCCGTGGTCTTGAGCGCGGTGCCCGTGGCGGAGAGGAAGTCGACGTTGACCCCCGCGAGCAGCTTGCAGTCCTGCAGCGCGCCGACGGCGCTGCGGGAGAGGTGGCGGTGACGGGCGAGGTAGCGGTCGACGAGGCTGACGAACTTGTTGGCGCTGGCAAGCGACATGGCGACCGAGAAGCGGCCGTAGGTGTAGAGGTCGCTGCTGCCGTGCGGTGGCAGCACGGTCCGGCAGAACGTGGGGTCCGTCGTGGCGTTGCACGCGGTGGACGGCGACACTGGCGTGGACGGTGGCGCGTCGTCGGAGAGCGAGAGGACCAACAAGGAGAGTAGCAGGACGGCGGAGAGAGCGCCGTCATAGTAGAGTGCCATGGTAGCTAGCTAGGTGAACTATGTGTGTCAAATGTTTTGTTCGTGTGTTAGTGATCGATGTGCGAGGTGATCGGTGGTCCTTTTATAGGCGAAGATGAGTGGGGCTTCATGGTGATTTTTACGTGGACAAATTAAATTGATGGTCAAGAAGCTGACAGGTGATTAATTAGGATTAGCTTTTGATAAGCTCGAGTGAGGGTTGAGTGTGAGCTTTTTGCGTCTCGAGAAAAACGCGTGAAGAGACTCCAAGTGGGCGGCGAATGTGCTTGTAGGCCAAGCACCCTCGAGCTGGACAGGCTCTGTGAATCATGGACGCACATGTTTGGATAGAGGACAAGGCAGTAATCGATTGTTTGGTCGGATTCAAATGTTGACGCCATGTGTTTTGGTCAATAGTGAACGGCTTGGGTTGACCTAACTCTGTTTTCTTATACAATTTTGGCACCGCTTGCACTCTATAGTCTACTTCATAGATTCACCAGTCAACAGAAAATTGTGCCAGTACATACATTTTCTAGTTATTAGAAGTCAAATTCACACATTCCATTCACAGATTTGGTATTTTGAAAGGGTTCTAGTTTTCTTCATGTATAACTTTTTGTTTTGTTTTGTTTTTGTGTCTGCATTTCCATTTTTATTTGTTTGTGTTAACTTGAGTTTGGTTTTTGGTTATTAGGCATAGCACTTCTACTTAATTATGCAATTATATTTTTTTTTTGTGCCATTACCTTTTTCCTTGTACAATAGCATTTTTTCATAATCTACCATTTTTGCGCAATTGCATTTTATGCAGTGAAAAGAATCAAATGGGCCAAACCAAGTCGAGATCGATATAGGCATTTATTTGAGAAGCCTGCCTTCATTAGGACTCATTACACGCCTCGAATTTTCAGGGTCATTTCAATGTTGGTTGATCTTGGCTTTGACCAACTAAGCAGGATATTACTAACTATATCAAAGACAAGCACTTTGGCGGCCTCTCCGCGCTCGGACACTGTAGTTCACTGTAGCAATCTACAGTAATACAGTGCCCCGATCGCACCCGTCCGTCGTCGATCGGACGGCCCACGCAGCCCACGCGCACCATTTTGCACAAAGGCCCCTCGCGGCCGATAAATCCTCCCGCGGTCCAGCTTCCACCGCAGAAAAGGACCTACCCACAATTTCCGCAAACCCCGAGGACTTCCCTGCAAAATCACCATAACCTCCCCCCTAGCCTCCTTCTTCTCTCGCGACAGCGGAGTCGCCGCGGCGGCGTCAACGCAGCCCGCCGTCGCTGCGACCCTCCCCGTCCAGATCGACAGCCACGGCTGCCTCCGCCGCCCGCTCCTCCGCCTCCTCGTCGTGGATCGCACGCCGGCACGCCGTCCGCGCGCCGGAATCGACGCCGACGCACCCGCTACCCGCCGCCGCATCCACACGCCGCAGCGGCCGCTCCGGCGACCCAGGACGGGCGGCGCCGCCACTCCCGTGCTGCCCGCGTCCGTGCGCACCCGCTGCGACGACGCGCGCGTCCTGGAACGTAGCCGCGCGCCGCCGGCGAGCTTCTCCCCGCCGCGGGAGCCGACGGCCATTTCTGCCCCTCCGACGTCAACGCGACGTCACACGGGTCCCACACGTCAGCCTCCCTGGGCTGGGCTACTGGAATGATGGGCCGCCAAGTGGGCTGAGCGGCGGCCCGTCTGGCTCAGCCCTTTTTTTTCCTCTTCTTCTTTTTCTGTTTTTCATTTCCCCTCTTTTCTTTTTATTCTATTTCCTTTCTATGAAAAACATAAAGGGTCAACATTTCGCATACTTGCACAATTTCCAAAATGTTGAAACTTTCAAATTTCAAATCTAACACCACATCAAGACATAAAACTTTAAAGATTTCTAGATTTCGAATGACTTTCAAATTTACCTATTTCCCCAACTTTTGGAAACCAAACAAAAATATTTTTTTTTAACTCCCATACATTCCAACGCGAACACATTTCAAATATGGCGTTTCAAATCCAAATATACTTCCTTTGATTAAATGGAGCTGAATTCAGAGGAAAAAATAAATAAATATTGTATTCCCTCCAATTACGAAACTTAATTAAATATTTGAACCACAATACAAACATACTATACCATTTTCAAAATGTTTCGCATTCAACGATAATGCAACTAAACTCTCTCTCAATATGCACTCACATTTAATGAATGCTCAAATTACTAAATTGTTTTAACATAATAATAACTATTTCCCCAACTTTTGGAAACCAAACAAATTTTTTTTTTTGAACTCCCATACATTCCAACGCGAACACATTTCACATGTGACGGTTCAAATCCAAATGTACTTCCTTTGATTAAATGGAGCTGAATTCAGAGGAAACAAAATTAAATATTGTATTCCCTCCAATTACAAAACTTAATTAAATATTTGAACCACAATACAAACATACTATACTATTTTCAAAATGTTTCGCAAATTTTTCACCTTTAACTATAAGCTTAATATTGAAATGCTTAAAGAAAAATACAAACATCTAACACCGTTTCAAAATGATTCAGATTTAGAGACAATTGCACGATTTTAGAATTCTATTCAGCCAAAAAAAAAAAACTTATTTAGACAATATAAAATTAAAGAAAAAAAATCACACAGGCGCGGCATGACGACGCGCAAAAAACCACTAGTAACCTACTATATATAAAGGAGGGAAAGTTTAGCGAGCTGTGGTGCGCCACGCACTGTTCATGTGAACAGTTATGAACAGTACGCGAGCACTGTAGCACTTTTTTTTTGAAATTTTTCCCTCACACCTTTTTTAACATTTTCCCCTCCAAAATTATATACGGCGCGTCGACGGGTAGTCTCCATCCCCGTGAACGGTTTCGAGTTCTGTTGACTAACTTCTCAATTTTGGATCCAAATTCGCACAAACATTCGACGCATTTTGTCCAATTTTTTGCAGAAAAGCCCCCGCGTTTCCGAAAAATTATATACACGAACTCTATGTGCGTCGACGGGTAGGTTCCATCCCCGTGAACGGTTTCGAGTTTTGCGTATTCCAACTCCTCAATTTTGGATCCAAACTCGCACAGACATTTCACGAATTTTGTCCAATTTTCTGCAGCCAACTCCTCAATTTTGGATCCAAATTCACACAGACATTTCACGAATTTTGTCCAATTTTCTGCAGAAAAGCTCCGACGTTTCCAAAAAATTATATACATGAAATATATGCGCGTCGACGGCTAGGTTCCATCCCCGTGATCGGTTTCGAGTTTGGTCGACTCTAACTTCTCAATTTTGTATCCAAATTTGCACAAACATTCCACTAATTTTGTCAAATTTGAATTTCTTTCAACATTTACTATGTCATTATAACAAAACATTTCATACATAAAATTTCTCTTAAAGGACGCGGCGACACATTTTGCGTATTCCAACTCCTCAATTTTGGATCCAAACTCGCACAGACATTTCACGAATTTTGTCCAATTTTCTGAAGCCAACTCCTCAATTTTGGATCCAAATTCACACAGACATTTCACGAATTTTGTCCAATTTTCTGCTTAAAAGCCCCGGCGTTTCCAAAAAATTATATACAAGAACCAACATTCGTGCCACCTCACCCAGAACAACAATGTCCTGATCGTGGGCATCTAAACCAACTTAAGGGAACTGTGTGCGAAACTGCGAATGGTACCCTCACCGCACAATATTTGTAAACCGCCTGCGATGGTGCACTGTATCGTCCATCCAAGCGTAGTGATAGTTTGGTTAACCGTGTGCGATGGGGAAAATTAGTCGTGTGCGGTCGTCTAATCTCTACTAATGGAAGATGACAAGTTAAACCGTTCTGCGTTTGGGGCTATCTTGGAACGCACTATAATGGAAATGTAATTTCAGTTTTTTCTTTGGGTCTTTCTTGTTGGAACCTTGCACTCTATAATTATTTACCGTATGCATATTTTCATCGTGATGGCGATACTTGTGATAAATCTGCTCGGGTCCAGCCGGCCATGCATGATGTATCTATGCTATTGCAGTGTTAGCACGTCAATTAATCCACAAGCCATTGTGGTTTTCTCACCGTTAACTTGTGGAATGCATTGTTTGGAGAGATCGGTCGTTTTCCGTGTTGTTTATGGTCTGACTTTATGGTTAGATTGGAGGACGATGGTGCTGGTGCTTGTGCGTTGTTTCCTTTCTGGAGATGTTGGAGAACCTCTTATGCAGTCCGGGTGTTGTCACTTCTGATGGTTGGGTCCTGCTGCCGCGACTTGTTCATTGTGTTGGCATGACCTTTTTTATCTCCTTTTCTTTTCGTGTCATTTTGGTTATTCTTGACTTGTTTTGACATCACGTTGTTGTAGAGGCAGAATGTAATTGAGATTTTCGTCATATTAATATAATCACTTTCTCAAAAAAAAAAACATAAGCACTAGCGTACATGACAACTTAGCTAGGTAGTCGCAGGTAAGTGCACCTCTAACGAATTCCCCCAGCTTGTATGATCCAGAGCCTTTGTTGTAAACCAAATAACTCGGTGGGTTTTGACGTTGCGCTCGCTACTACGTTCAGCCAGGGACATCTCTCTTTGTTCATACGCTTTGCATGAGGCTGTTAATTACGGAATAGGGGTGCTTTTTGTACGTAAAAGAACCGAAGGGAGATAGTGATGGTATGCTCATTCGTGATTTTTGGCACCTTTTGCAGAATCTGGCAGCATTCACGTACATAATGCGTGGTGATTGCTCGTATCAACTTTTGTTTGCAGTGATAGTACTGCCGGTTAAGTGCGGATGTTCTAGTTCTGGATGTTTAAGTTTACGCAAGAGCCTTGTAAGAAAGACGTCTATTAACAAAATGGATCGAGGACCAGGCCTAAAGGACAGTTAAATTCATACCCATAAGGAAAAAGTATAGATTTCACCCTGAAATCTCACCCTCGGGATTAAATTCACCCCAAACTCTAAAACCGGATAATTTGTACCCTGAAATGTGACAAACCGGACAAATCACACCCTGGTAGTGGTTTTGCTCGATTTTGGGTGGTTTTGGGCAAAATGAGACGGTTTTGCTAGCGTTGACTATGAGCGCTGACATGGCGTTGTCCGCTGATGTGGCGCTGACGTGGACCTCAAAACGAAAAAAAAAAGTTAAACCGTAGCCGGCCGGCCGCCCGCGCTCGCCACGCACCGTCCGCACGTTGGCCGCTCGACGCGGCGTCCGTCGTGGCTGTGCTGCTATCCGCTGCGCGAGGTTGTCGCCGTCTTGCCAGGCGAGGCTAGAAGGGGATGGGGTCAAATCTGATTCCCGTAGCCTCGATTTACTTATCCGTCCCCAGGTTCGCGGCCAGGATGGTGGATGCGTGGCGGCCCCTCATCGCCGCGGCCGTCCGCGTCAAGCGGCAGCGCGACGAGGAGCAGCGCCTCAAGGCGGCGCGGGGTCACGAGAAGAGCTCCGACGAGGTCTTCGTCTGCGAGCGGGCCTGCACCTCCAAGCGGATGTTCAAGAAGGTCGGCGCCTTCTCCAAGGACCCTATCCCGGACACCTGCATCACCGTCTATGGCGTCTTCGAGCTCGACGTGTGCGCGCACACCGTCTGCATCAACCAGCACCAGGTGCTCAACTGGAACGACGTCTGCCTCAAGCGCCGCCAGAGCGAGTGCACATCCACCATCATGTAGTACCAGTACCCATGGCCATGGGTAGGTACCAGTCGCTTATCCTTGAAATGCAGTGATTCCTGCTTAAGTTTACTTGTTGCCATGCTTAGAGATTTAAGACATTTGTGGCTCTTGTTTATATATCATCGGAGGGAATGCCTTATCCTGGTTGTTATGCTCTGTTCATTCCATCACTTCTTGCCACATATCTGTCGTTGAGATGAATCATGGTTGCTAGTGATACGTCTCAAACGTATCTATAATTTTTGATGTTCCATGCTACTATTATACCAATTGTTACATGTTTTGCATCCACTTTATGTCACTTTTATACATTTTTTGGGACTAACCTATTAACAAGATGACACAGTGTCAGTTCCTGTTTTCTGTTGTTTTTGTATTTCAAAAAAGCTAGTCAGGAAATATTCTCGGAATTGGACGAAACTTCACGGAGTGACTTATTTTATCAGAACGCACCTGAAGGTCCAAAGGAGCAATGGAGAGGAGCCAGGAGGGCCCCACACGCACCTAGAGCGCGGGTCCCCCCTGGCGCGCCCTAGGGTGGTGTGGGCCCCTCGGGGCTCTCCAGCCGCCGCCCTTTCGCCTACTTATTCCCCCCGATGCAAAAACCCTATATACCCGAGCCATTATCCACGAAAAGTTCCAGAGGCGCCGCCGTCGTCAACCCTAGCTCGGGAGGGTCCAGAACCTCTTCCCGGCACCCTGCCGGAGAGGGGAATCATCACCAGAGGGCTCTACATCACCATGTCTGCCTCCGGCGTGATGCGTGAGTAGTTCATCCTTGGACTACGGGTCCATAGCAGTTGCTAGATGGTTGTCTCTCCACTTTGTGCCATCATGTTTAGATCTTGTGAGCTGCCTAACATGATCAAGATCATCTTATTGTAGTGCTACATGTTGTGTTTGCTGGGATCCGATGAATATTGAATACTATGTCAAGTTGATTATCAATCTATCTTATATGTTATTTATAATCTTGCATGCTTTCCGTTACTAGTGGATGATTTGGCCAAGTAGATATGCTTGTAACTCCAAGAGAGAGTATTTATGCTAGATAGTGGGTTCATGCCTCCGGTAATCTGGGAGAGTGACAGCAACTTCTAAGATTGCGGATGTGATGTTGCTACTAGGGATAACCTAACAATGCTATGTCCACGGTCATATGTATTTGTTTACATTACGCACTTTACTTAATGCGATTATCCGTTGCTTGCAACTTAATACCAACGGGGGATTCGGATGACAACCCGGCGGTGGATTATTAGTCATAGACCCTGTTGGATAACGGTCTATGTATTTTGTCGTAATGCCCAATTAAATATCATAGTAATCATCATGTCATATATATGCATTGTCATGCGCTCAATATTTGTCAATTGCCCAACTGTAATTTGTTCACCCAGCATGTTAGTTATCTTTTATGGAGAGACATCTCTAGTGAACTGTGGACCCTGGTTCATTCTTTTACATTGATTAAACAACCACAAACCGCAAACATTGTTCCTTTTCATTCTCTGCAATTTAATACTGCTTTCCACACCATACGTTTAATCCTTTATTTTCAGCAAGCCGGTGAGATTGACAACCTCACTGTTTCGTTGGGGCAAATTAGTTTGATTGTGTTGTGTGCAGATTCCACGTCAGCGCCGGATTCCCTGGTGTTGCGCCGCATCATATTTCGCCGTTGACAACCTTCAGAAGCGCTGCTACTCTTACTGGTTCGATTAAATCTTGGTTTCATACTGAGGGAAAACTTGTTGTTGGACTGCATCATACCTTCCTCTTGGGGTCTCCCAACGAACGTGTGTTTCACGCCATCAAGCCTATTTTCTGGCGCCGTTGCCGGGGAGTAGAAGCATTTCTGCAAGGGGAGTTTCACGCTTCCAATCTCTTTACTTTGTTTTTGTCTTGCTTAGTTTATTTTATTTTATCTTGTTTGCTTTTAATTATCAAAAACACACAAAAAAAATCAGTTTCCTGCATCTAGTTTTGTTTCTTGTTTTAGTTATTATGTCTAGTTCTTTACTTGCTATCAATTGTTACTTTTCTTGAAACTAGTCCTATGGCTGAAAACAACATGAGAGAGCTTTATGAAATTTATCTTGAGTTGGGACATGAAGTGTTTGAAGAGAAAATTAAAAAGCCTATGAAACTTTATTTGCATAACAATCATGATAGTAGCAATGTTATTAGCATACATTATTTGAACACCATTATTGCTAATACCATGGAAAGCTCTAAGCTTGGGGAAGCTGGTCTTGATAAAAATGATATTTTTAGTCCCCCAAGCTTGGAGGAGGAAATTTGCTTTGATGATACTTTGCCTCCACTTAATGATGATTATAATGATTGTACTAGTTTTACTCCCACTATTTCTCGTGAAATTGATTATGTTTGTGTGGATAGTAATGATACTTTTATGCATGTGCATCATGATAAGAATACTTTATGTGATAGGTATATTGTTGAGTCTATTCATGATGCTACTGAAAATTATTTTGAAAGAGGAAAATATGGTTATAGAAATCTTCATGTTATTAAATTTCCTCTCTTTATGATGAAAGTTTTGAGCTTTCTCTTGTGTTGCTTCTATATGATGTTTGTTTTAAGACCTAATGGTAAGTATGAGAGAGGGAGACACAGTTTCATACATCTCAATAATATTAAGTCTCCTCTCTTTATGTTGAAAGTTTTGAAGTTGCACTTGTTTTGCCTTCCTATGCTAGTCACTTTGTGCTTCAGTGACTTGTTTTCTTATAAGACTGCTATGCATAGGAAGAGTGTTAGATTTAAACATGTTTTATATATGCTCCTTGATGCTCTCTTTTATGTTTCAACTCTCATGTTTATATGAGCATCATAAAAATCACTATGCCTAGCTAAAAGGCGTTAAAGAAAAACGCTTATGGGAGGCAACCCATTATTTTTATTTCTGCAATTTTTCTTTATTTGAGTCAAGGTGTTGTTTACTTCTGTAACAACTCATTTGTATCTTTACTTTCTCGCATTATTGTGCGAAGAGTAGCCTCTAATGTTAAGATGATGCTAAATTTTGATTACTGCGCAGAAACAGATTTTTGTTGTTCACTGTACGAAATTCCTAAAATCACCAGATTGTTAATTAAATCTGAAATTTTTTGTGCGTAATCTTTATGAATATCTGAATCTTTCATTAGTTCAAATTTTTTGATCTGAGCATCGTAAGTGCCTAAAAAAAATCGTCTTTGTGGACTGTTCTGTTTTAGACAGATTATATCTTTTATTTTGCATTCTCTCTTTTGCTAGTGTTGAGTGAAATTCTTTTTTGGGTGGAAGAGCTTCACATAACATCAGTGGCAGTAGCTAATGTTTAAAGTAACAAGTCATATTGCGTCTTTATAGAACATGTGAATTTTTGATTGTGCACTAACCCTCTAATGAGATTTGCTTTGAGTTTGGTGTGACGAAAGTTTTCAAGGGTTAAGAGAGAAGGATGATATAATAGGATCAAGAAGAGTGAAGAGCTTAATCTTGGAGAAGCTCCCATGGATCTCCCCAGCATATTTCAAGAAGACTCAAGCGTCTAAGCTTGGGATGCCCAAGGCATCCCCTTCTTCATCGGCAAAATTATCAGGTCATCTCTAGTGAAACTATATTTTAATTCTTTCACATCATATGTGCTTTTCTTGGAGCGTCTATGTGCTTTTATTTTCAGTACTTTATTTTCAATAAGCTTGACTGTACCCTAGCATTCTTGATTGGGAGAGAGACACGCTCCGCTTTTTCATGAGAATACTCCTATTCTTCACTTATATTTGTTGAGTATTCATATCTAGCGCTGTTCAGCTTTTAGCTCTTGTTTTCATGTATCTCTTGTCAGAGCTATTAGCTTTCTTTTAAAGAAAGTACTCTCTTGCTTCACTTATACTTGTTTGGAGAGTTGTTAAAATAAATTAATTGGTATTTGGTTGGTACAAAAAAATGTTGCATGTGGTAATTGGTATAATGGAAAAAACTTGCATATTCTTGTAGATCACTAATTTGGATAATTTGATACTTGTCAATTGTTTTGAGTTAACAAGTAGATCATGATTAAATTTTTGCATCATGTAAGTTAACCCTATTAGTGAAGAACTACCGTAAAGCTTGTTGAAATTTGGTTTGCATAGGTGGTATCTCTAAGGTCTAGATATTTTCTAATAAAAGAGTTTGGTTAACAAGAAATACGGTATGAAGTCTTATAATGTTTGCAATATGTTTGTCATATAAAACTTGGTGTACTGGTTGATATTCTTTTTTGCTTACATAACCTTGCTAGCTTAAACTCTGTACTGAGAGGGAATGCTTCTCGTGCATCCAAATCCTTGAGCCAAAATCCATGCCATTTGTGTCCACCATAACTACCTATATGTGGTATTTCCTTGCCACTCCAAGTAATTTTTTCATGTGCTACCTTTAAATTATTCAAAATGTTATTATTCCTTTTTGTGTCAATGTTTACTAGCTCATGAGGAAGTAGTGTGGTTATTCTTTATTCTATTTATCAAATGGACTTTTACACCTGGACTAGCGACATATACATCCGCTTATCCATTAATTTTGCAAAAAGAGCTGGCAACGGGGTGTCCAGTCCCAATTAATTACAACTTTAACCGCTTAATTCTCTTCACATTTTTGTCCTAATTTATCAGTAAGCAATGACAAACAGTGAAATACCTGCGTGTGTAAAAGTTTCGGAATGACAAACAGTGAAATACCTGCGTGTGTAAAAGTTTCAGAGGCGCCGCCGTCGTCAACCCTAGCTCGGGAGGGTCCAGAACCTCTTCCCGGCACCCTGCCGGAGAGGGGAATCATCACCAGAGGGGTCTACATCACCATGCCTGCCTCCGGAGTGATGCGTGAGTAGTTCATCCTTGGACTACGGGTCCATAGCGGTAGCTAGATGGTTGTCTCTCCACTTTGTGCCATCATGTTTAGATCTTGTGAGCTGCCTAACATGATCAAGATCATCTTATTGTAATGCTACATGTTGTGTTTGCTAGGATCCGATGAATATTGAATACTATGTCAAGTTGATTATCAATCTATCTTATATGTTATTTATGATCTTGCATGCTTTCCTTTACTAGTAGATGATTTGGCCAAGTAAATGTTTGTAACTCCAAGAGAGAGTATTTATGCTAGATAGTGGGTTCATGCCTCCGGTAATCTGGGAGAGTGACAGCAACTTCTAAGATTGCGGATGTGCTGTTGCTAATAGGGATAACCTAACAATGCTATGTCCACGGTCATATGTATTTGTTTACATTACGCACTTTACTTAATGCGATTATCCGTTGCTTGCAACTTAATACCAACGGGGGACTCGGATGACAACCCGGCGGTGGATTATTAGTCATAGACGCTGTTGGATAACAGTCTATGTATTTTGTCGTAATGCCCAATTAAATATCATAGTAATCATCATGTCATATATATGCATTGTCATGCGCTCAATATTTGTCAATTGCCCAGCTGTAATTTGTTCACCCAGTATGTTAGTTATCTTTTATGGAGAGACACCTCTAGTGAACTGTGAACCCCGGTCCAGTCTTTTACATTGATTAAACAACCACAAACCGCAAACATTGTTCCTTTTCATTCTCTGCAATTTAATACTGATTTCCACACTATACGTTTAATCCTTTGTTTTCAGCAAGCCGGTGAGATTGACAACCTTACTGTTTCGTTGGGGCAAATTAGTTTGATTGTGTTGTGTGCAGGTTCCACGTCAGCGCCGGATTCCCTGGTGTTGCGCCGCATCATATTTCGCCGTTGACAACCTTCAGAAGCGCTGCTACTCGTACTGGTTCGATTAAACCTTGGTTTCATACTGAGGGAAAACTTGCTGCTGGACTGCAACATACCTTCCTCTTGGGGTCTCCCAACGAACGTGTGTTTCACGCCATCAGCTAGCTAGCCAACCATATCCTGCTTTTTCTACCAAATCCAAATCGTTTCTTGTGCTCCTCCCGAACGCGTAAGGTGCCGAGGCTAGAAGGTCGGCCGGTCCAGCGGCGGCGGAGGATGGGGCCGGCGGCGGGAGGTCGTCCTGGATGGCGGCGCTTGAGATGGGGGCCGGCGGGTGAGGGGATTCGGCGCCCAGCCTCAAGGTCGAGACCCTCGAGGCGACAGCGTGGCCCAAATCATAGCCAGGGGCCGCGCCTGACGTGCTCGTTGTCGCCCCCGGCATCGCGCACCTCGCTGCTGGCCGTACTGGCCTGCGCAACGGCGATGACCTCGCGCGGCGGACAGCAGCACAGCCACGAGACCACAACGGACGCCGGCCAACGCGCGGACGGCGCATCTGGCACGCGTTAGAGGTGTGGCGAGCGCGGGCGGCGCGCCCGGCGCCCGGCCGGCTGCGGTTTAACTTTTTTTTCCGTTTTGAGGTCCACGTCAACGCCACGTCAGCGGGCAACGCCACGTCAGCGCTCATAGTCAACGCCAGCAAAACCGTCTCATTTTGTCCAAAACCACCCAAAATCGAGCAAAACCACTACCAGGGTGTGATTTGTCCGTTTTTTCACATTTCAGGATACAAATTATCCGGTTTTGGAGTTTGGGGTAGGGTGAGATTTCAGGGTGAAATCTATACTTTTTCCTACCCATAAAGGTTGGCCGGACCCAACCAATTTAGATCTTTGGGCATTCACCAAGACAGAAAAACTAGCAATGCGCGGGTGTCTGCCGTGGCCCGTGGGTGGCCCTGGTGTGAGCAGCCCAACTCCTTTCTTCGGCCTATGAAGAAGTCCCATACATAAAAGAGCAAAATCCATTACATAAAAAAAAGAGTATCACATATCACTGCAGTTGACTCGATTACCCGCCATGGACATTGAACATTGTGATACCCGTTTTACGATCATGTACTTCCTCTGGTCTGAAAATTGTGTCGTAGGTTATACAAAAGTGATTTGTATGTGGTAGGCAATTTTCTCCCGACACATTTTCCGGATCGGAGCGAGTAGTACGTATTGAGACCCATCTAGGTCACTAGTCTGTCGTATCTCTACGTATTTTACTAGTGTGTCACTCAGTTGACCCCTTTTGTCAGCTCCCAGCTGTGTTACATTTAACCAAAAAATTCAAATTTTGTTTTTCCTTCCCCACAGAGAGTTCCATCCTAAATCCCCACAAAAAAATGAAAAAAAAACGCGAACGGGCGTGCGGATCACACCGTCTTCCCTTCGAAGCCGGGAGATTAGCGCCGAGCCGGCCACTGCACCTATGACCGGTTTGACCACCGTCCCTGCCCTCCCAGCAGTCGTGCACCAGTCGCGCCTTCCCGGGCCACCCGCAAGCGCCGTTCTTCGCTTTCGCGCCCGGCTCAACGCGAAAAGGGAGAGGCAGCGATTTTGGCACCGTGGCCAGGGCCGACTAGTTTTCCGACTGGTGGCTGCTGTTGCGCCCTGCCTTGCACGCCACTCGACCAGTGGCACCCTGCCCCGTCCCATGTGCACGCTACTCCCCTGCATCCCGGTTCATGCCGGCGGTCCGACTCGACAGGGCACACGTGGGCGGTACTTGGCTGGGCGTGAGGTTGGTGCGCGAGCGGTGGCCGGAGCGTCTGGTTGCCGCCATAGATGACCTCCGTGCCGCAGGTTGCTGTCGTCGACCTATAGCTCCTGGTTACCTAGCATTAAGTTGTTCTTGCTTTTCCCTGCACTCATTGAGTGAGATTATATATAAAGCAATTTCACCATATTTTCTATTTTCACTACATGATTTAACTAGCTCAATCTGTTGATATTCTTCGCTCCTTTAAATTTCGTATGCAATTTTCTCTAAACAGTTGGTAGTCTCAGTTCCATGAACAGGAGTACCAGATTCAGTAACCTTGAGGTTGCTGGCATTGCTCATGATTACCACCGAAGGGAGCTACATAAAGAAGTTGGAATCGCAAGCCAAATTCGCGGCACATGGAAAGGATGACCACATCATATCACCGTTGCCTACATTTATCCATGTTTTAAATATAATGATAACCCAACCAATATTGATAATATAATGATTACCACATCTTATCACCGTTGACTACCTTTATAATGATTACATCATTACTGACGAGTTTGTTTTTCTGTGTTATTTTTTAAATTCAGTATAATATTGATAACACTCACAAATAACCAATATTTCATACATGTCTTTTTAGGAGGGCTTCTTCCATGTATATTAATGTTTTTTTCCGGTGTAGCGTGAACCAAGTTTCCAAGTTTAAGAGCATATGCACAGGCCCGTTCAAATTTCAATGAAAATCGGGTCTTTTGTTCGTAATTTGCAAGTCGGTCACATTTTTATTTTTTGGTTTGGGGGGGTGCGGGCGTGGGCAGCACCCCCCAAAGTGAACACAATCCTCTTGCATTTTCTGGTCTTATGTGACCGGACAAGTAATCCTACCCCAAACCGAACGGGCGCGCGGATCACACCGTCTTCCCTTCGACGCCGGGGAGATTAGAGCCGAGCCGGCCACCGGACCTATGACCGGTTTGACCACCGTCCCTGCCCTCCCAGCAGTCGTGCACCACTCGCTCCTTCCCGGGCCACCCGCAAGCGTCGTTCTTCGCTTCCACACCCGGCTCAACGTGAAAAGGGAGAGGCGGCGATTTTGGCACCGTGTGGCCACGGCTGACTAGTTCTCCGACTGGTGGCTGTTGTTGCGCCCTGCCTTGCACCCCACTCGACCAGTGGCACCCTGCCCCGTCCAAGTCCCATGTGCACGCTGCTCCCCTGCATCACCCGCGGGCGATACTTGGCTGGGCGCGAGGTTGGTGCGCGAGCGGTGGTCGGAGCGGCTGGTTGCCGCCGTAGACAACCTTCGCGCCGCAAGTTGCTGTCGTTGACCTATAGCTCCTGCGGCCGATCGAGCCAAGGAAGAAGGGAATCGGGATGCACCTTGTGAAGTGTGAAGCGTGAGACACGAGAGAATAGTCCATATCCATATGGGATGTGCATCTGATCAGTGGGTTCCACCAACCAGTCTCTTAGTAATTTTTGCAAATCAGTTCTTTGGTTTTTTATTGTTTGAGAATAGTCCCTAAGAATGGTAGCCGCCTGACAAAACGGGCAAAATCCATACATCTAGATGGACCTCCATGCGTATTTTTTTTCAGAACCGCAAATCTCTTATCGCGATGTACAGTGACCACACCGGATAATTAAGTCAAAGTGCAATGACCTCCGATGTATTTTATTTACTCTACAGAACTAAGAGAGGAAGGCGATAGCAGCGTTCACCCACCGTGGACATGTAATTGAGTCACGTGCAAGGTTAACTACAAACCGGGGCACCGCCGTACCGGAACCCACCGTTTCGCCGGTAAACCGACGGCGGAGTGGGGCAATCCCGGTGGCGCAACTTTTTGCCCTGAATCCCGCGCTGACCTAGTTCAACGCATGTCACCAGTCCACAGACCAGTGAACCCGGCCACGCGGCTCCCCTGCCGCGCCACTTGTCGCCGACGCAGCATCGGCGCACGCACCCACCGGACACCGCCCTCCTCGTCGGATGCTGCCCCCCTCCATCGATCGCTTTCCAGTTTCCACGGCTTTACTCACAAAGCTTCACCGTATCACGTGCTGCGTACAGTCATCGCCTGGTCTAGTCACACACTCCACCTGTGTTCCTCTGCATCGCTCCATTCTTCGGTTTCTTCGACTCTGCTTGCTTATATAGAGCGAGGCAGTGTTCCAGCCAACGACCAAGGAAGGAAACCTCTGCTTGCCTAGTACAGTTAGCTGCCAAGCGCTCGCGAACAAGCTTAGAACGTACGGAGTACTAGCCAGAGAATGTGCGGCGGAGCGGTCATCGCCGGCTTCGTCCCGGCCGGATCCCCAGCCGACGGCTCCAGAATCGCCGCCGGTAGTTACTTCTGGACCGATGCCGCCGTTTTATCTAATCATCATCAACTTGCGCGCATAGCCATGTACTTGCAGGCCTGAATCTTTCTAATTGCTAGTCTTCGTGCAACTTGCCAATTGTTGTTTTGACTCTCTTATGAAATGAATATAATCACAGTAGGGTTTGTAAATGTAGCTGCGGCCGGCCGTATATAATGGATAATCAGACCTGATTTGTGTTTCCTTGCATGCAAGGGGAGGAGAAGCTGACGGGCAAGCTACCGGCGCCGGGGCGGAAGACGGCGTACCGTGGGATCCGGCGCCGGCCATGGGGTCGCTGGGCGGCGGAGATCCGCGACCCGAGGAAGGGCGCGCGCGTCTGGCTGGGCACCTACGCCACCGCCGAGGAGGCCGCGCGCGCCTACGACGCCGCGGCGCGTGACATCCGCGGTGCCAAGGCCAAGCTCAACTTCCCGCCCGCGGTGGGCGACGCACCGTCCGCACACGCGGTGGGGGCGCCCAAGAAGCCAATGACGGTCCCGGAGGAGGAGAGCTCGGCCTCTTCGTCTCCACTTGCTGCCAGTGGCGGCGGCGCGGAGAGGCTGCGGGAGTGCATGTCCGGGCTGGAGGCGTTCTTGGGTCTGGAGCACGCCGCCGGCGACGAGGAAGTGGAGTCCTGGGATGCCGACGATCTCATGTTCGAGTAGCCGTGTGCCGTTGCCATGTGCAGCTGCGGTTGCAGGATCCACGTGTGTCTGCTCTTGCTACGGAATGGATTAGCCCTGGTGTATGACTGCACGTGAGCATGGTAGATCTGACGATAAATAAACGGATTAGCCGATGGATTTAACTAGAGTATAGTCCGCCTGTCTGATCCGAGCATATATATGATCAGAATGTGTGGAACATGCATTCAACTTTGTAGGCTCACGTTTGTGTACGTCCACCGATGGCAGTTTCCATTCCTTCGAAAAACTGCTATTTTTTTTAAATAATACATTTTTTAAAACAAATTACAGAAATAATACACGTTTTGAACAATTTTCAGAAATAGTGCAGCCTCGGCCACAACATAGCCGATAGGATCCTATCGGCTTGGCCGAAGCCGACAAGGACAGCCACGGCGAAGCCGACATGTCCTTGTCGGCTACGGCCAAGCCGACAGGTCCGTGGAGGACTTCAACACCACCGCCTCGCCGTCGCGCCGGCAATCCAGTCGTCCCCGTCCACGTCCGATAGTTCTAAAAGCTGTGCTTCGACTCTGTATTCCTCCTCGCCCCCAAGCTCGGGCCGGGACGCTTGAGAGCGAGCAAATCGTCTCAGTCTTCGTCGCCCTCGGCCACGGCCGCCGCCGCCGGAATTCGCCGCCCCCGGTCATCCTCGAGCACGATAGTCTATGCCTATACCCTGCCGTGAGTTTCTCGTTCCGTTCCCTGGATCCCCTCTTTGATTCTGTCGCTATAGCCATCGTTCCGCTCGAATTCCTCGGCCTCGAGGAGCTGGAAGCCCGGGTGGTCGCGCAGCACGTTGGCGGCTAGTCGGCCTGACCAAAATGTCACCGATAGGACCTGTCGGCTTGGCCGTAGCCGACAAGGACATGTCGGCTTCGCCGTGGCCGATAGGATCCTATCGGCTGAAAACGTGTATTATTTCTGTAATTTGTTTTAAAAAATGTATTATTTAAAAAAAAAGTAGCCGAAAAACTCACATGGTATTGTTTTTTATTTATTTATTTGGAGTCCTCTGAAACAATAATATGCGAAAAAGAGATTTCTACCTCACAAAATTAAATAGCAGTGCTGATGAATAATGCATGGTTATTGTAAATAACGATATAACCTAACTCCATACAACCGAATTAATGATAAATAAACGGAAACCCGAGGGCTGAAAGAAGTGGGCCCACGCGGTCAGATTCCTTGACCGCGTGGGACCCCCTATTCTGGGCCTCGAGCCTCCGATGCCGTCGATCTTCGTCCCCGTGCCTTCGTCTTGACCTAAAGGCGACTATAAAAATAGTCCCCCGACGGCTTTTGGAAGGAGGCGGGGAGAAACACAAAAACCACGAAATAGGAGACAAAAGGATGCCGCCGGAGAGGATCGAAGGGGGAAACGCCGTCGGAATCACCTCCGGAAGGCTCCTCCATCCCCCCTCCGGAGTCTCCATCAACACCACCGTCATGACCAGCACCATCTCCATCACCATCTTCGTGATCCACTTCATCCCCCTCATAGTTTGAGATTGTTGAACCCTAGCTATTGTCTAAGTACTATTCTACATGTTTGTGAATTGCTACTTCTCATTGTTTTGTGGGGAGATTATATTCTCAGATTGTGTTGTATCACTTATGCCATTGAATCATACCATGTCTTCGCGTTGTGAGTAGTTCTCTCATGTTCCTGGGGGCATAGGATGGATTGGCAATGATTTATTTATGACATGTGTTGGTATTTTGTCTAGTGTTTATCTTTTTATGTAATTCTATGATGGTGTTGTGCGAACGTCGACTGCACATCAATTCACCTATATGGGCTCATAGGAGAACACCGTAATGTAATGGAGTGAGGGAGACTTGGGAGGACATGTAAACCTGAGACCGAGTCATGAAGTTGCATTATGAGGATATTAGTATCGGGGACCTTAGAGTTTAAGTCTATGGTGGGACTCTATGTCTTAATAACTCTTGTGCAGTCATTTACTTGGCCATAAGAACCATCATAAGGGTGTTTAGTTTATTTATTTAGCTTTCCCTAATTATGGCTTCGTCCAAAAGAAGATTAAAACTTGACAAAATGCTTACCTTGTTGTTCTAGAAATATTTATGCCGTGAAGTCTAGGTAGCCCTTGGGAATGTTCTCCACTTATAAGAAACACACCCTTGAGCTTGTCCTCTCGCTGCATAGAGGATTGGCCTTTCTCTCTTTGAGAGCTTTCACTTGTCATATTTTATTTTCAGCTTTTTACTTTATTGCAAACTCTATGCCAAAAACCCAAAAACACTTGCATCATTTAATCATTTTAGTTTGTCTAGTGCATAGATAATAAGAGAAGTGACACTCTTATTTGAGAGGATAAATATTTATACCTTCTACTCCTCGTGGGATCGATACTATACTTATACATTGAAGATTTCAACGATCCCCTATACTTGTGGGTATCAAGACATTTTCTCGCGCCGTTGCCGGGGAGTGTAGCGCTTAAGTTTTTATTCTTGTTTGCACTCGATATTTATTTTCAGTTTTGCATATACTCTAGTTTACTTTCAGTTTTGCATTTAGTTTAGTTTTACTTTCAGTTATATATATCATAAAACACAAAAACAAAAAAATAGAAAATGAAAAATCCCAAAAAAAACTCGTGTTATGGGCATAAGTATGGATATAAATGATGCTTTGTTTAGACACTTGAATGCTGCTAAGATTGCCAAGGAATATAGAGAATCAAAGGAAGGGAAATACTAAAAGGTTTCATGATGGAATTAAATTATATTGCTGAGGAGTTGCTTTTACACCATGATGTAACTTGTATATTTTGCTCTGAACAAAAAGATAAACATTTTGAATTTCAGTGTAGGTTCTATGAAGAATGTGTTATTGCATCTTACCATACTGGTGATTATGCTTATTTAGGAATGGAACAAGTAGAGGAATTTGTTACTTTCAAGGCATCTTTTGAATTGCAAACCTTCATTCATGAAAATAAAACTTGCCCTATAGCTAATAAATTTGAAAGAGAGATAGATTTTATTCTTGAATATTGCATAGATAACTTCTCTCAAAATATTTATGTTGTTGAATATAATGAGGCTCCCCAAGAGAGCACTGATGTTTTGCAGGAAGAGGAGGATAAAAACCTAAGCTTGGGGATGCCCGTGCAACCCCAAGAAGATGATGAAAATGATGAACAACTAGAGAATGAAGAGAGGAAACTTCCACCCTCACCACCTATGGATGAGGGTAACACTCAAGATTTTGTTGATGATAAACTTTGTTTTTTTGATTCTGATGATGAGGAGGACTATCAACCTATGCCTAATGAGAACATTATTGATAATAATTTTAAAAATGATGAGGAGTATGGTTTAGACATTTTTTATGATAGTACTCTAGATGATGATCCTATTTTGCTTGATGATCCTCCATGTTTAGAACTTGTTACTACTTTATGTGAGGATAAAAATGATATACTTGCTGTGTGTGAAAATACTCTTACTTATGAGAGTCCTACTTTATTTTTGAACTTTCCTATTCACTCCATGGAGGAGAAGCTTTTATATGTTGAAAAGTACTTATGTGGGCTGAAATTATCTTACACTAATAACCATTTCACCCATAACCATCATGTTTATGGTGCTTCTTGCAATTATTTCGAGAGAGGAAAACACACTAATAGCTCACATGATAGTTTTAATAATCCTCTATATGTTCCTAAGTTTGCAAAGTTGCACCAATCAAATAGTTCTTTTGTCAAATTTGTTTCCACTACTTGTAACTATTATGAGAGAGGAAGAAAGACTTATCTTTATGCTTCTATGTTATTTAAAATGCAACCTAATGATCATTACATGCATTGGTTACCACAAAATTGCTGCTATTTATTCATATATAAAATGCCAATGCATAGGAAAGGAGTTAGACTTAAAAGTTAATGGTTTAATGTTTTGTGGTGTGCTCTTTATGCTTTTATTTCCTATTCTGTTTGGACACACCTTCATATCTTGAAAACATGTGAAATACCTACTGTTTTCTAATTGCTAGTTTAAGATTTTCACTTTATATAAAATTTGGGAAAGTAAATGAGAAGGATGAGTAATGGAGATGTTGGGGTCGACCTTGAACATGTGTTGATCATGCCAATGGAACCATTGCAAAGTCTCTATCATTAAAACTTTTCCCAAAGCTAAAACCAAATAAAAAGAGTGTTTATGTTGTATATATATTTGCTTCTTCTTTTGCCTTTTTACTAAATCAAAAACAACAAAAATATTTTCTTTCTTCTTTGTTTGTTTCTCTTGATTCTTTCTTGGTTCATTTTGTTTCTTTTTTATTTTTATCTTCAGTTTAAGTTTTGGTTTTTGAGTCAAGGTGCTTATTTACTACTGTAACATCACCTTTGTATCTTATTTTTCATCTTTATGGATGATACAAAATGCATGTATCAGCTTGCCCTCAAACAACTGTGATCTTATTAAACATAATGTGATTGAACCGAATTAATGATAAATAAATATGAACATTGTATCATATTTACAATAAACCGAATTATTGTATCAAGCACATTACTCATATTTGCTTTCACTTTAAACTCTAATCATTCAAGATGCTATGATAGGGGTAATGGGAGCTCCACACCAATGAATACCACATTGCAAACATAAACTTAAGATAAAAGCATTTGGAAGCTATATGAAACTTTTGCATGTTTTACCTCTACTTATTTATCTATCTTTCCAAAGTGTCCACTTTTATATTCAGATTTTACAAGAATACTCTATGACCATTATAGGATGTTTTTACTTTTCATTATGCGTACATTTGTTCCATAGTACTTTCTTCTATGTTACACTTTGTGAATTATCATTGAACATCCTTTCATTGAATATTTGATATCACTTTATAATCTATCTTGTATATTGCTACTCATTTGAGAATGAATCATTTGACTTTATGTAGCAATAGTAATCATCTTTGATATCCATTGATAGTATTAAAATGCAAAGTCCATGTTAGTTTTATCACCTTCATACTCGAGGACGAGCATTGGTTAAGCTTGGGATGTTGATGCATGTAAAATGCATACATGAACTTTACATTTTATTACTTGATATTCCAACTTATTTGCATCATATATGAGTTATATTTATGTTTTATAATGATTTTAGGGATAATTCACAGTTTCCCCATTTATTTGGAATTAGCCCTGCAGAACCAGAAAACCCCTTTTTCCATCTTTTTGACTTTCAGGGACCCAAACGACGTCCAAATGACCTAATATTTCACTGGCGTCAATTTTTGGAAGGAACGAAGCGTAGGAGCGAAGGGAGCGAACAAACGGAAACTCGAGGGCCGAAAGAGGTGGGCCCACGCGGTCAGATTCCTTGACCGCGTGGGACCCCCTATTCTGGGCCTCGAGCTTCCGATGCCGTCGATCTTCGTCCCCGTGCCTTCGTCTTAACCTAAAAGTGACTATAAAAATAGTCCCCCGACGGCTTTTGGAAGGAGGCGGGGAGAAACACAAAAACCACGAAACAGGAGACAGAAGGCTGCCGCCGGAGAGGATCGGAGAGGGGAAACGCCGCCGGAATCACCTCCGGAAGGCTCCTCCATCCCCCCTCCGGAGTCTCCATCAACACCGCCGTCAAGACCAGCACCATCTCCATCACCATCTTCGTGATCCACTTCACCCCCCTCATAGTTTGAGATTGTTGAACCCTAGCTATTGTCTAAGTACTATTCTACATGTTTGTGAATTGCTACTTGTCATTGTTTTGTGGGGAGATTATATTCTCATATTGTGTTGTATCACTTATGCCATTGAATCATATCATGTCTTCGCGTTGTGAGTAGTTCTCTCATGTTCCTGGGGGCATAGGATGGATTGGCAATGATTTATTTATGACATGTGTTGGTATTTTGTCTAGTGTTTATCTTTTTATGTAATTCTATGATGGTGTTGTGCGAACGTCGACTGCACATCATTTCACCTATATGGGCTCATAGGAGAACACCGTAGTGTAATGGAGTGAGGGAGACTTGGGAGGACATGTAAACCTGAGACCGAGTGTCGGGGGGCTACCCCCGGGTAGGGTCAAGGCTTGGCTTAAGATGAGTTTAAAGATGTGCCGAGGTACGGAAAGGGCCAACCTGTTTGGGCCTGGGAGTGTCCGAGCTTCATCTTGACCTGGAGGATATAAAGGCCGACATGTCTTGGCCCCGAGGGATCCGAGGTATCCCGTTGGCATGGGCCGAGGTTCATGATCCGAGCTATGATCAGCCGACCTAACTACCCCGGTGCTATGATTTGCATTGTGAATGCAGGAGAAGCTATTGGGAGGAAGTAAGGTCCGACCTGGTTAGATCTTAAGAGCAAGACAGGAGGTAAGGAGCCCAACACATCCGTGCCAGGCTAGCCACGGCAAGAGGCCGTAGGTCGGGCAGGAGTCAATGCTCCTGTCACTTCCCGCCTGACACGGGAGCGTCTGCCACGGAGCCTGGCAGAGGCGTGCCCCGGGTTCGGCGGGGCTGCACGCCTCTGACCGCTGACCACGCGAGATCCGGGAAAAGGCTACGGGGTAGCACGGCGTGGCTACGTCCTGTCTCTGTCAGAGGGGATGTCCTAGCTCTACTGTGGTGGTGCAGGGGATGGGCAGGCCCTGTCCTGTCCCTGACAGGAGTACAATGATGACCAAAGCAGAGGCATGGCTACAGTGTTCAGCGAGGGACACAACGGTAACTCGGCTGGCCTATATAATGGGCTTCAACCCCTCCTACACAGAGGGACGCACAGAGGAGGCATCCATAAATCGACAGAGAGAGAGGAACCTCGGAATCCCCTGGGATACCTCGGATCCAAGCTCGGAGTTCCTTTTCCCCCTTGTAGCTTCATCTTCTACCTCAAGTTCTCACCATTGTATCATCATACAGCTCGAGGAGCAGCTTGTACTTGTCACCTTGAGCTATACACCGAGTAGGATAGTGCTGCAGTAGGGGTGTTACCTCCACAAGAGGGCCCCGAAGCAGGGTACATCGTGGTGTGCTTTGTGTTCTTGGTTTCTTGGTTTCTCGTTCGTGTTCTTGCGGTTTCTTGCGTGTTCTTGCTTGTGCACTTCTTGAGTGCATAAACCCTCCCCGGATTCCCCCAACGACCATTCGGCCCCATCTTAGCCATACCTATGGCATCTGCCGTGATCCCACCACGACAGTTGGCGCCCACCGTGGGGCAGATTGAGGCGTTGGAGGGAGTTTACATCCGGACGGGCTCAGGCGAGCGTGTTCTTTCCGGGCTTATCGCCAAGATCGGTGAGTTCACCTTCATCAGCGACAATGCGGGGTGTTTCGCCGGCAAGCCCTTCCCCGAGCATGGCTTCACCATGATGCTTGGCAGCTTCGTCACCTATGTTGCTGTCGAGGTTGTTCGCGAGTACCCGGAGCAGGTGCTCGTGGACGACGAAACTCCTCTCCTTGCGGCTTTAGGTCGGCGTATCACTCGCCCCGAGAGCTGCGTGGAGGTGATGATGACCGGTCCGGTTGATGCCGCTGGCAAAGGAGATGCCAGCAAATCCAAGCCGGCCGAGGTTGCTAAGGTGAGATCTGCAAAGCCCAGGCTAGAGAAAGAGTTGCCTGGTACCCCCGAGGTGCAGGGCCGAGGTGCGACCCTAGTAGAAATAGTGGAGACACTGGCGACCCAGTAAATCCAGGAGTGGATGTAGTAGTGACTGTGGCCGACCTAGAGGCAAAGCGTGTCCTGTTGCAAAAGGAGGCTGTAGCAATGATGACAGCTAGAGATGAGTTCAATAGAGATATGCGTGAGTACAATGCAGCGAATGGCTTCACCCCGGTAGCAGCTGATACAAATAGGGGAGCCGAGGTGCGGCAGAGAGGCAAGGGGCTCAATGATGAGATGAACAGGGAGGCTCGACCTACCACCTCGGCTAGGAGTGAGAGTCGCGTGTCGACTGGAAGGCCGGTATATAGTTCCCCTGCTAAGAACCTCAGAGCTGCCGAGGCAGGCAGGGCCGAGCTATCCGGGTTGACTGGAGATGCATGGCGTGCGCAGCAGAAGCGAGTCAATGAATTAGTGTATGTAGCTAACCAGCAGAATGAGGCTCTCCGCAGAGCATATGCCGGGGCTGGTGATTCGCAGATGGTTTATTCAGCTAGGCCAGTTAGTCAGGTGTCCAAGGGGCAAGCCTCGTCTCCACTCGTCGGAGGAGCCGATCGAGCCCGGAGTGTCACCTCGGGTCAGAACAAGCAGCTGCAGATGCAGATGTATGATCCGGTGTTAGCAGCAAAGCAGAAGGTGGGCCAGGGCAATGCTAGCCGAGCTAAGGGAAACCCCGGCCAAGGTAATGCAAGCCGAGCTAAGGGTAACTCCGGTCAGGGAAATCAGAATGGCGGGCAAGCAGCGTCGGCTGGCCGAGGTAAACCACCTCCGCCCCCGAGGCATCAGCAACAACCCCGGCCGCAGGGCAGTATCAGCGAGAGCCGGAGTATGTTCAGCAACCTCAGAACGTCGGTCAAGGCGATGACCGATATGATGATGGAGACTCGGCCATGGCGCGAGCCGGATACCACAGAGTGGATGGGGCGTTGGGACCTCGGATAGGAGCTCGGATGTTAGCTCCGGCGATGTTCGTAACAAGCTGGATAGAATCTACTTGTCCGAGCAGTTGGAGGAGGAAGGCCCTCCTGGTCCGGCGTGTTTCGGACCTCGGATCATGAGGAGCCACCACCGCCAGTATCTCAGTTCCAGTTAGGTCGGAACACCAAGCCATACAACGGGAGCACCAAGCCGCAAGATTGGCTGACAGATTATGTATCCTCGGTGCACATAGCGGGGGGCAATCGCCGATGGGCGGTCCGGTATCTCCCGCACATGTTGGAAGGTCCAGCTCGGATCTGGCTGAATAATTTGCCGGAGTATAGTATCAACTCCTGGATAGACTTGGAGCTGGCGTTTAACAGCAACTTTGCTAGTACATACAAGAGGCCAAACCGACCTCAGCTCCTGGCAGCATGTAAGCAAGATGATCATGAAACTGACCGAGAATTCTTAACTCGGTGGAGCAATGTTCGGAATTCCTGTGAAGGAGTTGTAGAGGCACAGGCCATTTCCTGGTTTGCAGATGGTTGCCGACATGGCAGCATGCTGTGGCAGAGGCTCCAAAGAGATATGCCGAAATCCTAGCAGAGACAATCCGGATTGCAGATTCTTATGCTCTGGTGATCCGATGCAGCCAGCAGCAGAGGCAGTGGCACGTAACAGAAGGAGGGAGCCAATAAACAACCGGCTCGGACCAAGGTGTAATGACCGCCAAGAGTTCGGACACAAGAGGAGGGAGCCGGACTATTCATACACCTCGAACCAAGTTGCAGCGGTGAACCCGGATCAGCCCGGAGCTGGAGGTGTCCAGAGGCCGAAAATCAATGGTCCGGCATTTAGTCCGAACCCGGAGCCACCCTTGACTTATGAATTGATGTTAGATGGTCCTTGCCGTTACCATACGACCGACCCGCAAGCCAGCCAACCATTCAACCCGGCAGTGCAGCTGGAACCACAGAATCAGGGAAGAAGGGGCGAAGGCCGGAGGAAACAGAGGAGGACCACCTCAGAGATTTCAGCCGAGGCCTAACCCGAATCTGTCCGGAGCAAATGTTACCCCGATAACCACTGCACCTCCTCCGAGGCCTGCAGCAGCAAGGCCCGTGAATGTTGTGAATGTCCGAGGTAATAACAACAATAGTGGTGCCGGACCAAGTCAGCAGTATGAATACCCCGGAAATGACTATAGAGAGGCTCATGCGAGCTATGTGGTCTTTGTGACCGAGCCAACTGACAAGAAGAGTGTGCAGAGGCGTGCCATGGAGGTGAATGCAGTAATGCCGGTGGTGCCGACCTATATGAACTGGTCTGAGCAGGAGATCACTTGGAGCAGGAAAGATACTCCTCGGATCATGCCGAGCCCTGGAAAGTATGCCCTGGTGGTAGATCCGACGTTGTGTGGGCCTACAACAATGTGAGGTTCACCCGAGTTCTGGTGGACAATGGCAGTGCCATCAACATCATGTACCGAGACACAATGGTGAAATTGGGCATATCGCCAAATCAGTTGATGCCGAGCAGTTGTACTTTTCATGGGATTGTGCCTGGCGTTTCCTGTGCACCCATGGGCAAGATATGGGTGGATGTAGCATTTGGAACCAAGGATAACTGCCGAGTTGAGAGTATCGAGTTCGAGGTGGTGGACTTGGAGAGTGCATACCATGCATTGCTTGGAAGGCCGGCTCTGGCCAAGTTCATGATTTCCACCCATGTTGCATACCTGAAGATGAAAATGCCGGGGCCTAATGGGATCATATCCATCTCGGGTGACTACAAGCGAGCCATTCAGTGTGCCTCGGCGGGGTCTAATCTGGCCGAATCTTTGGTGATCGCAGCTGAGAAGAAGAAGCTGCATCAAGTGGTGGCAATGGCGCAGTCAACACAGCTCGGCATGTCCGGACTGATGAGCCCGGACTCAACTGCAGCATTCGAGGTGCCCAAGGAGACCAAGAAGATCCCCATTGACCCGGAGCACCCGAGCGCATGGCCCTCATTGGGACCGGGCTGGGCGAGAAATAGGAAAGCGAGCTCTGTCACTTCCTCCGTGAGAATCGGGATATCTTTGCATGGTCGGCTAAGGACCTGCCTGGTGTTCCGAGGGAGTTGGCAGAGCACTCTTTATTTGTCAGGCCGGAGGTGAAACCGGTGAGGCAACCGACCCGTCGTCTCTCAGACGACCGAAGACAAGTGGTGCTGGACGAGCTGGCTAAGTTGCTTGCAGCCGGGTTCATTATGGAGGTGCTGCATCCGGACTGGATATCCAATCCGGTCTTGGTGGAAAAGAAGAAAGACGAGCCAGCCGTGGTCAAGGTGTGGCGCATGTGCATTGACTTCACTAACCTCAACAAGGCGTGCCCGAAAGATCCGTTTCCATTACCTCGGATTGATCAAGTGATTGATTCCACTGCTGGTTGTGAACTGTTGTCTTTTATCGATGCGTACTCTGGTTTTCACCAGATACCACTGAACCCGAAGGATCAAATAAAGACTGCTTTTATTACCCCGTATGGGGCGTATTGCTATCGTGTCATGTGTTTTGGTCTGAGGAATGCCGGGGCAACTTATCAGAGGTGTATGCAGAAATGCCTGCACTCTCAAATGGGCAAAAATGTGCAAGTGTATGTCGATGATATCGTCATCAAAACTAAGGAGAAACGTACTCTCCTCGAGGATCTCGAGGAGACATTTGTGAATTTGAGAAAATATCGGTTGAAACTTAACCCGGACAAGTGCACCTTTGGTGTCCCGGCTGGAAAGTTGCTTGGATTCCTGGTGTCTAGCCGAGGTATCGAGGTTAACCCGGCCAAGATCCGAGCTATTGAGAACATGAAATTACCGAAGTGTTTGAAAGATGTGCAGAAATTCACAGGGTGCCTAGCCTCGTTGAGCCGATTTGTAGGTCGGCTGGGAGAAAAAGCCTTACCTTTGTACCAGCTCATGAAGAAAAGTACCGGGTTTACATGGACCCCGCAGGCCGACGTGGCGTTCAATGAGCTGAAAAAGATGTTGTCCACCGCTCCGGTGTTGGCGTCACCATTGCACAATGAGCCGATGTTACTTTACATTGCGGCCACAAACCGAGTTGTAAGTGTGGCAGTGGTGGTGGAGCGCGAAGAAGGTGGCAGGTCGGTGCAGAGACCGGTGTATTACTTGAGCGAGGTGATCTCTACCTCGAAGCAGAATTACCCTCACTACCAGAAGATGACGTATGGTGTCTACCTGGCGGTCAAGAAGTTGAAGCATTATTTCCAGGAGCATCCCATGACGGTGGTGTGCGAAGCTCCAATCTCGGAGATCATCGGGTGCAAAGATGCAACTGGCCGAGTTGCCAAATGGGCGATTGAGGTGTCTCCATATGCACCACATTATGAGAGAAGAGATGCAATTAAATCCCAGGCGCTGCCGGACTTCTTTTGTGATTGGGCCGAGATGCAGTATGAGCCACCCAGGCCGGACTATAATTATTGGAAGATGCATTTTGATGGGTCCAAGACAAAGATCGGGCTGGGGGCCGGAATAGTCCTCACCTCACCGAAGCGAGATCAGCTAAATATGTGCTGCAGATTCATTTCTCGGCATCAAACAATGTGGCGGAGTATGAGGCCTTAATCCATGGACTCAATGTGGCGAAGGAGATCGGTATCCGGCGTATGGAATGCTTCGGCGATTCCGACCTGGTGGTGCAGCAATCTTCTGGAACTTGGGATGCTCTGGATGCCAACATGGCGTTATATCGGTTCCATGTGCAAAAGATATCCGGGTTCTTTGAAGGGTGTGAATACAAGCATATACCTCGGACAGAAAATAATGCTGCCGACGTGTTGTCAAAGCTCGGTTCATCTAAAGAGGCAGTACCACCTGGAGTAGCCCTGAATCACTTGAGAACTCCTTCAATCAAACCTTCTCCTGAATCCGAATCTATTTTCATCCCGGCGAGCAAGAGTCCGGACCTGTTCCAATGGAGGTAGACGTCGGATGCGTCTGGTCGGACCCGGGGACTGCGTGGCAGAACTCGGGGACTGCGCACCGAACCTCGGGGACTGCTCGTCAAGACTCGGGGACTGGTCGCAGGATGGTGGAGGAAATAATGGAGGAGATTATGGTGGCCGAACCAATGGAGGTGGACGAGAAACTTTTTCCTTTGCACCCAGTGCCGGAGTGGGCGGAGCAGATCATGAAGTTCATAACAGAGGGAAGCTTGCCAAGTGACACAACCGAGGCTAGGAGAATCCAAAGGAGGGCAAAGGCGTACACCATCATCAACAAGGAGCTCTATAAAAGAAGCGTAACCGAGGTGTTGCAACGGTGTGTCGAGCCAGCTGAAGGCAAGGAGATGCTTTTGGAGATCCACCAAGGAGAGTGTGGACATCATTGCAGCACAAGAGCTCTGGTGGCCAAGGTGTTCCGCCATGGGTTCTATTGGCCCACTGCTCTTGCTGATGCAGAGGACATAGTCCGGAGATGTGAAGGATGCCAAAGGTTTGCCAAGCAAACGCATATGCCAGCCTCGGCGCTCAAAACAATTCCTATCACTTGGCCGTTTGCGGTATGGTGTTTGGATATGGTGGGAGAGTTCAAACCAGCCCGAGGTAACATGACGCACATACTGGTGATGGTGGACAAGTTCACCAAATGGATCGAGGTGAAACCAATCCGGAAGTTGGATGGTCATTCAGCAGTGACTTTCTTGAAGGAGATCATTCTGCGATATGGGTACCCCCATAGCATTATCTCGGACAACGGCACGAACTTTGCTGTTGGAGAATTTGCTCGGTTTTGCATGAACAAGGGAATCCGGCTGGACATAGCCTCGGTGGCACATCCGGAGTCTAATGGACAAGTGGAAAGATCAAATGCTCTAGTGTTGGCCGGCATCAAGGCTCGGCTCATTGAACCACTGCTGAAAACGCCGGGGTGTTGGATAGATGAGATACCAGCAGTACTGTGGGGTCTAAGGACCACACCAAATCGATCAACTGGCTATACGCCATTTTTTATGGTCTATGGGGCAGAAGCTATGCTACCCACTGACATCGAATATGCGCCCAGAGTGGCAATGTACACTGAAGCCGAGGCAAAAGAGGCTCGGGAGGATGCAGTAGATCTGCTTGAGGAAGCTAGAGAATTGGCCTCATCTCGGTCAGCAATATACCAACAAGGTCTCCGACGTTATCATAGCCGGAATGTCAACCCTCGTGTGTTTCACGAGGGAGATTTGGTGCTGAGGCTGGTGCAGCGCAAGAAAGGTCGGCACAAGTTGTCACCTCCATGGGAGGGACCGTTCATTGTGAGCCGAGCTCTGCTCAATGATTCGTACTATCTTATAGATGCGCAGGAACCAAGGAAAGATGGGCTGGACAACCCCGGATCAGAGGTCAAGCGACCATGGAATGTAGCTCTACTCCGACCTTTCTACTCATGAAGGGCGCAATGTATGTACCTCGGTTAATCCTTAATGAAATGTCGGCACTCCGAGGTTGAAGCTCGGGGACTGCCTCGCTCATGTGCTTGTGTTTTATTTCTGTTTGTCAATTTCGTTCATATGCCGAACTGTTTTGAACCTCGTCTCAAACTTCAAGTAATGTATGCTGTGTAACTAATCTTGTGACTCGACTGACGAACGCCGAAATGGTAGTCAAGAGCAAAGATGAAAAAACGTGGGAAACATGAAAATGGACTCGGGGACTCGGTCCAAAATATAGTTCGGCATGTGTCGTTTACTAACCCCTGTCTTTACCTTTCATTTATGTCGGATGATTTTGAAACACACCTCGGCATTTGCTAAGTACTGTATGCTATAAACAACAATCTTGTGACTCGACTGTCGAACGCCAAAATGGTAGACAAGAGCAAAGAATGCCAAGTATAGTAAACACGAAAGTGAACTCGGGGACTCGTTCCAAAAGGGTTCGGCATAAATTTTAGAAAAGCATGGTTCGGATAGCAAGATAATAGTACTGGTAGCACGGCAAACTACTTAAGGTCTATTACATCTGAACCCGGCATACCGGGAATTTAATGTTTTTCTTGAGACAAGTTCAGGCCTCGGAACCAGAGACCTCGGTCGCCGAAGTTGTGGTAGTGGGAATCTCGCTGGAAGAAGCCTCGGGAGCCGAAGTCTGGGAGGAGGAACCTCGGGCGCAGGAACAACCTTGGTCGCGGAAGCAACCTCGGTTGTTGGAGTGGATGCCGGGGTGTCCGTCACGTCGGGGGAGATCACCTCGGTGGCTACGGCTTTGCCGGACTTGCCCTTGGGGTTCGGAGGTTCGTCGAAGTTGAAGTCATCATCAGAATCTTCAGCCACCTCGGTTGTTTGGCCGGCCTTGCCCTTGGAGCTCTGAGGCTCGTCGAAGTCAAATTCCTCGCCGTCAGAGCCTTCTTCACCAGTTCCTTCAGCAGCTTCTTCACCGGACTCTTCTTCCTCGTCCGAGCTCTCTTCATCCTCAGAATAGAGGCGCCCGTCATCGAAGGTCCGGGTGTTTGCATAACTAGCAAAGAGGTCGGCTGCTGCTTGGCGTTTCTCAATGCCATCAGGAGTGGTGTTCCAAGGAGAGCCCTTGCGCAGGGAGGTAACCGTGTGGATCTCGATAGATTCATACCAAGACAGCACGAACACCAGGGCCTTGTCCGCTCCAGCCCGAGCTGATGAGCATCTCCACTCCCGAAGTCTAGCCTCGGCTCCTTTTAGCTTCGTGGCGAGCTCGTCGATGCAAGTGGGAGTCTTAACCTTGGGCCAGAGGGCACGATGGACCTGGATGGCAGCATCTACCAGTTTAGTTCCAATGGCCCTGAGCGGCCTGATCCGAGCATTAAGGGCGACGAGGTGGTCCTGCATATCCCAGCTTTCGCCGAGGGTTTCTGTCTCAGCCCTCTTTGCCCGAGCTGCTTGAACTTCTCGGACAGCTTTGTCCTTGGAGTGCTCAAAATGCTCTGAAGAAGACAAAAAGGCTGTCGCTGAATAAGACATACGGTGGCACGGGGTGTAGGTCGGCGGAAAATAAGGAAAAGGAGAAAGGAAACTTACTATCCATTTGGTGATTAATCCGAGTGAGCTCGGACAACCAACTTTTCGATGCAGCCGGAGAGCGATCAGTTCGGTTTCGGCCGAGGTGGCGCGGTTCTCCAGGGTCTTGGCAATTTCTTTCTGCTGTTCGGCGGCCTGGTCTTTGACCTTCATAGCGTCCTCCACAGCAGCTTTGGCTTCATTAGCCCGGTTCAGCTCTTGTTGCAGCCGAGCTATTTCATCTTCGGCTGTCTTCAACTTGGAGGCATAATCTTTGTCGCTCTGCTCCTTTGCTGATAGAAGAGTCCGGTGAGACTTCTTCAGTGTGTTGTGATCCAGCAGGAGGTTCTTGAAGATTTTGGTCCGAGCATTGTTGCACTCCTGAAAAAATAGAGAGATCAGTTCGGCGGAAAGAGATTTGACACGAATATTGAAGATTTACATTTCGAAGAAATCCGAGGTCTTTTTAGCACCCGAGGCCCAATTGAGTCCCGGGGACTCGGCATTGGCCTCGGGGACTCAGCATTGGAGAAATGACAAGTTTTTGAGATTCAAGCCGAGCAATTTTAACTCGGTGGAGTGTCAATTGCTCAACCCGAATCTCGGGGACTGGGAATAGTGTATGTTTGTCATTTGGTTTCAAAGGAAGAAAGAGAGTTGCGTAAAGAAACTTACCGATGCCTTCTTGCTGCAATCAAGGACCGCAGTCTGCATGTTGTAAATGGACTGGAGCACGGCGCTAGGTCCAGCTGGATGCTCAGAGGTCGGATTAGAGGAGACCTCGGCAGTGTCAGCCGAGTTCCAGTCCATGTCGTAATGCTTCTCCGAGCCTAAGCTGTTCCCGCTCTTGGTCCGGAGTTGCCCGACCTCCCAGCTGCTGATGTTCGGCTGGATGGTAGCAGCAAAAAGAGCTCGGGAGGTGGCGACCTGAGAGCTCGAAGGCGCGGTCTTGGTCAAGGTGGACTTCGGCGCAGGGACATGCGGCACCAGTTGGGTGCTCGCAGCCTTGGGTCCCGGTGGCGGTGGCGGCATCGGAGTTTGCTGTGGCTGTTTGGGGGGCTCAACAACTCGAGCTGAATCTTTCTGCTGCTGCTGAAGCTTTTGCTTCTGCAGTTGTTGTTGTTGTTGCTTCTTCTGCTGCTGTTGCTGCTGGTTGCGCGCAGCTTGAGACTTGGGGGAGAGCCGAGGCTCCAGCACGGTCTTAGCCGGAGTCTTGGCGCGATCTGACTCCGCATCCTTCTGAGGACGCGGAGGAGTCTGATCTTGGCTGGGAGCAGAGTGTCCCAGGCCGGAGTCAGAGCTCGGCGGTGGAAGTTCGGCGGAGGCGACACGCACCGGGGAGGAGATGGTCCTCTCCGGGCTGTGGATGTCAACGGACGTTCTGGAGGAGAGGCTCTGGCGGGGCTGCCGAGGTTAACCTCGGCCTCGGTTGTCTGAGATTCAACCACTGGAGGCAGTGGTGAATGTATCGAGCTGTGGCTCTGTTTGATCTGCCGAGCCGGGCTAGACGAAAAAGAAAGATTAAGTTAGAGTATAAAAAATTAACCTCGGAACAGCGTGAGAAGTAAAAAGGAGCAAGGTGACTTACGCATCTTCCTCCACGGGGCCTCGTTTCTTGTGCCTCGCCGAGATCTTCTTGGCACGCTTGGCTTTGGGCGCTGCAGTCTCCGAGGTCTTAGAAGCCTCGGCATCCGAGGTACCGGGTCCTGAGCGCTTCCGGGAGGCTGCAGACGCTGGATGAAAGTTCTTATATGTCGGAGGAGCATAGGAAATTGGAATAACATTGACAGGTTCCAGAATTTGGCAATCGTCATCGTCATCATCGGGCCAATCCTGGATGGACGATCGAACTGGTGGGCGGTGCGATGGGCAACCGCGAGTCTTACCCGAGGTGGCCTTGGGAATAGGGAGGTGATCCTCATTGTCCGGATCTTCAGCCTCGGCGGCGACCGGAATAGGCAGGTCGGGAGTCCACTCCTTAGAAGAAAGGGGGCCATCCTCGATTTCCTGTCGAGTGAACTTCTGCAGAGGTGGCAAGTAAAACCGAGTTAGCACAAGAATCAATACAATGTCGGGGTGAAAATGAAACCGAGGAATATTATACGCCGGGTAAGGTACACTTACTTGGGCTGGAAGGTGATCTCGGTCATAGGGCTTGACACCCCATTTCCACTTATCGGGCATGGTGGTCTTGGCGATGGCCCGGATGCGCCTCTTCACTTCGGAGTCACTGAGTTCATGAGTGCTATTCCGGGTGGGGTCATAGCGACCACTCATGTGGCAGATCTTGTGGGCCCGCGCTTGTAGAGGATTAACTCGGCGGGTGATCATGGTGCGCAAAATGTCATCTGCTCCCCAACTTTCTCCTGGAGTGACATCATGGTTGATGGATCAATAAAACCTCGGGAGCGTCGGGTGCAGGCTCGTAATCCCAGTTGAGTTGGGCAGGGGGTTCCGATGGTGAACTCCGGCAAGTTGATGAGGTCTTCGGTGCCCGGGTTCTTCACATAGAAGAAGGAGCGTTGCCATTTTCGGCAGGAGTCCAGGCCCTGAATCCGAGGAAACTCAGAGAGGCGCCGAGGCGAAATCGAGGCCGCCCCGCAAGCGGTCATCTCCTTGTCCACGACCTTCTTGTTCGGGACACTTTGTTTCTTGAGCTGGAAGTACTTGGCCCATGACTCGATGCTGGCCATAATCCGAGGTAACCCTCGGAAAAAGTTGCGTAGGCCGAAGTTGGAGGATGGCATTGGCGGGCAGTGGTGTGGTTGTAGCCCAAAGGTGTCCAAGAAGTCCCGGAAGAATTTCCCGGCCGGGAGCCCGAAACCACGTTCGAAGTGATCCAGGAAGACGACCCGCTCCCCGGATTCCACCTCGGGTTCGATATCTTCTTTCTTCGGAACCCGGCAGATGAGATTGGCCGGGATCCGCCGTGAATCTCGGAGCCACTTGATGTCGACCTCCGTGACATCGGATCCCTCCCAGCTACCTCGTTCTCCAGGTGCTCCTTCCTCGGCGTGATCCGGGCAGAAGACATGTGGACGCTTTCCTGCAGAAGAGGGAGGTTCAACCGGGGTAAGTACCTCGGACAATTCAGGATAGCCGGGGTAAATACCTCGGATCATTCGAGATAGCCGGGCTAAAGGATTTAGGCGGGAAACACGTTTCTACCACTGCGAGATACTAGCAAAGATCTACCGATGAGCTAAAAAGGAAAATAAACTCGAGTTCGTCAAGGGGCAAAACTAAAAGGATAGTGCTACGGGCGCGTCTGAAACAAGTCTAGATGAGATCTAAAAGTGCTAAAAGAATGCGAGAGTGGATCATCGGGTTCATCAAGGTCATCGAGTTCATCGTTACGGATGAACACGTTCATGGCAATGGAGGAGAAACGAAGAACTCACCGGTGAAGAACTCGAAGATCGAGGCTTGATGGCAGGTCGATGGTGGCGCGAAGGATCGGCGGCGAGTCAACGGCGCAAGGCGCAGCGCACGTACTCCGGTGCGGCGAGGCGCTCGACGGCGGTGCGAAACGCTGCTGCAGAATGGCGGTGTGGCGGCGCAAGGTGCGGTGCACGTCACCAGCGAGGGCTCGGCGGCGGCGCTGGAAGCGGAGAGCACGGAGCAGCGGGTGGATGGGGAAGAGGATGAAGTCCTGCCCTGGGCCCCTATTTATAACCGCGTGCGGTAACTGCGCACTACCGCGCGGTTACTGGGAGGCGTGGGATCGTGTGCGGGCAGAGGAGCGGTTGCGCGGTTTGTGGCCGCACGATCGGCCACATCGTGGGCCACGGGACGGCAACCGCCAGCGCCAGATCTTCTGTGCGGGTCAGCGTGAAAACCGAGGGGTCGCGGGCGGTCAAGTTGGTCAAGCACTTGAGTGCGCTTGTGTACTGTTTGGTGGGTCCGGCTGACGAAGGCGGTGTGTGGTCAGGACCTATCTTTCAAAGGTCCGGATTTCGGGGTCCGGGCAGAGATTCTCCGCCACGTGCCTCGGAAAATCTTGAGGCAAGATTGTGCTGAGTCAAACAGTTCGGAAAGGTCAGATTGCATATCAACCTCGGATTAGATTATGGTCTGTGGGAAGTATCTCGGCAGAGCTATATTTGAGGTCGGTTTTAGAGGTGGTGCCTTGTTTATTTTTGAACCTGCTACGGCCCTCCATCCGAGGTTGTAGGACCGCACCAGCTTCGGGGACTAATGTCGGGGGGCTACCCCCGGGTAGGGTCAAGGCTTGGCTTAAGATGAGTTTAAAGATGTGCCGAGGTACGGAAAGGGCCAACCTGTTTGGGCCTGGGAGTGTCCGAGCTTCATCTTGACCTGGAGGATATAAAGGCCGACCTGTCTTGGCCCCGAGCGATCCGAGGTATCCCGTTGGCATGGGCCGAGGTTCATGATCCGAGCTATGACCAGCCGACCTAACTACCCCGGTGCTATGATTTGCATTGTGAATGCAGGAGAAGCTATTGGGAGGAAGTAAGGTCCGACCTGGTCAGATCTTAAGAGCAAGACCCGAGGTAAGGAGCCCAACACATCCATGCCGGGCTAGCCACGGCAAGAGGCCGTAGGTCGGGCAGGAGTCAATGCTCCTGTCACTTCCCGCCTGACACGGGAGCGTCTGCCACGGAGCCTGGCAGAGGCGTGCCCCGGGTTCGGCGGGGCTGCACGCCTCTGACCGCTGACCACGCGAGATCCGAGGAAAAGGCTACGGGGTAGCACGGCGTGGCTACGTCCTGTCTCTGTCAGAGGGGATGTCCTAGCTCTACTGTGGTGGTGCAGGGGATGGGCAGGCCCTGTCCTGTCCCTGACAGGAGTACAATGATGACCAAAGCAGAGGCATGGCTACAGTGTTCAGCGAGGGGCACAACGGTAACTCGGCTGGCCTATATAATGGGCTTCAACCCCTCCTGCGCAGAGGGACGCACAGGAGGAGGCATCCATAAATCGACAGAGAGGAACCTTGGAATCCCCTGGGATACCTCGGATCCAAGCTCGGAGTTCCTTCTTCCCCCTTGTAGCTTCATCTTCTACCTCAAGTTCTCACCATTGTATCATCATACAGCTCGAGGAGCAGCTTGTTCTTGTCACCTTGAGCTATACACCGAGTAGGATAGTGCTGCAGTAGGGGTGTTACCTCCACAAGAGGGCCCCGAAGCAGGGTACATCGTGGTGTGCTTTGTGTCCTTGGTTTCTTGGTTTCTCGTTCGTGTTCTTGCGGTTTCTTGCGTGTTCTTGCTTGTGCACTTCCTGAGTGCATAAACCCTCCCCGGATTCCCCCAACGACCATTCGGCCCCATCTTAGCCATACCTATGGCATCTGCTGTGATCCCACCACGACACCGAGTCATGAAGTTGCATTATGAGGATATTAGTATCGGGGACCTTAGAGTTTAAGGCTATGGTGGACTCTATGTCTTAATAACTCTTGTGCAGTCATTTACTTGGCCGTAAGAACCATCATAAGGGGGTTTAGTTTATTTATTTAGTTTTCCCTAATTATGGCTCCGTCCAAAAGAAGATTAAAACTTGACAAAATGCTTACCTTGTTGTTCTAGAAATATTTATACCGTGAAGTCTAGGTAGCCCTTGGGAACGTTCTCCACTTAAAAGAAACACACCCTTGAGCTTGTCCTCTCGCTGCATAGAGGATTGGGCTTTCTCTCTTTGAGAGCTTTCACTTGTCATATTTTATTTTCAGCATTTTACTTTATTGCAAACTCTACGCAAAAAACCCAAAAACATTTGCATCATTTAATCATTTTAGTTTGTCTAGTGCATAGATAATAAGAGAAGTGACACTCTTATTTGAGAGGATAAATACTTATACCTTCTACTCCTCGTGGGATCGATACTATACTTACACATTGAAGATTTCAACGATCCCCTATACTTATGGGTATCACGCTGTCATCCAAATAAGCCCTAACTATTTAATAACTCCTCCATTTCACCACATAATCCTATAACAATGCGGATAGGGAGAGAAGCACATATTATATTTGGAGGGCAGCGAGGCTGAGAACGCAACCATAATTACGGTGAATTCCTAAGTATTATTTTCTCAATTGCTCGCGGATATTTGGCACTCCGGAAAGTTTGTCCCCTTTGGAGGTGTCGGGCACATGTCCAACACATTTCGAGGTGCTGCCATATCAATTGTTTTTCAATTTTTTTCATTTTATTGCAGAGTATAATAATAATTTAAACATAGGAAAAATATAGTTATTAAAATAAAATTAAAATTAAAATTAAAATAGAGAACAACAGCCTCGCTCAGAAGTGCACGATTAGATCATTCTAATTTGTTGATGCATGGTGAGAAAATCACAAAATGCACGCCGTGTGTGGCTCGACAAGGGGGTCCTGGTACTCATATGGTTCACTAAACACCAAGTGAGTCAATGACTATGTTGTACATGATAACACAAATATTCATGACCTATAACGTCTAGTTTAGCGACCACATGATATTGAAGGGCATCTAACAATTGCAAACCGGCCTTGGAGCACACAAAATGCTTGCTCCATATCTTTTTCAGATACTCTTGCTTGTCTGCAAAGTAAGAGATGTCTCACCAACATGGTTGCTGATGGTCTTGACAATCGAACAACGAGAATAGATATCATTTGCTAGGTACTACCTCTTGTCGTACTCATGACCGTTGATCACATACTTACACTCCGGAGTTTGGCCTTCAGCAAGTCTCGCAACGGCAGGACGACCTGTGGCGGTGCAGAACGACAGGGCGGTGGCCGGCAGGGAACAACGACGACTTAGTGGGCTGCATTGGGGGTGGCGGTGATGACAAGGCGTTGCAAGATAACGACGGCAAAGGGTGACGACGGTAGCACGAATCGTCGGGCAGGGGAAACTGGAGACCGGGGTGGGGTGCAAATGACTTCCGGCCTATGTCATTCCGCGTGTATGACAGGCGGGAGCTGTTGTCGAAGATGTTGTCAGGCAGTGTCAAGGCCGTCCCCAAGTTTTGGGGTGCCGGACAAAAAATAAGCCGGGCCCCAATGGCCCGTTTTTCGTGTCCAGCATCAATGGTGTTTTTTTTTTTTTTTGCCGGTGGAGGGTGCCGGTGAGACTTTGTTTTCTCCGCTCGTACAGTCGTACTACTCACTGAAACGCTCAAAACACAACTGACCAATTTGGTCGAAGCACACACTCAGGACTCACCATTCACTGTCATACTGTACACGTAAGCGGCGTCAACGGCGCCGACTCTGTCCCGCCCCTGTCGGAGATGGCGAGGGGCACCACCACCATGGAGGTCCGCGGCGACGGCGTCGCCGTCATCACAATCTCCAACCCGCCCGTCAACGCCCTCTCCTACAATGGTATCACCTGACCGTTCTCTGCACACGCAAATTTCTGTGTTCACTTTCCTTTTCCTGGCGGCGGCGCCGCCGCCGGATTTGGCCTATATGGCTAGTTTCCGCCCTACCCGCTCATGTGTTTTACCAGTTGAAGAGCGCGATTCCTGCAAATTCCGTGCGGAACTTACATCGCAGGGAGCGGCGGGGATCGCTTGCTGCAGCGCGCAGCGTGCTGTTACTTTTACGCAATTTTACAGCACATAGGAGAATAGTTCAGTTAAGTCCCCATGTTGAGGAGTTCTCTGATCGGATCTATACATCACATTCCCAGCAGCCCCAGTTTGTTGAATCTTTCTAGTATTGGATATGATCGGATCTGACTGAAGCAAGGCAGTGCCTTTGTGCCTGGTGCCTGTTAGTAAATAGTACTTCCTCAAATCCGCACAAAGCAAAACACCCCGACCCTCTCCCGTTCCCCACCTACAGTGCTCGGGAGGCGATTTTTGGGCGATCTCGTGCGCTCCAGCTCGCCGGCGGCGGTCCAGCCGATTCCTCGCCCTCCGCGGCCGCTCCGGCGGCGGGAGGACGGGGGATCGACGGATCCCACCGTGTACATAGCCTAGGTGTGCGTGGGTGCCTGCCGGCGGCGCTTTGGAGTTGGAGGCGTGGCCGGAGAGGCTTTTGGCGGCGGCGGTTCCCTCCTCTGTTTCTTGCTTCTCCGGTGGAGGGCTTGGACAGATCTGCCGTCTTGGGTGCGGCCGCAGCTCTCCGGAGTCGTGGCGCACTCTCCTTCGAGCTGGTGGCCATGGTGGTGGCGCCAACTCCAGATCTAGGGTTTCGGCGGCTTCCACTTCGGTGGGGCCTCGTGCTTTTGCTTAATCTCTCTGGGAGGTTGCAGGTGCGGTGCTTCTCTTCGTCGGTGTTCCTGGTGGGCTTGCGGAAGATGGATGGAGCCGTCATCTTCGTCTCCGGCGCGAGGCGGCGATGGTGGTCTGGCGGCGACTCAGCGCCGATGCTCGTTCAGCGGCAAGATTCCGGCGCCTGCGTCGGATGGTTCATGCGGCGTTCTCAACAAGGTTGGCTGAGCTTCTTCCATAGGTGTGTGGTGTGCGTGGTGGTGCCAGGATCGTCGCCTGTGGCGAGGCCTGCAGTTGCGTTCGTGCGTGTGTGCTCTATTCTTCTTTGATCCTGTACACGACTCCCTTCAAAAAAATAAATAGTACTTCCTCCAGTTTACAAAAACATCACGTTTACTTTGATTACTTAATTTTTCTTAAATATTTATATTGGATGCCCGAAAATCAAATGTCTACATTTGTCTTGAGAAAAACATACTAAACTTGATAAATACGTTATAATGAAATCAAATGTCCACTTACTATGTTTAATCGACCAACCGATGATTCAATGACCAATAACTGTGCATTCTGCGATCATGAATGGCTGCTTCTGATATGCCTTTGTTTTCTGTTCTGCAGTCATAACTAGCTTGCAGAGAGACTATGCAGAAGCTCTAAGAAGGAATGATGTCAAAGCAATCGTTCTCACTGGTATTTTACAGTAAACACCCTGTCAAGCCTCATATCCTAGCACAATATTTCTGATGGTTTATACGGTGTCTAGGAGCCAAAGGGAGATTTTCAGCAGGATTTGACATAAATGCATTCCAAAATAGGCCAAGTAAGGACAAGGCGGTCATTGTATGTTCTTGCATTTCTCACTTCCACTGCTAAGTTTTTGTATGCCCCCAGAAAACGACAAGCCCTGGTCCCTGTCTGTTGATTTTCTGACTGACATAGTAGAAGGTAACTTGTGATACACTTGCTCTGAAACAAGTTTGTCAACCAGTTGACAATTTTTAACTTCTCATCATTTGCTGCCAGATGCTCAGAAACTGTCAGTTGCTGCCATAGATGGCATTGCTCTAGGTGGTGGCTTAGAGGTTGCAATGGTATGTCTAGGTTGTATTAGTCGGATTACGCATAATTATTTTGGGTGTCAGTTTGTTCAACATCGCGACGTCGTTTTGTGCAGGTTTGCCACGCTCGTGTTTCTACAGCGTCAGCTCAATTAGGACTACCTGAACTTCAACTTGGTATCATTCCTGGAATGGGAGGTACTCTCTAGTCCAGCATTATCTTTTGTGTAATAGCGTATTCGCTTATGCTCTTCTATGTTTATTTTTTGTTGCATAGACACAAGTACATCGTTCCCTTTGACCTGTGTCCTTTGTAAACTGGCTACTAGATTTTCATGATTTCATTACTTATAAGATACAGAGGAATAAAAGGGGAATGGTAGATGAAAATACATATCAATTTCATAGGATGCAAGAAATTCATCCCCACTGGCAATTGACCTGTGCTGGACACAGTGGAAGTAGAAACCTTTTCAAACTAGCTGCCCCTGAAGGTTGGGATGGTCTGGTCAGTGAACATAATCAGCATACATACGAAAGGGAAATAAGAAATAGGGAACTTGGTGTGATATTTCGAAAGCACTCTTGTTGATCTCTCTGTTGTATCATGAAGCTAACTTATTATGTATTAAAGGCAAATATTAAACACAAAGAAATGGTCTTCTTCAAGGTCAAAAAACAGCCTCTTTCATGTTGATTTCTCTGCTAAAAGCATAAGCTGTTATATTTTATTTTCTTATTTTATGTTGTTTGAGACATTTGCATCTGCTGCAGGAACACAACGATTGCCCCGCCTTGTTGGCCTGCCAAAAGCTCTTGAAATGATGTTGGTATGTCTGACTTGTCCTTGACAAGTTGCAATGCATGCACTTTTTTTCCTCGCGTTGGTCATGCAAGAAAATAATGAGTGTGTTGATTGTTGACTATGACTTTGTACCGGTATCTTCTCTTAATAGATGTCAAAGTCTATAAAAGGAGTAGAGGCTCACAAACTCGGTTTAGTTGATGCCATAGTTCCAGCTAATGAATTGGTCAACACCGCTTGTTCGTGTGCACTGGAAATCCTTGAACATAAACGACCATGGTTCAAGAGTCTCCGTAGAACTGATAGACTTGTAGATCTTGGGGAAGCAAAGGAAATTCTAAAATTTGCGAGAATTCAAGCCCAAAAGCAGGGTGCTAATCTTCGACATCCATTAGTTTGCATTGATGTTATTGAAGAGGGAATACTTTCTGACCCTCGTGCTACCCTTGTGAAGGTAAATCGCTAGTTAATACAACCTTTTGGAGCATCTATGACATGCCTAAGTGGTTATTGCTATTTCTTGAAAACAAATCGACAATTGACAGGAAGTGCTATCTGGAAGCATGCTCGAGCAGTCTCAAACAAGCAAAAGCTTAAGGCATGTCTTCTTCGCCCAACGTGCGACTTCAAAGGTTCGTGGAAGCCTAAAGTTTAAAAAATACATGTTCTCATGCTAGCTTCTATCCGATTCAGAAATTAGCGTTAATTAGTTAACCTTCCAGTAAAACCAAACCAAAACTATTGTTTGTTGTTATTGTACTATTAATATTATTATCTGCTTTTGATAGTCTGTTGAAGGTCAACACATAATACGTGGAGGACATTTATTTATTCATGCTATAAGATGAATCAACGTATCGTGTGCCAAATTTTCTTGATAATTGCGCTGTGATTTCCGTGATAACAACTAAGCTCCTTTTGGATCCCTGATAAGAAATGTTTGTAAGCTTTTCCATGTGTATGATTTTGAATGAAAAACATAGGATCTTCTTGGAAGTTGAGGCTTAATGTGTCATGTGCATTCATTTATCTGACAGTCTCAAGCTCTAATAGATTCCAAAGATTACCAACTTGGGTTTGACACCACGGAGAATACTGAAGGTAGCTATTATTGGGGGAGGTCTTATGGGATCCGGTATTGCAACTGCACTGATACTCAGTGACATCTTGGTAGTCATGAAAGAAGTTAATGGGAAGTTTTTAGAGGCTGGTATTAACAGAATTAAAGGTGTGTCCTTTTTTGCCACAGAAACTTATATTGAGATTGTCTTTGAAGTTTCTCATATATTCTTTCGTTTTTGTTCAGCTAATTTGCAGAATTTTGTCAAGAAGGGACGAATGACCAAAGAGGATTACGAAAAGAAGCTTTCTCTACTGTCTGGTGTTCTTGACTATGAACAATTTAGAGATGCTGATATGGTCGTTGAGGTAAATTCAGTTTTATACAAATACCTCTTTCTGTGATTTGGTTCAGTAGGTAATATCACTGAACAATGATCTGGTGCTCCTTACATCTTGCTCCTCAACAGTAATCTATAGAGAGGCATACAACTGCTGATATTCAAGGCAGCTACTTCGATTCGATGGCTAAGAAAATCCTAGAATAATCCTACTATGGAAATAAAATCGGCTAATATGCCCCAGAATAATCGTAAAAACAAAAGGTTCTACAAACTCTTAGCATAGACCAAGAGAAAAGGAGAAGTGGATCTGTTATTTTGCTAGGGACATGTTACAATGGTCGAGATCGTAACATGCAACTGGGCTGCGCGAGTAATTCCCCTGGTTTCTGATACTTCCAACATAGTTATAAAGTCGGCTCCAGTGGCAGAATATTCATTTAACAACATTTCTCGTTCATTAAAAAAATAAAAATTGTTGGCCTGATGTAATCTTGTCAAAGAGTAAACTGCACACATAGGTGGTGTGCAGACTATAATGTAAACTGGACACATAGGTTCTGTGCTAGTTGTGGTGTGGACAGGGCACATGAGTTGTGTCCTGAGTAGATAGGCATGCTGCCTTGCTTAGGAGTTAAGTTAGTAGGTGCTAGTATATTCTAGACTATTATTTATATGTAATTCTTAGGCTGTAAGATAGGGCAGCAGTAGAAAGCAGTAGAAGGCTCTAGAATGCTGTAGAAGTCTAGCTGTAGTAATCTGTGAGGTTCCAACCGACCTTGAACCCTCTATATAAGGAGAGGCACCCTATATGGAGAGAAGCGTAAGTTGCAGGCCAAGGTCCTAGCATAGGATGCTGAGGGCAAGCATAGGTTGCTAAGGTTTGCCAGCATTTGTTGCTGCGGTGAAGCTTCAGTAGGCATATGTTGCCAAGCTTGTAGGCATTCGTTGCTGTGTGGTGTAGCATTTGTTGCTGCAAAATCTAATAGAAAAAGGAAGGCATTTGTTGCCTGAAACTGGTGTGCTCCTCTTTAGTGCTAGTCCCCTGTTTTCTTCATTTGCTAGAGAGAACAGAGAGAAGAGAGAACAGAGAGGGAACACCTAATAAAAATCACTTAACTTAGGGCCAAATAGGCAATGGCCGTGATGGAAAATTAATAAAACTCTTGACGATATATTATGGAAGCAAAGAAATATTTTCATATTTCAAGTACTGCCAAAACATTTGCTTATGTATATCCATATATGAAAATCTCAGACCATTATGTTAGCTTTTGATTCAAGCAGTCTAACTTGCTCTAATGTATAGAGAACACATACTGATCTTGATGGCTACTTGATAAAACCTTGCAGGCAGTTATCGAGGATATATCAGTAAAGCAGCAAATATTCTCTGACCTTGAAAGGCACTGTAACTCTAATTGCGTATTTGCCACAAATACTTCAACAATAGACCTGCAGTTAATTGGCCAACAGACGGCTTGTCAAGATCGAATTGTTGGTGCCCACTTCTTCAGGTAATCTGTTATGCACATTTCCAGAGAGCACTTCCATTTTCCATCTTTCTCAACTCAACTGTCTAACTGTTGTATACTTGCAGTCCAGCTCATGTCATGCCACTGTTGGAAATAGTTCGTACTCATCAGACTTCCTCACAAGTTATTGTGGATTTGCTAGATGTGGCAAAAAAGATACGGAAAACACCAATTGTTGTTGGGAGCTGCACTGGGTTTGCCGTGAATAGGATGTGTTTTCCTTACGGCCAGGTGGCTGGTTTGCTTGTTGATTATGGTTTGGATATATATCACATAGATCATGTGGTAACACAATTTGGAATGCCAATGGAACCTTTTCGGTAAGGATGTACTACCTCCATTCCAAAATATAAGGCGTCTTTTGTTTTCTTTGACGAAGGCTTTGACCAAAAATTAGTCTATCAATATGTAATATATGTGACGTAAAATTAATATCATTGTATTCCTATTCAAAAGTACTTTGCTATGATTAATTATTTATATCACATAAGTCACATGTTAAATGCGTAATATTTGGTCAAAGGCTCGGTCAAAGGAAACGAAATACGCCTTATATTTTGGAATGGAGGGAGTATCAGATATTGTCAGCTGCATTGAATGGGCCAGTTAGTTTTCATTCTCAAATAGTTACTTTTTAGTAAATTACCGCAGAGTATTATGGAAAATTTTACCCTCGTTTTCTCATTTCTGATACCACTGGAACCAAGTAGATTGCCACAGCTTTGACAAAGCATTATGGTTCAGTGTTCACCGTAGAGGAATATAGTTCATTTAAATTTTAGCTTGCACTGCTAGTGTTTCCTCTCGGTCCTCTGCCATATCGTCCTTTTTCCTTTTCTTTCCCTAGTCAATTACTCTATGTTTGACCTGCTTACTTTTTTAGATAGGATTTGGCCGCTGACTTTTACATCTATTAAGTTAATAAATGAAGACTAGCTGCTTCCTTTCTTCCAGTGGTAGGTGTTTTTTGACTGAGAACAGATTTATGCTGTCTTGTTCCTCTTTTGGCTGCTTTATAGGTTTTGTCCATTATTTGCTTTGATGTTGGTGGAATTATTTTTATTATCGTATTAGTGTAGTAACATTGTTCTCATGCAATCTAGTTCAACTTCAGAATAGGTTATTATAAGCGCGCTCAAGCGCACGCTTAGGCGCTGTGCGGAGCAAAACGCCTAGTGCTCAACTGCGCTTAAATGTGCGCTTAACGCTTTAATCCTTTAGAAAAGTGAAAGGCGGAGACAAAACGCTCAATAAGCGCCTAGCGCTTGATAGAACCTTAAGATTAATGCCAGACATGTACACATCTTCGTGATTACTGATGGAACATTTTCATAGATATCTATTTATTTGTCTAACGGTGGTATGTTCTTATCTTCTCTATACAGATTAGCTGATCTTGCAGGTTTTGGTGTTGCTGTTGCCACCACAAAGCAATATTATCAAAGTTATCCTGAGCGATGTTATAAATCACGGCTTACTGAAGTTATGCTTGAGGACAAGAGGACAGGTTTTTTCATATCGAAAATACATTAGCTTCACTTAATGCTTGGTCTTGTGAAGCTGTATCTCATGGTTATATTTAACTTGTGGAATTCTTGACAGGTGAATCTTCTCGTAGAGGCTTTTATCTTTATGACGATAAGCGAAAAGCTTCTCCAGATCCTGATATCAAGAAGTATGTTGAGAAATCAAGAATCATGGCAGGTGTCGCACAAGATCTCAAGGTCATGTTATATCTAACTTAATTATCTTCTTCTGTTTCAGAGAAGGGTTTGGAAAATTATATTGTTATTTGATACATCTCGTGCCTGAACACATCCCATTCTTGCATATGTATTTGTTTTACTTCTCACAGTACCCCTTTCCCTTATCTGGTGTATTCTATCTTCTTTTTTGCCCTCACTTCTCTGGATAATCTGAAAAAATACAGAATTGTGAATAGTGTGGTGAGTTATTTTGGTCAATTCGCGAGTACATCGTTGTCTATTTGTGCATCTATTGTGTATGATTTTGTAATGAGAATACCGCTCATTACAGTGTAGATACTAGCCCGTGGGTACATTCTTTCACTGCTTTTTCTCAAACAATCTGACGGACGACTGCTTTTCCCTCAGCTGATGAAACTATCAGACAAGGACATTGTAGAGATGATCTTCTTTCCCGTGGTGAATGAGGCCTGCCGAGTGCTTGACGAGGGAATTGCTCTGAAAGCATCGGATCTTGATGTAGCATCCATTATGGGAATGGGTTTCCCTTCTTACAGGTCCAATTGCTTACTCCTGAACACTAACTCGCAATATTTTCTTTTACGTGTTTATCCCAACTGATCAGTCTCCTGTGCTCTTTTTACACCAGGGGTGGAGTGATGTTTTGGGCTGACTCTCTGGGCACAGAATACGTGTACAAGAGACTGGACGCTTGGTCCAAGGATTATGGGGAGTTCTTCAGACCCTGCGAATATTTGGCCGCGAGAGCTCGTCGAGGCGCATACCTGGTAAGATCTATAGCATGCTTACATCTTTCACGTTGTTGGTGTGGCTTTGTGATGTCAGATGGCACCTTTTTATGCCGTGCCACTGAATGTTGTGCTGATGGCATCCACCTGATCGTGCATCCCCTGAAAACTGCTGCAGGCTGCCACAGTTGCCAAACCGCGACTCTAGGCGTCTCCTGTTTCTGTGCGGGGTTCTGCCTCGTTATCCAGTCCGAGATGAAAGACTTGGCAGGAGCTGAATGTTTTACATGTAAGCCTGGGGAAATGATAGGTTGGTTTGTTTGTTGGTGAATGGGGAACTATTGCTATGTTGCTTTGTTGGTGAACCGGGAACTACCGCTATGTTGCGCAGTAGTTTTATGCATTGCGGGCTTCCCTGGAATCTGTTGGAACATGTCCGCCGAGCTCCTCCATCTTTATCATCTCTGGAAATAATATACCAAGCTTATGGGAAAATTCGAAATTCCGAACAACAATTTGCCACGTATATCTTGACATTCTAGTGTAAAGAAGACAGACAAATAATATTACTTGAAACGCACCATTTTTTTGTCTTTTTTGCACACCACGTACACAATGTCGGTTACTGGGTTGTGCACTGAGACGACTATGTGAGCAAATAGAATGTCGATATGCGAGCGAAATTTTTTGTCCGAACTTTTGGAAATTTCAAAATGCGTTTAAAAAGGCTCATGGTGATAGGAATCAACTACTAATTCACACGAAATTCAGTGTAAAACAGCACAGGAACAGAAAATTCAGAATTTGTCGATCCTTATTACAGAGGAATGCTTACTTCAGCTGAATGCTTGAATTACAGAGGAAGCAAAACCAGCCAGGACATGGCGGCAAAAGGGGAATAAACCCTAAACCTAGATAGTTCGACTACGAGGCGAATCTCTGCATATATAGCGCAGCGGAGGAAGACGACAACAGAGGGAGTGGTTGCGCGCCAAAGTGATGAGCTGGAAAGTGAATTCAAACAGCGACTCTCCGGCGTCCTCCAGCCGTTGATCTACTGAGGGACGGCTCACGTTGCAAGATAGCATGAAGCGGTACGCTGCACTCTGAGGCGTCGATCAGGCGAAGAACGGCCAAGAAGAAAGCTAGATGAGCTACAGTAACTGAATTTCACTTGTCACTTGCTTCAGAGTCAGTAGTTCCTGACAAATCCCCCTTCTCGAGCTCAGACTTGCCCTCAAGGCTGGAATTCTGGGAATGCCTTCTGGATGAAAGAAGAATCCTCCCAAGTTGCATTCTCTTCTGGGATGTTAACCCACTTGACGAGCCACTGTACCACTGGAATGCTAACATCTCCTTGTACACGAGGTATCAGTTTCCTTTCCAGTAGTTTTTTCTGGAGCAAGCAGAATTGTGCCATCTGGGTTGATGAGAGGCAAATGTGGAGAAGGAACTGTCTTTGGTCCCAGGTGCTTCTTTAGCTGACTTACATGGAAGGAGGGGTGGAGTTGATAGCCCTCGGGCAATAACAGCTTATAAGAAACCTTGCCAATTTTCTGTATAATCTTGAATGGCCCATAATATTTGGAGTGCAGCTTCAAGCATCTATGTATGCTTAAGGATGTGTGTTTGTAAGGCTGTAGCTTTAGATATACCATATCACCCACTAGAAACTCTCTTTCCTTTCTCTGTTTGTCAGCATAGAATTTCATTCTTTTCTGTGCCTTTAGTAGGTTTTGTTTGATGAGAGCTGCAATATCCTGCTAATTTGCTATAGTATTTAGGTTCGTATGTACAGCTGCATCAGGCAATAATGTCTCAGCAATTTGTGGAGGATCTCTACCATACATTGCTTTAAAAGGAGACATATTAAGAGAAGTGTGGAAGCAGGTGTTGTACCACCATTCTGCTAATGCTAACCAGTTGTGCCACTTCTTAGGATTCTGAAAAGCCATACACCTCAAGTATTGCTCCAAGCACTGATTCACACGCTCTGTTTGGCCATCAATCTGAGAGTGATAGGAGGTACTGAAATGCAATTTAACTCCCAAGGATTTGAACAAGCTTTGCCAAAGAGTACTAGTGAAAATTCTGTCTCTGTCAGTAACTATGACTGCAGGAAGGCCATGTAATTTGAACACATTTTCATGAAAGGCTTTGGCTACTGATTGAACAGTTATGGGATGCTTCATTGCTACAAAATGAGCATATTTGGTGAATCTGTCCACCACCACCAATATTAAATCATTGTTATCTGATAGAGGAAGTCCTTCTATGAAATCCATACTAATGTGGCACCAAGCCATGTCAGGTACAGGTAAGGGTTGTAATAACCCAGGGTATTTGCAGTGTTCAGGCTTGTTGAGCTGACAAACAGGGCAGCTCTTCACCAGTAGCAGAACATCATTTTTCATACCAGGCCAGTGAAATATTAGCTTCATTCTTTGGTATGTTGCTCTCTCACCAGAATGTCCACCCAGTTCTGAATCATGGAAAGCAGAAAGAAGTTTCTGCCTCAATTCACTATTAGCTCCAATCACTAATTTGCCTTTGTATCTTAGTAGAGAATTACTGTAAGTATAATTTGGCACATCATCAGCTGCTATAGTCAGCTGAGTAATCAGTTCTTTGCACTTTTTGTCAACAAAATAGCTTGCCACTACTTTAGTTACCCAAACTGGCTTTACAGCAGAGGAAATGAGGGAATACAGCTTGTGTTTAATTCTGGATAATGCATCAGCCACCTTGTTCTCTTTACCCTTTTTATACTCCACCACATAATTATAGCCAAGTAATTTGACTAACAGTTTGTGCTGTATTCCTTCAGTGGGTTTCTGTTCATGTATGATTTCAGGCTCTGTTGGTCAGTTCTAATAATGATGGAGGAAGCAGCAAAATAATGTTTCCACTTTTTAATTGCCTCCAGTATAGCCATTGCTTCCTTATCATAGGTGGACTGAGCTGCTGCTTTAGGTCCCAATGATTTGCTAAGAAAAGCAAGAGGTCTGCCCCCTTGCATAAGAACTGCACCAATACCATAACCACAAGCATCAGCTTCTAGGACAAAAGGCAAACTGAAATTTGGTAATGCTAGCACAGGAGCTTCTGTCATTTTATTCTTTAAAGTAGAGAATGCAATTTGTTGTTCCTCATTCCAGACAAAACCCTCCTTTTTCAGAGCTTGAAACAATGGTTTGCAAATAATACCATAATTCTTTATAAACCTTCTGTAATAGCCAGTAGCTCCCAACACACTTCTCAGCTCAGTTACATTTGTAGGGACAGGCCAATTTGCCATAGCAGCAATTTTTACAGGGTCTGTAGCTACTCCCTGTGCTGTAATAATGTGTCCAAGATATTCTACCTGGGACTGTGCAAAGCTGCACTTAGATCTCTTGGCACATAGGCTATTATCCCTGAGAGCCTGAAATACTTCTGTCAGGTGCTGTTTGTGTTTATTCATGGAGGAGCTGTAAATCAAGATATCATCAAAGAAAACCAAAACAAATTTTCTCAGAAAAGGTGCTAGTACTGTGTTCATCAGCTTCTGAAATGTGGCAGGAGCAGTAGTTAGCCCAAAAGGCATAACTAGGTACTCATAATGACCCATATGTGTGTGCTGAAAGCAGTTTTCTCTGTGTCTTTTTCATCCATTATGATCTGATGGTAGCCACTGCGTAAATCAATTTTTGAAAATACCCTAGCACCATGAAGTTCATCCAGGAGATCCTCAATCACAGGTATTGGGTATTTATTCTTGATGGTTTGCCCATTTACCTTTCTGAAATCATTGACCACTCTCCAAGATGTGTCCTTTTTCTTCACTAGCAATGCAGGAGAGGAATAAGGGCTGCTACTGTCTCTGATTACTTTCTTAAGTAACAGATCCTTGATAATTTCTTCCATAGCATTTTTCTGATGATGAGGCAGTCTGTAGGACCTTTGATTGTCAATTTTAGCTTCAGGAACAAAAGGTATTGTGTGATCACAATTTCTTTTTGGTGGCAGGGACTGAGGCTCCTCAAACACATCCTGAAATTGTTTCAAAATTGGTGCTATTTCCAGAGGAACCACTTCAGGTTCTTTAGCAGGTAATTCGGTACTTTGTACAAAAAGAACAACACCATAGACTGCTTGTTGCAACAGTTTATCTACTTGTGTGCTTTCTTTTATTTTGGTATCACCTCTAGGCAAGCTTTCATCATAAAATTGGTGTGTTTTGCCAGTAGAAAGAGTGATACTCATCTGCATCTTCTTGTAGTCGAGTTGAACAGGGATGTAAGCATGTATCCAATCATCACCTAGGATTAAATCATATCCTTTTAACTGAAGCACTCTGAAATCATTAGTGAATTCCACTCCCTGTATGGAGTAACAACAGTTCAAACAAGCAAATTCAGTAAACAATGTTTCACCATTGGCCACTTTTACCTTTAATTTACTGGTACTAGAGAGGTTGCAAGCAGTCAATTTAGCAAACTGTGGGGTGATAAAAGTGGTAGTACTGCCAGTATCTACTAGAGCTGTTGCATAGTGATTTCCTATTAATACATTCAGTGTGAATGTATATTTAGTAGCTGACAGGCCAGCATGGCATGCATAGAAATCAAGATTTTTTTTAAATAATATCTTTTTAAATATGAATTTCGGACAGTAGCATGCGCGGGGACGAAATTTGAAAACTAGCGCGCCGTCGGCCCCGAGCGGGCCGAAACACAACTTTCGGTTGCGGCCGAGCCGAAAGTCTCCCGTTGGCGCGCTACGCGACGAGGGCTGCATGCGCTGCACGCGCGGCAGGCCGGGGCCAGCATGTTTCGGCCTGGAGGAGGCCGAAACCTGGCAGATAAGCCACGCAAACACTTGCGCGTCCTCGTCGCTGCAATCAATGGAGTCAGGACTAGGAGCAGTTCCCTCATCATACCTCAAGGCAATACACTAGTACCACAAGTCGAACAAGATATATATGTGATACTCTCCCCGTACCGGAGGCCTACTTGCTGACAGCTAACCTACCCGGTGCGTGCCTTCATGATCAGACGGCTGCAGCTACTAGTACTGGCCTCATGCAGCTGTTGGCACTACGACGTCTAGTCAGGTATACAGGCTTATCACTGTATGATCATGCATGCAGCCGCTCGAGAGAATTTTTTGCCAGGTTTCGGCCTCCTCCAGGCCGAAAGTCGGGTTTCGGCTCGGCCGCAACCGAAAGTTGTGTTTTGGCCCGCTCGGGGCCGACGGCGCGCTAGTTTTCAAATTTCGTCCTCGCGTATGCTACTGTCCGAAATTCATATTTAAAAAGATATTATTTTAAAAAAAATCCCATTTATGGCATATGATCAAATTTCAAATTTGAATATTTTAAAAACATTTAACACCTTTCAATTTTTTTTCCTTTTGGCAAACAATTTCAGAAAAAGTTAAAAACCTGACGTGTAGGACCGGTACAATTAGACAATTTGCAGAAAAAAATGAAAGACGATGAAAAATCAATATCTCCAAATATATCCATCGGGAAAAATATGGATAATATAACAAAACGATCAGAAAAATACGTGCTAATTACTTATGCTAGAAAACAAACATTTAAAAAAAATTAAAGTTGGTAAATATTTGGAGATAATTCAAATGCATTTTCTCTAATTACAATTAAAAATTCATGGCAATATAGAAACATATTTAAACATTTTAATTTGCTAAATATTCGGATATTCTCTAAACTATATAAAAAATGCTCAGAAAAAATCAACGCTAACTACGTATGGCAAAACACAAAACATATTTGAACAATTCAAATTGGTCAATATTTGGATGCAATATAAATGAACTTCCCCGAATTGTAGACTCGAATCCAAAAAATATGCATTACTACTAACTACGTACTTAAATTAAATATTATTTGGAAAATAGAAACATATTTGAACATTTCAAATTGCTATGGAGATACTCCAAAATATATCGACGTGCTCAGAAAAATAAATGATACTTATTAATGCCAAAATTCAAACATATTTAAACAATTTAAATTGGCTAATATTTGTATACAATCTAAGTGGACTTTATCTAATTATGGATTTAAATTTAATAAATGCTCACAAAATACATTTTCTCTGATTATGGAGTTATCTTACAAATTTATGGAAAACTACAAACATTTTCGAACAATTCAATTTGCTAAGTATTTCGAGATACCCTAAACGACAAATTCCGGCGAATTTCAACATTTTGAATCCCGACAGGTGCGGCGTATCGCCGCGCCAAATTGACTAGTACTATATATAAAAGTTGGTGAGATTCACCCTCAAATCCCATGTCCACGTCACCCGAATGCCGTTGACCGTCCGACCGTCGTGACGGACGTCCCAGATGCGGCCACGTCGCCCCCCAAAACACGAAAAACTGTAGCACTGAACCCTCGTTTGTTGAAGAAGCCCCGACGCTAGTTCTTGCGTGGAGGCAACCAAAAATCTCATCCTAGGCCGGGAATCAATCGTAAGTTCGTAACTACCAGGATTGTATTTCCTAGCGCCTCTACAAACGCTTCCATTGTACATGTCCTAAGCATTTATTCCTCTGTTCCAAATTAATTGACTTCCATTTGTCTACATATAGATATATTTACACATTAAAATATGTCTAAATATATCCGTATCTATACTACTATTAAAAGAGCAAACTTGTGTTGTTGGGATAATTTAAATCTGGACCGTTCAATTTCCGATCAAACGGTCCAGATCGTCCCAATGTTTGACAACTCAACATTGTCTATTTTGGACTGTTTTGCCCTCCCACCAATCACATAATACGACCAAATTGCCACCGCCTTTTCATTTTGCGGTTAATTACATGGATTGCCATCGCTAAAAAGAAAAGAAAACTCTTGACCGGCACCCTCGCGTCTGCGTCTAGCTCCAATGCGACGCCCCGCTGTTGCCGCTGCCTATGGAGACGGGATGACGTCAACGCCGTCCGCGACGGCGCGGTCGAAGCCGGTGAGGATGTCCGAGTCGAGGCAGCAGGCGCCCCGCCCTTCCAGCACACCTTGTACAAGGCCACCCTGGCTGGCCTTGGGCGCGATGCCCTCCGGCGTACCCCTCCATGTTGCCACCGTAGGCCACGGTGCCAGCCGCCGTGGTGGCGGTTTGCGTCCCGTGCCCGTCGGCGTCGCGCGGCGACATGTACTCGACCGAACCTTTGGACGTCGTGGCCGCGGCGGCGCTGCCGTAGTGCGCGGCGTGGCCCTGCGAGAAGAACCGCGCGCCGACGAGCTTCCTGTTGCAGGAGGACGCCAAGAACGCGAGCCCCGCGTCGCAGCCGCCGCGCGGGCACGGGCTGGAGTTTTCAATCTGACAGGCTCCGGCGCTCGGGCCAGACGCCGTTGTCGAGCACCCCGAATATGAAGTCGGAGCCGTAGTAGTCGAGGGAACAGAGGCCGAGGCCCATGAACTGCGGCGACCTGGTGGTGGTCGACGTGGAAGATGTACGTCTTCATCTGATGGCCTCCGGCGCCGCCGCTGGTGCCGAGCAGGGTTTGTGACTGCGTCCGGGTGAGCAAGAGGAGGCAGAGCAGGAGGCGCCGGTGAGCGGCCATTGGATAGAGGAGCGAGAGTGGTGGCGTACTGGTGTCGTGGAGCGGTGGAAGCGGCAGTTCGTCGAGAAGACATCTTCGTAGCTTTTTCTTCAAAAGACAGATTTTTGATTGGAAGTAATCGCACGAGGCCAAGGCTCTCAAGCTGCAGTTGTTATCATCTGAACCTACGTTCTTCATAGCCATATTAATTCTACTGTGTCTTACCTTAGTGTCACTAAGTTATACTGATTTCACAAACCCCATGGTTGTTATTTTAAACCGAATGAAAAGTGTAAAAGAAGTAATCTATGTAGACCTTGGTATGGTCTTTTCTACTTGTAAATTGCCCTTAAATTATGAAGACGGTTGCACATACATGCCAACTAGTACTATTAAAAGAGTAAACTTGTCTTGGTGGGATACATTAAATCTGAGCCCTTCAATATCCGATCAAACGGTTCAGATCGTCCCAATGTTTGACAACTCAACATTGTCCGTTTTGGACCGTTTTGCCCTCCCACCAAATCACATAATACTACTAAATTACCACCGTACCCCTTTGTTCTTTTATTTCTGCTCTCCCGGAAGATTCCCTTCCACCCACTCAAACACATGTCGAGAACAATCCCTTCCGCCAATTCCAAATAGCGATTGGATGTACAAGTCATGGAATCGAAAGATTTGGTGAATCTGACGGGAGGGGAGGATGGCCGTCGGCGGGACGCGGGGCTGCAGGGCTCCAGAGGCCATGGAGGATTGGCGGGGAGGACGGCCGGCGGGGGGGCGTGGGGCCGGAGCAGCCAGAGACGGCCGGCGGCGGCGACGGCTCGGCGTGGGGCCGGAGCAGCCAGAGATGGCCCGGCGGTGCCGGCGGCTCGGCGTGGGGCTGCAAGGATGGCCTGCGGCGAGGCCGGAGCGGCCAGAGACGGCCTGCGGCGGGGGGCGGGGCCGGAGCGGCCAGGGACGGCCGACGCGGGGCACGGGGCCGGAGCGGCCAGAGACGGTCGACGTGGGGCGCGGGGCCGGAACGGCTAGGGACGGACGAGGCTGAAGCGGCCAGAGACGGACGACGCGGTGCGCGTGGCCAGATCGGCCGGCGGCGGTGCGTGGGGCCAGAGCGGCCGGCGCTGGTGGTTGCAGGATGCAGCGAGGCAGAGGACGAGCGGCTTGTGACACCGACGCGGCAGGGCACTCAAAAAAATCCGTCTGTCGCTCGTATCGTGCGGTGTGAGTCACGACCCCGATCCCCAACCGAGTTCCTCTTGCGAGGGTCCACCGCGCCGCCGCCGGACAGCAGAGACGCGCTCAGCGTATGTCTATCTCTTCTGGCTTGGGCCACGACGGCGCACAGGCGGGCGCACGCGAGATGCTCGTCCTCCGCCGGTGCGTCCACCACAACGGCTTCCACTCTTCCAGGCGGGCGCACACGAGATGTTCGTCCTCCGCCACTGCGTCCAGCACGGGCAGCAGGCAGCAGCAACACGCCCTCCATCCTTGGTGAGACATAATCCTCCTCTCTCTGAGTATTTCAGCCCGTGAATGCGCGATCTGAGCGGAATTGATTTTTGGGCTGAGAAATCAGGCCTGGGATCTCACCCATAGTTTCGAGAAGAGAATAAGGAGATCACGAGGTCCTCCATGAGTCAATTATGATCCATGTCAGTTGACTCAGATACGGAGCAAGAACTTACTATGTGCCATTCACTGAAGGCTCCACGGGGTTTTATCGCAGCGAGGATGATCTGAATTCTGACGTGTATTTCATCTTCGCAGTTGAGACCATATGCAGCAGGTTTGACCCAGTCATCTGATCCTGATGAATTGGTTGACGAAACATTACCCTGAGGTGGACACCAATTCTATTTCTTTTTCATTTTCATCTGAATCCACCCCAAAAGAATTCTCAATTATCCTGAATGCAAATTAGTTACGGTCTGAAATTCAAATATTCAATTAGCTATCTGTTAATAGTTCCGGATAGCTTCTATTGGATTATCTGAAAAGATTTAGATGCTAAAGTTACTATTACAATTGATTGTGCCCACTCAATTTTAATTTTGGAGGCAATTTACCATCTAATGGCACTTATTTGGCTGCTCCTTATGCTTCACTGTCACTCCCTGTATGTACTCACATTTGGTTTGTTGCATAGAATTATAATGTAGTAAATTGGCATGTATTCTACTTATCTTAACGCATTTCTTCTTATTTTTTGTACATTCTAATTCTTTACTTTGCATTTTCTTGGTTAAACGAATGAAGACCCTAACAAGTATATTCATGGTGCTGCATGTGTGCTCGCCGGCTCGCCGGCCGGCCGTGCGTGTGTGCGTCGCCGTCCTTCCCTGCCGCCCCGGCGAGCTCTTCCAGCGGCGGCCAATGACGGATCAACCTCTTCTGGTCCAGCCGTGCGGGAACGCGTAGCGACGGCTAGCGTCCGCTGCGACGACGGGAAGGAGGAGCCATAGAGACGGTGTCCGTCGTGGTCGTCTGCGGTGTCGACGGGGAGACGAGCCTCGGACGCCCAGATCGGGTGAGGACGTTCTCGATCGCCACGGCCGCTGCAGACGCGTCCACACAAGTAGGACGCCGCTCCGCTGCGAGGCGCCGGGAAAGCAGAGCCACAGCACGTAGTGCAAGCAAAGAGACGCCGCCAACAGTCAAGACCAGAATAGAGACTCGGCAGAGATATTCAGGTGGGCCCAGCTCCGTCTTCCAACGAGCCCAGAATGAATATTTATTTTGGTAACTTGAAGCCAGGGCTTGCGAGGATTAAACAGACTAGCTGCTAGAAGAACACGAAACCGCATGCAGATTGTTCGCCAAAGTCTGTTTAGTTATGTGATTGAAGGCATGAAGCAAGCGATCAAGATGGACGAGTTAAGTTAGATGTGGGAGTGCATACGAATTAATTAATTAAAAGCAGAGTGGTCGGTCTTCAAGTGTCATACGTGTAAATGATGAGCATTCACTGATTGACAAACTTATTCCTGATAAACTGAATATGCACTCCTCTGATATGATTTAAAAAAAAATTGTATTAAGCTTCGCCTTTATTTTGGTTTGACAAATAACGTGCGTTGCACGTGCACATCTACTAGTATAGATAAATGGAAGTAAACTATTTTGAAACCGAGGGAGTAGTACTAGGAATTGTGGATTACGTTGAACCGAACGTACGGTGTGGCTTGTAACAGCTAGCAAATCCGTATTTTTTTACTCCAACAAACCATAAAAAAACCATCCTAGCGAAATACGACTTCTCTTACCCTTTTGGCGCAACAGCGCCGCCGCGCGTCACTGCGACAACAACTGCTAATCCCTCCCTCTTCATTTAAGTTCTTTACATTACAGGCCAGCAGCGTGGGTTTAATTGACGGACGAGGCAAGCGAGAGCGGCAGCCATGGCAGCGAGCTCGCCGCCTGTACTCCTCCCTCGCGCCTCGCCGCCGGCCGCGCGGGACGAGGTGCGGCGCCAAGTGTGGCTCGCGGCGCCCCTGGTGGTGTGCAGCCTGCTGCAGTACAGCCTGCAGGTGGTCTCCGTCATGTTCGCTGGCCACCTCGGCGAGCTCTCCCTCTCCGGCGCCTCCCTCGCCTCCTCCTTCGCCAATGTCGCCGGCTTCAGCGTGCTGGTAAGCCTCCTGGTACTACTACTTGTGAAGCATGCACAAAGTTAAACTGATGGAGCTGAGCAGCCACACTTTAGCAGAGAGTTGCTATACTGTACATAGCATCCACACCGATGGTTTTCGACCCACATGCTAGCAGAAGGTTGCAGTGCGGTTTGTGTACGTATTTTGCTAGTGCTCCACTAGATGCATGATGCCTCCTTCAGACCTGCAAGTAGATGTAATGGAAATTCTAGCAGAGTTGTGTGGACACTCAATACATAGCATCCACGCGGATGGTTTTCTACCCACATGCTAGCCGAGTTGCGGTAATATACGGTGTGTTGCAACTAAAACTTAATACCGTTTGTTTGTTCCACTGCGATGCGGCAGCTGGGAATGGGGAGCGCGCTGGATACATTGTGTGGGCAATCATACGGGGCAAGACAGTACCACATGCTCGGGACACATGCTCAGAGGGCGATCTTCGTTCTGATGCTTGCAAGCATTCCTCTGGCCTCTGTTCTGGCCTTCACCGACCAAATCCTTGTTGCTCTTGGCCAAAATTCGGAGATATCACATGTAGCTGGGATCTACGCCCGGCTGTTGATCCCTGGGCTTTTCGCGTATGGCTTGCTTCAGTGCCTTACCAAGTTCCTTCAAGCCCAAAATATTGTCTACCCGCTGGCAGTTTGTTCTGGGGTGACCTTGGCATTCCACGTTCTGCTCTGCTGGTTCCTGGTTCACAATTCCGGTCTTGGCAACAGAGGTGCAGCTATGGCAACCTCGGTGTCTTACTGGTTCAACGTGATATTGGTAGCGGTGTATGTTAAATTCTTTGAAGCTGGCGGAAGGAATTGGCATGGATGGTCAAGGGCCATGTTGAAGGATGTGAAGATGTATTTGAGTCTGGCAATCCCGTCTACATTTATGACTTGGTAAGCATGTCTTAACAACCAGGCGAAAAAGTGATGTGTTCTTCTTGGATTGGATATTGTTTGACTTGCAAAATATTTCAGCTTGGAGTTCTGGGCCTTCGAGACGGTGGTTCTCCTTGCAGGTTTTCTTCCAAATCCAAAACTAGAAACTTCTATTTTGTCCATCAGGTAAGGAAACCCAACTACTCTAGCCAGTAACACTCTTGTGCATTACCCTACTCAGAATTTCTCAAATAGCAGCTCAAGCCCTGCTTTAACTTAATAAAGCACACACAAAGGTTCATACATTAGACTACTCATAGTGGGGAGTAACATGAAGTAGTAACATACACATGTTACTAGCTTATGTTACTACCTCTATAGTGGGTAGTAAAATAAGAGTGGTGTCATGCAAGTCTACATTAATTAAGTTGTAGACTCACATTGCATTGAAATATGTTATGTTCCGGTAACTAGCTATCTTACTCTAACCTACTCTCTCCTCATTAATTACTTGACACGTCATCTTTTTTGCTTACGTGGCATTGAAGTTACTAGCTATGTTACTCCAACTATGGGTAGTCTTAGTTCACCCCACGAACACACGCGAGAAACGGCAACCAGGCCAGTCCTTACAACTTACAAGCATCGGACCCGTAGGTCAACAGCAAAACAGGTTAAACAGCCAAGAACACTACTGACGGGCTTCCCTAAGCGAATAGTGTAGCGCCCGGAGCCTAGATGTCGCAAGTGCTAACGCTCCCCTGTCCTTCATCTTCACCACCGGACTCCATTGCTAAAGAAGAGTAATCATAAGAAAAAGAGGGTCAGTCGGGTGCTTGGAGATAGTTCCTCAATGGTAAGCTTGTTGCGGGTAAGACAAAGGGACCAGCATTGTGCAGCATAAGCAACCCAAAAGATCCGACGCCTCTCTCCCGTGAGACTAGCTAGGTGAACCACGTCCCCAAAAACGTCCCAGGATTCCAACTAACCCTAAGCAGTTCTCTCGCACAGCTCCAAAGGAACTTGACGAGGTGGCAAGTAAAGAAAATATGATCGGCATCTTCATGTTCACCACAAAGCGCACACTGTCCCTGACTAGGGCCCTTGCGCTTGATGATTTGAACCCCGGAAGGCAGCCGCCCCCTATCGAGTTGCCATAGGAAGATCTTAATCTTGGAGGGGATCGAGATCTTCCAAATTGTGGCCATGTGAGGCGCATTGTGCCCGAGGCCCAGCCTTAGGTACACCGACTTGACCGAGAAGGAGCTAGCCTGCTCAAGGTCCCAAGTAACCATGTCTGGTTCCCCATTGAACTCAATTCGAGCAAGGTCTTGACGGAGGGCCACCTACTGCGCCCTCTCCGTCGCCCCAAACGTGCGGTGAAATGGGATCACCCACTCTGCGTGCTCCCAAGCACTAGCCACCATGCAGCACTGGTTAACCGCAATGGCGAAGAGGTCGGAATATCGATCCCGCAAAGGGGCCGCCCCATCCCACCGGTCCAACCAAAGATGCGTGAGGTTCCCATTGTTGATGTGGAATTTGGCCCCCAACCCAATGAGGTGTATGATCTTGTTTAGGGCGTTCCCCAAGCAAAAATAAGCACATGACATATAAGGGGAGGCTGGACAAACACGAGTTAGTGAGGATTAGACGCGCGCCGAGGACTGAAACCTCCCTTGCCATGGATCCACCCGGGTCTCAACCCTGGCTGTCAAAATACCCCACTCCGCGAGGACTGAAACCTCCCTTGCCATGGATCCACCCGGGTCTCAACCCTGGCTGTCAAAATACCCCACTCCGCTGCGGTGATTCTAGAGTCACTGAGGGGCAAGCCCAAGTAAGATATTGGGAACTTACCCACATCGTTCTATAGAAGACTCGCCTGTTACACTCAAATCATGTGGCAGGTACTCCCTCCATTCCAAAATACTTGACTTTGCTTTATCTAAATACGGATGTATCTAGACATGTTTTAGTGTGTAGATACATTCATATTTAGACAAATTCAAGTCAAGTATTTTGGAACGGAGGGAGTAGTATATATGATGTTACACACTTTCCCTTTTCCATTTCTCGCCATAATCACAAAAATTTTAACTAACTTCATGCTTTCCGGTGCTTCATTATGTCAAAGTACTAACCACTAACCAAGGTTCATTTTTTAAACAGCCTAAATACAATGTGGATGGTTTATACAATTCCAAGCGGCCTCAGCAGTGCAATAAGGTCAGGGGAACACAAGCTTCAGAATTCCACTTCCATTTTCGTCTCAGAATTGTACCTAACCAATTTCAATTCATTATTAACATTTCTATTCAGTATTAGAGTGTCCAACGAATTAGGCGCCGGGAACCCACTAGCAGCACGACTATCAATTCGTATTTCAGGAATTATGTGCCTAGCGGAAGGCCTTCTTGTATTTATCATCACAATTCTTGTACGAGATGTCTGGGGTTACTTGTACAGCAATGAAGAAGAGGTCGTAAAGTATGTATCCATAATGATGCCAATTCTTGCTACGTCTAACTTCATGGATGGCCTACAATGCACGCTATCAGGTATGGCATAAATACACATACTAGCTACTCCCCCAGTTCCTCAAAAAGAACACCTATAACTATTTTCTAAAGTCGGACTACGTAAAGTTTAACCAAGTTTTCAATGTGCAAGCCCTTCAATTTAACAGAACTGTGTGTCATCAAATTGATTTGGATAACCTGCGCAACTGAAATATGATATTAATGCAGAAAATAAACACGTTTAATAAAGTTTGATGTTCACCTTTGGATGCACACATTGATTCTTCCAGGCTCTCATATATAATTTATCTCCAAATTATTTATCCTTTGCGACAGGTACTGTTTCCCTCTTATCCAGGTGCAACAATCAGCAATTGCACCACCTCCTGGTGCCTTAAAATGTACCTCTGCTCAGGCTTTATACACAAGCCCGTACCTAGATTCGTAGTATGCTTCAAATGGCCAGCCCCTCCCCCAGTTCCTCAAAAAGAACACCTATAACTATTTTCTAAAGTCGGACTACGCAAAGTTTAACCAAGTTTTCAATGTGCAAGCCCTTCAATTTAACAGAACTGTGTGTCATCGAATTGATTTGGATAACCTGCGCAACTGAAATATGATATTAATGCAGAAAATAAACACGTTTAATAAAGTTTGATGTTCACGTTTGGATGCACACATTGATTCTTCCAGGCTCTCATATATAATTTATCTCCAAATTATTTATCCTTTGCAACAGGTACTGTTTCCCTCTTATCCAGGTGCAACAATCAGCAATTGCACTACCTCCTGGTGCCTTAAAATGTACCTCTGCTCAGGCTTTATACACAAGCCCGTACCTAGATTCGTAGTATGCTTCAAATGGCCAGCCCTTCAATATATACTAGTTGAATTAGGCGCGGCGCCCTTGATGATAAATTTTGTGTTAACGGTCTGTTTCTTTGTTTTAGCTGCATAATATATTTTGCGAAAAGAAGTGGCAAGTGGCAGTTTTGATTTGTACAATACATTTATCTGTATAGCCGACATGATTTGCAGTGAAAACTAAATGCGATACGTAGCAAGATATATTATATATAGGATTGCATACTCATTTTAGCCGAACCAAAAACTGCCTCAGATAAAAAAATACCATATCTAAAGAAATAACGATGCACCGAACAAATGCAGGTGTTGTAGAGCATAAAAAAGGTGTATACTCAGTTTATATCATCTTTGAGCGCGTATGGCATAATCATATTTCTTACTATTCATTTGCATATACATCTGCACAACAAAAGAGTGAAAAAGGTAATCGGCTACAGGTCAAATTATGATGTGGCATATAATCTGATTAAGCTGGACATATGTACATCTCAATAAGGAAGAATCAACATCCAATATATGCACATAACTGATACAAATTAATAAAGAAAGTGGAAAGTATATACAACAAACTTATACCTACACCGGTAAAAATCAGGATGATAAGGTAGCACGAAATTTTAAAATAAACAGAAAGGATACATCTCAATTAGGAAGAATCAATAGCCAAAGTATGTACAGAATATAAGAAAATATATTTTCCAAGACGGCAGGATGAAACCTAATACATATACATCTCAATTAGGAAGAATCAACAGTCAAAGTATGTACAGAATTTAAGAATATATGTTTCCGAAGACGGCAGGATGAAACCTAACACATATTCTCTGTTCAATACATGTTTAAGACAGCTAAATGACAATGCATTTGTCGGAAAAATATTTAACAAAGCAAGTGGCATAGCAAGAGCTGTAAAACAAACAAAAAATGATAAGAGCATTTAACAGAATATCCTAAGAACACGAGGGGACTATCATATCCAAAACATCTATACTTTGGGACCTCGGTAATGCTGATTTTATGCATACTGTTGTGACCATCTAAATTCACATCAATCTTTTAAAAAAAACTTAATTGTAGAAGCAAGCTGGCTTATGTAAACTCAAAATAGGAAAATTATTCAGGACGTAAATGCATTGAAACCAAGGCATTCAAGCATATCATGGGCACTCATACATCATTCCAATATCACAAATATTTAATTGCACACATAAGGCTAGGAGGCAGAATCAATTTAATTATATGGTAAGAGGCTCCCACCTTTAGGTCATCCACTGCAAAGCGCGCTGCATTTACAGAGAACTCAAGCAGCAGGACGCCCACGGACAGCTACCCACCTTCTTGGATTTTGCAGAACTTTTACCACCTTCTTGGATTGCAAGCTGCTACGGGAATAATTAATCGCGAACCTATGTACATACCACCAGATGTTTTTTTTTTTGAACAAAGGGGAGGGATCCAGAAGGATCCCGACTGCATTATACGGTGGGCATACAAATTACATCAAGGACCTCAAAATAGAAAGAAATTACAACCAAGCCCTTGGCTTTTACAAAAAGGACCTCAAGAAAATAAAGAGGAACACGATTTGGTCCTTCTCCACCGTGCGCAACGAGCAGCTCGACACGGTGACCGTCAGCGCCACCGCCGGGGACGATACCACTTGGCGCCAGCACGACGATGAACGCCGCCGTGGAACTGGGAGAGGGCCTCCGCATTGGCACACTGGCCTGGAGGTAGAAGACGCTGCAGCGCACACAACACCGCAGCACGGAGCGACCCCTTAGGTCTAGGATAACCACGACGCATAACCGTCGCCGTTGATGATCTCCGCATGACGCAGTCGAAGAAATCCCCCGCAGAGCTTCAGATCCGAAGAGCCAGCACTTCTCCTCGCATCCACTGCGACCTAGAAGTGCAAATCCTTCTTCTCCAGAAACTCCACCAAACTTAGCTTCCCACCACCGCGCGAGATACAAGAATCCGCCAGTCAACTCTGAATTTATGCCACAAACCAGAGGAGGCAGATCGAAATAGATGCAGTAGAAAGCTAAGGATTCGGCCTTATGGAAGCCGGCAAATCTTCTCTTCTTCCTGAGCTCCGACCACCGAAGCAAATCAACCAGAAGACGAAGAACAAGCCACTGCGTACCTTATTAGGAGGGATGCGCACCTCCATCCACTTCGCATGCATCGACGCCTGCCACCAACGAAGTGCAGCAAGGAGGAAGAAGATCATGGCGCGGCGGATCTGGCCGCCTAGATCCGTCGTCCTACCCTCAGCATCTACGGCATGGAGCCAAGGAAAGGCATAACGCCCAAGCAACCTACCTCTAACCCTAGATCTACTACGTACAGAGGTATCCCGACCACCTACTCCATCTCCACAGCGGCCAGCGAGCCCACCGGATCAGAGGAAGGAGAGGGGCGGCGACGAAACGCGGGAGTCGACCCTCAAGTTACTGTTGGAGAGCTCGGGATAGAGGAGAGGAAAAGAGACCACCAGATGTTTAAAAGTTCAGATCCATCACATGCATTTATATGTAGACATAAGCATTTTTTTCACTGTTAACCTAATGTTAATTACATCAGTATTTGGTAACACATAGAATGATAATCATGTATGATTTTAGCAAGTTCACTCGAAGCTATATTTCCCATAATTTGTACAACTGAAGCTCACAATGCGAACCATAACAGATATTACTAAGTTAGAAAAATGAAGTACAGCATATGCACAAGACTCATTGACTGGAGTTGAAATAACATTAATCTATCTAATTATTATATATATAACTCGCACTATATAAAACTGTTATATTTTGATTAACAGAAATAATATTACAGGGTTGGCTACATGATTTACTAATCTAATACACACACATGGATGGCATAAGCAATATTGTAGAACCTATGAATCAATTTCACCAAACAAATCTTTGTCTTCTGGCCACTGTTCAAGATATCGGCCGACATTCTGATAAATCGGCCGATTTATCGCTTACCGGTCTCGGGCCGATAAGATAAATCAATTGATTTATCGGCGATATGCCGATATATCGGCCGACTTTCCGATAAATCGGTCGATATGTCGATAAACCGGCCGATTTACCCCTTATCTTGGGTCAACCGATATGTTACCGATAAGCGATATCCCCAACATTGCTTCTGGCTGCTACATCTGAAAGGAGTTTGGCCATATTCGCTGACCACAACAGTTACCTCAGAGATTAAAAAGAGGGTTCAGTTGTTTCCGTCAGGAGGGTTGCTCTCTAATCCTACAATTCTATGTGTAAGATCCTAATATAAACAAAGTTAGTTCGGCAAAACAAATACTAAAACACATTGTGAACCTAGCTGTGCATAGGAGGGGAGTTCTTACCAAAATGAGTCGCGAGTAGTTCCCAAAACATTCTCCTTTTCTAGGGGAAAATCCTCTCAATAGTCAAGAAAGTATAGTCAATCTGCCTTTACAGTAGGAGACAAAATTGAAATTCTACACTTTTCTTGTTCCCTGTAGACAGGCCCATCCATCCATTTTGGATACTGATAGATTGTCCAAGTACCCGGAGTAAGCTTTTTCGACCTTTGGAACCTGTATTAAATGAGACAAATCTCAAATACCGAGAGAAGATCATAATTAAAGGAAAAAAAACTGAATGGATGTTGAATTTGCGAAATAATCAAGTTCATTTCCATGCTTACACAATATCCTTGAAACAGAAACTGTCCCACCAATTTTTGCACAACCGACTATGTCCTCGACCAGCTCCGGCAAGGGATTCTGTAGTATATTTGCTGCTACAATGTCGAATGCCCCCTTTGAGGACTTTAGCTCAAGGTTATTGTTCTCTTCTGATTTGTCAATGCTGCCTGAGAAGCATGAAGGCTCGCCACCTGTTGGTACCTAGTGAACGTGCATCTTGTTGGAGTCTATATCATTCAGCAACATGTTTTCCTGAGCAGATGCTACAGCTTGATGGTCTATGTCTAACCCAATGGATAGAGCAGCACCCACCTGAATTTCATAAGCCAACAATGAGCGTATGAAATAACGTATTAGTGGTGTTTCCTTCAGAAAATTGCTGGTGTAAAGAATAAGAGCATGAACACCAAGACATGGTACCTTCAGAGCTGCGATACTCAATACTCCAGTGCCTGTTCCACAGTCCAAGATATGCTGACCCCCTTTAATAAGTTCCTTCAGAATTAGAAGGCACAACTTAGTCTTGGGATGCTCCCCAGTTCCAAATGACAGACCTGGATTGATGATTATTTTTGTGGCCTGTGGATCCTGTAAATGGAAAAGGGTGAACATTATACATGATGAAGTAACTCTCAGTCATCGTAGTATGCAATTATTTTTAAGGAACTATATTAACTTGAGAATATATGCTAGTGATCTAGACACTGTCACTTCTGAATCTGAAAGAAAAAAGGAAGGTCCGATTCTAGCTAAATTAACAGTTACATCTTAAAACATGGACATTCTGCACTACAATATCAATCTCCAAAACTTCAGAGTTGAGACCATATGTACTCCTTCTATTAATAGCACAAAAAAATAGAGGATGAAACTTGTCAGACTCTTTTGATCGACAAAACAAAATCGAAGACATAATGAAGCATCAAATGTATTAAAAGTAGCCGTTTCTAGATCAATACCTCATGTGCCAAATTACACTACAAATCCACCATACCAATTACTTCTTTCAGTTATTTCTTATTAAGAATTCAAGATAAGAGGAAATGAACAAATTGCTGTTTAACAAAGGGACATAGCAGATCAAGATAATGTGCCCCAAACTCGAATATGCATGTGCTTCTTCCACAGAAAACTTTGCATAAAAAACGTAAAAGTATGGGAACTAAATTGGAAAATCAGAGCAGACCAAGCTGCTATGCCAGTTGCCAAAAAAATCCCAATGAAAATTGAGAGAAAATGAACCCCATGTACAAACAGTGACATAGATATGCAGAGCTTATTTTCATTTCCTAACATCAATAATTGGTCAAGAACAATGCTCTGTTTATCTTCCCAAAAACTGATTGGTACTATCACTAACAGCTAAGTAAGTCTTCAACCAGAGATACTGGACATCAAGCTATTTGATAGCAACATCTGTAAATAGCCACATCTAACAGAAATGCACCAGTTATGGTATATAAGGTTGCGACAACAATATCAGGAGTAATAAGCCAATAGGTTCATTAGCATGATAAATGAAGCACTTACACTGCCAGGAACCAAAAATCAATTATAAATCATGTAAAGCATAAAGATGAATCTATCGGAGAAGAACACATAGAGAAGGATGCCAAGAAAAGACAACTTGGCTGGCGGAAGCACCACTTTCAAAGAAAATTAAATAGAAGATAACATACTCTCGAACCTGCATCAATTCACTGAACCTTGAGCACTGTCATATTTATAGCAACTCAAACTTCAGTTTCATTAACAAAACTGAGGCCCAAAGGACCCATACACCCAGTGGGTCTGGGTACTTATACGATCAACGGGGCATCATCTTAAACAACCAACTGATGCAGACTTCAGCTGAATTAACTATAGATAATACCATCCGGGAGGAGGATGCATGTATGATCAGCAAGTAACTCTGTTTTTACATCCAATACAGTGGCTGCTGCCCTAGCAAGAACAACCAGATAATGATTGATGAGGACAAGATTTACAGAGTAATCAACAGATATCCAACCATCCAATCATGGTATTTTCCACGAGCGATCTGAATCGCACTCAATCCATGACATATAGTCAATGGCCATCATCTGCTACCATCCTAATCTACTGAAAAGGATTTAAGCAAGTTATCAGGGTCATGAGAAGGCGAGACGAACCTCCTGATAGACGGGCACCGAAAACAACCAGACGATGCATCCTATGCACCCGAAAGGTGTCAGCAAGCCGCCGATGTTCAGATCGATGTGCAGGTAAGCACCCACAGCCGACGTCCTAGGGCGCTCCAGATCCGCCGTTGCACGCAGATCCGGCGCATCCTCTCGCAGCCACAAGTCGCCGGCGCATAAAAATGTGGATCTTTCACTCTCTGCCGGCGGAATAAGGGGTTCTGTGCGGTGTGGAGCGGTTGGGGAGATGCGGGCGGCGGTGGGGAGCGAGAGGTAGAGGGCGGCGGTGGGAGAGAGGGTGAAGGGTGGCGACTGTGAGCGAGGGGGGAAGGACGGCGACGGCCGACGGGGAGTGAGAGGACAGAGTGAGCGAGAGCTTCTGTGAGGGTGGACGCGAGTGGACCGAGTGGACGCGACCAAAGCTGGCCAGCGGGCCGGCACGGCACGGCCCAGGCCCACTTAGCTTCTGGCGGGCCTGGCACGGCACGGCACGTGGAGGCCCGTTTAGTAAGTGGGCCGTGCCGTGCCGGCACGCGGGCCTGGCCTAAAGGCCCAGGCACGGCACACCGTCTAAATGGGCCGGCACGCGGCACGTTTAGGCACGATGGGCCTAATTTAGCCTGCGTGCCTATTTTACTCTTTTAGCTAAAAAATTACGAATTTATTTGAAAAATTCACAAAAAATAGAAAAATGTAAACGTTCCAGTGTGTACATGCGTTTCTATCCTACATTGTTAGGTAATTAAAATGTGTACATGCGTTTCACTGATTCAATCTCTACATAAGCTGCGTTATACTATTTACGATATTAATAATTGGCCATCGATCCTGTGAATCGACATGTATGGCAGCGTGGTGTAGTGGTTTGGGCGGCAGGCTCGCTCACGCGTGGTCGCGAGTTCGACTCCGGACATTCACAGGCTTTAATAAAATTTATTTTGCAGGTTTCGCCAGCTAAACGGGTCGTGCCGTGCCGGCACGCGGGCCTCGCCTCTAGGCCCAGGCACGGCCCATTTAGCTGCGTGCTGTGCCAGGCCCCTGGCGGGCCAGGCACGCGTGCTCACGGGCCGGCCCGCGAGCACGGGCCCAGGTGGCCAGGTTTGGACGCGACCGACGGACCGAGGGGCAAAATTGGAAAAGCAGAAAGTTTCGTAACGTGACAGAATTTGCACTGCAAACGTTAAACGACTTATTCCCCTATATAAAGTTGGTGTGATTCACCCTCCAATCCGCCTTCCACGTCACCTGACAAATTCTGTGTGTCCGATCAACTGAACCGACAGTGAAGATTCCCCTATATATAAAAAATTCCAATAGATGACAAACTTCTTTTAATTTCACTACTTTTCAAACCTACACAATTTTTAAATATGCACGTTACCAAAATTAGATTTCATTTACTCCACATGCGCGGCATTGCCGCGCTCATTTCCCTAGTATTTAGGAACGGAGGGAATATCTGGCAAGTGACAATGCTGACACCCCAATAGTTCAATAGGCATGAGAACATAACACATTTCATAGCAGAATTGGGTACTAAACAGTGGTAATTTGACCGTTGTTCATGATTCGCAAAAAATTACAGGTAGTCGACTGCCATTTTTAGATCCATACACAAAATAGAAGATAGCTAGGAGAGAACACGCACATCACCTTGCTTGCTTAAGATGCGTTGGACATGAAAGACTGGTTGGAGGTTTTCCCAGGAGGATGGCAGCCGGAGGAGCTTCAACACGCAACCAGGGATGCGCCGGAGCTGGAGCCACGAGCAGTGAGATTCCTTTGATTCTTAATCGGATATGTAGGTGTAAGAATAAGAGAGAGGAGCGGACTGGATAGGAATGGAAAGAAAGGATGGAACCTGGGAGCTGCGGCGGTCGTGATATGGTTGAGCTCCTGCAGGACGTCCAGCGCGCAGAGGTTTGTCGGGCGCACGACGTGGCTGGAGCTGATGCAGCCATCGACTGCGGCCAGACACGCTCGCCAAAAGTCATAGGGTTGATGGCGCTGTTGAGAGTTCCCAGGGTCGCAGCTCGCTCGCCGGCCGTCCTCTAGAACGTCGCCTTGCAGCGCCACAGCCACCGGCCGCCGCAGCCGCCATGGACGCCCCAATTTAGGGTTCGTGATGAGGCTGGGATTTGGTGGTTCCACGCCGAGTAATCGGTAGAGAAGGAGGAAGAGGGGCCGGGGCGTTGGATGCGGCACGAGGAGGCGACGGAGAGGCGGCGGCGGCGTCGGGCCGGAGGTGGCCCATTCAGGGAGACGGGGAGGGGAAATGAGGATGATTTGGGTCCTAGGGTTAGGGTTCAGTCGGCGACGCCGGGTTCGCGCGTGAGGAAGAAGAGGAGGGAGGGGGATGTGAGATGTTTTTGCAGAAAAGTCCTTCAGTTTTATGAAAATTACAAATAGGTCCCTCGCGGCGGGAACTGTTCAACACTTTAGCTACTGTTCATTGGAACAGTAGCCGAGCACGGAGAGGCCGCGAAACGGCATGTCTTTTATATAGTTAGTAAATAATTGGAACAGTAGCCGAGCGCGGAGAGGCCGCGAAACGGCATGTCTTTTATATAGTTAGTAATAATTCCTCGTGTGAGAAATGATCTATATATCCTTGTAGCTCTCTGGAAACAAGAGTAGTTAGGTTTACTTTAATTGGCTAACCATGTAATATTAGATTTTCCTCAATGATCTATCCTACTGATCTTGGGTTAGCGTTGCTAAAACCATCTGTTTATTGCTATTAAGGTGCTGCCAGAGGATTTGGCTGGCAGAAAGCGTGCTCCTTCATCAACCTGTGTTCTTACTATGCTGTCGGTATCCCTTCAGCTGTTATCTTCGCATTTGTTCTGAAGATCGGTGGTAAGGTAAGTTGTGCTATGTTTCATGCAGTTCTCGGAGTATATATTCTTCCTGGATTCTGGTGTGAGTCACCTTTCTTCGTGGCAGGGGCTTTGGTTGGGAATCGTATGTGCAATGGTAGTGCAGATATTAGCTCTGCTTGTGATGATGCTTCGTATCAACTGGGATAAAGAGGTGTCTATATTCATGCTCTCACTTTCTGCAAGCATTTATGCTCTCAGATGATGAAATAATATTTTGTTTCGTTTGTAGGTTGAAATAGCCCGGGCTAGGACCAGAGTTGAGGAATCAAATGACAGTGTAACATTGGCTTGAATGCCGTATCATTTTCTCATTATACCTCCAATAAGATGCTTTGTTGTGCTACATTTTTTAGATGCTTGCCTGATGTACACTATTTGCTATTATCAAATGACTGATCTCTTTAATACATTTTTCCTGTATGACTGGCGTACACCCTTGATCTGCTTTTTTTTTTCCGAAGTGGGGGCTGCTCCGGCGGTCCGGCCTCTTGCTCCTTGGGAATAGTAGTAGTCGACACGGAACAATCAGAAACATCTTTCTCTACTAATCGAACAAGGGCTTCGCTGCTGACAACAAAGGTGCTGCAGCTGCAATTACGAAGAAGAGGAGCTTGGCCGGACTCATAGCGGTCGGAAGAAAACGCAGACTGTTGTTTTTATAAATGGATATTTGTTACTTTTAAGCACTACACCCTGTTTCTACGTAGTTAGTACTCCCTCCATCCCAGTTTATAAGGCATACACGTAGTTCAAGAAAAAATTTGACCATTAAATATTGTCAACAAAATATAAATTATATGTAACAAAAATTATACCATTAGATTTATATTAAAAAAAGTTTTTAGTGATATAATTTTTTGATATAATATTTATTTTTTGTTGACTAAATTAGTGGTCAAAGTGTATTCTTGAACCGCATGTGTGCCTTATAAACTGGGATGAAGGAAAAAGACGCGCGTTGCCGGGTCCGCTCTAGTTCAACCGATGGTAGATGAACAAACCGTTTTTTTTAGTGAAACATATAAAAACAATAGCAATAATGGAGAAAATAATACCATTGACTCACTCTTTTGAAACATGATAACTCAAGCATCCTCACATAAACAAAGAGAACTAAATAAGGGAACTCATCCTTCCGCCCTCATTCACCATCGACTTGGGTTATCACAGTCTCAACCACAACTCCATCCTCTCCGCGCTCTGCCGCCACGGCCGTCCCCTGGAGGCCCTCTCCCTCTTCGCCGCCTCCACGGTGTCCCCCGACGTCGAGCTCCTCTCCTGCCTCGTCTCCTGCTGCCGCCGCACGTCCTCCTTCCTCCCCGCTGAAAGGACAATGATGTCGCCTAGAGGGGGGTGAATAGGCGATTAAAACTTTTCTGGTTTAGGCTTGCTAATTGCGGAATAAAACTAGGTGTTTAAATTAACAAGCCGACAACCTAAATTAAACTAGGCTCACCTATGTGCACCAACAACTTATGCTAAGCAAGACAAGCAACAAGGTGATAGCAATATAATACTTCAAGCACGAAGGCTATCACAAAGTAAGTTGCATAAGTAAAAAGCTCGGGTATAGAAATAACCGAGGCGCGCGGAGACGAGGAAGTATTCCCGAGTTCCTCCTTGAAAGGGAGTACGTCTCGTTGGAGAGGTGTGAACCGACACAACGGTTCAACAACCACAAAGGTTTCACCCTCTTCTCCGATGAACCGCACCACAAAGGTTTGGTTCACCTTCCACTATCGGTATTCCTTCGAGGCGGAATCCGGAGCCTTTCAACAACAATCCGGGGCACAACCCACAATGGGTTGGGGGCTCCCGAATGGCTCTCAACAACAATTCGAGGCACAACCCACAATGGATTGGGGGCTCCCGAACGGCTTCAAGTGACCACACAAGGGTCCAACCACCACAAAGGCGTCTAGGGTCCAAGGACCCAAGAGTAACAAGCTCACAAACTTTCAACTTCCACGAATCCTCGTGGAGAGCACACCGATGCACCAAATGCAAAAGGCAAGAGCACAAGTGCTCAAATCCTTCACTCTCAAATTCCAACAAAGCAACAAATGCTTATGGGGGAATAAGAGAGGAGGAACAAATAGGAGATGCACCAAGAACTCCAAGATCAAGATCTACAAGGTTTCCCTCACTTAGAGGAGAAATCGATCGGTGAAAACGTAGATCAAGATCACCTCTCACTTTCCCTCAAATATGAGCAAGAACCATGGGAGGGATTGAGAGGAAGAGCAAGCTATGCAAAGAGCAACAATGGAGGAGAGAGGATGGACAAGCTTGCTCAAAGGTTGGGGTCTCTTTGGGGAAGAAGACCCCTTAAAAGGGCAGCAGGAATCTGCCCGTTGGGGCCAAAAATCGCGAGGACCGGCCTGGAGGCCGGCCTAGGCTGGGCAGGAGGCCGGGAGCCTCACAGAGCCGGCCGGCCCTACAGCCGGCCTAGGCTGGGCTGAAGGCTGGGCGCCCAACAGAGCCCGCCGGCCCTGGGGCCGGCCTGGGCTGGCCTGGAGGCCGGCCTACAAAAAACAGAAAAAAGTCCAACACGAAAACGAACATATCTTGATCATCCGGACTCCGTTTTCGATGTTCTTGGGCTCGTTGGAATCGCAACGAAGAGCTTTACAAGATCATGCAGAGAAACATCATAGTCCAACAATGGAGGATAAAATCAAATGGGGAAATGTTAGACCTCTCAATAAAAGAACAACCGATAAAACCTCCAAACCAAAACCGCAATATGTTTCTCATTCGGACTCCGTTTTCTATGATCTTGGGCTTGTTACAAGATACTCACAAGCACTACAAGATCATGCATATACACATCATAGTCCATCATGTGAGGAGTAAACCACAAGGAGAGAGTTTGACCTCTCTAGAAAAGATAAGCCGGTAAAACCTCCAATATCAAAAACGCCACAAGATATGCATATGAAATCCGTTTTTGATGAACTAGAACTTGGTATGGAGATGAACACAAACTCTAAATACTCACATGAATAAAAGCCAAATAAGAACCAAGAAAGATGATATGCCAAGTATGCAAAGGTTTGAGCTCTCCACAAAGATGCGATCAAGTTACTCACTTGAGAGCCCCTCTTGATAGTACGCCGTCTATCCTATAACCCGGTCTCCAAACTAACAACATGAGACCGGTAAAATAGAAACCCTATCAAGATCATACCTTTGCCTTGCGCATTCCACTTGAGCTCGATGATGATGATCTTGACTCTCTCAAGTTGGAACACCTTTCTTGATTGTGCTTGCTAGCACATGCTTGATGAAGACTTCTCCAAATACTCCCCCATACTCCATTATGGGAGAGCCTCGCTAAGCTCCGTTTCACAAAGATGGTGTCTTGAATCCTTCAAAACATACTTGCAATATGCTCCACTCTACACATGACCATTCTTCATATAAACCTTTGAATAGAGCATTGATCATCATGTAATCTTTTCTTCATGGACAAGATCTATAAAGATATCTCAATGCAAACATTAGTCCATAAGGATTGTCATTAATTACCAAAACCAAGCATGGGGCAACACATGCCCTTTCAATCTCCCCCATTTTGGTAATTGATGACAATCCCTTTTACGAGGGTTTTATAATGAATTAAGCAACCATGCAACACAAAGAGCAAGGATGCAAGAGCATGAAAGGCAAATGCTTAAGAACGAAACTAAAACATAACACCAAACTCCCTTAAACCCTCTAAACTTCTCCCCCATTGGCATCGATTGCCGAAATGGGAGGAAAAATTTAGAAGGCCAATATAATAAGAGCTCCCCCATAATGTGTGCATTTCTCATAATATGAGTGAAATCAAATGCACATATCCAATGACGAATATATGGAGGGAGATCAAACTATATCGAGGATCCAAAAGTTGCAAAAGAATATCAAAGAGAAAGATACTTCGACGAAAGAAGCAAGCAAACAAAAGGATCCGAAGAAGTGTTCTAAAAATCAAGAGGGAACTCCCCAAGGTACGTGCACAAAGTAGGATTTTCATTTTAATATGTTGTGCACAACATGGAATCCTCACTCCCTCCTAGAAAGTTTTGAACACAAGCAAAAGAGAAGCAAATAGGTCCACAAGCTTATTAAGATGCAAAAGCATACCAAAAGAAAAACAAAGCTTGTGCCTTTTAGAAACCACCAAAGAATCAAAAGCAATAAAAGGTGGTCACTAACAAAATGGAATACCAATTAAAGATGTAACTACTCTCATGTGTATAAGTTTCTAAGTAGACATCAATCATGAGATATAAGTCCACAAAGAAACATGCACACACAAGTAGATACTACGGTGAAGAACATGATATCCAAGTGGAGGTTATATATATACCAATAAGATCATGCTTAAAAGCATAGCACAAAGCTCAATTTTATCTTAAAGGGATATAGATGAACTTCCACCACACACTCATCATAGCATCAAAAATATCCACAAGGGATAAGGTGATAAATGGGATGCTCCGAGAAAGATAACAAGTATCGCAAAAGGCAAATGATTTTGAAGAAACATCAACATTGCATATGCGAGACATAGAGTAGAAAGTGCTAGATTAACATATTTGGGATTGGTGAATCATAAAATGATTATGTATATTCCCCTTGATATGTAATCATCCCGGCTTGCTCACATTTGCAATAAAGTTGTTTTGCAAGAACCAAATGAATTGCAACAAAGAAATTCATGCCAAGAACAACCTACACAAGGTTGAAAGCTAGAAAGAGTGTATGGGTAGATACTTGTTACCGAGATAGCATTGGTGATGTAGAAGATAGAGTTCATGATCATCCGAGCTTGGCTCCAATAAGCACATGGTGATAACACCTTCCTTGTAGATGAGACAAGCTTCCAATGCATCTCCAAGTGTACCTAAAACAAATTCAAGTACAACATGGTACCCAAACTCATTGGGTCCAAAGTAGTTAGAGCAACTACAATACATAGGACAAACTCCACATAAATATGTGCATATTGATATGAAATTGAATTTCATGCACATCTTAGCCATTTAGGATTTGATGGAGTTTATCCTATATATTGGATCAACGAAAGTAAGCATGCCATAAGATATACATATAATAAATATGCATGCACAGACTTTCAAGAACCAAATGAGATACAATTTGGACAAAACACCAATTAAACCAAGAAAGCACACAAGTGTGACAAGAAAAAAATTGTCCAAATTATATCAAAGACCCAAATCAACACATGATTGAAGATACCACTTTAAAAGATACCAAATGAAAGCAAGATACCAATTGATGAAAATACCATCAAGGAATAAACCAAACCCTCTACACTTTTCATGATGGCACAAGTACCAAGACGAAAAATGTTTGTCTTCCAAAGAGACACGTCATCGGGATCAAATACAAATGAAGACAACTAATGTTCAAAAACATATAGGATTGCTCCCCCAAGATTTGTGCATTATTTATGATCTTGCATTTGAATACAAAATGCACACAAATGGGAGCATCACTCTCCATACATATTATTCAAACACTAGTCATGTTCAAGGAAAGCAATAAATGCAAACCAATTTAAAGAAGATGTTCTACTCAATGTAGGATAGCTTCCCAAGAATAGTGCATTATCAAGAAGTATGACTTTTGAATGTAAATGCACAAGATTGGATCATTGCTTTTCCAATCAAGAAAGCACAAAACAAATTTTAAGTAGAGCAATAAAGGATCCAAAAGATACAAGGAAGACAAATGAGAGTTAGATCAAAACAAATCCTTGGCAATCAAATAAGGCAATTCAAAGCAAGAGCCAAAGTGAATATGATCAATATATTTACCACAAATATGATTATCACTTGTCAAGACAAGTAATGTATGGAGATATTTCTCGGTGGTGGATTGCAAAGATATATTCAAGATCATATTCACAAACATAAGCATATGGCAAAGGATAGGAATTAAAAGCCATGCTTAGATAGATAGAAATTCTTGATAGCTTCAAAAATCACGCAATAATGCAAAGCAACTCCAAGGAGTAGCTTGAAGCAATTGGTTTCCCAAAGAGATATATGAGAACATATTTGGGAAAGCCATACCAAGAAATTCCATCACAAACAAGATCCAAACGAAAAGAGACAAAGCAAATGATCAAATATGGAACTTGTTTGAGCAACATGCCACAAGGAAAAGATAATTGACAAATCAATTCTAGGTGGCAACACCTCACATATTCACATTTTCTAGGCTTGTAATATGCACATAGCTTATTACTCCCCCATAATGTGATAATCCATTTTCTTTTAAACAAGAGGCAAACAAAACCAACTCGAGAAATTAATGGACATATAGAATTTGAATTTCTCATGAGCATGACATACCACATAGAGAATAGATAAGATTGATATATCATCACTAAGTGGTATTCCTCATGTACACACATTTTTGGTTTGTGAAGTGCACGAAGCATATCACTCTCCAAAAATGGAATGGTCCATTAATCTCTCAAAAGAGAGCCAACAAGTAATATATCAAATAAAAGCAATAAGGCTCAACACAAGTAAATGGTGTGCAAACCAACATACACATACTTGATTTCTCAAGATAAGTAAGTAGAGAGCACAACACATACAAACACTAGCAAGGTACAAAACCAAACACATGCAAGGGTGCAAGCAACTTTCAATGTATATATGATTTAAATAAAAGTTACCGCAAGGAGGAACATTGGATATGAGATAGAACAATATAATCCAAATGACTTGGCTTGAGAGAATATAATTGATGAAGATCCCTTAATTCTTCATGATGTAGCCAAGTCTCCAATGCCCTCCAACAACACCTATTGATCAAGTTTTAGCTTGTTGGTCCCCAACCAAGTTGGGTCCTAAGAGGTTAGTCACAATAGGTTTGGCAACCCAAATGGTTCTTTTCTTGACACCACTTTGAGTCCCAACATATTTGGCAAACACATTGCCAACCTTATCCTTCCGAAGAGAATAACATCATCAATAATAATGGGGTTGGATAAGGTACCATTTGTGCATGAAGAAGCAAGGTGACCCTTCTCACGGCATAGGTAGCAACATCGACTTCCTCCTCTCTTCTTGGTTGGAATCTTGACTTGAGGAGGAGTAGCTTGATTCTTGGGAAGAGGTTGTTCTTCAACTTGAGGAACTTGAGGCTTCTTCCCTTGTTGCTTCTCACTAAGAGCCTTCTTCTTCAAAGGGCAAGATCTAACATGGTGCCCTTCAACTTTGCACTTGAAGCAAACAATCTTGGCCGAATCTTTAACTTGTTCTTGGCCCTTTTCTTCTTGTTGACTTGGACTTGTTCTTGTTATTGGAGTTGAATCCAAGTCCACTCTTGTCATTGGGGCGTCTTTGAACACTCAACATATTGTCAAGTGTAGAATCCCCAACATGACGCTTTTCCAAGTCTTTCTTCAAAGAAGTGACTTGGGCCTTGAGCTCATTTAATTCCTCTACATGGTTAGTATCAACAAAACACTAGAGGAAGTAGAGCTTCATTGTTAGAGCAACAAGGCAATAAAGTAATTCATCACAAGATTAGCAATGGCATGAGAGGATGAATCACTAGGACTAGCACATGGCAATAAAGCATTAGTAGAAGTTGTGCCATTGTCCACATGAGGCTCACAAGATGTTACCTTTGTATAATAGCCTCATGAGCTAACTTTAGCCTAGCATGGGATGCTAGAAGATCATCATTAGAGCTAGAAAGCTTTTCATGACTTTCTTCCAATTTCCCATACTTGCTAGATAGCAACTCAAGTTGAGCCCTTAGCTCAACATTCTCCTTCAAAATAGATGCTTCACAAGAAGTGGAGTTAGTAGCACAAGCATCATTAACATTAGAAATGGAAGAAGACAACTTGACAAGCTCATCATTCTTAGATAGTTGAGTTTGGAGTTGATCATGAGACTTGATAAGGAGAGAGTGTTCACTTTCTAAAGCCTTGTGAGCTTTGTCAAGTCTCTCTATGTCCTCACTTAGTCTAGCATTGCCAACACCAAATTCAACTTTTTCCTTTTTAAGCACTTTATATTTAGCAATAGCATGATCTCTTTCCTTAATGATTTTAGCAATAATAAGATCATTAGACTCATCAAGAGATTCAAGTTTCTCTTCAAGAGAAACCTAAGTTCTTCTTCTTCTTCAAGAGAAGCTTTCAAGGAAGCTATAGTGATGAGTCATCTCTCTCAATTTGACATTTCTCATCAAATTGAGTTTCCAAATCCTCAATGATTCCCTACTCTTAATAACATAAGCAATGATTTCACATAGAGGAGGGATAGCATTACTACCTTTGGGGAGAGCACAAGAACCATCTCACCCATCTTGTTAAGGATTCAAAATCAAAATTCTTCATGAGAATCCTCATCCACATCATCACAATTTGGATTTGAGGTGGAGATACCTCGGAATCCTTAGCCATAAGGCAAAATGATAATGAAGATGAAGAATTACTTGAAGCACCATTGAGATCCATGTCTTGTTCCAACAAATGTTGGGATTCCTCTACATTGTTAGTCACACAAGAAATAGAGGATATGGAAGTATTGTTTTCATGGCAACAAGACAATGAAGCATATCATCATGAGATTTAGTTAAACAACTATTACATGATATGCAAGGACTATCAACACTAGCATGTAACATTTGGAGTGCTAGAAGTGTTTAAGTCCAAAGATAGAACATTGCAATGAGATAGAGATGAAGTATAGTCAATAGAATATTCACCATCAACAAAGCAATTTCTATCACCACTCACCATATCATTACCTTGTGACAAATCACATGTTGGTGAAGTGGAAGAAGTTGTGAACTCATCACGGCCGGAGGTGGAGGGAGAACAATCATCCTCAATAATTTGGACACTTCATATATATCTTGAAGCTTGGTCCAAAGCTCATGAGTTCCGAAAAGGCATGATTGAAGCAAGAACTACATCGCTCAAAACACATATAAGACCATTAGAAACTAGAGTCTCGAGATGAGAGTTTTCCTCATCCTCTAAAGATAATTCTTGGAATCCTTTGGAGGAGAAAAACCCACATCTACAATCCTCTTAATATAATTTGGACCCATGGCCCTAAAAAGATTAAGCATGCGAATTTTCCAAACATCATAATTTGTGCCATCGAATATGAAAGTGGGATCGTGCACTAATTCCCTAAACGACATCTTTTACTCTCTAGGCGGTAAAGCCCAAAAAGAGAGCCCAGGCTCTGATACCAATTGAAAGGACAATGATGTCGCCTAGAGGGGGGGTGAATAGGCGATTAAAACTTTTCCGGTTTAGGCTTGCTAATTGCGGAATAAAACTAGGTGTTTAAATTAACAAGCCAACAACCTAAATAAACTAGGCTCACCTATGTGCACCAACAACTTATGCTAAGCAAGACAAGCAACAAGGTGATAGCAATATAATACTTCAAGCACGAAGGCTATCACAATGTAAGTGCATAAGTAAAAAGCTCGGGTATAGAAATAACCGAGGCACGCGGAGACGAGGAATGTATTCCCGAGTTCCTCCTTGAAAGGGAGTACGTCTCGTTGGAGAGGTGTGAACCGACACAACGGTTCAACAACCACAAAGGTTTCACCCTCTTCTCCGATGAACCGCACCACAAAGGTTTGGTTCACCTTCCACTATCGGTATTCCTTCGAGGCGGAATCCGGAGCCTTTCAACAACAATCCGGGGCACAACCCACAATGGGTTGGGGGCTCCCGAACGGCTCTCAACAACAATTCGAGGCACAACCCACAATGGATTGGGGGCTCCCGAACGGCTTCAAGTGACCACACAAGGGTCCAACCACCACAAAGGCGTCTAGGGTCCAAGGACCCAAGAGTAACAAGTTCACAAACTTTCAACTTCCACGAATCCTCGTGGAGAGCACACCGATGCACCAAATGCAAAAGGCAAGAGCACAAGTGCTCAAATCCTTCACTCTCAAATTCCAACAAAGCAACAAATGCTTATGGGGGAATAAGAGAGGAGGAACAAATAGGAGATGCACCAAGAACTCCAAGATCAAGATCTACAAGGTTTCCCTCACTTAGAGGAGAAATCGATCGGTGAAAACGTAGATCAAGATCACCTCTCACTTTCCCTCAAATATGAGCAAGAACCATGGGAGGGATTGAGAGGAAGAGCAAGCTATGCAAAGAGCAACAATGGAGGAGAGAGGATGGACAAGCTTGCTCAAAGGTTGGGGTCTCTTTGGGGAAGAAGACCCCTTAAAAGGGCAGCAGGAATCTGCCCGTTGGGGCCAAAAATCGCGAGGACCGGCCTGGAGGCCGGCCTAGGCTGGGCAGGAGGCCGGGAGCCTCACAGAGCCGGCCGGCCCTACAGCCGGCCTAGGCTGGGCTGAAGGCTGGGCGCCCAACAGAGCCCGCCGGCCCTGGGGCTGGCCTGGGCTGGCCTGGAGGCCAGCCTACAAAAAACAGAAAAAAGTCCAACACGAAAACGAACATATCTTGATCATCCGGACTCCGTTTTCGATGTTCTTGGGCTCGTTGGAATCGCAACGAAGAGCTTTACAAGATCATGCAGAGAAACATCATAGTCCAACAATGGAGGATAAAATCAAATGGGGAAATGTTAGACCTCTCAATAAAAGAACAACCGATAAAACCTCCAAACCAAAACCGCAATATGTTTCTCATTCGGACTCCGTTTTCTATGATCTTGGGCTTGTTACAAGATACTCACAAGCACTACAAGATCATGCATATACACATCATAGTCCATCATGTGAGGAGTAAACCACAAGGAGAGAGTTTGACCTCTCTAGAAAAGATAAGCCGGTAAAACCTCCAATATCAAAAACGCCACAAGATATGCATATGAAATCCGTTTTTGATGAACTAGAACTTGGTATGGAGATGAACACAAACTCTAAATACTCACATGAATAAAAGCCAAATAAGAACCAAGAAAGATGATATGCCAAGTATGCAAAGGTTTGAGCTCTCCACAAAGATGCGATCAAGTTACTCACTTGAGAGCCCCTCTTGATAGTACGCCGTCTATCCTATAACCCGGTCTCCAAACTAACAACATGAGACCGGTAAAATAGAAACCCTATCAAGATCATACCTTTGCCTTGCGCATTCCACTTGAGCTCGATGATGATGATCTTGACTCTCTCAAGTTGGAACACCTTTCTTGATTGTGCTTGCTAGCACATGCTTGATGAAGACTTCTCCAAATACTCCCCCATACTCCATTATGGGAGAGCCTCGCTAAGCTCCGTTTCACAAAGATGGTGTCTTGAATCCTTCAAAACATACTTGCAATATGCTCCACTCTACACATGACCATTCTTCATATAAACCTTTGAATAGAGCATTGATCATCATGTAATCTTTTCTTCATGGACAAGATCTATAAAGATATCTCAATGCAAACATTAGTCCATAAGGATTGTCATTAATTACCAAAACCAAGCATGGGGCAACACATGCCCTTTCACCCGCCCACGCCGCGCACGCCTTCGGCATCAAGAACGTGCCGGCTCTGGCCTTCTACGCCTCGGCCGGCCCCGCTCTGGTTGCCTTGTACGCGAAGCATGGGAGAGTGGTAGCTGCCAGGAGGGTGTTTGCGTTCTGTGACGGGGAGGACATGGTGTCCTGGAACGCCATGATAGGGGGCTTTGCTACTGTCGGGAGGGGAGGCGAGGCGTGGGATTGCTTCTGGTACATGCGCTCGCAGGGTGTTCGAGGGAATGCCCGTACTGCTGTGGCTGTGTTGGGGGCTTGTGATTTGGAGTCCGGCAGGCAGGTACACGGGTACATGGCGAGAACCCACGATGGCGGTTCACAACCCATTATGTGGAACACGCTGTTGAGCATGTACTCACGTGCTGGGGTGTCGGTGACGCCGAGCGGGTGTTCTTGGAGATTGGACGGAAGGATGTTGTGTCATGGAACGTGATGATTGGTGCCTTTGCGAAGAATGGAAATGGAGATAGGGCGCTCGAGCTTGTGGATATGATGGTGCGTTGTAGGATGCAGCCAGACTCGGTGACATTCACGACCGTGCTCATGGAGTGTTGCCATTGTGGCTTGGTTGATGAAGGTCTCGCACTGTTTCAGCGCTTTGTCGCAGGCATCGGACTCGTCCCAACTATGGAGCAGTGTGCCTCCATCGTAGATCTGCTCGCTCGTGCTGGGAGGTTTGAGGAGGCTGTGGAGTTCACCCGTCAGATGCCAATGAGACCGAATGCAATTGTGTGGGGTGCTTTACTATCTGCAAGTCGGATGTATGACAATGTAGAATTTGCACGGATTGCATATGAGAAGCTAGTTCAGGTGGAGCCAGAGAACCCCGGGAATTTCATGACGATGTCAAACATATACGCAAATGCTGGAATGGCCGAGGATGGAAAGAGAGTGAGGATGATGATTGACAGTGAAGAGTTGGTGAAGCCTTCAGGACAAAGCTGTGTTGATGCTGTGTAAGAAGGTATATATATTTCATAGATTCCTGTGTGCCTGTCTGAACTCGTCATATATGCCGAGTGTTTATTGGGCTGTAATCCCATGCATATCTCAGGTTCATTTAGGAAAATGTGAGAATGATTCATATGTTTGATTGTTGACAGACATCTCCTACTTGGGTAGAGGATAGAGCCATGAATATACCTTGTTGTCACTGCTGTAACAAACTTGCACATTGTACTTCAGAGATAAGATTGCACTTGCCTTTTGCCTTTTGTACAGTGCACATATCATAATAAATACAAAATATTAGCTAGTAGTGTGATCATATTGTGTCTTTCGACCTTGGTCTGTGATGGTGGACTACGTAGTTGGTTAATCTGCATTCAAGGTTTTATTTAATTCGTATGAAGTATGAACTCTTGTGTCAGCACTTGGTGTAATGGATGGTAACTTCTATCCGGAGCATTGTTTGAACGTTTGGTTCTCTTGATATCTTCGTTTTACCCATTCTACTCGCACCTTCCAAATATGTAAGCCCCCCCTCCTCCCTCCCACGAAATTTGAGCCTAAATTAGACCACGAATTTCACAAAAAAAATGTGAGTTATGTACTTATATGACACAAACAGTATACCATTGGATTTGTATTCGAAAGAAGTTTCCAGTGATATAATTTTTGTGGCCAATAACTCGTATTTTTGTGTGTCAGGTCAAAGTTAGGCTCAAAATTCGATGAGGCCTTACATAGTAGGTACTATATATAAAAGTTGGAGAGATTCGCCCCCCAAACCCGCATCCACGTCACCCAAATTATTATGGCCATTCGATCTCCGAAATGGACGCACAAGATTACTCCACGTCGCCCCCATCTCACGCGGAACTGTAGCAAGCGACTTTCTACCAATCAGAGCGCGCCACGTCTCCAGGTCACCAGCCGGTGATGCCGGTTCCAGCCGGTCACCACGGCTTTCTTGCAAACAACCCCCTCGCAAATCGAAACGCTACCCCGCAGTCCCACGTTTTCCACTGCGAGGGACCTATTTGTAATTCCACGAAAAACCAGGGACCTCACTGAAAAACCTTCCACGAATCCCCCTCCCTCTCCTTCTCTCCCGCGTGACGCCGGAAGTCGCCGCCGCCGCCGCCGTGCGCCCCCGCCGTCCTGCTCCTACCCGCTCAAATCGAACCCCACGGCGTGCTCCGCCGTCGCGCCCTCTCCATCCTCGCCAAGTCTTTTGTGCTGGGACGCCCGCGAAGCGCCGGATTCGTCGCCGCCGTGGGCCTGCTTCCTCCGCCACGTTTGCACGCCGCCGGCCACGCTCCGGCAGCACAAACGCAGCGGCACCGCCGCTTGCCGCTTGCCGCTTGCCGCATGCACGCGCGCGTCCTAGCTCGGGCGGATGCGTCGCCGGCGTGCTCGCATGGCCGCTGTGGCCATTGATGACGTCAGCATGACGTCATCTGTGGACCCACATGTCAGATTTTTTTCAGAAACAATTTTAGAAATTGTTAAAATTCCGACATGTGGGCCTATCCTATTTAACTAAATTCCAAAAACAGCTAAATGCTGCAAAAACTAATAACTTCAAATCTATCCCTCCGAAAAAAAAGGATAATATATCAACATTGACTATTTATGGCATATGATCAAATTTCAAATTTGAATATTTTAAAAAATTAACGCCTTTCAATTTTTTTTCCTTTTGGCAAACAATTTCTGAAAAAGTTAAAAACCTGACGTGTAGGACTGGTACAATTAGACAATTTGCAGAAAAAATGAAAGACGTTGAAAAATCAATATCTCCAAATATATCCATCGGGAAAAATATGGATAATATAACAAAACGATCAGAAAAATACATGATAATTACTTATGCTAGAAAACAAACATTTTTTAAAATTTAAAGTTGGTAAATATTTGGAGATAATTCAAATGCATTTTCTTTAATTACAATTAAAAATTCATGGCAATATAGAAACATTTCAATTTGCTAAATATTCGGATATTCTCTAAACTATATAAAAAATGCTCAGAAAAAATCAACGCTAACTACGTATGGGAAAACACAAAACATATTTGAACAATTCAAATTGGTCAATATTTGGATGCAATATAAATGAAATTCCCCGAATTGTAGACTCGAATCCAAAAAATATGCATTACCACTAACTACGTACTTAAATTAAATATTATTTGGAAAATAGAATCATATTTGAACATTTCAAATTGCTAAAATATTGGAGATACTCCAAAATATATCGATGTGCTCAGAAAAATAAATGATACTTATTAATGCCAAAATACAAACATATTTAAACAATTCAAATTGGCTAATATTTGTATACAATCCAAGTGGACTTTATCTAATTATGGATTTAAATTTAATAAATGCTCACAAAATACATTTTCTCTGATTATGGAGTTATCTTACAAATTTATGGAAAACTACAAACATTTTCAAACAATTCAATTTGTAAGTATTTCGAGATACCCTAAACGACAAATTTCAGCGAATTTCAACATTTTGAATCCCGACAGGTGCAGCGTATCGCCGTGCCAAATTGCCTAGTACTATATATAAAAGTTGGTGAGATTCACCCTCAAATCCCCTGTCCACGTCACCCGAATGCCGCTGACCGTCCAACCGTCGCGACGGACGTCCCAGATGCGGCCACGTCGCCCCCCAAAATACGAAAAACTGTAGCACTCGACTTTCTACCAATCAGAAAGCGCCACGTCGCCCGGTCGCCAGCCGGTCGCCCACCGGTCACCGCACAGTTTTGCAGAAAAGCCCACGAACTTCCACAAATTTTTCCGCAATCCACAATTTCTCGCTACGGGGGATCTATCTGCATATTGCGAAAACCTGAGGGCCTCAGTGCAAAAGCATGCATAGATCCCCCTCCCTCCCGCGCGAGCCGGAGGTCGCCGGCGCCGCCGACGCGCCGCCGCTCCGCTCTCCCCCCCCAACGAATCCATGCACACGGCCAGCTCCGCCGTCGCCTCCTCTCCCTCCTCGCAGAGGATCACCTGCCGGGACGCCGCGCGCGCGGCGGAATCGCCCTCGCCGTGCTCACCGTCCGCTGCCACCGCTTTGCTCGCCACCGGCGAGTCTGGCGACCAAATGGTCCGCCGCGCCGCCCGTTCTACTCCCCTCCACCTCCTCTGGCGAGTCTGCGCGATCCCAGGCCCACGCGCGTGCTCGCGTGCTCGAGCGCGAGCTCGACAGCGCGGCCGCCGCCGGCGAGTGGCGGCACATGGTGACGTCACCGCGGGCCCGCGCTGTCAGTTTTTTTACATTTTCACAAATGATTTTTCTGAATTAAAAAAACTTGACGTGTGGGTCCTACCTGTCATAAATTTCACAACTACAACAAAATGCTGAAAATTGTAAAATTCATAACTTTTAATCCGTCATTCAGGAAAATGCAAATAATATATCAAAAAAAATTCAAATTTAACAAATTTTCAAACTCTTCACACAAAAATTGCACCAAAAATACATTGCGCACAAAATAATGCAAAATAATATATTAAAAATTTCCGAATTTAACAAATTCTCAGCCTTTCCACACAAAAATTGTAACAAAAATCCATTGTGCACATTTCACAATTTAAGAAAAAATTTAAATTTAAGATATTTTCAAACTTTTCACATGAAGTAATAAATGTCCATTTTGTTTAAAATTTGTTAGATTAGTTTCCCAGATAATTTTTCTATTTTCTCGCTCAAAAAAAACAAATTCCAGACGGATTTCAAAATTTCCGATCACAACGGCCACAGCATGTCACCGCGCAAAATTTTCCAACAATATTGTCCATTGTAAATTCAAAACAAAACAAAAAACCCGATCTCATCTGCGATAATTTCCAGACGATAATATTTAACTACATCAGACGAATTAACGTGAAGGTTATTCTTTTTTAAAACATTTTTAGAAAATGTTAGATTCCTGACAGGTGGGACCATTTTACTTAAACAATTTCCGTAAAATAAAAAGTGTTCAAAAATCAATAATTTTGAATCTATCCATCGGAAAAATATGAATAACATATCCGAACGATCAAAAAAATAAATGCTAGCTATTTATGGCAAAAAACAAACATGTTTTAATATTCCAATTTGGTAAATATTTCGAGAAAATCCAAATGCACTTCCTCTAATTATATGAAGGTAAATTTATTAAATGCTCAAATAATGCATTTCCTCTAATTACGGACTCAAATTGAACATTTCAATTTGGTAATTATTTGGATGCAATCTAAATGAACTGACTCTAATTATGGAACTCGATTCAATAAATGTGCATTTCCACTCATTATGGACATAAATTAAATATTAATGGAAAAAAAATAATTTTAACATTTCAATTCGCTACATATTTGGAGATACTCCACACGACAAATTCCGGCGAATTTCAACATTTCGAATCCCGACTGGTGCGGCGTATCGCCGCGCCATGTTGCCTAGTATATCTAGAAGGAGGGAGTATGTAGTTAAGAAAGAGTCCCTTCTGAAACCTATGCAATGCTTTTAACCTAATGGTGCTATTGCAGGAGAGGGGTGGGGTGGGGAAGCTGCGGACCATGGTGATGGGCAGCAAATATACCTCCTATGACACTAGTGTCAATGTGGCCACGAACAGCGATGTGACTTGGATTACTGTTCTGCGTAATCAGAAGCTTATGAAGAGATTTTTTTTAAATAATATCTTTTTAAATATGAATTTCGGACAGTAGCATGCGCGGGGACGAAATTTGAAAACTAGCGCGCCGTCGGCCCCGAGTGGGCCGAAACACAACTTTCGGTTGCGGCCGAGCCGAAAGTCTCCTGTTGGCGCGCTACGCGACGAGAGCTGCATGCGCTGCACGCGCGGCAGGCCGGCCCCGCGTGTTTCGGCCTGGAGGAGGCCGAAACCTGGCAGATAAGCCACGCAAACACTTGCGCGTCCTTGTCGCTGCAATCAATGGAGCCAGGACTAGGAGCAGTTCCCTCATCATACCTCAAGGCAATACACTAGTACCACAAGTCGAACAAGATATATATGTGATATTCTCCCCGTACCGGAGGCCTACTTGCTGACAGCTAACCTACCCGGTGCGTGCCTTCATGATCAGACGGCTACAGCTACTAGTGCTGGCCTCCTGCAGCTGTTGGCACTGCGACGTCTAGTCAGGTATACAGGCTTATCACTGTATGATCATGCATGCAGCCGCTCGAGAGAATTTTTTGCCAGGTTTCGGCCTCCTCCAGGCCGAAAGTCGGGTTTCGGCTCGCTCCGGGCCGAAACACACGGGCCCCGGCCTGCCGCGCGTGACTTTCGGCTCGGCCGCAACCGAAAGTTGTGTTTCGGCCCGCTCGGGGCCGACGGCGCGCTAGTTTTCAAATTTCATCCCCGCGTATGCTACTGTCCGAAATTCATATTTAAAAAGATATTATTTAAAAAAAATCTCCATAGAAATCTCTAATTCATATTCAGGTGGTAGCTCAGTAGCCTCAATGATATCCCCTTCATCAGTTTCTATAATGTAAACAGTTTGTTTCTTATCTTGTTGTTTTGCTTGTAGAGCATGCACTTGTGCTTCTTGATTCATTTTGTACACAGGTTTGTGACCAGGGAACCATGGTTCTTTACATCTGTAGCATGTTTTATTTAGTTTAGCTTCCTCTATGACTGCAGCCAGAGGAGTGAGTGGCTTGGATTGCTCTACATTTGGTAGCCTTTTAGCATAACTCTATTGCTGAGAAAAAGGTGCCCTTTTAACAGTATTAGCATGTTCTATTCTTCTGGCCATCCACATTGCTTCCTGCATATCCCTTGGCCTGTGGCACTGCAAATGGTTTTGTATGTAGTCACTGAGGCCTGAAATGTAACTGTTCAAATAATAATCCTCAGTTAATGTAGGGTTATCTCTCCTCATTAGATTCATGCACTGTTCATACTGCATAGTATATTGTGCTACAGATCCTTTCCGAGTTAAGGCATGGAAGGACTTGATATTGTCACAAATGGATGCTACAGCAAATCTGTCACTCACCAATCGACAGAAACGGTGCCAAGGCAGATTGGCAGGCTGAATACCAGTGCTACGCCACCATTGAATAGCAGGGCTCTTAAGGTAAGTGGTAACAATCTCAGTTCTCTGTTCCAGAGGTGTTCTTGCAGCATCAAAGTATTGTTCAATAATCTGAATCCACGAATCCATATCCTCACCAGAAAATTCAGGAATATTCATTCTTGCTGGCTTGACTATAGGTGTGTTTCTTCTTGTATCATTCTGTGGAAACAAGGCTCTGTTTCTTGGTTGGATAACTCTCCTGTCAGCATCATCATGCAGTCCTGGATGTTCCAACAGTTGTAAGTCCTGCTGCACTTGTGGCTCACTCCTTTGTTCTGAACTGCTACTTGCATTTGTCCTTCATTCCTGTGAGGCAACAACTGTGGTTGTGGTGCAGCAGAGTTAGGATGCCTGTAAGGAATCCTCTCCGAACCATCCAAATTCAATTCCTTTCCTGCTTGGTCATGCAGTGTGGCTGTACCAATTGGTTTGACCACTGTCAGTTTAGCTTTGTCCAGCTCCTGGTTGACACTACCCTGTGCTGGAGACTCAGCTGTTGTTGCAATTGCTAGTGGTGGAGGTGACTCAGGTGGGGCCGAAGGAGGAGCAGCTGCCAGCAATTTCCCCGAGCTGATTTGGATGTTGTCGAAGTTATCCTGAATACAGATGAATTTTTTTCCACCTTCTCGGAGAATTCAGAAAACTTCTGCTTATCTTCTTCACGAACACGCTGTAAGGTTTTGACATCTAAGATCAAGGAGTTCAGCTCCAGACTACTAGTGTTCTCAGTTGAGCCATCAGTAGACTTCGTCATGATTCTACCGCCGCCAGTCTACCGCCGTCAACGCCAAACGCCACCGAAGACACACGAAACAGGGAGGGATACAACCAAAGAAAGATTTTTCGGAAACCAGATCCTTACCTGAAATGTGTCCGAACAGTGCTGCCGCTTAGCCGCCACCCACAGCTCCGAGACAATGAGCTCAACACCGTCACCGGGATCGGAAACAACCGAGAAGGATTTCACGAGAGAACGCAACCGAGAAACAACGTCGCCGAAACGACCGCCGGCATTGAACGCCCGCGAAGGCGCGCGGCCGTGTTTGTTCGTTGGAACGGCGACACGTCCGTATTTCAGTTCTCAGCTCCGAATAAAAAAGTTCTGCTGTCTGTCTGCGTGCGGCCACGCAGCAGCAGCATCAGGATTCATTCATTCAAGGCACTACTCCCTGCTCAAGACAAGGCTCGTGAGGCGCGTGTGCATGTGCCGGCCCGGCCCGGCCCACGCGGCGTCGTGCTGTCCGCTCGTCTCACCAAAGAAAACGCCTGCGCTCTGGAGAGAACCTGTCGGAAAACCTCAACCCGACAGCACCCTCGACTCTCGGGTACAGTCAAAGTCCCTCTCGGCTCAAGTGCTTCAGTTCATAATTTACCATATCTCATTGCAAGAAGGGGAAAATCTTAGGCGGGAGGTTCGAGACAGGTGACGCGTAGCATGGATATTCACATGCTTCGATGCCGTATAAACCAAATGCGAAATAAATACATAAATCATGACGGGCATATCAAGCTAAATTACCGGTAATAATATTGTCTATAAACTTGATAAAAGTTAAATTAATTTGTTATAAGACAAAGTAGATAGGTCTTAGACAACAAAGGGTAATGGATACAACACTGGAAGGCTAATGTGGCCATGTACCTTGCCAATCCATATTACATGGATTTGTGTACAAATGTACTTCCACAAATTCCCCAAATTATATATATATATATATATATATATTCAAGGATCATTATAGGGAAAATGCAGAAAAATATGATTGAAAGGGAAAAATGGTGATAAAGGCTATTCCACTTTTAGTTCACGGGAACTGAACAAATGAAAATACTACAAGGATCTCTTTTTAGCAGTACCATTATCATTCTAATATTTCATGTGGTTTGATCTACTTTTTTTTAGATAAACGGAGCTTTATTACTTATTACTTAAAATGTTTAATCATTACACCCAGCCTCTGCATAACAACGACGCACACAGCCAAAACGAGTTCAAAAGTTCAAAAAGTAAAAAAGGCGAATTACATATCATGAAGAGAAAGTGTAAAAACGCCTATGAGGGTGGAGGGTCTATCCGCAAATTATGATGTCATCCATGTTGGGATAAAAAGTCTCTCGCTGTATTCTCCAGTCTGATACACACCTCCATAAACAGGTCTCGATGCGCCACACGTTGCAACTAAGACTACAAACGGAGCGTAGCTATACTCCTGTAGATAACCTGCATAAGAGAATAATTTTTATTAGTAAAAACCTTATCATTTCTACACAGCCAAAGCGACCATATAACGGCAAGCGCTGCCACCCTAATAAGTTGTTTGAACCTATTATCCACCTCATTCAGCCAATTGCCAATGCTTTTGGGTGGATATAGAGTAGAACCTATTTGGATGATTGACCATATAGAACTAGCTAATTTGCACTCGAAGAATAAGCGTTTGATAGTCTCATTCTTATGACAGAAGACACACTTTTTACTTCCATGCCAATTACGTTTTGTAAGGTTGTCTTTAGTAAGAATTACTCCTCGACGAAGATACCACGCAAAAACTTTGTTTTTTTAATGGAATCTTCATCTTCCAGATTTTCTTATTATTACCTCCGATTTAAAATAAGTGTCGCGGTTTTGAATTGGGGTTATTTCAAAAAAGTGTGACACCTGTTAAGGATTCGGAGGTAGTCTTAAGAATCTCGTGTTTTCCTATTTTAGTGTTTTCTTGTCTTTTTAGTCTCCTTTTCTCGCTTGCATTTTCCGTCATGCTTATGTGTTTTTTCCCTATGTTCTTAGAATCATGTGAACTGCAAAGTCTCTGAAATGCATGCACGTGTAAACTATGTGCTTTTGTTGGAGTGGTTGGAGTGTGTTGGGGTGGGCTCAGCCCGGCTGTATCGGTTTTCGCGGTTCCGGTTCCGTTAATTAACCGGTCAACTTTCTTCGCTTTTACCTCGCTTAAAAAGCACAAAATACGACTACAGATGTAGTATCACACAAGTTTCCTTAAGTAAAGACAACCTTTTCTTGGATAGCACAACTCAATCATATTTTCGTGTTTGTTAGCGGGTGCCGCTAGCAGGTTAGAGCATCTCCAACAGCCGCGCTAAACTGGTCACTCGTGCCAAATAACGGTAATTTCCCGCGCGTCGCGGCCAGTTTGCGCGCTCTAGCAGACGCGGGAAAAACCCCGCACGCAGGAAAAATGTCCCCGCACGCTGGCCAAAGCAGTGTGCGGCGCACTATATATCCCGCGGCGTGTCCAGCGCGCGCCACACGCGCCACGTAGCCGCCACACAACCGCTTCCTTTCTCTCGCGCGTGCATTTGGAAAAATCCCCACCGCCAGCCGAGCTTCCTCGCTGCCGCCAGCGAGCTTCCGCGCCGCCGCCACCACCATGCCTCCGCGCCGTCGCAGCTTGTCCGGCTACCGCAGCGTCCGCGCGCCCCAACGGCATGTACTATGCGGAGATACGGTCCGATAACGACCGCATCCCGCTTGGGACGTACGAGACGGTGCACGAGGCCGCCCGCTGAAAGTGCATGTTGCCCCCATACGTGGTTTTGGTAATTAATGATAATCCTTATGGACTAATGGTTGCATTGAGATATCCTTATAGATCTTGTCCATAGGAAAAGAAAGAAGTTCATGTGTTGGATTCTAGAAGCTTACATGGTAAAGTATGGCTTGGAAAAGAAGATTGAGGGAACATTCATGTTTATCTCCAAGCCATCCTATATGTCAAGAGAAGAAGATAAAGTGCAAGTTCAATATGATCCATCTTGGAAGATATCATTTGTTTGAAGCTTGCAATGGATACATGAAGACAGAGCTAAACAAGACTCTCCCATAATGGGGTATGGGGGAGTTTGAGAAGTCTTCATCAAGCATGTGCTAGCAAGCATGATCAAGAAAGGTGTTCTAACTTGAGAGAGTTAAGATCGTCATCATCTAACTCAAGTGGAATGCGCAAGGCAAAGGTATTATCTTGATAGGGTTTCTATTTTACCGGTCTCATGTTGTTAGTGAGAGACCGGGTTATAGGATAGATGTCGTACTATCAAGAGGGGCTCTCAAGTGAGTAACTTGATCGCATCTTTGTGGAGAGCTCAAAACTTTGCATACTTGGCATATCATCTTTCTTGGTTCTTATTTGGTTTTTATCCATGTGAGAATTTATAGCTTGTGTTCATCTCCATACCAAGCTCTAGTTCATCAAAAACGAATTTCATATGAATATCTTGTTGAGTTTTTGATGTTGGAGGTTTTACCAGTTTGTCTTTTCTAGAGAGGTAAAACTCTCCTCTATTGGTTTCTTCCTCTCATGATGGACTATGATGTGTATATGCATGATCTTATAGAGCTTATGATTATCTTCGAAACAAGACCAAGATCATAGAAAACGGAGTCCGGATGAAAAACTTGTGGTGTTTCGGGTTTGGAAATATTATCGGTTTATCCGTGAGCAAAGTTCCACACCTTCCCATGGATGATAACTTTACTCTATTTATGGTTCTATCTTTCCAACAAAATTGGTTTCACCTGATTTGGATTTCATACGTGAAAGTTATTGAGTTTGCAGTTTTGCTGGTTTACTAGGCCGGAGTCTCCGGTGTGCTCCAACCGGAGTCTCCGGACTCAGGATTTCTTGTCGAAGGACTCAGGGTGGAGAGCCACTGCATAGGGGACCGGAATGTCACCGGAATGTCTGCGGAGTCTCCGGCCAAGGCCGGAGTCTCCGGTCTCTCTGACCGGAGTCTCCGGTGTAAGCTTCCTGCAACGGCTATTTTTCTGGGACCTATAAAAGGGCCCCCTTCTTCCCCATTGTGAGCAGCTCTTCCAAGCATGATTTTTCACCATCTCTCACCTCCATTGTTGACCTTGGAAAGCTTTCCCCTCTCTCAATTTCTCTCATGATTCTTGCATATCTTTGAGCGAAAAGAGAGAGGAGATCTAGATCTACATTTCCACCAATCCATCTCTCCTCTAAGTGAGGGGAACCCTTTGGATCTAGACCTTGGAGTTCCATTTGTTGAGTTCTTCTTTGTTCTTCCTCTCTTCTCCCCCATAAGCATTAGTTGCTTTTGGTGGGATTTGGGAGTGAAGGAGTTGAGCACTTCTTGTATTCTTGCCTTTGCTTTTGTGCATCGGTTTGCTCTCTTCACGAATATTCGTGGAAGTGAAAGTTTGTGAGCTTGTTACTATTCGGTCGTTGGACCCTAGACGGTATTCTTGAGACCTTTTGTGGTCACTTGGGAGTTCCCAATTCTTTTGTGGGTTGTGCCTCAAGATTGTTGTAAGGGACTCGATTTCCGCCCAAAAGAAAATCAATAGTGGAAGGTGAACCGAACTTTTGGGCAAGTTTCATTGGAGAATAGGGTGAGGCCATTTGTGGTGTTTGAGTTTGAAACTCACACCCCTCCACCGAGACGTACTCCCCTAAAAAGGATGAACTCGGGAATACATCATCGTCTCCGCGTGACTCGGTTATTTCTATACCCGAGCTCTTTACTTATGCACTTTACTTTGTGATAGCCTTCGTGCTAGAGGTATTATATCTTGCTATCACCTTGTTACTTGTCTTGCTTAGCATAAGTTGTTGGTGCACATAGGTGAACCTAGTATATTTAGGTTGTATGCTTGTTAAATTGAAACACCTAGTTTTATTCCGCATTTATCAAGCCTAAACCGAAAAAGTTTTAAATCGCCTATTCACCCCCTCTAGGCGGCATCCTTGTCCTTTCACCTGCGCCTAGGACGCGGCGGCGTGGCGCCTCGGTCGTTCCCGGCGGGAGATGAATTTCAGCGACGCCCGCAATGCGCAGGAGCTGGCGCCGCCACCGCGCCTCATCACCGAAGACCGGCGCGTCCAAAGCCAGACCCAGACCCGCCTCCTCCTCTTGGAGAGGGACGAGCTCGCCGTCGAGCATTGGCGCGCCACCCACCCGAGAGAGGCCGCCGCCAAGGAGGCGTATTGGCAAACTCAGTCGGGCCGAGCGCGCGGAGCTGCGGGCGGAGAGACTGACACGCAAGGCCGAGGCGGAGGCGCAGCTCAACAATACCACTTGGGCGGAGCAAGACGAACGGTGGGAACAACTGTTCAGCGACATCTCCGACACCTCCGACTCCGACTCCAACTACGCCGACTTCGGCTAGTAGTTTTTAGTTTTAGTTTTAGACCTTGTTTTTAGTTTCGATGTAGTGTGTTCCTCGCAGGGCCGGCTCTATATATTTCAGGGCCCTAGTGCAAGGTTGAAAAATGGGCCCCTATATTAACTATGTATATATGCACATGATGTAAAATATCAAAATTTTACATCTAACCACATATTCTTTTTCCAAGACATCCATAAACAATTGATATAAGCAATTAAGCAATGTCATATTACGACAAAAAGTCTAAACAAGTTGCAAAATATAACAAATAATATTCCCTTCTAATTTGATTACCTCAAATAATGCTTCAATTCTTCACAAAAAACCTTCTTCGGGCATTTCTGGATGCAAAATCATTGAGCACAATTTCAAGATCAATGTTGTCCAAGACATCCTTCTCAATACAACATGTAGCCAAGCCATTCAATCTGTCTTGTAACATAGTTGACCTCAAATAATTTTTCAGTAGTTCCAGTTTAGAGAAACTTCTTTCAGCTGAGGCTACAGTGACAGGTATGGTCAAGAGGATCCGATAGGAAACAAAAACATTTGGATAGCAATCTGCAGCTGTAACAAACTGAAGAATCTCAATATCTGACATCAAATTGTCTGGCAAAGTTAATTGCAACACTTTTAACTCAGAGAAAAAATCATCAAGATCAACAACAGATTTCTTTTTATGAGAATAAGTTTCTGCAAAATTAGTGCAAGCCTTCCGTAGACAACTATCATCCAAAGACTTGAGATTATTTGAGTTGAATAAGAAACCAAAAACCTTTTCAAATTCCTTCAGCTGCTCAAATCGACTAGTCAATGAAGCAATTGCAGTGTCAACAATGACAAGGAAGTAAGTAACCCTGAAGGATTCAATAGCTGACAATTGCAGTTCTTCATCTTCATCATTTATTTCATCAAAATGCTTCTTCCTTTTACTTTGACGCTTTGTACGAAATTTTGGCTCTATGTCCATATTCGATGCAATGGCTTTGGCACTCTCAATACTATAACTGAATCCTTCATCTCTGTACTTCTGAAAATATGAAATGACCCCTTCAATGTGTTTGAGAGTAGCATCAATGCACACATTTTTTTCCTATAACTTTTTGCTCACCATATTTACAGAAAATAGAACATCATGCCAAATAACCATACCAACTAAAGTCTCAAATTTCCCAAGTGCACTAAACAAAGATTGAGCATCACTTACGGCAGCTGGATCATCAGTTGAAGCCTTCTGTAGTGCCTTCAAAGCTGATCTTACTTGGGAAGTTTGGAACCTTATAGGCTGCACACTCTTTATTCGACTCTCCTAACGAGTATTTGACAAAGGTTTGAGAGTCAAATTTGGAACATTATCAAGCAAAATCTTCCACCTTTTAGTAGAACGTGCAAAAAGTACATATATGCGTTGTATAATACCGAAAAATGAAATAGCTTGCTCACAAGATTTTGCCATATCACAAAGAGTGAGATTCAAACTATGACATGCACATGGCATGTATAAAGCTCTGGGGTTAACTTTCTTCAACCGATTCTGAACACCTTGATTTTTTCCCTTCATGTTGGAACCATTATCATAACCTTGACCTCTCACATCAGCCACGTCCAAATCAAAAGAGTCCAATGTATCCATCAATACATTAAACAACCCAGCCCTGACGTGTCATCAACCTTTATGAACTCTAGGAAAAACTCCTCCACTTTCGGAATGTTGCTTTTCGTATTGACACAACGCACAATTAGTGTCATTTGTTCTTCATGGCTCACATCCGGTGTACAATCCAATATAATGGAGAAATACTTGGCATCCTTGATGGTGCGTAAGATTACCTTTTTCACAGCATCGGCAAGGACTGAAATCAACTCATTCTGAATATTGTGGCCAAGATAATGATGATGTATTTCATTACTTTGAATGCGCCTAATATGTTCTTGCATCACAGGATCAAATCCAGCAATCATTTCAACCGTTCCCAAAAAATTACCATTATTTGGTTGATACAACTTCTCATTTGATCCTCGAAAGGCCAAATGATGCTTTGCAAGAAACTTCACTGCAGAAACTATTCTTAGTAAAACCTGTCTCCAACGTTCTTTTTCCTTTGCAATCTCCCGCTGCATGTCATCATCGATTGTTTGATTCTTGCTTAACCTCAACCTTACTTCGTTCCATGTATTCATGTTTGTAAAATGCTCCACACTCCTCTCATGTCATGTGAGTCTTCCACTGATATGCTGCCAGTCCCTCAAGCCATCAGTTGCTAGCAAAGAGTTGTGCTGATTTGATTTGAACAACTTGCAACAAAAACAGTAAACTTTGTCCACCTCTTTACAGTAAACCAACCACTTTCTATCAACAATCTCACGATTTGCTAATTTTCTGGAGTAATAATCATATGAAAAACTTCTGCCGACACTATCCTCAGGGAACTCCAGACCCAATTCTCTCATTGGCCCCTTTTCAATTAGAATATCCCTTTTGCGATTGTCAAGATTATTCCATGTTCTCGGATCATAGATAGATAAAAGAGAATCATCTTGTTCACCGTCATTGTGATTTTCCTCTCCCATACTGTCCACATTAGCATTATCAGGATCTGCATTTAAATTTAACAAACCATAGTTAGTTACTTACTAATTACTTCAAAGAAAATCTATAGGAAGTTAGATAACAGAATTACATAAACTTACTTTCGTCCATGGGCTGGTCATTGACCTCAACATTTGCATTTGAATTATGAACATCATCTTCTCCGGGTTCATCTTCTTGCCTTTGATGATTATTGTTGGCATCAACCGTTCGAAAGTATTTATTTAAACCACCCTTTTGTGATTCAATAAATTGATCATTTAGTTTTCTTTGTTTCCTTTTGGCAGCACCAGACAATTTTTTAGGCATTGTAACACCTATATTTGAGAGTTGAATATATGTAATAATTAGAATCCCTAATCTAACCAGGGCATAAATGATTGGCTAAAGAGAGGAGCAATTGAGGACATGGAGGACATCATGGATTCGGAATCAGGGCCATGTTCGGAATTCATGGAGGACATACCTCAAACTTGGGCAGGGGCGACCGGGCGACCAAGATGGAGCAGCCGATCAGAGGCGCAGAGCAGGGCGATCCGGCGGCGGCGAGGCAGGCCTGCGGCGAGGCGACTCGATGAGATCGAAGAAGAGGCAAAGATCGGAAGGAAGTCCTCGTCAGGGCGCAGGGCGTTTCCTCGAAGAGGAACAGACGAAGACGATGAGATCGATCGATCGATCGAAGAAGTCACGGCGTTTCCTAAACTTCTCGTCTCCCAGCGATGGCTGCAAAGGACCAGCCCAACAATTTTTGTTTAGATGTGTAGTAATAGAAATATGAAGGAATATATAATATTGGGCCCCCCTCTAACCTGGGCCCTAGGCAACTAGGCCCAGAGCCGGCCCTGGTTCCTCGTGTTCATCTGCTATAATAAAATTTATATTTTTAGTTAATTATTTTTTGTCTTTTTATCTTGTTTTCGGTGGTCAAATGATGCAAAATCCGTTTGTGGCGCGCTATTATAGCGCGCTGGAAAACCTGCTCCTCCAGGCGCTAAAAAATAGCGCGTCTAGTAAATCTAAACACCCAACCCGCACGGGAAAACGGCTTAAAAAAAATTAGCGCGAGAACGTCATTGGAGATGCTCTTAGCTTAGCTGGCTCATGGACCCTGTCATAAAACCGGCGCATCACCAGATCTCTTGTGAAAGCAATCCCCGAAGCCACCGCTAGAAAAAACAAACCAAACCACCACCCAAATCCGCGATGCTTGCCCTCCTGCTGCTGCTCCCCTGCTCGCCGGCGCCGGCGTCGGCGCGAAGCCAACGGCGTACGAGGCGCTGGCGACCTTCGACTTCCCGCCGGGCATCATCCCCAAGGGGGTCGTCTCCTACACCCTCGACAGGTCCACGGGCGACTTCACCGCCCACCTCAACAGCTCCGGCACCTGCGAGTTCTCCATCCAGGGCTCCTACTCGCTCCGCTACAAGCCCGACATCAGTGGCCGCATCTCCGTCGACCGCCTCACCAACCTCGAGGGCGTCTCCGTCAAGGTCCTCTTCTTCTGGCTCAACATCGTCGAGGTCACCCGCAACGGCGACAGCCTCAGCTTCTCCGTCGGCATCGCCTCCGCCGACTTCGGCCTCGACAACTTCCTCGAGAGCCCCACCTGCGGGTGCGGCTTCGACTGCAACGACCTCATGCTGTCGCAGCAGCCCGCGGGGTCGTCCAGCATGCGCCTGCGAGGTGCGTTCTAGACTAGAATCCCCCACCCATGCCGAGAAGAGAAGACAGACCCCTTTTAAATTTCAACTATGTACTTGTTGGGGTGGATAATCTTGCTATTGTTGCTGCAAGAATACAGGGGGTTGGTAGTACTTTGTAGTGTTTTTGTAGATGGGCCAACAAGTTCAGAACTTGATTTCTTCGATGGGTGTGTGAGTGGTCTACTGTTTCTCAAAGTTTAGGGAAGGACACTTAAAGATCAATAAAAGTTTCAGATTTCTAAATCTCTGTTCTATTCATCTTATGCGCCTTTTCATTTCGAGGCATGCTGATGAATCAGGCAGGTTATCTCTGATTTATTCATCTTATGTGCCTTGCCATCTTGAATCCTATGTATGCATAGCGTGCTGCTAACTAATTGATCTAGCACTTCGGAGTTCTACATGGAGTAAGGTGTAGTAGCTTAAGCTTCGGATCAGTTTATGTTCAGTAAATTTCTCTTTTGACGAGAGACAAATTCTGGCTGTTAAATGCTAAGACAGAGAGCTGGAATGGGTTATGCTTAGGCAAGAGCCATAGTAAAGGTGATCTTGGACAAATCTTTAAGAGAACCTACATTTCCGCTAAAATAATTGACATTTTCCTTCCAGGAGACTGCATTTAGTGTTAAATTTTTTGCAGATATTTAGTTGTACCATCATTACTGTGATACTCTTAGGTTGGTATGATCTTGTTTACAGATTTTATTCTACATAAAACATACATCTAGATGAATGTCATTATAAGCGAATTGTGAAGCCATCCAGATGTACTTCTTGTCTGCCTGGATAATCTTGCTATTGTTGCTGCAAGAATACAAGGGGTTGGTTGGTAGTACTTCGTTGTAGTGCTGTTTTAGATGGGACAGCAAGTTCAGAACTCGATTTCTTCGATGGGTGTGTGAGTGGCCTGCTGTTTGTTTAGAGAAGAGTTTTTATAAAAGATCAATAAAAGTTTCAGATTTCTATATACTATCTCTGATTTATTCATATTATGTGCCTTGTCGTTTTCGGCATGCGGATGAATCCGACAGGTTATCAGGTTGAAGTTGTTTCTTCAATCCTATGTATGCATAGTGTGCTGCTAACTATTTGTTCTAGCACTTAGGACTTCTACTACAGGGAGTAAGGTATAATAGCCTAAGGCCTTAAGCTAAGATTCAGTAAATTTCTCTTTCACAATTCAACTATGTACTTCTTGGGTGGATAATCTTGCTATTGTTGCTGCGAGAATACGTGGGGTTGGTACTTGGTAGTAATCTATAGTGATGTTTTTTAGACGGGCCAATAAGTTCAGAACTCAATTTCGATGGATGAGTCGCGTACTGTTTCTAAAATGTTTATTAGAGAAGAACACTTAAAGATCAATAATAGTTTCAGATTTCTAAATATCTAGTATGATTTTTATTCATCTTATGTGCCTTGTCATTTTTGAGGCATGCTGATGAATCAGGCAGGTTATCAGCTTGAAGTTGTTTCTTGAATCCTATGTATGCATAATGTGCTCCTAACTATTTAGGCAAGAGCTGTAATAAAGGTGATCTTGTACAGATCTTTAAGAGAACCTACATTTTTGCTTATAAAAATTGATATTTTTCTTCCAAGAGACTGCATTTAGTGTTAATTTTGGCAGAGTATTTCTCTGTTTCTAGTTGTAGTGCGTTAATAAGATAGTACTTGTGATGGAGATTGGTGACTCAGCTTTCATTGGCTGTTAGATGTGGTAGTTGATCATCATCGATAAGGAGTTACCTTTTCAAAATTTGTTTATCCATCTATTGTTTTTTTCCCGTACCCTAACTGTTTATTACAAGTATAAAACAATCCACAAATGTGCCTGTAGCACGATGATTTTCTTCTTCGGTTATGAAACTAGCTGGCTATGCTGACTTGTTAATGTTTCCTGGTCCCTTTCCAGACATAAATAAAGAAGTTTTGCTCACTAAGGGTAGTGCTAGATTTTTAGCTACGTGTGGATAGTTTTTGTTTGAAGCATGGTTTTTGAGTCGTCGTATAGTTGCCGACTAATCGCCAAGTCGTTTTTAGAAATCAGGGTGACTCGCGACTAAACAGAGACTTATGGCGATTATACAGCGACTTTCGTCGGCTATCACCGAGCAGCGGGGCTGGCGATTTGACTTGGCTCTTAAAAATCTTGGTTCGAAGCATCATTTGGTGTGATACTCTTAGCTTGGTATGAATGTATGATCTTGTTTTCAACTTTTATTTTACATACAACATACATCCAGATGGATGTCATTATAAGGGAATTATGAAGCCATTGCTCTTTCCCATCATCACGATCAGAATTGATTAACCTAGATGTAATCAGGTAGTAATTAGGAACACGTCATGCGGTCATCTCCACTCCTAGTTGATCCTACTGAATCTTCTTTCCTAACAAGGCATATGATATATCTGTTCGTTCTTCAAGATTTATTAAACCAAGCCCTATGATTATTGTTTGAAGTACTCCCTCCGATCGCTTTTGATTGGCGCGGTCGGATAACTAGTTTAGTTCAAACGTGGTGTACAACTTGCGACAACCAATTCCGATCGGAGGTAGTACTACTTTTGGAATTCCGTCCTGTTCAAAAAAAAGAACAAAACATTGAACTACGGTAAACTTACTCAACATATAAGGAACATCATCTTGGTCAAAGTTAGAATCCATGTGCCTTGCCCAGTTTTGGTTCTTGTTATTGCCTATTTTCACTAGATTGTTTATTTTTTCCGATGACCACTAGAGATGGTGCTGAACTCAAGTGAAAACTCGTTTGACAGATAGGGTATGCAGTTACCAGTTAGTATGGCTGAAATAAGTGATGTTAGTAGAACACATATAAAGTTCTATAAAGTTCTATGAGGGTAGCCACGAACAAATCTAGTAAGGTATATGTGGAGATATCATCACCTTATATTATGACAACTGACCGATCTAGGATGAATAACCAACTTGTTTCTACAACGCTCAAATGTGGAGGGGGCTTTTGTGATAATTAGTGTTTTGTTACGTTATCTTTCTCTATGTTGCTTTTAAATGCGTGAAAACTGTGAAGTTTGGTTTGCAAGTTGCACTTCAATTGAGAATTTCAGGAGTCTTCGGCCATTTCAGCATGTAATTCTCTTGTCTATGAGAGTTGATAGAGCAGAAAGCGGTCAAGTCACTTGAGAGGTAGCAGGAAGATCCACCGTGTAGGATAATAGCCAGATTCTTCACAATTTGTTACATATATTGAAGAAAGATTTACTACTCGAGATATATCGCTTGAATCTGTAAGATGAGAAGAGTCATCGCCCTAGCAGTTGTGACTGGAAACTATGAGGGCAGTGGGTTGTCATTACTGATGTCGCTGTGTCGCTCTTATTGTTGTGTTTGTGGCCTGTGCTGATGGAGACTGGAGAGCATCATCGAAGGGAGATTCTAGAGTAATAGATAGAATCGGAAATTCAATGTTCTCCTAGTAATAGAATCGATTTCTATAGACCATCTTGGCAAAAAAAATCAACGTATTTTCGGTTTTTATAGATATCACTAGGGTAGGATATCTGAATCCTGGGTTCTTTTCTCTATTTTCGTTTTTAGAATCCGAAGAATAAGAGGCACAAAATTTTGTATCTTGGGTCGAGTTTTAGAGACATAGACTGACATGTGTAGCACACGTAAAGTTGAAACTCTTTCCTCAGTTTTGCATCAAGCTATTTTGTCTGTACGAAATGGCGCCTAAATAGATAGTTCGCCAGTCAATGTTTTGATGTACATTGAGGTAGTAACCTGGAGGCGTAGCAAGCAGCATCACTGCTGCAGCAACCTCTGTTTCTTCATCGCGGCGCGCAGGTCGGCCGGGTCAACCGCCTTGTTGCCCGTCACTGGCCGGTAGTCCCCTGTCTTGGGATCTGGCTCCCAGAAGGCCGTCTTGTCCTCCGTGGTGGCTGCCGCTGCCGCCGTGCCGAGCTTCACCGCTTTCTCCTCGACTTTCTTCGCGGAGACATCGATGGCGGCTATCGCCATGGAAATTCCCCTCCTGTGCCATACATCCTCACAACGTGAGTTCAAAGTCGGATCAAATTAGAGCATTGTATGTTTGCAGGATACTATAAGCGATGACCTTTGTGCCACGAGGAAGGCACAGCTGGCCGCAATTCGCGCCATCTGATTGAAATCGGGTGGACGGGGCAAATTCCTCTCTCTCTCTCTCTCTCTCTCTCTCTCTCTCTCTCTCGGATTTCGTTTGGTTTTCGTGGGGGAGAGAACGGAGTACCTCCCATGCATGTTAATATGGGAAGGAGTCAAACCAGGAGCAATGAGAATTGGTGGTGGTTAGAACATGTCGGAGGCGGAAGCGGAGGCAGATCGAAAGCCTCTCAATCCGCGACAAGTCGGAGCACATGTTTGTAACATCGAAATTATGGTTGTACTAGTAATTTCCTTGTAGAAACTCATGAAACATGTCAACTTCTAGAATTAGAACAATCTCAAAATCTTGGGGTTTGAAACTACCGGGTAACGGCGATGTGAGAAATAGGAGGCGTGAGGGAAGGTTTTAAAATTAAGTGGGCTTTGCCCATGTGCATTTTTAGATTTTCCAAATAAATCTCAAACGGCCATGTGTGGCAATAGGTGGAGGTGTTAGAGTGAGACTAACTATATAATGAAGTCCCACACACCACCTAGTCCTGAAATGAAAAGAACATCACTTGGTGCCGTCATCATAATTTACTCCACCCCGAGCGCCGGCGTGCACCGACGAACAAAGGAGCCGATTTTCGGAACCTCTCGCTTTGTGACACTATACGGGGAGACTGTGAATTGGATTTTCGGAATCACTTCATCACATTCCTCACCATGGATAGTCTACCATCCAAGTCGAATGGTGTGGCACACCATTGTCTTCAGAACTGTCTTTTTCGACCAGTCTTCGCTAACATTGTCGTATACGTCACCACTGTAGCAACCATGGTGACTCTATGTCGTCGTATCGACATTGGTGATAGGAGACGGGGGTCCTCAAGCCGATGGTAGAACTGAGGGGTTGAAGGGAGCGTCGTCGAGGTCGGGATTGAACAAGGCAGTTTACCCAGCTTCGAATCTCACGTCGGAGGCGAGATCCTACGTGCTGCTATAACTCATTATAATGGCAATAGCCTTGGTCAGGTTAAAATGAGCGTATTGAGTGCGTGCCCTAAAGGCTTCCCTGGTCCGGCTTATATAGGCGGCCGGACCTAGGGTTACAAGGAAACTACGTGTCCGGCAAGTATACAAACTCCTAAACCTAGCCGACAAGTCTGCCGCCTTCCGTCTTAAACCTGGTGGCTTCGTGGGCTTCAGTCTTGGGCCTCCTCCTTACCGGCATCCGCCTTCCTTGTACGTCGGCTATCTGAGCCGCCCGGCAGGCAAAGCCTTCACCACCAGTTTGGGCCACCCTGGACTAGCCGGATTGATCCATGCTGGTGATACCCCTAGTCGGTATTTCCCCAACATTAGCCCCCGGAAAGGTTTAAGTTCTCCAGTTGCCGCCTTCTTTCTTGATCAGCGTCCGTCTTGTTTTCTAGACTTAGGCCACTGAAGAGCTTGAATCATTCCGAAATTGAAATAGGCGGCGCTCCGACTAATAAAGCCGGATCATGCAGCCTTTTGACCAAGACATGGGAAAGACGGCCTGACCTCCTGTCAGGAATCTTCCACGCAAGGTCTTGTCAATTTGACTAGTCAAATCACATTTGACAGATGACGTCACGCGGTCCACGACAGTTTGAACTCAAACGTGCACCATGATTACTTTCCCACTTCGCGTGGGAATCGAGGCACCGGCACCGCTTGCTGTTGCCTCGATACGCGGATGACGGACACGCGGCAGAGATCGTGCCCTGAACCACCTCTCGTACGAATCACGGAGCAGGGGAGATAAATACCCCTTTCTCCACCACGGGTCAATCCACTTGCCATCTTCCCCACCGCACTCTGCCTTCCTTCCCTCTTGAGCTCTTCTCCTCATAGACACTCCTCCGGCGGCGAGCTCCATTTCTTTGCGTCCTCCGATGATGTGCGTGGGCGAGCAGGAGAACAGTCCGGCATCAGCGGCGACGGCGGCGACCTTGGGTGCGGCCACAGATCTTGGATCTGTACCGGTGGCGACGACGACGGGTTCTGCCCCTCCATCTTCTTCCCCTGCCACAGCTATGGGCGGGGCAGCATCTTCTTCCTCCACTCCGGTCGCGGCTGCGGCGACCTCCCCTCCCTCGGCTCCCATGGCTACGGCGGCCACTGCGCCAGCTCCGGCGACGGCGAACCCTGAGGCGGCGGACGCCTCGGGTGCGGAAGAAGAAACGGCGGACCTTGGGTCCCGTTACTGGCTTCCGTCTTGTGTGGGAGCCGACTACATCGAGGAGTTGGTGAAATGCGGATACCTGCCGCCAAAAGAAGATTCTCATTGGCGGCAGGCAGAGCGCGACAGCATCCCCAAGCCTGAAAATGGCGAACGGGTAATTCTTGCGTCCCACCTTCTTCGCGGCATGACGTTGCCGCCTTCTGCCTTCTTTACCAGCATCTTAGACCACTATGGGTTGCAGCCACACAAGATTGCACCCAATAGCATTTTAGTCTTAGCCGGCTTTCAGGCTTTATTTGAAGGTTATCTAGGTATAGAGCCTAGTTTAGACTTTTCAAGTACTGCTTCATTTGCCGCCATCAAACCGTGGGGGCCGGCAAACTAGCGATTTGCGGCAGTGTTACTTTCAACTGCCGGCAAAATAGGCCTTGGTATCCGAAGATACCATATACTGGATCGGTACGTGTGAGGTGTAACATGCCCTGATCTACTGTGTAAACATGTTCTTGTGATTACATTATGTTTTTTTTCATGATGTCTAATATGTGTAGTATGTTAGACGAAGTACATGATAGTAGTTGCATATGCCATTATTTTTATTCTAGATTTAACTAAGAAGTTGCCTAATATTCTAATATAAGGAGATAACCAAAGTAAGATCGGAAGAATCTGCGAGAAGCATTTGCGGTTACTCACAGGGGCAGGGGTTGTGGTATTTTGGGGGCGTCTGTACAAGCAAAATTGTCAAGAATAACAATCTGCGTAAGATCAGAAGAATCTGCGAGAAGCATTTGCGGGTACTCACAGGGGCAGGGGTTGTGGTATCCCGGGGCGTCTGTACAAGCAAAATTGCCAAGAATAACAATGAGTGGATCAAATTCCATAGAATAATAATGAGTTTTTTTTAGCTAAAACACTGTACTTAATTATATTATAAGAGGTATGTTTACAAAGTCCGGTGGGTTTACAAGCCTTCCTCTCTGTAAGTTGTCGTCGCACTGCTGTATTTGTCTTCGCAAAAAAAAAATCAAGGCCTAGAGCGCCCTTAGCAATATCATGTGCCTCCCAGTTTGCCTCCCTCGCCTCATGTTTGAACTCTGTATGGTCAAAGGTTTTCCGCCTCATCTTAATCTCAGCGATTACAGTTCCATACCTTCCTCGGCTTTCCTCTGATATATCATGGATAACACCAGCACAGTCAGAAGCAATACACATCCGCTTAATATCAATATCTTGTGCTAATGTAAGAGCTTCTCTGCATGCCATCGCTTCCAACGTCCCCGGGTCTGAAATTCCCGACACAACAATTGCAGATGCCCCAAAAATTGGCCTGATAGATCTCTGAATATTGCAGCTGCTGCTCCACGGGTCTCCTCACGATTAACAGCACCATCAGAATTGCCCTTTACCATACCCGGCGGAGGTGGTAACAAGGCTTTAATCCTTCCAGCTCTGGCTGTCACCCGAGAGTGCACCTTCTTCTGCTTAATTAGGCCCAGATCATGGAGGTAGCTAGTGATGAAACCATACGTGGACATAGGGCTTTGAAAAATTTCTTCATGCAGGGCCTTTCTTCTAGCTGTCCAGATCGCCCAGATGGTAACCAAAAGCTTCACAAATTCATCATGTTTCAGCGTCTCTAGCATGTGGAAAATCCAGCCTCTTGCACTCGGAATCTGAATGGTAGTAGCATGTTCATAGAGATCTTCATCAGTTAGTACCCACACACTCCTAGCCAGATGGCACTCAAAAAGACTATGACGCCAGTTGTCAATATCCGCCCCACATAGCTTACACACGGTCTCCGTCGCCATCTTTCTGTGATGCATCAGTTCCGCTGTTGGCAGACTGTGTTTTGCCAAACGCCATGCAAAATTCCGAACTTTCGCCGGGACTTTAACCCGCCATAAGCTTCTCCACATTCCAGCTTCCTCAGTTATACTCGACGTCTCTGATCTGTGGTCTACCCAGGCCTCCCTCCTTCGTCTGACATCCACAATCATCCGGTACGCCAACCTGACAGAGAACATACCAGACTTTTCGAAGTGCCAAGCCCATGTGTCAGTCATTGGAACGGTAGGAATAGGGATCTGCTTAATAGCTTCAGCATCCAAGGGCAAGAAATTAGCTTCAATTTTCTCCACGTTCCAGCAAGCCGAGGTAGCCACGATCAGCTTGAAACTTTCGTCGGGCACTCAGCTTTTGGCGTTGAGATAGGCCTCAAACTAGTGCCACGTGGAATCCAGTTTTGAGTCCAGATACTGGTTGTACTGCCATCTCCTATTCTGCGTATTAACCATACTAGCAAAGTGCCCGTGCGTTGCCACGGGTTTAAAATAAATCAATGTGCAATCATAAAATAAAAAACAATATATTATTAGTACCACCCAAGCATCTTAAGTTTTATTTGATTCCTCGTCTATATCATTTCAAATATATTATAATTTGACTTGAGACTTTGTTCATTTACTTGTCCCACCAAATACTACAATGGACTAAATTTCTCGTGGTTGGTTTATAATCATGAGCTAGCTGTTTTTCTTTTTCCTCAAGTAAGATTTATGTTAACATTTATTTTACCCTACGTGAGAATTAACAATGAATTATATTAACATTTATTTTACATTGTGTGACGAAATATATCTAACCTAAAACTAACATGGAGAGATTGATTTCCACATTTTTTTGGGAATACATGTTGACAAACTACATTATTTATTTATTTTGTTGTGCAATCTGTAGGATGTTTTTGTACGTGTGTTTTAGGTTAATATCATTGTGTTTTTTGTCGCTGGTTCTCTGTCATGTTTTTTTTTGCTTGTCTTTTTTTCATGCGGATTGAATATAGGTGTATCAAAATATTTTGCGTTAGGGTGGGGAACTAACATATTTTTTTCCAACACAAATATGTTATGGGAATATAAATGTGTAATTTTTTTTAATGAGTAGTTTGCCTGAACGTTTTATAATGTCAAACAGAGGGTATATTCTACTTTTAAAAATTATTCGTAATTAAAGAACAATTGGAGAAGAGCGTACAAAGATGTAAGCTTCTTGATGTCAAAAGAAAAAGGAAAAGACGCAGGTCTCTTGTATTCGTAAAACTGAATGACATGAGTGGAGCTAAGCTAGCAGCTCACCTGATCAATCAGCAGATTAGGAGATGCGAGAAAAATCCATTAATTAGGAAATAGAGAATCAGGATCGATGGGGATCGGACTCAGCTCGCCCCATCAGCTCGGCTTGCTCTCGACCTCCAGCCGAGGCTGTCGCCGTCCGTTCTCCCGCGCTGCTGCGTCCCGGCTCCCTGATGTCTCCGACGCAGCCCGGGCACGCTCTCAAGCCGCTCACTTCTCGTCGCCCTTCTCCGGCCGTCATCCATGTGGCCGACGCGACGGTGGCCGTCGTCGATGAGTCCGGTTGAAATATGCATCGACTCCTATGTCTTGTCATGTCGTACGATTAGTTTCCGCCGTCCGGATTCGATTAGTTAATGACGTGGTGGACTCGGAACACAATTATTTACGATTGTTTCGGCTCGGCCCATAAATAAAAGGAGGCCCAACTATGACCTACCATCATCACCACCTTTAACGATATTATATAGTAGAGATGGACATGTAACTTTATATGGGCCTCACACGTGGGTGAGTTACAGCCCAATAGTAAATTAACCTAGTCCGTTCGAAACAGGGCCTGTAGATGAGTTTTCAATTTTGAAGATCCAACGAAACTCTTCCTTTCCTTGGAAGACGTGGGATTTATTAGGCTCCCTAGAAAGAAAAATAAATAGGCGGACGCGGTGGAGGGCCTCATTCGACTCGGTTCAAATATATTCCGTAGGATTCGGATGATTCATTTCTTACGAATTTATCCCGTGTATCTTGTTTGGTTTGTATATAACATCTGAATTATTATTATTATTATTATATGTCCTTGAAAACATCTGAATTATTAGTTTGATAAGAGCTTGCTGTTTTTGGTTTTCCTTTTCTTGAGCCTTGTGATTTTCCTCAAGATTTGCATTGTATCTTTCGGATGCAAAAACTAGGCAAGACGTTATGTCCTACTCCCTCCATTTTTAAATATAATTTTTTTTCTTGATTTGTAAGACGCATTTTAATGTGATAGTTCACTCATTTCAGTCCATATTTAATCCATATTGAAGTGATCAAAACATGTTATATTTTAGGACGAAGCAGTATAATCTTAAAAATAAAAGACAGTCTGTTATAGTTGGTGCAAAAACACTTGGCTGCAGATTACATATTACATCATGCAGATCATCATGACATCAACACAACCTCAAACTAAAGGCTAAAGCCAAGGGCTTTCAAATCCTAGGATCCTTCGTCATCACGTGCCCGAGCTAGGGAGTTAGCGCCATGTCTGGCCCCAAAAGGCCAAAGGAGAAAAGCCACTTCTCGCGGGCACTCCCTTTTTCCTTTTTTTTTGCGGAAACCAGAGAAATTACAGGAAGATCATTACACGAAGGCACCCATCGGAGATGAAGAAAACTATCCAAACCTTCTGCAACACGAAGACGCCGGCGAAGAACTGGCCGTGCCGGTGGCGCGCCGCCGCCGCATCTTCCTTCAAACCATGGATCGGAAGACGTCCCCAGGCGGACGGGAAGTCGCCGGACCTCGAACTCCTCAGAGCCTCCACCCAGCTCCCGCAGCATCTTCGTCTTCCTCCAGCTTCTCTGACTTCAAAAGCGTCAACCCCGATCCGCCGCCACGCGGAATCCGGGAGGGGGATAGCGATCCCAGCAGAACCGTAGCTCCGAGGGACCGGAAGGAGCAGGCACACCATCGCCGAGCTCCAGCGAGCACCGCCGACGGAGGAGGCAAGTACCTGCACCAAAAGCAACTCCGACGGCCTGACCTCCTCCAAGGCGCCGCCGGATGAGAAGCACACACACCCTACACTATCTACACACGCGAGGCGGAGATCCCCCGCCCTCCCGCCGCCGAAGCGGCCGCCGGAGGACGGGGGATGCGGCGGATCGGCGGTGCTTGCATCATCGAGAGATCTAGTGTAGATAGGAGAAGTGTCTCTGTCCTCTCGGATGTCATCATCATCGTCTCGATCGATACATCTGTTCAGAGAGCCGAAGAAGGTGCGCTGCAGGACAGGCTGCAAGGACCGAGCAAGCAACCGCCCAATTCCAAGTGCTTGAGTGTTCCCAACGGCGAGGCCAAGTTATGATCGATCTAGCTTGCTAGCTTTCACCGAAACGCCAAAGCTATGGGTAGCCGCAGCGGTGTGTAGTGGAGTGGAGTTCGAGAGATTCTTTTGCTTGGGGATGGGCATGTGTGTCAATGATCCCGCCTTGGGGAGAAACATCAAGGCTACGGAGTAACTAATTTCGTAGGAAATGAATTGTGGGAGAATTTTATGTATAACACTGTTTAGATTCTTGGACAGGCAAAGAAAATTCGTTGGGTAGTTATAACTTTCATCCCTTTTCTGAAAAAATATCTAACATTAACTAACGTCTGACAATATGTACTCATTTCATTTCAAAAGCGTAAGGCAAAACACCTCCTTTTTCCTTAAGATGCATTTGTTTCCTGGAACTTTCCAAAGTGTTACTCAAACGCCTCCATTTTCTTACGACCATTTTTGCAAATTGTGTGCTTTCAATACCCAACAGACAACGACAGCCTATTCCCAGCCCTCGTACATAACTCGTGAGCCATTTGATGTGTTCTGCAAGTTACTTCAGCAACGTCATGATGACTTGAACATTTGATCTGAGAACCGTTGACCCCTGCAGAACGACAGTTTTAAGTTTGACACGTATAGTACTAGTCGATATTATATATATTCCCAGTCTTACATGTCACCGATTCACGCATAACGGCCCAGTCGTGTGATACAGACATAGCAAAAATCAGAAATATTTTTGTATATCTTTTCATATAAAATATGGCCATGGACGATCTGTGTAAGATAACCCATTTCTGATTTCCGCACAAGTAAAACATCGCCCCATATCACAAATACAGACCGCAGTGGGCATGCCTTCAATTAAGCTTTTAAAACTTGACTCCGAATATCAGTTTAATTAATTATTGAGATTAGAGATTTACATGTCATATGGATAGATTTATCTGTAATTGTTATTTCTTGCTTTATGCATTTATTTAATTGAAATTAGTGATCAAAGTTGCATCTTGAAGACTATGTCAATGCCTAAATACTCCATCCGAACTACCTACTGCACGTACGACATTTCGTGGGCCAATCCTTGTACGATGCATTGGTGCCAACCATGAAGCGGTCTGATCTTGGTGTGTCGTACAATTATCGGATGAAAAATGCCATATGTATAGCAGGGTAACATACAGGTTTCCTTTAATGTAAATCTACAAGGTTAATTCCTATTAATTTATAGGTACATCGGGCGCATGTTCAGATTAATATATTTCTGCGGCTGATCCGGCATTTGAACATTTCAAGTTGGCAACGCGACCAAGGTAATTTGAGGGACAGAACCATATTTTAAACTTTGTGAGGGTTCATGCATTTAAAGTTTGTGCGCATGCGAGAACTTGCTTGTGGTAAGATGGTTAGGAGGGTGGTTGTACTCTCAGCCCACCAGAGTTCAAAACCCCAGGTTTGACGTTGGTGTTTCTCATTTAGGCGGAATATTCTTTAAGTGGGAGGCGACGTTCCCGTCGACAGCGAGGCGTCCGTGGTGACTTCGTCAATCTCAAGACCCAACCGCCGGTTCGGTCTTTCGGAGGTGCTCATAGGGGTAGGGTGTGCGTGTGTACGTTCATAGGGGTGAGTGTATGCGCGTGTATGTAAGTGTCTGCGTTGTACTGTGTTTCTCAAAAAAAAAGTTTGTGCGCATGCATGCGTTTTCCCAATTAATCCAACAAGAGCACTTGCATGCATCTCGTGAGTTTGCTCCATGCCGCTTCTCTGACCAGGACACGAAATGTCGACGTGACGGTGGTCAACTGCTGTACGTCCTTGCTCAGTGGTATGCTGCTGCAGCTCGCGAAGTTAGGGCGCTCCCAATCATCATGGGGATGCACGCACACCACACCACGATCCATCTCTGCTTCTGCTTGCATTGCATCCATGCATGCATGGGCCTAGCTTGCGATCCCATCCATCGGTCTATTCCTATTTACTGTTTTGCTTGCAGCTTCAGTAACAATGGCGTCAATGGAGTGCCATGCCGTGGACGTCGTACAAAGAGACGCATTGCAGCGCCTCTGCAGCGATAGCTTTTTTTTTCTCTTTCCATTTCATCTCCCGGCCGGTCGATCTAGCACTAGGTAGTACTAGTATGGGCCGTTTGCATGTCCGGATTGATTGCAGCTAGCCAGGTAGGTTTGGGTCAACACAAGCTATCTAGCCACTCCATCCATGTATTTTTTGCTAAAAATGGCCCTTTGGCCGAACTAATAACATGATTGGCCTCTTTCAAGAACTATTTTTAAAAATGGCCGCTGGGCTCGGCGCCAACGCAAATGGCGCCGACCTTGTGCAGGTCGGCGCCAGCCCGTTCCATCGCCGAACCATGGTCGGCGCCAAGGAGCATGGCGCCGACGTCTTCGGCTGCTCTGGTGCCCAAAAATCTTGGCGCCGACCTGCACGATGTCGGCGCCATCGAGGATGGCGCCGACCCGAGGGGTCAGATTTGCAATTAGTTCTCAGGAAGGGCCAGATCCGTTGTTAGTCCGTGAAAACGGGCAAATTTGGCAAAAAATACTCCATCCATCCATCCATCATTCCGTCTGTCTATCATCCTCGATCTCTTGCTCCTCACGCAAACCACGCACGATCCAGCACTCCATGGCATTTTTAAAATGTGTATGCGAATGCGTGTGAGAGTGAGAGAGGGAGTGAGCGAGAGGTTTATATTTTGAAACAGAACGTGTATCTGTTTGTTCAGCTGCCTTCAAGGGATACTAATGTATTCATTCAAATGCACATTAGTACCCTAGCCAAGGCTAGCACGGCAGTATAAGGGTTTTTGAAAAACACATGAATACGAATATTACATGAATAAAATGTCATGACACTTAAATAGAAACAAAAACATAGGAATCGGTACATGAATAAAATGTCATGACACTTAAATAGAAACAAAAACATAGGAATCGGTAGTAAGTTGTGTGTGGTTGCACCATAGGAAAACACACAAGAAAATTTTATAGGGATTGAGTACATGAGATAGAATTTATATAGATTGAGGAAAACACACATGTCATAGTTTTCATAAGCACATACAAATTTTTCCAAAAGTCGCCTCTTGGTAGAAATGCTATAAGATTTATAGGATTGTAATGTACGAAAGCAATAATCCATAGGAATTTTGAAATATTCAATCTCTTGGAACAAATACATTCCTGCAACTTTAGGTAACTGAGTGCGGCAATGGCGGCGGCTGGCGATTTGCGCCGGCGGCGGCTGACGCTCCCGCCCAACGGGCTCTCGCCGGAGAGGGATTCTCGCTCACCGGCGTTTGGCTCAGGCGGGTCGCGGTTCTCGTGTCTCCAAGAGGGCGGCTCGTCGGATGAGGAGGACTGCCTCTCCGAAGTCCCCTTCGAGGCTGCCGAGGATGTGCTCGTGGAGGAGGTCGTCGAGGGGATGCAAGTGGGATGGACTACGGTGGCTAGGAAGGGGAGGCGATCAGACGAGGAGCTGCAGCAGGAATTTTGGAACGAGATTGGATTTCCGACGCCGGCGTCCCAGACTTGGGAGACGCGATCCGGGTCGCCACCCTCGTCTGGCCCGACTCCGACGCCCCAGCCGAGGCTTGGGATGCCGTCGAGTCCGGCTGCGGTGCCGACGAGGACGCCACCTGGGGCTGGAGCTCGGCATGGACGTACTACGTCGCCGCCGGCGCCGGCCATGGGCGCGGTCATCTCAAAGCCGGTGCGGCTGGGCTGGCGCGGCCCCTTCCTCGTCCTAGGGTCACGCCGCCGGCCGTGCTTGGCATGTTCCTGCCTACGGTGGCCGGAGATGGTGGTGGTGGCAGCGCGCCGGCGCTGGCGGCGGATTCCGGCCCGTCAGTTACGGATCAAGGAGGCGAGGCGACAACTGAAATTCAAAATAATCTGATGCCCGGGGTCCAGCCGCAGGTGGATCGCGATCGTTCCTCGCCCTGGGATTATCTCGGCCGTCGGTTCGCCGGGCTGTGGAAATCCCTGGACTCCTGTGGGCGTAGGGTTACGATCGAAGCCGCCTCCTCCTACGCCGCGACACCACCATGCACCGCCGTCCGTCGATCCATCGCGCCGCCGTCTACGTCCTCCACCTCTCCGTCTGGGCCAGGAAGCTCCCGACCTGCACTAGCTCGCATTCCCTCCCCCTCGCGCGTTCCTTTGCGGAGGTCACGGCGACTCCGGCGGCCATGTCGGGCACGAGCGGGCAAGGTGGGCAGCAGGGGAGTGGGCAGCACGGAGCGCTGCAGGCGAACGCCTCGCTCCCCACGACCAGGCCGCCATTGCTCTTTGGTCGGCACGCGGGACCGGGGACTGGACTTGCTGCTGCTGGGAACGCGTCGGCTCCAATGCGCGCCTCGGCGGCCCCCGTTGTGATTGCTGCTGCATCGGCTGTGGCGCCGGTGGTGTTCAACCTGGCGGCCGTCACGACTATGCCGTTCGTCATCGGTCCGGCTGCTGGTAAGAAGAAAAGCAAGAAGAAGAAGAAGAAACCGCCGACTACGGCCACTTCTGAACCTAGTCAGGCTAATGCCGGGGAGATGGCTGCTACGCCGGTTACGACTGCTCTGGTGGATGCTAATGCGACTGCTGGTGTGGTTACTGCAACAAAGGGGAAGCGATGCGCCACTTGCAAGATAGACACCCATGATACGAAGGAGGGCTCGATTGATAGGTACTGCTACTTTTGCGACAAGGTGGTGCACCCGACTCTTCGGTGCCCCATTCTCAGGGTGCCGAAGCCGTACGCTGGGATGGCGGGCATCGGATGTGACGACACAATGTTCAGCCACCTGCCGGATGGTGTCTTCAGGCCACAGCTGGCTACGAGTTCTACTCCTGTGGCTGTTGTGAGTTGTGACGGTGACCGGGGAGCCTGTGTCGGCAGAGATGATTCAGACGATGTTAGCTCGCTACTGCCCGCTGCAGTTCGCATGGTGTTGGGAGGCGATTCCGCACAAGGAGGATACTTTCTTGGTCAATTTCCCTTCTATGGCGGACTTGGAGAGGATGAATGGGTCTGAACTAGGGGTACCAAAACAGCAATCATGGATTTCCTTGGACATTTGGAAGCCGGATGATATCTTGCCAATGGCGGAGTTGACGCCAACTTGGGTACATGTGGCTGGAGTGCCAAATTTGCTTCGGCATTTTCTAGGTCTATGGGCAGTGGGTACTCTCATTGGAAAGACTATGGATGTGGACCTATTGGCTCTCCGGCGTCACAATGTGGTTAGGATTCTGCTGGCCATCCGCAACCCCAATTTGTTCGAGACAAGGGTGGTTAAAGCTGATGCCTTCATGATACTTAAAGGCTATTCTTTTCGGTTCACCAAGGAAGCGGCAGACTATGTCGCCGAACCGGACTTTGTACCCTTCATTTGGAGATGGAATGAGAAGGACGATGATGCAAAAGGTTTGGACGAAAAAGACACAGACGAGACACACAAGAATGAGCGGCCAAAGACCACGGATGGGGACACTCACATGCCGCAAGCTAATGCTTCGGGGCCGGGGGGTGCATCGGTGGGGTTACTTGAGGCGGCTGATGTGGTACATACCATTGCGGTGACTCCGTTCAACAAAAATCCGCAAACTCCGAGAGGTAAAGAACTTGTGGCGCAGCTGTCCGCGTCAAGGATAGATGGGAAGAGTGTTGGTGAGAATGTGTAGGAAAAACTATGCGCTGCTGGAAGCTGTACCGGGCAGGATGGCTCTCGGTCCCCAATGCTAGGCCGTGCATCGTCGCCCGGTGCGGCAAGTAGGGAGATGGGGTGGCAGGCCGGCCTGGACTGGTCGCCGGCCGCTGATGCTGGGCTGTGGACGCCGGGCCACTCGCCGACCACGCTGGTCGCCTCCGATGGGCCGCGTGCGGCCTTTGGCTTGCTGTCGCCCATGGCGGGAGCGGAGCTGCCTGCAGGTGCCGGGCTGGTTGGGCCAGGCGGGGTCCCTGCCACGCCGATGCGGCACTCCGCCGATGCTGCGGCTGTTGTCCTCTCGACGGACGGGCTGCTGCACTCTGCTGCGTCCATGCAGCAGGTCGTCGCTGCACTGCCTCTTGCTGAACCGGAGGCGCCGGTTCGCTTCTCGACATGGGGGGAGGGCTCTACTTTACCAACGCCTACCCCGGTGCCGACCCCGCTGAGGAGGAGCGAGCGGCACGTCGTGGCCGTGGACGGCTCCTCTGCTACGGACGAGGGCTCCATGGCGAAGGCTATGAGGCGCAAGGCGGAGCACAACCTGGATATGAATGGTATGAGCAAATCCCCAAAGTCGTTCCTTACATTTTCAAATTCAAGCATCTCTGATAAATTGAATAGGGTAGGTTTGTCATTGGATAATAATGTTGAAAAAATTGCTATGTCGACTAATGCACTAAGACGATTGGAATATGACCGGTTAACAGTCACCCCAAAAGTCTCGTGCAAGCCGGATACTACTCACACGGATGAGGAGGAGCTACATGACACAATTGATATCCAGCTTCTCTCACATCTAGTGGGTGACGTATCGGAGGGTGGCTTAGACGAGGCGATGCTAAGTTCATTATATGATCTAAAAGCGTCTGACCGCAAGTCCAAAGCAGATTCTCATAAGAAAAATAATAAAACGCCACGGAAAAATGCGAAGTTGTCCACACCCCCGATTGTTTCCCGATGAATGGCATATTCGAGAATAACAGAGGTCTTCGGGACTTGGCTAAACATGCTCGTATTGCTGATTCTATTCAGGATCATCGTTTGGATTTTGTGGGAATTTCCAAAACTGGTAAATGGGATTTCTCTGTGAGTCTACTAAACCGCTTATCTGGTGGTGTAGAATTCACATGGAAATCCCGTCCGCCACGTGGTAGGTCGGGGGGCATTTTACCAGCGTCAGAACAGAGACTATGAATGTGTTGGCTAGTTCGGATGGGGACTTTCATATTAAGTTTCACATCCGCAACAAAGCCGACAATTTCACATGGACTCTAGTCGCTGTGTACGGTGCCACCCAAGATGAGTATAAATCTGCTTTTCTTAGAGAGCTGGTAAACCTGGTAAAAGATAATTCATATCCTATTATTACAGGTGGAGATTTTAATTTGCTAATGTTCCCACATGAGAAGAGTAGAGGGCCTCTCTTATTCAATGCTGTAATTGACAGTCTTAGTCTAAGAGAGGTATCGATGGTTGGGAGGCAGTACACTTGGGCTAATAGTCTCTCAGAGCCAACATACGAAAAGCTGGACCGTGTATTGATGGACTCGGATTGAGAAATTAAATACCCAATGGCCTCAGTACGGGTCCTCGAACGTATCGAGGCGTTGTCAGATCATGCACCCATACTTTTAACCACGGAAACACCTAATCCATCTTGTAAACGCCAATTCAAATTTGAATTGGGTTGGTTGCATAGGGAAGGTTTTTTCGAAATGGTTAAGAGGGTGAGGGAAAGACCGGTGCCTGGTCTTACTCCAATCCAAAGGTGGAATAACAAAATAAGCGCATTGCGTAAACACCTGAAAGGTTGGGCTAGACATATGGTAGGTCAGCAAAAAAAAAGCGAAGGTTCGTCTGTCATCTATTATTGATGAATTAGAGGCTATTGCGGAAGTCAGACCGCTGTCAACACAAGAGATTGATCTTAAAAATCGATCCAATGTAGAGATGGCGGGTCTTCTTCGAAGAGGAGATCAAATGGTACCAACGATCAAAGGCCAATTCATTCTGGAAGGAGATTCGAATACGAGATACTTTCATAGTCTAGCTAATGGCAGACATAGAAAGAAACTCATTCATTCTCTTATACAGAGGAGGGCACGATTGAAGGCCATGAGCAACTAAAATCCTACATCACGAAGTACTATAAAAAATTGTTTGGTGAGCCGGATGCAGATAATTTCTCGCTCGACGAATCCCGGACAAATGATATTCCGCAAGTTTCCGATGAGGAAAACGCCCATCTTACAACCCCTTACTCTGAGAGGAGGTAAGAAGGCGGTATTCCAAATGGAACACAACAAAGCACCGGGGCCGGATGGTTTTCCTGCTGAGTTTTATCAAACTTTTTGGGATGTAATCCAATCGGACTTGATCGAGATGTTTCATGCTTTGCATGCTGGACAACTCGAACTATTTCGCCTAAATTTCGGTGAGATAATTTTGTTGCCTAAGGTTAATGGAGCAGAAAGGATCCAGCAATATAGACCTATCTGTCTCCTAAACGTTAGCTTCAAAATTTTCACTAAAACCGCTACTATTAGGCTTAATTCGGTGGCTGATCATGTTGTGAGGCCTACTCAAACTGCTTTTATGCAAGGTCGCAATATACTTGATGGTGTTGTGATCCTACATGAAACAGTGCATGAGTTGCATCGGAAAAAACTTAATGGAGTGATTCTAAAAATGACTTTGAAAAGGCTTATGATAAAGTCAAATGGTCTTTCCTGCAACAAACACTCAGAATGAAAGGTTTTTCAGATGAGTGGCGGGCAATGATACATAATTTCGTTTCCGGAGGAAGTGTCGCCATCAAAGTGAATGACGATGTTGGTAGATACTTCCAAACGAAAAAGGGATTACGACAAGGCGATCCATTATCACCTATATTATTTAATATAGTTGCTGATATGCTAGCCATAATCATTGAACGTGCGAAATTGGATGGGCAAATTGTTGGAGTGGTTCCGCATCTAGTGGATGGCGGATTATCCATTCTCCAATATGCTGACGATACAATTTTTTTATGGAACATGACATGGAGAAGGCAAGAAACCTGAAATTAATATTATCAGCGTTCGAGCAACTTTCGGTCTAAAAATTAATTTCCATAAAAGTGAAGTGTTTTGTTTTGGCGATGCTCAGGACGAGGCTGCCCAATATGCTGAGTTATTCGGCTGTGGGCTTGGCCAGTTTCCAATTAACTATCTTGGCATACCAATCCACTTTAGGAGGCTAACGATAGCTCAATGGAAACATGTTGAGGAAAGACTACAAAAAGGTTGAGTAGTTGGAAAGGAAAATTATTATCCCTGGGTGGTAGGTTGGTGCTCATTAATTCAGTCCTAACTAATATGGTACTGTATATGATATTCTTCTTCCAGTTACCAAAGGGAGTCTTGCATCGATTGGATTACTTTCGATCTAGATTCTTTTGGCAAGGGGATAATGAAAAAAAGAAATATCGGCTGGCAAAATGGGATGTAGTGTGCCGCCCTAAGGACCATGGTGGTCTAGGGATTCATGACCTTGAGGTCAAGAATAGAGCCTTCCTTGGTAAGTGGCTGTTTAAGTTTCTGAGTGAAGATGGGTGTGGCAAACTCTTCTTAGGAGGAAATACATAGTCTCAAGTGCGTTATCACAGGTTTCTTGGAAACCAGGTGATTCACATTTTTGGGCTGGCCTAACGATGACGAAGAAATTCTTCTTTCCATATGGTTCTTTTTCCATTAATGATGAGTCGGAGATAAGGTTCTGCGAGGATAAGTGGCTAGGTACTACTACGCTCCGAGAACAATATCCAGCGTTATACGATATAGTCCAAGGACGTCACAAGAGTGATACGCTTGCTCAAGTGTTGGTAGACCATACTCCAACTGTGACATTCAGAAGAGATCTTGTTGGTCCCAGACTGGTCGCTTGGCACGAGTTGCTACAACGCCTAATTTCTGTCAATTTGACACAAGGGACTGATGAGTTTCGGTGGAATTTACACAATAGTGGTAAATTCTCAGTGAACTCAATGTATACAGCTCTTATCCAACCAGATGTGCCGGTTGATAATAATAAGAAAATATAGAAGATGAAGATTCTACTAAAAAACAAAGTTTTTGCGTGGTATCTTCATCGAGGTGTTATTCTTACTAAGGACAACCTTGCAAAATGTAATTGGCATGGAAGTAAACAGTGTGTCTTTTGTCATAAAGACGAGACGATCAAACACTTATTCTTCGAGTGCAAGTTTGCTAGTTCTATATGGTCCATCATCCAGATAGGTTCTACTATTTACCCAACCAAAAGCATTGCCAATATTTTTGGCAATTGGCTGAATGAGGTGGATAATAGGTTTAAACAACTTATTAGGGTGCGAGCGCTTGCCGTAATATGGTCGCTTTGGCTATGTAGAAATGACAAGGTTTTTAACGATAAAAAAGTTCTCTTATGCAGGTTATCTACAGGACTACTGCTACTCTCCATTCGTGGTCTCAGTTGCAACGTGTGGGGCATCGAGACCTGTTTATGGAGGTGTGTACCAGACTGGAGGATATGGCGAGGGACTTTTTATCCCGACATGGATGGCAGCATAATTTGCGGATTGGCCCTCCACCACCATATGCGTTCTTACAATTTCTCATTATGATATGTAATTCGCCTTTTTATGTTTTAAAATTCAGACTTGTTTCGGCTGTGTGCATCTTGGTTATGCAGAGGCTGAGTGTAATACTTAAAACTTTTAAGTAATAAAGCTCCCTTTATCTAAAATAAATAAAAAAAATATCGGAAAATTCCTATCCTACATGATTTGTTTGAAAATCCTTTGAATTAAAGAGGCCCCTAAGAATTAGAGTATTGACCAGCTAGCGTGTTCATCTGTGTATGTGTCTGTCATGTTCAAAATTTTGGCCATGTGCATTGTTCGCTCAGTCTTTTGTTTGCATGGATAGTATTACACTACGTTCACATAGTATGCTGCAAGAATATATCATCACATATGGAGGGTGCATGTTCATCCGTCTTCTTGCCCGCGAGCATCGAATCCGAGGATAGATTGCCGCACGTAAGCAGCCTGACCTTTACCGGTCAGCCGGAAGGGAAGGCGCGCACAACACTAACGCTAGACCTTAAACTTTCCAAGAAAGGCCACTGGAGAATGATGCAGGCCGACCTGCTTACGTAGCCGCGGCTATTGTAGCCCGGTACATCATTGCAGTTCACTGCTTCAGCGAAACTGTCTTAACTCAGTCAGTGTGCTGAAGCAGAGCAGGGCTGCATGCAGGGAGGTCATGCCTATGGCAGCAGGAGCACCGGTTGAAAATCTAGCCACTGGAGTGCTCCAGCTTTCCATTCTGGTTTTCTCTCCGATCGACCGTCCGCCGTGTTCTGGCCAGCAGCTTCTCCTCGTCTCGATCGATCGATCCGCATTCTGCTGGCGACGAAATCATTGCAGAATCCAACACTAGGTTTTGCTTAGCTTCCATCGATCTCTGCCTGCACGCGCGCGCGCCTCACACGGTTCCGAATCATTCGGTCGCGTACTGGATCGTATCGTCAATCATCGCTGCCGTACGTGCTGCCCAGGTACCTCCCTTCGTTCATTATTACTACGAGTGGGGTGATCTTCAGTATGTCGAGGCAGCGACCTCGGACGTGGGCGTGGCGGTCGTGGTCTGCGGGTAGTTGCTCTGTGCAGTTTGGGCTGCGTACAGCTAGGTCGTGCAGCGTTACAGCTCGGGTGCGAGCGGTGTCATGTCGAGGCGGCGGCCTCGGAAGGTGGTACAGGTAGATTGCGCAGGGCGTGACGGAGAGGTGGATGTCGGGGCGGCGGCTCCGAGAATTCTGCAACATCGCGGGTGCTCCACCTTTGTGTTGTGTGGGCGACAAGGTTGCTCATGGTGTTGGCCGTCGTCGGGGCTACCGGTGGGTTGGTCGCTTTCATCTACGTTAGAGCGTCCCGTATCTGCTCCTCCCATAGCAGTTACGACTTCTTCTCTCCGGTAAGGGTGGATGGCTGACCGGCTCTTTACGGAGTGGTGTTTGGAGTTGGGCTCTAGTTGTTCTCGAGGTTGTGGGGGTTTCGCCCGGTGGGGTTGTGTTGTTGTATGGTTTTCATCCGGTTTCTTCCGATAATAAACCGGACACTTTCTGCTTAATAAATGGATAAGACAAAGTTTTTGCCTTCGGTTTCAAAAAAAACTACGGATAAGATATTTTACCTTTTTCTTTTAAAAATATACATGTATCTAGACACGTTTTCACTGTGTATGTTTGCTCATTTGGATCCATATCTAGTTCACATTGAAATATCTACAAAAATCATATAATTGTGAACGGGGAGAGTATGTTGCATGGTCGATGCATACATGGTGAAAATTTTCTTAACATCTATAAAAAGAACTTTGATAAGCTTAGTAAGACCAAATATTTTCTCGGTCGACTCATAAGACATAGACACGTTCTTTTAGTACTGCAAGTTTACACGCTGATTTGAAACCCTAGACATCCATGCATGAAAAGGGCGCCCGCGAGGCAGGCCACATCGACGACAGTGTGTTATGGACGATCTTTGCCGGTGGGTAGTCCACAAGGGCCACACGTATTTTACAGCGTCAATTTTCATTGTCCGCTTTTAAGCAAGCTATTATAAATTGAAAACCGGTGTGACAAAGTCATTATATACAGCCCGTAACCCTAACAAAAATCGCAACTCTCTTATCTTTCTGTCACTCTCCTCATTATGGAGGCGATGTACATGATGGTGGCGCCTACTGTGGCCTTAACAAAAATCCTAAGTCTCTCAAACCTCTCTGTAGAGAGAGCCCATATGGCGCGTGAGGGCGTCATTGAAAGTGCATGGTGTCCCATGCATGGTTTTGGTAATTGACGACAAAGCAATGCTTTAAAACTATATGTTGGATTCAAAGTTAAAAGAAGAATAAACTGAAAGAAGATGGACCTCTTGTGTGTAACTCAAAGGTTGTCTTGCGCTGCCGCTAAGAACTTGTGTTACACGTTCAAACCACCTTGAACATGTGATGTTGCTTTCTATTTGTGTTCCCCCTCCCCCTCTCCCTCTGTAATTTGACTTTGTACAATGGTTTACTGTGACACCCCTCCCTGGCACATATCACCAGAGAGGCAGTCGTCCCGTGCGCCATCCCAAGATAACTGGCCGCACGTCACAACAGTGTAACATAATGGACATCATTACACAATCAGGCACATCAGTACTACAAATGGTTTACAAGGCCATCAAGGAAGGACGAAATATCAATCCCAGTATGGCTCTGGACAGAGTTTTTAACTGGCAGCGGAAGACATATGAGAGGCTACGGCTTGGAGCGGCTCCACTCCACAGGTTCTGGCTGGGCTACTGATCCTAGCACGCTCTTGCTTCAAATCCTTCCTAAGGTGGAAGATGAATCCTCGACAAAACCTGGCCACAATCACAAGGCCCGTGAGTACATTTGTATGCACTCAGCAAGAATCGCCACTTACTATAAACATTCCAACAATCATGCAGCAAGATATACGTTGGATATAAAATACTACACATGGCAAGTATGTACTCTAGATAGACAAATATACAGTATAACATAAAGGTAGCATGGCATCACAAGCAAAACATGGCTTAAGCAAACAACGGGTATCACCAGTGCAGAGTCCAAGCCAGGTGGGGTTGGATCATGCACCGGCAATCACACAACGGGCTTACCTGTGACGGGTAGACGAGTGTACCAGTTGGTACCACATAATACATGACATCACCTGTGATCACTGCTAGGCCCTCTGGCCTCTTCATTTCACTTTGGGCACGCACGGTTGATGTGGGCTCTGGCCTAACTATAGGCTTCCCAACGCATCACACCGCCATCCCCATCACGGGTTACCATCAACATCTCAAGACAAAATTCCCTGCATCATCTTATTTGTTCATTTAGTGTAATCCGGTCGTTCATTAATTATTTTAAACAAATCTTAAGTTTAACCTCCGGACACGACGAGGACACACAGTGTGACCGACACTGAACTGTTGTTCCATATCCCAGGAACGGGCTAGCTTGCTAGGTTGATGCTCTCGAGAGTTTGCTTTACCACCTATCAGAATGCACCCCACTCAGCCGACACTTCAGGTTTATCACGCCCAAAGTCGTACTAAGCAAGATACACTCACATGACGGTCCACTTGCTAAGACACTCTCCTGCACCACCCTATGCTCGTGGCACAACGGGCAAGTAAATCCGGCACATCCCCCGGCGCTACCGGGTATGCCTAGCTCCGGACTCCCTACCACAGTCGAGCCCGTGCCTGTCGACCTCTACCCTCGGACAGCACAACCGAACGACTGCGCCCAATGGATGGCACAAAAGGGGCTCAAAAACCTACTAGGTCACGGTCCTCCATGAGACGACGATGGTTCTGCGTTTAAAGTTCAGATTAGTGGCACCGTGGACTGACCCTATCGTTGTTTGGAGGGGTGTTTCATTTAATCAAGTTTCATTATAACAAGTCCAAACAAGAGGATTAGTCCAGCATAATAATCACGACATCAATATCATATATCAACAACAACAAGGCATTAGCAACATAATGCTTGCACGTATAGATATCAACATAACAATAATAATACCCGGGTGACTGTGGCGGGAGACCCGGCCGGTGTCACTCGGGGGTTAGTGTTCACAGAATAATAGCATAATGTTTCAAACGGATGACGGTGGCGGGAGACCCGGCCGGTGTCACCGTAAAAGAATGAACCGAAAAGCACTCATAAAAATGAGAGAGCATCCATTCCACTCGAGGGTTACCCTGACGTGGTGTCAGCAATCTCGGCAAAAAGAACCAAATGGAAAGTCAGCTCCCAAGCGTCGCAGTCCGGGTGGTCTAAGCCAACCATATTTGACGGAGGGACAAGGCAAATAACTCTTTTGGCAAATTCCCCCAACTCCGAGGATCATAAGACGACATTCGTCCGCTCCTCACCTCGGCGAAGAGGAAAAAGCAAACAAAGCCCCGCAAGCGCGAGACGCACAGTTGTAATAATTTCCCCCATTCCTTTGACTGAGGCGGTACCACCGGCCATTGTCTCGGGAATGTGAGTGATGCACAAATAAGCAGTTATAAAGTAGTGCAATAATTTAAAAGCAATACGATACACATACAGCAATACAAGGTTCATATAAAACATAGACAGCATACAGACATGCAACGATAATAGCAGACAGATATATCAATAACAGAAGACAGACATACACCCGGCATGGTATTAAGTAATCAAACAAACAAGCATTGCAGGACGGCTCATAGCAAGTGGTTAGCTTGCCTGCGAGGATCGACACCGTTTGGCTCGGAGGGTCACGAACGTCACGGTTTCGGGTCTCGGTTCGCCGGTACCGCGGGATACCCTATACACGCATACAAGGGTGCTGAGTATACAAATGTTTTACAAAAAGGTAAGACCAGTATCACTGGACAGATCGTTACAAACTAGGAATTTACAAATTTGAATCGACTAAAACGGAGCTACGGTTCACAAGTTATTGACGTGCGACAGATAGCTAACTGCTGCTCACCTCGAAAAAGAAAAACAGACTGCGCTGAAAAAAACAGCTCGGGCCGCTTTTCCCCGCGGTTGGGCCGTGCTGGGCCGAGGCGCGCTTGCGCGCCGCTGCGCCTGGCCGGCCGCTGGCAGGCCGCTGCTGGGCGGGCCGTGCCAGGCTGCCTCGCAGTTGGGCTGGGCCGTGAGCAGGCCACGGCTGCTGGCCAGAAAACGATTCGATTCGGAAAAAAACAGAACGAGGACACTGGAGGGATCGATCCTGGTCATCGTCCTCCTCTGCCACGCACTGGATCGTGCAGAGCTGGCCGGGGACGGCCTGGGAGCTCGCCCGGAGGGAGGCTAGCTGCGGGGACGGGACAGGGGCGGCGTGCCGCGGCCGTGGGAGGGGTCTAGGGCTAGGGGGGTTCTGGGTTGCACGAGCACGCAAAGCACGCGTGCGTTGGCCATGGCGGTCGACCACGGGCATCTCACGGCAGTGCGTGGTTGGACGGCGTGGAGCTGGGAAACGGAGGCGGAGGTAGTGGGGGAGACTAGCAGATGGTTGGCTTGGGCTAGGAGGCGTGGACGGCTCGAGCTCGTGCTCGTCATGGCCATCGGTGGCCACGGCCGAAACCAGAGGAGACGAGCTCGTCCCTCAAGCGAACTTGCTGCGAGTCCTGGGGAGAGGGGGAGTGAGGTGCGAGGTCCAGAGGAGGGCCGGGGTGCTCTTATATAGGCCAGAGGGGAGGAGAGGTGGGTGGTGGCCGGTGCTGCCATTAATGGCCACCGAGGTCACCGCTTACGTCTCCGGCCACAGTGAGGGGATAAGGGCGGAATAAGAACGAGCTCAGTGCTCACCAGGTCGAGGGCAACCATCTACAGGAGGGGGCGGGTCGGAGGAACAGGAGGAGAACCAGAGAAGCAGTGCGGCGGCGCCGTGCATGTCAGTGGTGACCACGCCACGGGTCATGCCGACATCGGCATCGCGATGATGCTCTCACCCTAGGGCTCTAGAGGAGGAACTAACCGCGTCACCTTGCGCCAAATTTGATTTCCAGCAACTTTGCTGACCAAAGTTTTCGCCAAATCTCAAGTTGGTGTGACTAGAATTTTTGAAATACAGTACTGGTCAAAATTGAGATTTGTGGTTTGGAGAGGCAAACCATTTTAGGTTTGAACAAGACTTGGTCCAGAGGTGTAGGATCTCCTAGTGCTTGCATCTAGGTGCTCACTTCCCACAACAAAAATCATTTGGTGTGTTTTTGAACACAAATGGGTTTTAGGGCAGAAACTTATACAGGGAAAAAGTCCAACATTTTCCCTAGCAAGTTACCCAAAGTTTTTGCATAAATGTGCTACATACTGCCTAGGGATCACTCCCTAATTTTTGAGGAATTTTTGGAGACATACAAATAGGGGTTCCTTTGGGAATTGCAAAAAGGCATGAAAAGGGCATTACAAAGGAAGTACCTCAAATATTGCTCAAATGAGGTTGGGGCAATGGAGTGAAATGTTCAGGAGGTGAAATCATGCACCTTCCCAAAATGGCATAATTTCTGGATGAGTGTAAGGTGTCTAGATAATTTCTGGATCAGAAATGGCATTTTGGAGAATAATGTCCAACTTGGAAATATTGCATTGGAGTATGCAATATTTTTGCATGGGATGTCTTTATATGGATGTGGGAGTCCTCTGGTATTTTTAGGAGAATTTATCTAGCTATGAAAATTTTCTTCCCTTTTGTAGGTGGGGAAAAGATTTAAACGGTTCGATAATTAGGGCTAGGGTTTTCGAGAGAAAACTTAGGCAACAAAATTACCACGGGCTTTGGACGGGTTCATGGATCACCGGGAAATTTTGGGAGAGCAATTCCAAAGTCAAATCATCCCCAAAATATTTGCAGAAACATTTAGGAAAACAGAAAAAGTTTTTCAGGCGTCAGAAAACACCACTAAAATCAGGTTCGAATTTTCGGGGTGTTACATTTACTGCTGAGATATAATGGTCACGTTGGCTTTCTCCCAACATAATTACAGTAAAAAAAAGAGATACACTATGAAAAGAGGCGATCTAATGCATATAGTTACAAATAGCTTACATAATATGTTTGGAAATCGCCTACCTGTTATGATCTTTGGTGTGAACATAAAGAAACACGAAAGAAACACAAAAGATATGACTGAGCACCATGACATACATGTGACGTTTTTGTTTCTTTCAATAGAAATACAATATTAACTTAAAACTTCATAGATCAACAATATACTAGAGTAAGGCGTTTTGACTACCGAGATCACCTGCTCTTGCCCAATTTAAAAATTAAAAAAGTACTTTTTTTTTGAAAATTCTGAAAACAAATGGTGATGAACATATACAAGTGCTCTTCAAACGTGCCAAGTTTCGTCGTGAAATGACATTCGCGGTGCTCGGTGCAAAAAAAACAGTGCTATGAAAATCATATATTTTGTAAATCCCATTTTGGTCAGTGATTCGTTTTTTTTTTTTGCATGTAGCGCAACAAATGTCATTTCATCACGAAACTTTGCACGCATGTAAAACACTTGTATTTGTTTGTTGACATTTTTTCATATTTATAAAAAAATACTATTTTTTATTTTTTAAATCAGGCAAGAGCATATGAACTCGGGAGTCAAAGTAAAATTTTGAAATATACTAGAACTACAGTGTATAAAAGTAAATTCGGATTTCTTGCAGAATAAAAATTAATTTAATTATATTTAATCACGAAATCCTCATTTTAGATATTCATGGTGCACTAGAAAATCCGATGTTTTATACATTGTAGTTCGACTATGTTGTTTGTTTTTTTTAGATAAAACGCACGAAGGTCCAACCTTAACTTAGGCCCAGTTCTTTTGGAGTTTCTCATCAGCTTCTAGGTAAAAATAAGCTTAAGCCCAAAAGAACTCGATTTTAAGCCGTTTCCTGGGACAGCCGGCTTCAGCAAATCCTTCACGGTGCGAAAAAGCCGGGTACCCCCAACTTCATGCCCCCGCTCATGGCTCCCCGCAAGTGCATCGAACCATTTCTTTGACTTGCCCCTATTTGAAATGCAAATTACAGGCAATTGCCACCGCGCAGACTGAGCGAACCGGCCATTTTCTTTTCTCTCTTCTCTCTCCCGAAGCGAGCAGCTGTTCGTTTTGTTTTTTCCCTTGTCCCGAGCGAGCGAACTTGAGGCGACCGACTAGGGTTCCGCCGCCCGCCTCCGCCACCGCCACCCGCCGCCGCCCCTGCTCCCGAGCCGCCCCACTTCCTCCCTTCCATCTACTGGGCCCGCCTCCATCTCCTCTGCCCAGATCGAGTGGAACTGAAGGTCACAGGCCGTCTATCCGCCACGGACGCCGCCTGTGACCACTCCGACCGCCGCCCTCCGTTGACCCCGGTTCCGTTCCAAGGAGGAGGGAGAGCGCGCCACCACCCAGTAGCTCATCGGCCCGGATCGAGCTGTGTCGGTCGTGGCTTGTTCTGCTGCTACCTCCTCCCACGGGCGCGCTGGCCGCACGCACATCAGGCCAGTGCTGGATCGAGTCCTCATATCCCACGGGCACACTAGTTGGACGCGCTGAACGGTGGAGGTGATTTGCCTATTCCCCAATCTTTGTTTAATTTCAGGTTTTAACTCAATTTAGAACCATCCGACAATGAATTGCTAGTTTTTTTGTTGATTGGATTTGTCTACATATATTGCAGCGCTTTGTCAAAATAACCGAAATTGCTCATACATGTATATTTCACATTTTTGTATTGGCTACAAAAGATGGTATGTTTACAGTATTTATCACTTTATGCGTTCGAAAATTGAATTTTCGGCTCCGGTTTCTCTGGACAGCACAAGCCGGAGCCGAAAAGAAGTGGGCCTTAATAATGCAGAAGTCTCAAACATATTCGATTACAAGCTGAGGCCTACAGCTTAGCCCAGGAAAGCAGAAACACACCAACACCAACCGAAGGAACAAACACTCCAGCCGGCAACATGCGCGGCACAACACTAGCCAAGAGAGAATTGTGCATGGATCTAGACGCGCAAATGAATGGTCTGGATAAGAGCGTGTACCTGTCATGGTGTTCAAAAACCACTCTAGAAAAACCACCGTCATGTCCAAGAGGGAGGCCGGAAACCCCTAGCTATATATGTTGCCTATGTAGCTACTCGGAGCGGGATCCTCTAACTTTGCAATCCCCTAACTTTCCTAACTTTGGGTCATTGGCATGCGGAGCCCATCACACGTGAGACCCACCCGTCACTGACTCAAAGTCAGGAAAGTTAGGATTTGCCAAAGTCAGAGGATCCGGCTCCGTAGCTACTCTCGTTTGCACCACACTCGATGGACGCGCCACACGCTTCCTCCCGTAGGACAAACCCATTTCAATACTCAACCCCCGCGCGCTCTCTCTCCGTCCATGCTTATGATGTCATAGTGTTATCGATCGGTATGGCCGAGGGCTCCTTGCTGTGTGGCCGGCGCGGCTATATAAACCAAGCAGTGAGGCATTGTTCTCTACTCGTGCACTCACCACTTCTTCCTCCTCCTCCTCCATGACTTCATCTAGCTAGCTAGCTCACTCTTCACTTCTGCTTCTTCTTGCTCTCTCGCTTCTTGCGTACGGGTTCAACAATTTGGTGAGGAGGTCTTTGTTGGAGAAGCAGGGCACGTGCAAATCAAGATCGGAGCAGGCTTCGTACGTAAGTACGTGCATGCATGGGTCGTTAGTTATGCACGCGCTCCCCTTCTCCACCATGGCCTTCTCACCTCTCCTTCGTCTTTGTCGGCCCGGGTCTGCGGCTAGAAATTCGATCTGGCATGCATGCTAGCTAGCTCAACTGCTCAAGTACATTACGTTGTTGCTTACATGCAGTATATAACAATAATATATCCGTCATTGTTTCGTACTCAGTACCATTGTATATTTCTGTACATATCCTTGGTTTTTCTAAAAGACTTGTTTACACAGTAACATTTAGCTAGGAATGAGTAGTAGCTAAACGGGTGTATATATGAATGAAACAACCGCATGCACTTTTTTGACGTAAACAGCCGGCATTTATTTCCATGCAAGTGTTTGGGAGACAAAAGCAAAAAAAAGAACTAGAAAATGACAAACATGATTTGGACGACCGTGAAGTTGTCCATATTACTCGTGTAATTACCTCAAATCTGTGTTGGATTTGCCCATTAATCCACATTTCTTCTTAACTAGCTAGCTACTCGGTTTGCCAAAACGTTTTATATATTGGGACAGAGGGAGTACGTGGGACACATCTTCCTTTCCATTCGATTCTGTACGTGGATTTTACAGAGTCAAAGAGATGTCATTTAAACACGTGTAATAACTGACTGACTTTCTCATATTTCTTCCGACAATTGACGGCATGGGCCACATGTATATGCATGCATCCATGGCATGTCTTATGCTTAATTACCCACCGATCAGTTCTTGGACTGTTGCTGTACACATTTTGCTTAGAATAGGTAAGCGAAAATGACATTGTAGATATTTTGGAGAGGGCCGGCCCGGGGCTACCGTAGCGGTGGACCGATATATCAACGCTGGCTCACGCAAATGAGATGGTGACATCTGATTTGATCCATTGTTATTTCTGTGTGCGTGGAGAACTGGAGATCGACGACCTTGGACACTGATCAGGAGTGCAGCAGAACGACTGTCACTGCAGTAGCAACATCGATCGAGCTTGCATGCGTTGGGAATGATTTATTGTTTGTATAGTAGAGTTCGTAGTACGAGCAGTGTGCTACCGTCAATCACTTCTCTTGTTCCTGACGCACGCAGGCAGGGGTAGAGTGGAGCACTGGAGATCGACGCATGGAAAGGATAGCCATCAAGCATCCATGGACGGGCGCGAGCGATTCCCGGGGAGCCTGACCGTCGATCTGATGGATGGGACGTGGACACAAGCGTTGCTGCTTCTTCACTTCCACTTGCGCTTCTTTTCCTTTTTGATATGCGCTTGCACCTTCGTCCTGTGACTACAATGTACAATAGCTGTTTCATGCAAAGATATGGGCTTCAGTTCGGTTCGAGTAGAATTATTAGTAATTGGTTCTACATTCGAAAAAACACACAGGGTTCTTGTCATGGCAGTGCAATGTAGTCCATGCATGCTTTAAATAGATATTTAACTAATTTTGTGACTATAATATACCCTCACACTCAGCTCTCACCTCTAGCGTATGAAGCCTCGATTGTAAAGAGAAGAGGTATGCCGTACACCCTCCGTCGCCAAATAAGTGTATATTTAAGTTTGTACGAATTCGAGTTTTTCTAAATTTTACCAATTTTGTAGAAAAATATACCAATGCTCATAATATCAATACCTAGATGCATGTTGAAATATAGTTCCATAATATACTAACATAATGTCATAAATATTGTTTACAATTTTTCATAAAGTTGACAAACTCTTTTTTTTTTATTTAGAAAAAAACTAGAAGTACACTTATTTAGAGAGGGAAAGATTATGAATTAAATTAGGTTTTTTGTATTCCGGATAATGGTAATGGAGCCCGAGCTCCATGCAGCTTAAAAAAAAATCAAAATCTGTATTTTAGTGTTTCAAAAAATTCAAAACAAAAACCCAACATATAGATAATGTCGAATCTATCGTTGTACAATTTTCAATCCAAAATGCGTATTATTTTAGACTACACAAAAAAGACATTCCATGTTTTAAAAACTCTGTATTGTTGACCGTCCAGATACACCCATTTGTAAGGCTTAAATTTTGCACACTTGTTGATCATAGCACCATCTACATCTGAATTTTTTTCCAAATATTTTAAAGTTAAAATTACAAAATTTGAATTTTTAAGGAAAACGAGCTTCATGGAGGTCATGCTCTCAAAACGCCCCACTCACTTGCATTCCGCTAGTGTTAATTCTGTTTTGCGTGCCCAATGCTAGGCATGCCATTCTTCCTAGTGTAAGCCTACACGGAAAGTGGTTTGTGATCCCAGGCACCAGTGCTCCCTCATTTTTAAAAAATTGAAAAATCATATTTATAAGTTTCGAAAAATTCTGAAAAACATTCCACGTGTAGCCAATGATATAACCCACTAACGTGCAAAATTTCAACTCCCAAAACTTTGTATTCTGAGCTAAAAAAAAAAGACAAATGTGTAGATCTGAGAAGGTATATTTTCAAATCTCTACGTTTTATCAGATTTGTTATTTTTGTGTAGCCCATAATACAAAGTATTTCAATCTAAAATTTTGCACGGTTGTGGGATACACCATTGGGTACACGTGGAAATTGTTTCAGAATTTTTTGAAACTTATAAATATGATTTTTGAATTTTTTAAACGGGAGGAGCACTGGTGCCCGGGATCAAAAAAATCTCCACTCCTACACGGAAGGCTACAAAGGTTCGTTCATGGCTGTTCCTTATGTGTACTATTTGTAGCACACGGGCGAGTGATAATAACTTGGCGCTTGCGCGTGTGGCTGCTTGGCCCAACCAGCTACAGAATGGGTTTGCCATTTTTCTTTCTACTTTGTGCGAGGAATTCAGAAGAGGTCTCGGTGTTTCCATTTCGCAACATGAATGGACGTTGACGGTTGTAAACTTGTCATCAACCAAAACCGGAAAACCGGTGTGCCTGTGAGTCTTTTCCTTGTAATCAAACCGTATTTTCGTTCTAGTCACATTTTGTGAGTTTTCTGTGCAACTGAAGCAATTTGTCTGTTCTAACAAACTTATTTTCACATTAATGTTGTAATAATTACATTTAGAAAAATATCCGACTTCACTTTAATTAAGCAAAGATGTTATACCAAACGCTGAACAAACCAAAACAAAAACGGGCAACAAAGGACATTGGTAAACTTAAAGTTACATCAAAGCACTCTAAAGCCACCAACATGCTCCTAGGGTGGCATTATGGCAACAGTTGAGCCGCACGTCTTCCTCCTCCCCGGTCATTGTAGCCGCCACTAGTGAGTTTTTGCTCTGTTTGCGGGTCCTACCCCGAAGGTAGTTTTGGCTGCAAGATTCCTCGATCCTAAGCTCTGGAGTGGCGTGCGAAGATTCCTTAGCCGATGTGTGCGGCTTGGTTCAGATGTGGCTAGCGAGGTGTGACTTGGCTAGGTGGTGTGCATGTGAAGGGTTCCTTCGCAGATTTTGAATGGACTGGGAGTGGGGGGAGGGTTGGCAGCAACGTAGCTCGGCCGCTAGTTGGCATGTCTTAGTATGACACGTGTGTCCTAGAGCCCATTTCCATATCCCGTATTTACCCTCGTTGGCAAAAACCTAGTGCCCGTGTTGTGCTTGGATCTAACATTCTTTATCTTCGTCACCCGGGACTTGGACGGTTCCTCAGCGTGGTTGCTCTCCTTCCCGGTTCTTTAGGCACATGAGGAACATGGTGCCGGGAGGGGACTGGGATTCAATGACTGGCCCATGGCCAGTCACGCCGTACCTGTCTCCCCTTATCCACCGTTCACTCTCAATCCAATGGATCAGATTAACCCAAAATTTGAACTCAAAATTTAAATATTTCAGAAAAATTGAAAAAATTCCAGTAAATTGTATATGGCGCGTTGTGTATTCTGAGAAAGTTTCTCTTCATTTGGATAAGTGGTTTATCATTAAATAGTGTTTTATGTTTTGATCTTATAAAGCTATTAACTCATAAACGAGTGATCCAAATGAGGTGCAATTTTGTCAGAATATCCTAAAAGACATATGCACCTAACTGGATTTTTTTCAATTTTTTCTGAAATATTTAAATTTTGAGTTCAAATTTTGGGTCAATCTGATCCATTGGATTGAGAGTGAACGGTGGATAAAGGGGAGACATGTACGGCGTGACTGGCCCATGGCCAGTCACTGAATCCCAGTCTGTCGGGAGGGAGGCGCTCTAGGCGGTGCCAATGCGCTAGTCAACATGGTGTTGGGTGGTAGAAAGTTGATGTTGGCTCTCACAGTCCCGGTGGTCAGTTCTTCAGTGTATTGTTCTGCATTTATCCAGCCTGTAGATGGCAACCATCGAAGCGGCTCGCTTCCTACGTTATACCTCCATTTTAGATAGAGTTTTTCAAGATGTTTTTTATTGTTTCACCATGCGTTTTGCCAGTTTTCGCCTTGACACTAACCAAAATAGTTAGAAAACAAAAAATGTCTTGTATTCCTATATAATTTTCAGGTAGAACACATATCTCATAGCTGTTTGAAGCTTCTCTCCGTGCAGTCGTTCACTTGTTGTAGTCATTCCCACCACAGCAGGCAACTACAATCAGTTATGTTGTGTTCTTCTAACCCAAAATTGATGGTATTTGGTAATCTTTGTTGAGAAAAAGTTCCAGTACTTCGTGGCCAGCTCTGTCCAAACCGCGTGCATGAGCAATGATCTGTTCTAGGCCCAAGTGTTTCGAGGCGAGTTTTGCTCGCGAACAAATAAACATCATGTGTTTGATGTGCTCTACTATCCCCCCTCATATGGAACACTTACCACTAACCTTGACATGCCTATTTGCAAATACAGCTCGTCAAGGTAAAGTATCTCGCACAACTCATCACAAACATATTTTCACTTTAGACTGAACTTTCAGCTTCCAACTTCCTTCCCACACTGGGTGGGGGTTAATTGACCAGCTCCATGGTTGTGTGCTAGTTTACTTCCACGTTGTCTGTCCCAGTCCAAATGACATGGCGAGCGGAGACAGAATATCCCTATCTATCTTAGTCAGGTTCCATGCGGCGAAATCTTGCATACCGGAAATTGGAGAGAAATATTGTCCATGTATCCACCTGCTGGTTGATCAGCTGTTCGTCGAACTTATTGGTACCAGGGTATCAAATCCCTGACAATGGTTAGTAAGTTATCCCTTGTTATGACCTTCCGAGATAACTGCTCGGTATCCGGTCATCATTTCAGATATCAATGATCTCACCATCCCTTACCCTCCAAATATGTTCTTTCTTCAACATTTGTAAGCCCGACCTGATGCTTCTACATATGAAAGAACTACCCTTTTTCAGCTCTACATTGAGAAACTCTCCAGTTGAAAAACAGTTGCTCGCAACACTCGAGCTCATAGGGACTTCGGTTCTTCAAAATACGCTATGCTTGCTTAGCTAATAAAGCCAAGTTAAACCAGTGTACAGCCCGACCGCGACTTGGACGCCTCCTCTCTTCCGCAACAGTAAAAAGAGAGGCGATTTTCTTGGACCTTCACCGTCGACCCACCTCGCTCGCCTCCGATCTACGGATTCCCCCTCCTCCGGCGGTCGCCTCGGCGACGGGAGGGTGGGGAATCTGTAGATCGAGGCCTGTACATAGTGTAGGGTTCGGAGGTTTATCAGCCGGCGTCGTCCTGGAGGTGGGGATGGCGGCGGTGTGGAGTGTGGTGGCGGCTGCTTCCCCTTCTCGCGTCGGAGGTCCTCGGAGCTCCTGCGCGCGGTGGTCGTCTTCATCGAGGTCGCTGTTCTTCGGAGCGGCGGCGCTCGGTGTTCCCCGGCCGGATCCGATGCGGCGGATCCGTAGTATTAAAGTGGAGGAGATGGTGTTCGATTCCAGCGCGACGGTGGCGGCGCTCCGGCGAGTAGGATCGGTAGATCCGGCGATCGGCGACTTCCCAGCTGCCTCGGGGCTGACTCCTATCCAAGGCGTGAAGCGGAGCAGCGGCAGCGGCGCGCCACCGACGGCTCCCCTGCGGCGTCCCCGTCGAGATCTAGAAGAAGGACCTCATTGTAATTTTATGTTTCTTCTGGGTTTTTCTGTAAGATCGCTGGTTTAATATTATCTCTTCCATTCCGCAAAAAAAAAAAAACCAGTGTACAGCCCACTCAACCCAATTATGTTGGCGCGCACGTTTTCCACCAGCCTAGCTCTTGTAGATTCGCATTGTCACCCCACCCATACTTTGACATTGCGGTTGTGACTCCTCTGCATATTTGTTTTGGAATCTTAAAAATCGACATCACGTATGATGGTATAGCTTGTGCTTGTTAGATGTGTATAGCTTTACTGTTCATCTACTGTTCACCTCATGTATATGTACTGGCCTTTGCCCCATTGGAATACAGTTGCTCATTCACAACATGGTATCAGAGCTTAGGTAGCTCTCCTCCTCCTCCTCCCCGGCGTTGCAACTCCGCCTCACCGTCGCCGTCGTCGCCGTTGCTCCGGCCGACCTGCGCTCCTCCTCTTCCTCTAGCTGACCTGCTGCCCGGCCGCCGCCGTCCCCACGGCCTGCTGCCGGCCGTCGCCGTCCGCCGCCGCCTCCCACGGCCTGCTGCAGGCCGTCGCCGTCCGCCGCCGTCTCACGGCCTGCTGCTGGTCCTCCGGCAGCCGCTGCTCCGGCCAGCGCCTCCTGGTTGCTGCCCCGCCCGGCGCCGCCGCCGCTGCCCCGCCCGGCGCCGCTGCTGCTCACCTCGTCTCCGTCCGCATCGCGTCGCGACGCGTCTGCATCGCGTCGGGCCTTCCGGTACTAATCCCAGAAAATTCCGGATTTCAAACCGGATTCCCAAATCCGGTACTGGACTCTCCCGCACTCGCCCGGTTCTCGCCCGGTGCTGACCCGGAATTCATTCCGAATTGATTCCGGTACCAGGCCTGGAAAATTCCGGATTTCATACCGGATTTCATACTGGCCCGGAAAATTCCGGATTTCATACCGGATTCCAACAGAGCAGAAAACTCGTGATGTGTTCTTCGGGCTATGTTGCTATTCCTCGGTGCTCTGTGATCTTTGATGGCACCAACTACGCCGACTTTGTGGGTTTTATGCGTATCCACATGCGTGGCCTCCTGCTGTGGGGTGTTCTCTCTGGCGAGGTTTCCTGTCCGCCGTGCCCCGTTGCTCCTGTGGCTCCCACCCCACCGGTGCCACCCGTTCTTGCTGCTGATGCTTCTCAGGCTGATCGGGATGCCGCCAAGAATGCTGATGATCTTGCAGTTGAAGCCTATGACCAGCAGGTATCGGATTACTCGGAGTCTCTCTCCATCTATCGGGATGCTCTGTCTGTTTACACTCAGTGGTGCAATGATGATGCTCGTGCTGCTGCCGTCCTAACTGCAAGTGTTCTACCCCAGTTTGCCTCTGAGTTTATGGGGCTGGGCGCTGCTGCTGCGATGTGGACTTATCTTTGTCAGCGCTATCAACCCTCTGGTGATGCTCTCTACCTTACTGTAGTGCGTCAGGACCATGAGCTTCAGCAGGGTGACTCTACTGTTCATGAGTTCTACACACAGTGCTCTGCCATCTGGCGTCAGCTTGACTCTCTGAGGACAGTTGTTTGTGGTACTTGTCGCTGCTGTCAGTCCGTGAGGTCAGATTTGGAGTTTCAGCGTGTCCATGAGTTCCTGTCTCGCCTCCGTACAGAGTTTGAGCCTCGGCGTGCTCACCTGCTTGCCCGTGGTCATCGTGTTCCTATATCAGAGGTGCTTGCAGAGCTTCGAGCTGAGGAGACACGTCTCCGTTCTGCTGGTTTGCTTGTGGTTCCCACTGTGCTCTCTGCCCGAGCTCCACCGCTGCTCCCCACTCCCCCAGGGGGGTGAGCGGGCGCCCGCCTTATGCACGATCAGGTCGACGCTCTCACACCTTCTGTGGCTACTGCAAGAAGCCGGGTCACCCAGAGTCTGACTGTCACCAAAAGCAGCGTGACCTGAGTCGCTCCTCTACTGCATCACTCACAGACCAGGACATTGTGCGGCTCAAGCGTATACTGGCTTCCTTGGGTTCTTCCTCGACAGGCACTGCTGCCTCCCTGACTGCTTCCACTACTGCTGCTCCGCCACCACCGCCTACACAGTCAGGTACATCTCCGTGGGTTCTGGATTCTGGAGCTTCCTTTCACATGTCTTCTGATTCTTCTGATCTGTCTTCTCTTCGACCTCTTGATTCTCCTGTCAATGTTCTTACTGCCGACGGCACACCGCTTTCTGTTGCTAGTCGTGGCACTCTTTCCGTCCTTCTCTGTTCCAGGTGTTTCTCATGTTCCTCGTCTTACCATGAATCTTTTCTCTGCCGCTCAACTTGCTGATTCTAGTTGTCGTGTCATTCTTAATCCCGACTCTTGCTCTGTTCAGGATCGTCGCAACAAGGCTCTAGTTGGAGCTGGCCCTCGGCGCCATGATGCTAAGGGCCTTTGGGAGGTTGACTGGCTTCGTGTTCCTTCCGCTGCCACCACACCCGCCAGCTCGCATGCTCTTGCTGCCTCCTCCTCTGCGTCCTTCCAACAGTGGCATAATCGACTTGGTCATATATGTGGCTCTCGCTTGTCCTCGCTAGTGCATCAAGGTGTCTTAGGGTCTGTCTCTGGCGATGTATCTTTACATTGTAATGGTTGTAGACTTGGCAAACAGACTCAATTACCTTATCCTACGAGTGAGTCAGTCTCTCAGCGTCCTTTCGACTTAGTGCATTCTGATGTATGGGGTCCTGCTCCCTTCGATTCAAAAGGTGGTCATCGCTACTATGTTCTATTTATTGATGACTTCTCTCGCTACACCTGGCTCTATTTTATGAAATCTCGCAGCGAGGTTCTCCCTATATACAAGCAATTTGCTGCCATGGTACACACCCAGTTTTCCACGCCCATTCGTATTTTTCGTGCTGACTCGGCTGGTGAGTATATCTCCCAGATGTTGCATGGTTTTCTTGCTTAGGAGGGTACTCTTGCCCAGTTTTCTTGTCCTGGTGCCCATGCTCAGAATGGCGTTGCTGAGCGCAAGCATCGCCACCTCCTTGAGATGGCTCGTGCGATGATGATCGCTGCCTGATACGTCCATTTTGCATCACTATTTTATATCATAATTTACTGCTATTCATCGATATATTTCATATTTAGAAGTGTTACTTATGTTATTTTACCTATTTTGCATGTTTGATGAATAATGGAGAATTGGACACCGGAGTCAGGATTCTGCTGGAAAAAGCACCGTCGAGATGCACTATTTCTGAAGATCAATAAATCGAAGGAGACATATGGAAGTCCCTATTTTACCAGAAGATGGAGGAGGCCAAAAGGGGAGGCTGAGACGGCACCTGGGGAGCCCAAACCACAGGCTGGCGCGGTGGGCCCCCCTGCCGCGCCGCCTGGTGGTTTGGAGGCCCAGGGCCATCCCAGCCGTTCCCCCTTCGCGTACTTGACCCCCTCGGAACCCTAACACACAGAAAAAGGCCATCGAAATATTCCGCCACCTCCACGAGGCGGAAAACACCAGAGAGCGAAAAGCTCCCCTGCAAGAAGAAATCTGCCAGGGGAAATTCCCTCCCGGAGGGGGAAATCATCGCCATCATCACCGTCATCGAGCTGGACTTCATCGGGATCATCATCATCATCATCATCTCCACCGCCAACACCATCATCACCGCCGCTGCACCCCGTCTCCGTTGTAACATCTAGGGCTGAATCTTGTCTATTTCATAGGGGAAACTCTCCCGGTGTTGATTACTCTTGTTATTGATGCTATTGGGTGAAACCATTGGATTAAGGTTTATGTTCAGATTGTTATTCATCATCATATCACCTCTGATCATGTTCCGTATGATGTCTTGTGAGTAGTTCGTTTAGTTCTTGAGGACATGGGAGAAGTCTTGATGTTAGTAGTGAATTATGTTGAGTAATATTTAATGGTTTGATGCTTAAGTTGTGGTGTTATTCTTCTAGTGGTGTCATGTGAACGTCGACTACATGATACTTCACCTTTATGGGCCTAGGGGAATGCATTGTGTATTCGTTTGCCAATTGTGGAGTTGCCGGAGTGACAGAAACCTGAACATCCGTTGGTATATCGATGCATGAGGGATAGTAGGATCTCAAAGTTTAAGGTTGTGGTTAGTTTATCTTAATTACTTTCTTGTATTTGCGGATGCTTGCAAGGGGTATAATCACAAGTATGTATTAGTCCTAGGAAGGGCGGTGCATTAGCATAGGTTCACCCACACAACACTTATTAAAACAATGAAGATTAATCAACTATATGAAGCGAAAGCACTTGACAATATTCCCGTGTGTCCTCAAGAACGTTTGGTCATTATAAGTACAACAACCGGCTTGTCCTTTGCTGTAGAAAGGATCGGGCCACTCGCTGCAACTATTATTACTGCATTTTATTTACTTGTACTTTATTTATCTGTCATATCAAAAACTCCTAAAAACTTGTCTGTGAGCATTTACAGTGAATCTTTCATCAAAACCGCTTATCAACACCTTCTGCTCCTCGTTGGGTTCGACACTCTTATTTATCGAAAGTACTACGATACACCCCCTATACTTGTGGGTCATCAAGATTATTTTCTGGCGCCGTTGCCGGGGAGTGTAGCGCTATTGGTAAGTGGAATTGATAAGGGAAACATTTATTGTACGTGCTGTTTTTATTTTTGCCTGCTGCTATATCTCATTATGGAGGGGTCTTCTCTTGAATTCCTATTTGGGAAAACAACTACCACTGCTAAGGTAGTAGAGGAGGCGCCAGATGAGCAGGTAATACCGTTCAAAATTCCTATGAAAATTGTTGAACGTGTCACCAATAACCGCTATGCAGGAGATGGAACTGTCCATCCTGGAGATCATTTGTTATTTCTGCATGAATTGTCCGAGTTATTTAAGTGTGCATGTATTTCGATGGGAGAAGTTAAGAAGAAATTATTCTCTCTATCACTGTCTGGTAAAGCTGCACATTGGTATAAACTGCTGAAGAATGGGTATTCTCTTGGATGGGAGGAAATTGTACCTCTCTTTTACTCCAAATTCTATCCTCCAAGTGAGATTCATAAGGATCGGAACCTCATATATAACTTCTGGGCCTATGATGAAGAGAGTATCGCTCAAGCGTGGGGGAGATTGAAGGCATTAATGCTCAAATGTCCCATTCATGAGCTTCCTGGTAATATTGTTATTGATAACTTTTATGCAAGACTCTCCTTTCAAGATAAAACTCTATTGGATACCACTTGTGCTGGATCGTTCACTCGTAATAAAGAAGAGTTTAAGTGGGACCTTCTTGATCGGATTCAGGAGAACACTGAAGGATGGGAGAATGACAAAGGTAGGGAGTCAGGTATAAACTATGACTTTGAGTGTGTTAAATTTTTTATGGATACTGATGATTATCGCAAAATTAGCACTACTTATGGTCTTGACTCTCAAATTGTTGCAAACTTTTATAAAGCCTTTGCTTCCTATTTCGGTTTGCCGAAGGAGGGTTTTAAAAATTATCATGAACCATATAAAGATGAATCTTTTTCTCATACATCTAAAGGTGTTGAGGTTAATGTTGTTGATCGCATTATTCCAGAACGTTATATTGAAAAAGTTCCTTTTCCTAATAAGATTAAGGAACATACTATCATAACTGGTGTTGTTAGTAAAAGTAATAAGAAAACTACCAAACCTGATGAGCAAATAACTGTTGAACCTGCTGTAGCATTGGTTAAAGATCTTGTCACTGAAAATTTAGAAGATAGACACATTATCTTTTGTGAGGATGCTTCTAATATTGTCTCACATCCTAAAAGTTCTAGGAAGTCTAGTGTTCCTGTGCTTTCTGTTAGGATAGGTGATCATTGCTATTATGGTTTATGTGATATTGGTGCAAGTTCTAGTGCTATTCCTTATGAGCTTTACAGGGAAATTATGCACGAAATTGCTCCTTGTAAACTTGAAAAGATTGATATGGTTATTCAGCTTGCTAATAGGGAAACTATATCTCCAATCTATTATATAATTAAAACACAAGACAACCAATGGTCTAGATTAAGCAACAATCAAGGAACGGTTTAGATCCGAATAGAGAAATAACGTTAATTTGGAAGGAGCGGAGTCAATATCGTATTCAAAACGGAGACAGAGAGAAATCGATGCGTAGGAGCATATACATACGATGGGTCGGCTTCTAGGTTCCCAAAGCATGTACAGTCAAATCATTAAGTCGATTAGATTAGATGAATAAGGCGGATTCATGATGCTTATCTCCGGCCGGCCGTCGGGCGTGCGTTCGTCGGGAGCTTCTGCCATTGGCGATCACGCCGGGCGCATGTAGTCAGGCACACCGCCGACGAACGACGATTAGGCCGCTGCCTCGCAATCGCAAGGACATCGCCTCTGTACCGGTGTTGATTCCCTGGCCCAGACTGGATCCGGCCAGCTTATATTGAGTGATTTGTGACAAGGGTCAAAATCGATTTGTACGGAGACGAAATTTCTGTCCAGAGATCAACGGCGTGAGTTTTATTCCGCGAGACATGGCGATTTCTCCGGCCGTCCGCTTTCAGGTTCTACATAGATCGGCAGAGCCTGGGACATCACTTGGCTCATGAACCGCCATCACGCCGGCTCATGTTGTGGCGCACGCCAGCGGCATACATGGCCGGCATTGACTTCGGCCCCAAACTTGATTTACTACCACGTTTCGACTATACCAACGATTTGGAAGAATATGCAAGTTGAAGACGTTTGTTACGAACGGTTCGTAGGTGGAGGAAGATTACTGAATCTTTATTTGCGAGTTCAGCACGTATATTCCAACACATATTTTACCTTTGTTGATTTGGAAGAGGAGGACGTGCAGCAGATCTTTGAAAAGATTTGATATGCTGATGCAGCGGTTCAGTTCCTACACCGCCGAAACTTCCTACGCCCAATTACCAGGCAAGAATCTATGTACTCTACTCTAGATATAACTGCACATGCACTCCATGAATCCACAGGCTATACTGGTGCTGGACCGGTGTCATGCGTTTCACTACCTAATTAAGATGGAGCTTGGATGTCAGCAACATATTAATCATGTTTTCACTGTCCGGTTAAGTCTGCATAGAGTTTTTGTTGACATTGCTTCAGTTTTTCAATTGGCAGGTGTATTAGGACGAACTGTCTAACACAACGAGGTAATATTTGTTAATGCCTTTCTTATTGCTAGGGGTGTATGCTAGCCTTAATGGCTTATTTAAATTTCTCAACAATGTCATGCATTTGAAAAGCCCTGAAAATATTACTGCATTATTTCTCTATATTTTTTGTTTGCATCTAGAGTTTACTTAGGATTTGTTTCGTTGTGACTTCCCAGTCCAGAATGCTGATTTTTCGCAAGCGGATTACAGGATCGAACGCACATATGCGTAATCTCAAGCATGAAATAAAATAAGGTATGTGTCTTATCTTTTGGTTAAATATATTACTTATTTATCATCTATTGATTCCGCATCGATATGTGCAATGATTTTTTGTATGGTAGATTATATATGTGTCGAGACATTCCAGTCTCATACTTCCAGAGCACAACATAGCATTGCGACGGTTGTGTGCATGGCTGAGAGCTTTTACTGCATGATTTACCAAATAATGTGTCTTCAGTTAAATAGCACCCAATTGGTGAGAGCGAAAGAAGAGGTTAAGTAATTAATATGCATGTGCTGGATCCGATATATTGTAGAACCTAAATAGAAGGATCAAGGTAGCCCAGGTAGCATAATCGGTTGATCCATCAGCTTCCAGGGAGCACTTGGTCCATGCTCCATTACAATGTATTGTCGAAAACCAGGTGCACTTCCGATCTCCTGACCTGATTCCAATTTATTCACTTACATGCCTTCCCAATTTTGGTTGATTCAGTGTGTAAGAAATAACAAAGAGGTCATCTTCATCTGATGGCAGCGATCGGCGCGGAAATTTCTTTATGTTGTACCGGAGATGCAAGGTGGATTTAGATGAGAAACAAATTATGTGGAGCCCACTAATTGAAAAGATTTCTGTATTCGAGGGAGAGAACTTGGTGTAATCGGAAGTTACAATTGTGGTCATCAAGTTGAGGGATGGCATGAGTACAAACCAGTATTCCATCCCTTCTCCGTGAGAATCAAGCGGAAGAAAGACAGAGAAAGCTTAGAGAACGATGTAGCGAGGCAAATTTTCAGGTGATCAATCGACCATTTGTTGAGGTCGCCAAAGTTGACGGCGGCTGGCCGGCTCAGATGCCGCGCGTAGCAAAGTCGTCGCTGGTCCACTGGCCCGTGAAACTCAATCCCGGCCGAGCCGCAAACAGAAAGGTCCAGTTCACTCCTCGGAGTCTGATGTCGAGATGAAAACGGAAGACAAGGCACGCACACAGGCAACACACATGCCACAATGACGGCCGGTTCTTGGTGTAACGTACATAGCCAGGCTATGTAAGGACATGCATGTCCAGCTAGCGCCGTAGGACGTGCGTGTCGCCCTGCCTCAGTTGTTTCACGTGATTCACAGCTAATTTGGGTAACCGATTCTACTCCTTCTAGCATGAACAAGTAGCAACGAGAACAGGATATGTCACATTGGGATCATGATTGTTAATGTGCTAGAGGACGTTGAAGATGATCGAAATATACTTACTGCAATTCAGTGTATTTTCAGCCACTGCTTCCAGTTTGAGATAAATAAGCACCGGCAATATCAGTGCAAGGTAACGTATGTCTATTTTCCTACAAATAGTGGGCAAATGGACAATTAAATTTTAGAGGATTACATCATGTATCATTCGGTAACTAAATTCTGGGAAAATTCTTACTATTTATTTTATCGTACCCGAGGTACAAAATTTCTTCTGGTGTAGTATATAGGTTGTATTAACATCGGGGCTACTACAAACGTGAGTGCCAAGGGAGTATAAATTATTCTATTCTACTTGCTATGCTCAAAACAACAATTAAATCATACTGCCTCTATTCTCCTAAAACATTAAAACCTTTATTTATATATTTCATCGATTCTTCAATATTGCAGGTTTAAGATCTTTTAGGTGGTGGTTGGTGGAATACATGGCAATAGAGTATTAGTAAAATCTTTTGAGCGCATGTCAGGTCTTCTTTTCATAAATCTTCTGTTTTAATCATTAGCATTGCAGAAAATTTACACAATTAAGCAATTTATAGGAGCGCTCAAGGGTTAATATATTCATGCATGCAACATGACGTCTTAAAAATCTTAAGTAATTTATGTATGTATCAAAGTATATATAATTTATCCTGGATCGTATCTTTTCTATTAAAGAAAATTAAACTAAATGATTATGCTAAAGAGTATAATTCACACCCTTAATCAAGAAGGAGCATTCTCATTAGGGAATGTGGAAAATTAAACTCTGTTAATGTAACATGGAAGATTACTACATGATGGACAATACACAATTGATTTCCGGTAGTTTTATGAAAAAATACAAGTTCAATGTTACAGCCGGCCTCTACTATATACTTTAACTTGGAAGATAAAAAATTAATAAACTTACACGGGTAATCATGTGCAAATATATCACGAATAATTCTAAACACGAGTGTAATAGAAATGCTTGACAAACTAAAAGTGATGTGAATAATTGGAAAATATATTTAATTCATTTTTCTATTAAATTTTTACAATAGATGGTACCCAAAAAAATTACGTTACATATCAAAATTCAAATAATTGAATTGCTAGCCGCGCTATTGCGCGGGGCACCCAGCTAGTTGGTATCATTAGAGATGTCGAAGTCCTTTGTGGTAAGACTAAATACCCTGCTGATTTTCTTGTACTTGGGTCGGCTGCCAATGATAGTTGTCCTATTATTTTTGGTAGACCTTTTCTGAATACTTGTGGTGCTGTTATAGACTGTAAGAAAGAGAAAATCTTTACTAAATTTGCTGGTGAATCTTATGAATTCAATTTCTCTAAATTTGCTAAAGCACCTTATGAAACTGAATTGCCTAGTGAGGATTTTGAAATTGCTCAACTTGCATCTATTGTTCTTGCTCCTAACAATGCTTTGCAGCAACATATGGAGAATCATGAAAGTGAGAACTTCAGGGAAGAAAGGAATGAGCTTGATGAAGTATTCCTTCGTCAACCTATGCTCAAACACAATTTACCTGTGGAAGATTTGGGTACCACAATGCCACCCAAGGAGGATCCTGTTTTTGATTTGAAACCTCTGCCTGATAATCTTAAATATGCTTATATTGATGATAAGAAAATATATCCTGTTATTATCAGCTCTAAACTTTCAGGTACAGAGGAGGAAAGGTTATTGGGAGTGTTGAAGAAACACCGCGGAGCTATGGGATATACTCTTGATGACCTGAAGGGAATTTCTCCTACTATATGTCAGCACGCCATCAACATGGAACCTGATGCAAAGCCTGTTGTTGAGCATCAGCGTCGTTTAATACCCAAGATGAAAGAAGTGGTAAGAAATGAGGTATTAAAACTTCTTGAAGCTGGTATTATTTATCCTATTGCTGATAGTAGATGGGTAAGTCCTGTGCATTGTGTTCCTAAGAAAGGAGGAATTACCGTTGTTCCTAATGAAAATGATGAACTAATTCCTCAAAGAGTAGTAGTTGGTTATAGGATGTGCATTGATTTTAGAAAGGTTAACAAAGTAACTAAGAAAGATCATTATCCTTTGCCTTTTATTGATCAAATGCTTGAGAGGTTGTCTAAGAAAACTCACTTTTGTTTCCTTGATGGGTATTCTGGGTTTTCTCAAATTGCTGTGAGAGCGCAAGATCAAGAGAAAACTACTTTTACTTGTCCTTATGGAACTTATGCTTATAGACGTATGCCTTTTGGTTTATGTAATGCTCCTGCTACTTTTCAAAGATGCATGTCTGCTATTTTTCATGGCTTTTGTGAGGAAATTGTGGAAGTCTTCATGGACGATTTCTCCGTCTATGGAACTTCCTTTGATAATTGTTTGCACAACCTTGACAAAGTTTTGCAGAGATGTGAAGAAACTAGCCTTGTTCTTAATTGGGAGAAATGCCACTTTATGGTTAATGAAGGAATTGTTCTTGGACATAAAATTTCTGAAAGAGGTATTGAAGTTGATCGAGCTAAAGTGGAGGCAATTGAAAAGATGCCTTGTCCCAAAGATGTTAAAGGTATTCGTAGTATTCTTGGTCATGCTGGTTTTTATAGGAGGTTTATTAAAGATTTCTCTAAAATTTCCAAGCCTCTTACTAATCTTCTTCAAAAAGATGTACCATTTGTTTTTGATGATGATTGTAAGGAAGCTTTTGAAACTTTGAAAAAGGCTTTAATCACCGCTCCTGTAGTTGAACCACCTGATTGGAATTTACCTTTTGAAATTATGTGTGATGCTAGTGATTATGCTGTAGGCGCTGTTCTTGGGCAGCGAGTAGATAAAAAGTTAAATGTTATTCATTATGCTAGTAAAACTCTTGATTCTGCTCAAAAGAATTATGCCACTACTGAAAAAGAATTTCTAGCTGTAGTTTTTGCTTGTGACAAATTTCGACCCTACATAGTTGATTCGAAAGTCACTATTCATACTGATCATGCTGCAATTAGATACCTTATGGAAAAGAAAGATGCTAAGCCAAGGCTTATTAGATGGGTACTTCTTTTGCAAGAATTTGATTTGCATATCGTAGATAGAAAAGGTGCTGAAAATCCTGTTGCTGATAATTTGTCTAGATTGGAAAGCATTCCTTATGATCCTATTCCTGTTAATGATAGCTTTCCAAATGAACAATTGGCTGCAATAAGTGTAAGTTCGCGAGATAGTCCTTGGTATGCTGATTATGCTAACTTTATTGTTTCCAAGTACTTGCCTCCAACCTTTTCAGCTCAGCAAAGAAGGAAATTCTTTTATGACTTGCGGCATTATTTTTGGGATGACCCACACTTATATAAAGAAGGAGTCGATGGTATTATGCGAAGATGTGTTCCTGAATATGAACAACAGGAAATACTGAGGAAATGCCATGGAAGTGCTTATGGAGGGCATCACGCTGGAGATAGAACTGCGCAGAAAGTTCTACAATCAGGTTTTTATTGGCCTACCCTCTTTAAGGATGCAAGAAAGTTTATTTTATCTTGTGATGAATGTCAAAGGGTTGGTAATATCTCTAGACGCAATGAAATGCCTATGAGTTATTCTCTTGTTATTGAACCATTTGATTGTTGGGGATTCGACTTCATGGGTCCTTTTCCTTCTTCACAAGGTAATACTCATATACTTGTTGCTGTTGATTATGTCACTAAATGGGTAGAAGCTATACCTACTAAAAGTGCTGATGGTGAGACCTCTTTAAAAATGCTTCAAGATGTCATTTTTCCTAGGTTTGGTGTACCTAGATATCTTATGACTGATGGAGGTTCTCATTTTATCCATGGTGGTTTTAGAAAGACTCTTGCTAAATATGGTGTTAATCATAGAATTGCTTCAGCCTATCATCCTCAAACTAGTGGACAAGTAGAATTGTCAAATAGGGAGATTAAATCTATCTTGCAAAAGACTGTTAATAAATCTAGAAAAAATTGGGCTAGTAAGTTAAATGATGCTTTATGGGCTTATAGAACTGCTTATAAGAACCCCATGGGCATGTCTCCTTATAAAATGGTTTATGGTAAAGCTTGTCACTTGCCTTTAGAATTAGAACACAAAGCTTATTGGGCAGTGAGAGAACTTAATAGAGATTTTAAACTTGCCGGTGAGAAAAGGTTGTTGCATTTAAGTTCTTTAGATGAATGGAGAAGTGAGGCTTATGAAAATGCTAGACTCTTTAAAGAAAAAGTTAAGAGATGGCATGATAGGAGAATTCTTAAAAGAGAATTTAATGTTGGTGAGAAAGTTCTATTGTATAGGTCTCGTCTCAGATTTTTTGCAGGAAAGTTACTCTCAAAATGGGAAGGACCATTTGTTATTGTGGAGGTGTATCGTTCAGGTGCAATAAAAATTGCTTCATTGAAAGATAACTCTACACAAGTGGTAAATGGTCAAAGACTCAAGCATTATATTTCTGGAGATTCTATTAATGAAGAGGTTGATACAATTAAAGTGGTGACTCCGGAAACTTTCATTGAAGAACATTTTTCTGGGACTGCAGAATTCGATTCGAATAGGTAACAGTTTCGGTAAGAAAAGTTTCGCGAATAACTTTCTAGAAGATATTTTCGTCGTTTTTATTAAATATGGAAAAATAAGAGACCGAACCGGATGGGAGACGGCACCCGTGGTGCCCAAACCATAGGCCGGCGCGGTGGGCCCCCCAGCCGCGCCGCCTGGTGGTTTGAGCACCCCGGAGCTCGTCTCCGATCAGGTTTCCTCCTGTACCTTCCTTATGTTGTAAAACTTTTTGCTATATATCACCCGAACCCCCGAGGTTCGTATATCGCCTTTTCGTCGTGTTTTGTTTCGAGCTTTCGTCTGTCAGATGTCGTCCCAGGGTTCATCGTCGGAGGACTACGTGGCACGTCGTAAGCGTGAGCTCGTCAAAGACTTAAACCAGGGTACTTTCGTTGGATGGACGGAAGAAGAAAGGGCGAAGGCAAGGCGCAAGGACATGGATGAAAGCGTCATGAAGGAAGTAAAGGGGATGCCGTCAACAAAGGGAGAACAGCCTGCAGTCAGGAAGCCCACCTTTGTGGGATCGGTTAACGCTCAACGTGCTTTTTCTCATAACCTGCAGGGAGCAATACCACCTATTCCGGACTACAGCTCTTTTCCGGCAGTGACGGAAGTACTTCGAGTTACAGATGAGTTCTGTGATCAATACCGAGCCCTGCGGAGGGAGGTGGAAATACTCCAGGAAGAGAATATCAGACTCCGCCGAATGCTGGAACGGTTTCTTACTCCAATCCAAGTCATACCGCCATCATCACCGAAGGAGTAATTCATCACAAGTATTGGCATCCCCTTGGTTTGTTCCAAGCTTGGGGGAGTGCCGCGGTATCACATCATTATCTTTACCTTTTACTTTTCATAAAGTCATATCGTGAGTAGGGAAGTTATCTTATATGATGGTTTGCAATGTGGAAGTATCTCTCTTTTAGTTGGTTATCTATGTATCCCTTGGTGTGAGTTGCCGTTATGAAATATTAATGAGAAGTTTTATCATTTACCTTCTGCATACTTTATTTTAGCTTGCAATTCTCTTTCATATTGATAACCTTGTTGTTAGTATAGGGATCACTTTTTAGAGCACCAAGTTAATCTTTTTGGTTTTGGCAAACTTAGCATTGGTCAGTAGTAGACAATACTTTGAGACTTAAGTAGAGAGAGGGGAGTGCATGCAAATATATTATTCCATGATCTTTCTTTCTTTGTAGCTCATAAGCTTAGTATTCTTAAGTTAAACTATTTGTGCTTCTAAGGAAGATTGCATGATTATTCTTATCACTTGTATAATTGTTTGTATCCCTCAACTCTTATGCTTGCTACATAACCTTGCTAGCCAAAGACCTGTATCGAGAGGGAATGCTTCTCATACATCCAAACCTTGAGCCAAACCATTGCCATTCGAGTCCACCATAACTTCCTACTATATGGTATTTTGCGCCATTCCAAGTAAATACTTCATGTGCTACCTTTAAATTATTCAAAACTTATTACTCCTAGTTTTGTGTCACTGTTTATTAGCTCATGAGGGTTCTGTAGAGTTTCTCTAGCACTTTTTCAAACAGACTTTCACCAATGGACTAGTGGCATATACACCGCTTATCCAACAATTTGCAAAAAGAGCTGGCAAATGGGGTGCCCAGTCCCAATTAACTACAACTTTCATTAATAATTCTCTTCACATGTTTTGCCCTGATTTATCAGTAAGCAACTTAATTTGCAAATAGACACTCCTCCATGGTATGTGAATGTTGGAAGGCACCCGAGGATTCGGTTAGCCATGGCTTGTGTAAGCAAAAGGTTGGGAGGAGTGTCAACTATAAAGAAACTAAAATACATGTGTAAACAAAAGAGAAGAGGGATGATCTACCTTGCTGGTAGAGATAACGTCCTTCATGGGAGCCGCTCTTGAAAGTCTGGTTGACAAGGGGTTAGTGTTCACTTTACTACGATTCGTTGACAACGACATACATAGCTCAAACAACTATTTTCATACTCTCTATATGCTTTGCAAAACTTAAAAGCTCTAGCACATGATTTAATCCCTGCTTCCCTCTGCGAAGGGCCTATCTTTTACATTATTGTTGAGTCAGTAAACCCATTCCTCTCTATCTCAAGCAAGCATTTGAGTTGTTGTGATCCAATTAGTTATATGTGTTGATACTTCTAATCATATCTCTTATTTCCTTGTTTCGCACAATAGCTTTTATCCGAATGAATATAACTTTGAAAGTTATCAATGACTGTAAGGAGACTGTTATGATTGAGGCATGTAAGTTCTGCTATATAAGCTCTGATATAAAGACTCTTCTCGAAAGATAAGTATGATCTGTTAATTGTTCTCTGACCAAGAGTTTAAGTTTGCCTTCGCCAATCATGGTTCTCTTTATGCACTTCATTGTGGTTCCCTTTACTTATTTCAAGTTAGATTATATGAAGGGAAGTTGCTGTCTAGAATGACTTGTGTATCAATGAATGTGATGCTTCTTGTCCGTATTTTATTTATCGACACTTTGCTCCATAAACTTGTGGTCATGTTTACTGAGCTCAGTTTTCGCTTGGGGACAAGCGAGGTCTAAGCTTGGGGGGTTGATACGTCCATTTTGCATCACTATTTTATATCATAATTTACTGCTATTCATCGATATATTTCATATTTAGAAGTGTTACTTATGTTATTTTACCTATTTTGCATGTTTGATGAATAATGGAGAATTGGACACCGGAGTCAGGATTCTGCTGGAAAAAGCACCGTCGAGATGCACTATTTCTGAAGATCAATAAATCGAAGGAGACATATGGAAGTCCCTATTTTACCAGAAGATGGAGGAGGCCAAAAGGGGAGGCTGAGACGGCACCTGGGGAGCCCAAACCACAGGCTGGCGCGGTGGGCCCCCTGCCGCGCGCCTGGTGGTTTGGAGGCCCAGGGCCATCCCAGCCGTTCCCCCTTCGCGTACTTGACCCCCTCGGAACCCTAACACACAGAGGCCATCGAAATATTCCGCCGCCTCCACGAGGCGGAAAACACCAGAGAGCGAAAAGCTCCCCTGCAGGAAGAAATCTGCCGGGGGAAATTCCCTCCCGGAGGGGGAAATCGTCGCCATCATCACCGTCATCGAGCTGGACTTCATCGGGATCATCATCATCATCATCATCTCCACCGCCAACACCATCATCACCGCCGCTGCACCCCGTCTCCGCTGTAACATCTAGGGCTGAATCTTGTCTATTTCATAGGGGAAACTCTCCCGGTGTTGATTACTCTTGTTATTGATGCTATTGGGTGAAACCATTGGATTAAGGTTTATGTTCAGATTGTTATTCATCATCATATCACCTCTGATCATGTTCCGTATGATGTCTTGTGAGTAGTTCGTTTAGTTCTTGAGGACATGGGAGAAGTCTTGATGTTAGTAGTGAATTATGTTGAGTAATATTTAATGGTTTGATGCTTAAGTTGTGGTGTTATTCTTCTAGTGGTGTCATGTGAACGTCGACTACATGATACTTCACCTTTATGGGCCTAGGGGAATGCATTGTGTATTCGTTTGCCAATTGTGGGGTTGCCGGAGTGACAGAAACCTGAACACCCGTTGGTATATCGATGCATGAGGGATAGCAGGATCTCAAAGTTTAAGGCTGTGGTTAGTTTATCTTAATTACTTTCTTGTATTTGCGGATGCTTGCAAGGGGTATAATCACAAGTATGTATTAGTCCTAGGAAGGGCGGTGCATTAGCATAGGTTCACCCACACAACACTTATCAAAACAATGAAGATTAATCAACTATATGAAGCGAAAGCACTTGACAATATTCTCGTGTGTCCTCAAGAACGTTTGGTCATTATAAGTACAACAACCGGCTTGTCCTTTGCTGTAGAAAGGATTGGGCCACTCGCTGCAACTATTATTACTGCATTTTATTTACTTGTACTTTATTTATCTGTCATATCAAAAACTCCTAAAAACTTGTCTGTGAGCATTTACAGTGAATCCTTCATCAAAACCGCTTGTCAACACCTTCTGCTCCTCGTTGGGTTCGACACTCTTATTTATCGAAAGTACTACGATACACCCCCTATACTTGTGGGTCATCACTGCCTCTCTTCCTCCTCACTTTTGGGCTGAGGCTGTTTCCGCATCCACCCATCTTATCAACATCCAGCCTTCGGCTGCCTTGCAGGGTGGTATCCCCATGGAGCGTCTCTCGAATCGTTCTCCTGACTACTCATCTCTTCGCATGTTTGGGTGTGTGTGCTATGTTCTCTTAGCTCCCCGCGAACGCACCAAATTGACCGCTCAGTCGGTTGAGTGTGTCTTTCTTGGCTATAGTGATGAGCACAAGGGCTATCGGTGTTGGGATCCTGTTACTCGTCGGCTCCATATTTCCCGTGATGTCACCTTTGATGAGTCTCGTTCGTACTACTCGTGTCCTACTGCCTCGACCTTTTCGGTTGAGGACATCTCCTTTCTTATACTTCCCGACAGATCTCCCTCCGTGCCTCATGTCCCTCCTCCACCTCCACCTCCACCGAGTCCCACTATTCCCGATACACCGCCGACACCATCCTCTTCTCCTCCCTCGCCACCTCCCTCTCCAGTGCATCCTACCCTCTCTCCCTTTCCTCTCCACTACACTCATCGACCTCATGTTGCGGATGATCCCTCCGACATGCCCTCTACTTCTGGAGCGCCACCTTCCCCGTGTACACCGGTTCATAACCTTCGGTCTCGGCCTTCGTTACGGTCTCCTGATCGCTATTCTCCTTCCCAGTTTGGTCTTTCGGCTGTTGTTGAACCCTCTTCCTATTAGGATGCCATGGCTCAGTCTGAATGGCAGCTTGCGATGGCTGAGGAGATTGCTGCACTTGAGCGCACTGGCACGTGGGATCTCATTTCCCCTCCTCCTGGTGTTCATCCCATCACATGCAAGTGGGTCTATAAGACCAAGACTCGCTCCGATGGTTCTCTTGAGCGTTACAAAGCTCGGCTTGTGGCTCGTGGCTTTCAGCAGGAGCACAGGCGTGATTATGATGAGACGTTCGCTCCGTCGCCCACATGACCACTGTTCGCACTCTTCTCGTTGTGGCTTCTGTTCGTCATTGGTCTGTGTCTCAGCTTGACGTCCAGAATGCTTTTCTCAATGGTGAGTTGCGTGAGGAGGTTTATATGCAGCCACCACCGGGGTACTCTGTTCCTGATGGTATGGTCTGCCATCTTCGGCGCTCCCTCTATGGCCTTAAACAAGCCCCTCGTGCCTGGTTTGAGCGTTTCGCCTCTGTGGTGACTGCCGCTGGTTTCTCGCCTAGCGACCATGACCCCGCGTTGTTTGTCCACACCTCACCTCGTGGTCGGACGCTCCTCCTCTTATACGTCGACGACATGATCATTACTGGCGACGACCCAGAGTATATTGCCTTTGTTAAGGCCCGCCTCTGTGAGCAGTTCCTGATGTCTGATATTGGTCCTCTTCGCTATTTTCTTGGGATTGAGGTCTCTTCGACTTCTGATGGCTTCTTCATCTCCCAAGATAAATATATTCAGGATCTTCTTACTCGTGCCGCTCTTGGTGATGAGCGCACTGCTGAGACTCCTATGGAGCTCAATGTTCAGCTTCGTGCTACTGATGGTGATCCCCTCACAGACCCCACACGCTATCGCCACCTTGTTGGGAGCCTTGTCTACCTAGCTGTCACTCGTCCAGATATATCATATCCTGTCCACATTCTGAGTCAGTTCATTTCAGCTCCCCGCTATGTCCACTATAGTCACCTCCTTCGTGTTCTCCGATATCTTCGTGGCACGATCTCCCGTCGCCTTTTCTTTCCTCGCTCCAGCTCTCTCCAGCTCCAGGCCTACTCTGATGCTACGTGGGCTAGTGATCCTTCTGATCGCCTCTCGCTGTCTGCCTATTGTGTTTTTCTTGGAGGATCTCTCATTGCCTGGAAGACGAAGAAGCAGACTGCAATTTCCCGCTCTAGTGCAGAGGCTGAGTTGCGAGCGATGGCTATGTTGACGGCTGAGGTGACCTGGTTGCGATGGTTACTCGAGGATTTTGGTGTTACTGCTGCTGCACCCACTCCTCTATTGTCTGACAGTACAGGTGCTATCAGCATTGCGCGTGACCCGATGAAACATGAGCTCACGAAGCACATCGGTGTTGATGCCTCCTTTGTGTGTGCTGCTGTGCAGGACCAGCTTCTTGCTCTTCACTATGTGCCCTCTGAGTTACAGCTGGCGGATTTCTTCACGAAGGTACAGACTCGAGCGCAACATGGGTTCTTTCTCTCCAAACTCGGTGTTGTTGATCCACCATGAGTTTGAGGGGGGGTGTTAGATGTGTATAGCTTTACTGTTCATCTACTGTTCACCTCATGTATATGTACTGACCTTTGGCCCCATTGGAATACAGTTGCTCATTCACAACAGTGCTATCGCTTCAAGAAGCAGTTCTTTTCCTCCCATTGATAGATATTTCTCCTTCGAACCACTAATCCTCTTGCATACCCAGTCTACCAAAAATGAAATGAATCACTACGGTACTCTCCTTCCGTAGCTGGAAGATCAAGGTAGCTGTCAGATAGAGCCTCTTTCTTTTGTGTTCGAGCTACAGAATATGCTAGATTTATCCACACTGACAAGTTGTCTGGAGGCGATACAATAATCATCAAGGATGTGCTTCAACAATTTGCACTAGAGGAGTCGGCCTGCATTAAGATCAAAGAATCCCTGCAAACACGAACACCCTTTAGCTCCTCATTCAGTTCGGCTAGCATAAGTAATCCCGTTAAACCTTAGCACATATATAGCAAGGAATGGGTATGCCGACAGGATGTCACCTTGGCGCCGCCCCCTCGTAGTGGTGAATACAGCGCTCTCCTCTGAATTAATCTGCACCCTGTATCGACCATTAGAACGCAAGTCATGACAGGGGGTCACCTTGCCTCAGGCTTTTTAAACACTAAAGAGGCCTGAGGCAAGGTGACCCCGTGTCACCTTTTCTTTTCTTGCTTGCTATCGAGTTATTGCAGAAAATCCTTCAGTTAGCAACATCAGCTGGTCTACTATCTCCGTTGCAGCCTGCAGCAGCGCAATGGCAGGCTCAGAACAAGTTTGTACGTGGATGATGCAACGTTTTTTTTTTGAACCCCGCCAAGGAAGAAGAGTCGAAGTTGTGCTGTCTTGGCTTGATCTCTGGGCTGCGTGCAAACCAGCAGAAGTGTGTGGCCTTCAAAATCAATTGTGATGTCCCAATTCCGGCTGATGTTCTAGATAGTTTTGGAGGGGAGATTGAAACGCTGCCTTGCAAGTATCTGGGCCTGCCTCTGGGTGTTAGACAGCAGAAGTGGATTGAAGTTCAGACTCTGCTCGATAAGGCGGCTACGAGGGTGCCACCTTGGAAGGGGAAGATGTTCAACCGAGCTGGTCGCCTGGCCTTGTGAACACAACACTGACGGCCAACTTCACCTACTTCCTTACTTGTTTCACGCTGGACAGGTGGGCTATAAAGAAGATCAACAAAATTAGGCGCAACTTTCTCTGGGCTGGCGATGAAGAGGCTCACGGTGGGAAATGCCTGGTAAACTGGCAGCAAGTGGCCTCTCCCAAGGTGCTAGGAGGGCTTGGGGTGAAAGAGATCATGGCGTATGGGCGAGCTCTTCGCCTCAGGTGGCTTTGGTATGAATGGGACAGCGACGCCGGGCCATGGTAGGGCACTAGGGTGCCATGCAACAAGATCAACCAGGCTATGTTCAAGGCGTGCATGTCTGTCACCTTGAGAAGTGGAGATACCGCTGGATTTTGGGAATCTGAATGGTTGAACGGTTCTTCGCCAAGAGATATGGCCCCTGATCAAAGCTGACATGACCCTCTTGAGAGAGGCTTTTTGGGAGTAATCCACTTTTCTTTTTCTTTCGGCCTAGATTTTTTTGTTCTGGGCTGATAAACCCTTGTAATCTATCTGTAACCCCTTTCTTCTTAAATGCAAAGACAGAGCTCCTACCTGTTCAGCATAACAAAAAAATTTGATCCATCCAGGAGTAAAGCACATCTAATTTCCTCCAAAAACCCTGACTCCACTTGATCATAAGCTTTATTCATATCCAATTTAACCTCACACGAGCCTTTCCAACCTCGTCTTTCGTTTTTATGGTATGTAAACTCTCATAAGATACTAAACACATTGTTTTAACAACCTGGCACAAACACACTTTGTGTATTTGACCAGGTAATTTGATTCTGCATGCAAATTAGTTCAAGTCGTTCATAAGATGACATTAACGGGCTAAAAACCCGATGGTGTGGATAGATTGCATAAAACATGCCGTGCATGTTGCTGCATATTTTTTTAAATCTATTTTAATGATTACATATAGAAGAGCACATAATCTCGAATAGTAGTTAGACGTTTTTTATAGTTGACGTGAAATTTGCTTGATTGATTGAAGCGATTAAGTACAAAAATAATTGTGGTGTTCGAGTCAATCATGATCTAATTGTGTAATTACATCGCACAATGGTATGATCTCATCAATCAAACAACTAAGAAAAAATTATGTGAACAATTGGATTGCTAAAATAAAGAATGATGTGGACGTCTTACTTTTATTGAGAGATAAACAAAAAATAATTCGGTCAACTCGATGACCATAACAATGGATGCTATATGCGCTTTGGTATATATCAAAAAAGAAATTGCTACAATTTTATCTACGGATGCAAAGGGCCACAAAACAGTATCCCAAGTCAATCGTCACCATGTTGTGACTTCTCATAAATGCTTATCCTGGAAAAGGATCCAGGTTGCAGTTGAATTTAACAAACTTAACACCCACGTCAGAGAGCGGCGGCATGCAATCTCTTCGCTATCCGGGCAAATCATACCGCAGATCAAGACGGAAGCTTTGACGACGATAGGCGTGAGAAGATCCTCTGCGAGCAACACTCCAGCACTCGATGCTTCGTCCTCGTGTGGTCGTGGAATCGGCTCGACTCAGTGTTACACAGGCCCACAAAGAATCAGGGTCCAATTAACGGATCGCCTCAATCCTCCTTCCTTCTTCCTGTGCAGAGACGTTCGCATGGGCATGGCACGTGTTCCTTCCATTTCCCCACCACTCCCTTCCCTTCGTCTTCTTCCTCCTCCTAGTCCCCCTCATCAACCTCTCTTATCTCTCTCCATCTGCTTCTTCCGTTTCTCCCTCTCCTCGTACACAGAGACGAGTACGCGTGTACGTATGCCATGCGTGAAGGCCTGATCTCTAGCATTGTCAGCAGATTATCCTCCGCGATCGGCGAAATTTGTCTGTGATCCCCCCGGCTGAACTATTGCCCGAGGATCAGGGAGATGGATGTGGTATACCATGAGGTGAGCCTCAAAACTCAATCCACGCTTCATCTTTCGGTAGGTTGCATATGTATCTGTAGATGTAGATGCGTATGTATGTGTAGATGAATACCTCTTTCAGAAAGAAAAAAATGGTGAACGCGTGATCGAATTCCGATCATGGCTTCGATGGGTTTTTGTTTCTATATATACGAAAATAATCATTTTGATGGTTGGTTGACTGATCCTGCAGGAGTACGTGAGGAATCCCAGGGGGGTGCAGCTCTTCACGTGCGGATGGCTGCCTGCTTCTTCCTCGCCCAAGGCGCTCGTCTTCCTCTGCCATGGTACCGCTATGTAGTACTCTACTCCGTTCCTGATTTGTGAATCAACCATGGCCCAAAACTTTTCACATTTCGAAGCTTCAGCCGTAGCTATGAGTGATTCTCAAACATGTCGTGCTAAGCAATAATTAAAACTTTTATTAAATGATCAGTTTGGTCGATGGACAGATCGTTTGACATTTTTATGTTTGTCCACTTGCTTCAGGGTATGGCATGGAATGCAGTGTCTTCATGAAAGGTACTAATGCTACTTGAAAACCTTCATGGTCATCTCCAATTATTTCCCTCTTTTGTTTTTGGAGATACTAGTTTCAGATAAAATTAAGAAATTTGAGGATGGGGGTATTGATGGCCTTCAAGATAATGTTTGTTTTCTCGGTGTGCGTACATCATATAGGCCTATTTATTGAATTCATATATAGATATTGTTCATCATGCATTCTACTCCCTCCGTATCAAAATATAAGACTTTCTAGTTATTTCACACACACATGCATCTAGGCATGTTTTAGTGCAAGGTTCAATGTGTGAATCTTGCACTAAAACATGTCTAGATGCATGTGTGTGGAATAGCTAGAAAGTCTTATATTTTGATACGGATGGAGTATGTCTTATCGTTACATCATCCATGACATCGCATGCATGCATTTGAGGATCTAGGCTTTCTATATGTTAGTGCCATCCATCCTTCTAGATGTATGCGTCAGCTTGGTTGTTAAGGGAGCATAGGAGAGACGACGGGCCTTTTATTTCCTTTCTGGTGCATGCATGCATGCAAGGAGCATTCTCCTGTCATCCTGGCAAATTTTGATCTGTCTTCCAGTCAGATTTAACAACTTCACCTTCACCTTCACATAGAAAGAGCACTGCAGGCTACATCTGCATAATATTTTAGAATACAGAACTACTGATGTAGTTAAACAATCTTGCATTACATAACAATCAGGGGAAGATAAGAGAAAATGTTCTGTAATGTTGGCTTTCTTCATCTCCGGGGAATTCTTTTGTTCCCATCGACACATGGAAAAATTTGGCAACAGAGATCGTTGCCGTGCATCTTAGGAAAAGATAATAGATGCTTATAGGGAACTACTTGCCGGTGACAGATACGGTAGCACTTTTCCAAAAAAAAAAGAACAATATAGATGCCGCGATAATTTCAGTCACCTTCTTGCGTTGTTGTCATGGTCTTATTCAATGCACTATATCCCATGATTCCAGAAGTACTTGTCATCCATGCATGAGATTTGTCTATAAAATCTTGATGCAGAAAGGAGTTGACACATAGCAGACAAGATCTTGTACTGTACCTTTGCTAATATTGGCACTTTGCTCTTGGATGGAGCGTTATGCCCATTGTTGGGTAGTTCCAGATCCAGACTCCTGACCAGTTTTAACAAAAAAAAAGAATCTGATCTCCTACTATTTTCTTGCCTATTTTAGGTGGTACTTAGTAACAATCTTATCACCTGTAGTAATGGGGTCCTTCTGTTTGGCTGCAAGCTAAATGCTCCCTTTGTTCCTGTATGTAAGGCTTATAATTTTTGGAAACAATTCCAAAATATATGGTGTACCGCAATTTATGGACAATTTTTGGTAAAGAGAGAGGATGATGGCAACACACTACTACTCAAGTTACATCAAGTGATATTTTCATTTTATAATTGCAACATCAGAATCAGAAGTGATGATAGTTTGGTCATATTAATAAGAGATTACGCTGACTTCCAGCAAAGATTAAATTTGGTTGCCGAAAAACTTTACTCCCTGGTAGCATTTGCGCCAGGGATTTAGTTTGAATTGCACCTAAAAGCAAGAGCACGGTCGTAATTAATTGGTAGTCCATTACTAGATAATTTTGCTGCACATGTTGTTTATAACCTAAATGTATACAGATTACATGGATTTCTAGAAAATTTTGTAGATTTGACTTGAAGCATTTTTTCTTTATAGTTAATCCACCAACAGATAGTGCAATGATCTTAGTCTCCGTGTTAGGCCATGTTTGTTGGACCTTATAAATTCTTTATGCATAAATGTGCTGGATCACAGTCAAAAATTTGTGTTGAAGCCTGCTCCCCATAATTTAAGTGCAAGTCACTTTCATGCCCAAAAGAAAGGAAATGGTAGTTTTGACTACCAGCTACAATCGAACAACACATTATTTAGGTGATCACTTGAATAAGAGGCATAACTTTTATCATTGTAGTTGTCCTTTTTCTTTTCTTTGTGTCAACTTCAGAAACTGTTGATTCCAGAGTGGCTCTGATGCAACTAACTACTTTATTCATACCTGGTACATCGCTATGGCTGCTTCGCTTTGGATCACATAAATGATTTTGTTACCTACATTTTGTGGCCCTTTATGCAGCTAACTACTGTTGTCATGCAAGTTATGGCTGATGGTAATTGGGATGAAAATGTTCCGCACCAATCTCTGTCCTGAAAATTATCACTAGATGGACTAGGCGGTGTTGCTTGTCATGATATATACTCTTGTCTTGGCCTAGAAAGTTGAACATACTCTTGTCTTATGGTGGGGAACAATGTTATTTTTCTGTCAGCATGCGGGGTCAAGTTGGCCACGGCGGGGTTCGGTGTGTTTGGCATCGACTACGAAGGCCATGGCAAGTCCATGGGTGCCAGATGCTACATCCAGAAGTTCGACCACCTCGTCGCAGACTGCGACCGTTTCTTCAAGTCCGTCTGTGGTAAATAAAATACTTTGATCAATTTCCACATGGACATGATGCAATTTGGTTTATCGGACCAACGAATGAACGGAGTGCCGCATTCTGTTTGCAGACATGGAGGAGCACAGAAGGAAAAGTCGGTTCCTGTACGGCGAGTCCATGGGCGGCGCCGTCGCTCTACTGCTGCACAGGAAGGACCCAACCTTCTGGGATGGAACTGTCCTTGCAGCGCCAATGTGCAAGGTGCAGATCAGACTGAACTGAACTTTTTGCTGCAACTGCCTACCTGGCTCAAGTGTGAGTTGTGTTTCTTGGCATGGTGGTGCAGATATCAGATAAGGTGAAACCGCATCCGGTGGTGATCACCCTCCTGACGCAGGTGGAGGAGCTCATCCCGACATGGAAGATCGTCCCGACGAAAGACGTCATGGACTCGGCCTTCAAGGATCCCATCAAGCGCGAAAAGGTTCGGCGAAACTCCGTGTTGGTTTCAGCGTCAGAGAGCAATTTCTTGCTGAATAACAAACTTATTTTTTGCACCCGGAGCAGATCAGGAAGAACAAGCTCATCTACCAGGACAAGCCACGGCTCAAGACCGCGCTGGAGCTGCTGAGAACCAGTATGGATGTCGAAGACAGCTTGTCGGAGGTACTGTAAGTCTGCAAACTGCTACTTTCAAGAAAAGAAGATTCTGCCATGAACTCTCCTGCACTTCTCTGAATTTGCTTTTTGCAGGTGACGATGCCCTTTTTCATCCTGCACGGCAAAGCCGACACGGTGACCGATCCGGAGGTTAGCCAGGCATTGTACGAGCGTGCCGCCAGCGCGGACAAGACTATCAAGCTGTATCCAGGAATGTGGCACGGCCTCACCGCCGGTGAGCCTGACGAGAATGTGGAGCTGGTCTTTGCTGACATTGTCGCCTGGCTAAACGAGCGCAGCCAGGACAGCCGGGTAAGAGCTCCGTCAGAGCCTGAAACGTGTCACCGGGCGGCATCCAGCGAGTTCACCAACATGGACAACAACAGCACGGACAGTCCGATGACCGATGTCCATACGCGGAAGGCCTCGACCTCAGCGGCGAGGCGGCTTTCTCTGCGGGCAATGTAGAATGTAAACATGGAACTAATCGGTCAGCTGTAAATAGCACGAATGCTCAATAAACTGAATAAAATCTTGCCTTGCCAGGAACAGATGGTTTCTGTAGTCTAGTTTTCTTGTGTTCTGGAGAAATATTAGCTTACTGAGGCAGCTAGATAGTTGCACACTTCTGAGAGAACATGTAATTTATACCATATAATGCTATCGTCTCAACAAAGAATTAGAAGATCCAGGCTTATCTCCAACAGTTCATCTGGAATATCCGTATAGCTGAGACCAACGGAAAAAATAACAAGAAAAAGAATGACATTACACCAACAACCAAGGTATTTAGTAAAGCTCTCGACAACTATGTGGCCATAGCTTTGTCAGTAAGGAGATCAACCAAGCTAGAAGCAGGCCACCAAAATTTCAAAGTATTGTATTCCCCTCTACGCTTATTGGCCTCCATTGGCGGCATTATCTTGGTCGCCGAAAATACGCTTGCGGAAGTCAGTGACCATGAGGGGAAGGCCATCACGGAGGGGGATCTTCGGCTCCCATCCAAGGAGTTCCTTGGCTTTGGTGATGTCTGGCTTGCGCTTGTGCGGGTCGTCCTGAGTGTTCTCGCGGAACTCAATCCGTGCATTAGGGTCGATGGTGTCCTGGACAACCTTGGCCAGCTCTAGCATGGTGAACTCGCCAGGGTTACCCAAGTTGAATGGCCCTATGTGCTCCCCTTCCATCAGCTTCATCAACCCCTCAACCTGGAAGACGACAAAAGTAAGTACAAGGATGCAAATGACATGTTGGATGGCTGAATCCCATATGTTACAAGAATTTTTGCTTGCAAGTTATGTCATTCATGGCTAGAGATGATCTACCAGATCAGAAACGTATTGGAAACTCCTGGTCTGCTTGCCATCACCGTAAACCGTCAAAGGCTCCTTCCTAAGCGCCTGCCACCATAATTACACATAGAGCATTTAAGTATTAGTTGAGCAACAATACAGTATTTAAGGTTTTGCAACTAGCAGAGCAACAGCAGTGTGTTTACCTGAGCAACGAAGTTGCTGACAACACGGCCATCGTCGATGCACATGCGCGGGCCATATGTGTTAAAGATCCGAGCAATCCTAACCTGAATAGGACAAACATCGCTAATCAGTACACAACATAACCTATTTCCACACAAATGAAATGGAAATTTCAGTGCTTGCAACATATAAATGGCATTGTACATACCTCAAGGTTGGCACCACGGTGGTAGTCCATGGTCAATGTTTCAGCTGTACGCTTGCCCTCATCATAGCAGCTCCTGACACCTGTTGCGAAGAGAAACATATATATACATCAACCAAACATCTCTGGAGCAAGTATACATTTTATATGTAATGAATTTATACAGTAAGTGACAAATACATTTATGACAAATGGAGCAGGACTAGCTGTAGTTATCTGGCTCAACAAACTTCCCTCCTTTTTCTGTACGTTTGTTTCCTTAACTGATTTAACTGTCCTGGTTGGTGGATGTTTGGTTAAGTGCAAACATAGTTATGCCCCCTTCTTCCTTTACTAAGAAGGGATCCAACAACCAGACCAGAATCGTCCCTTTCCAACAGAAAGAATCAAAGCATGCAGGATGCTACCCATCTAGATTCCACTGCCAGCATCTCCAGCTAGTAATATTCCTACAGCCCTTTCCCCAAATTGATTAAACAAGGATTCTGATTCAACAGTAACCGTCAAGTGAAGAACATTTCTTTTTAAAAGTTCACTCAAATTGGGCTGTGCTTTCTTCTTCTGTACTAGTGAACAATCCAACTGGCACAGCCTTTTTATTCTCAGTTCACCCCACAATCAAATCACTCAAAACTACTTCCACAACTACTAGGTGAGTAAAACTAGGACAACCCCAAATCCATGTTCAGTATACCTACTCTCCATATCATACAAAGCATGAGACACAATCAAATGTGTGCCCAGAGGCCCAAAACAGCATTAGTTTGGTACCCAACAGCCCCTGTCAGCATCTACTATGCATGATCCAACTTGGATCTACTTTTTTTTTCCTAACCTCAAGTAACAATAAGCAAACATCCATGTGATATACTATAAGATAAACACAGTGAGAAGCTAAGCACTATCAACACTATCAGACATAAGAAAGAAACTGAACTGACAGAGTATGTACGAGAAGGTTATTACCGATGGGGTTGACATTGCCCCAGTAAGTCTCCACTTGAGGGTGCTGCAGGGGATCACCATAGACCTCACTGGTGCTGGTGAGGAGGAACTTCGCTCCGATCCTCTTGGCCAACCCAAGCATGTTCAGTGTCCCAACCACATTGGTCTTGTGCCATCTCAAAGGTTAAGGATCACACAAACCATTTCCAAAGAACACGCAACATTGCAATCATATCACATAATTTGGTTGTTAGACTAAAACCTCCAAAAGGTGGTTGCAAAAGTAAGCACAGGGAAAAGCCATGTGAAGTGAACAGTAAGCAAAGTTGCTTAGCAGGTAAAGCGGCAGTCGGCACTTGGGTCTCACGTTTTCGCCGTACTTTATGTCAGAGTTAAGCTAACTCGGCAGCTCAGCCAGATCCAGGCTCACCGTGGGTTTGCTTTTGCCTTTTGGTTATATTCCCTCCCATTACCGGACCATAAAGTAAACTAGAGTGGAGTAGAGAAACAATTGAGCCAATCTTTGATCTATCAAGATGCCACATCTAGAAAATTTGATGACAGAATCAACTTTTGCCTATCGAGCAGGCCAGATTTCACTCTGCACTCACAGACCTTCAGTACTGTCTAAAGTATTTGATTGAACTAAACACTAGTGACGCATTCGCAACATGGTACGGCTACTTTTTATGGAGAAGATGGTAATTTGGATCAAGCTCTGTATCGACACCACGATGCGGGTACCGAGCAGAAAGTTCCAAAAATTCACGGGGAAACGTGGCGCAAATCCCAAGCTCCACGGACCCAAATATTCCCCTTGCAATCCCAGATTCCCAATTCAGAAGACTGTTACCCAGATTTGTAACAGCCAGCGGAGCTACGCAAAAGAACAAATTCTCCTTACCACAAGCATCTCTCGACAAACAAAAGATGCAGAGGTAAAAAACATTTTCTTTTTACCGATCAAGTGCAAATATCAATAACCCAGGAAAAACCAAGCGATCAAGATCCAAGCAGCGTCAGGAAACGAATGAATGAATCAGATGAAAGGATATGATTGTCTTGACGGGGTTGTACTTGTAGTGGACGGGGGATGCGGGGCATGCGAGGTGGTAGATCTGGTCGACCTCGAGGAGGATGGGCTCGACGACGTCGTGGCGGATCATCTCGAAGTTGGGGTTGCCGAAGTGGTGCATGACGTTCTCCTTGCGGCCCGTGAAGAGGTTGTCGACGACGATCACGCTGTCGCCGCGCGCGACGAGGCGGTCCACGAGGTGACTGCCGACGAAGCCGGCGCCGCCGGTGACGAGGACGCGGAGGCCCTTGCGCTTCAGGCCCAGGGGCACCTTGCCGCCGACGAAGTGGCGGGCGGGGTCGTGCGCGGCGGCGTCGACGGAGAAGCGGGCGAGCGAGCTGGCGACCGAGGCGGGGCCGCCTCCTCCAGAGGAGTAGGAGGTGGTGCCGGAGGGGGAGGCGAAGCAGAAGAGGGCGGCGGCGAAGAGCATGCCGGCGAGGGCGAAGATCGGGCGGTGCTCGCCGGCGGCGTACCGGGCGGCGCGGGGGAGCCACGCGAGCGGCTTGGAGCTGGAAGGCTTCTGGGTGGGGTACCCGCCGGCATTGGCGCCGGCAGACGGGGACGCGCCGCCGCCGCGGTAGGTCAGCTCCGACGCCATCTCCGGGGACCTGGTCGTATCGCCGAATAACTCTAGGGCCCCCTGTGTAAGAACGGACCTCGCCGCTGTTTGGTGTCGGTAGAGGTGCGTGTCAGAGCTGGGAGAGGAGGTATTTATGGGCCGGTGGGCGAAGCGGTGCGGTGGCTCGCCGGGAGATGTACACCGTCGGATGCGTGATCTACGGCTTGGATGGCGCACGGTGGGCGGGGCTGTGCGAGTTTGACCGACGGTGTGGTTAGGTGGTGCGGCCGCCGTGTGTGCGTGTCGCCTGATCGCGACTCGGGACGGTCAGTCGGCGACTAGCTGGAAGTGTGAAAACAGCCTGGTTTGCTTCTACTAGTACCCAAAAAATGAACCTAACCTGATATGTAAAGCTCTTTGAGAATTTTTTTTCTTGAGGTAGTAAGTCATTACTGATTATTGTTTCGTAGAGGCTTTTAAATTTATTGATTTGCTGCCATACTTGTGCGCACCTGATTTGAATTTGAACCAAATATGATTTATTTATTTTCTTAAGTAGGGTTTTACTAAGCATGCCATATACTTAGGGATTAATAAATCAGAATAGATTAATAGTGAATGGATTAATAGATAGAATAAGCCGTCATTGTGTTTTTGATTACTTTCACTCATTGTCATCTTCACTTCTCACCGTCATACTGAGACTTTTTCAGACAATCGATATCATCTTGTTGAGATTTCATCTCGTTTTTTTAGGTTCGGTCCCATTTTCTTTATTTTTGGGGTTCCTAGGTCCTTTCCCTTTCCTGCGGTGGAGATCATCTAGGCCGACTTAACAATGAAGCTCAATGTGCAGCTCACAATGACATTTAGGATTGCTGTCGAGCTTGTCGACATGGTAGGTTGTGGTTGAAGGGTCCAGGTCGGACAATGAGGCTTGGATCATCTTATATTTATGGACCTCATAGATGTCTGCGTCGAACAAGGGAGTTGAATGAGGAGATATTTATGGGCGGTGGAATATGAGACGTGGATCCTCATGGGACACTGGTGTGAACGGGAGCTTGGATTTGTAGAATGCAAGACGGACTACTGACTGCGAGGGTTGTGGAGTGTCATGTGGGAGAGACTATGAGTGTAATTAGGTGGCACAACTAACATACATGTATCACTATGTGTCACATGACCGAGGTTCTATAATGGCTTATTCATGGCAAGATGGGGTGGCACTTGGTTAAGTTGAAGCGTAATGTCATGCCCACTTGAATCCTATAGGATTTCACATGCACCAAACTTTGTTTGATTCTATCAGAGGAAAAACAAAGGATTTTTACAAAAGAGGTATGGGTGGATGTAAGATTTCCTAGGAAAATTAGTGCACGGAATCCTTTGCAAAAAGTCCTATGAGGATCAATCCTATGAATCAAACAAATATTATAGGAAAAATTACTGAGGATTTGAATCCTATAAAATACTTATGCAAATCCTTTGAATCAAAAAGACCCTAAAAGTTTTACGTTTTTCAATATTTTAGTTCTTGAAAAGTTTGGTAAAATATGTATGTTTGTGAATTGAAGAAAATATAATGTGAACAAAATATCGCAATAGTAGACACTCATTATTATTTTTCGTAGGGGAGAACACAAACTAATTAACATACTTGTCAATGAAAATTTGCAGGTACATAGTATACTTATACCATATGTACACTTTTAAAAAAGACTTCCTAATCAATATCAAGGTGCAAAGCCAGCTAGGGAGCACAAAATGGGATAACACCCTCTAAGATATTTTTAATTAACTCTTTGAGGTAGCCACAGATTACTATAATGCACAGGTTCATATAGTGTTTAATTTCTTAATTCAATGCCACATTGTGTATACCTAATATAAATTTAGATCAAATACCATTTAAATTATTTTAATTTGGAAACATGAGATTTATTAGGTCATAACACACGAGCGCTAGGGTTGTATGACTGACAATTTCACCCGAAGCAAATGAATTCATTGATTGGCATGGTTGCTCCTGAGTGTGGTCATGTTTTCTGGTTGCTTCCACTTCTCGTTATGCTCCTAAGTTTGTCGTACCTGCTTCTTGTCTCACTGTAATTACCTCCTAGACAAAAAAGGATTTTGTAAGACTTGGTTAGGGGAGTATATGTACAACCCATTCATATAGTTTCAAGTCGCCACATACGTGATTTGGGTTCTTATTTTATATAAGAACTTGATGTGGTGGCCTACACAATGTTGTTCTTCAAGAGTATTTATAGAAAATGCGTTTATATTTTCTGGTTTCTCCCTTCATGTATTGCTTTGAATTTTTGTAGACAATGGAGTCCCCCCCCCCCCCCCCCCCCTCGAGATTTCTTTTGATTTTTTCTGCGTGTCAGGTCTCCTTGTACTTCGTTCCTAGGTCCGTTTCCTACTCACATTTGGCTCTTGACTGGCTTGGCGACGAAGCTCGAGATGTAGCTCATGACAACATTTTGGTGTGTGGTGGAGCTTGAGAAAGATTGTACATTACCGCTAACGGGCTTGGGTTAGATGGCTTTAGCCACAAGGGTGGATCTCTAGGTTCATGCATGTTGAAACCGAAGGATATGAGACCCGGTTTGTTGTAGAATGGTGATGGTGACAAGTTGGTTTTATTCGAGACTTTACCGCTTTGATGTTTGATATGTTGCTGCGTGTTTTTTGTTCTTGCATACACATGAATGATACAATAAGATATTTTTTGAATTGCCATTATGTATAAGTTCTTGGCTCTGCTATGTTATATTTTCTGTACGTTTCATGTTGCGCATGTTATGTTCACATATTTCGGTTGCAATGATTTGTATTTAGCACATGTACACGATTATTTAAAATGTCGTGTTAGGATGTTCATTTGGCCAAATTGTTTCAAAACCTGCAGGAAAATGCAGCGAATGCATATATGCATGAAAGTAATGTTACATTTATGATTTATATCTTTATTGACCAACGCGATTGCCGGTTGAGCCGCTAGCTCTACGGTTGGTGAGATGGCAAGAGGCCCCTGAAGAATGCTACTCCAGGTTATTCGAGTTCAAAGTTCTCGTCGGACCTCCTGACAGGCTCCAGTCGTATTCTTTCGCTTAGTCAGTTTGGTATTTCATCGGCTAGTTTAGTTTGTGTGTGTTTCGACGGTAGCCGCTGTGTTTCTTGGAGCATGATAGTTTGTATGAGCTGGGTTGTAATTTTGTTTGAATGTTAATGAAGCAAATCTACCTACCTGGTCTCTTTTCTCTTGACCTAGTGTTTCTGGAAAAAACATCAAGCCATTTCGCAAAAAAAAGAAAAAACATCAAGCCAAAGTCAGCGAGCAACATAAATGAGACTTCATCTCCATGTCAGTGTATCCACGACGAGGATCAGATGGCGGGCGACGAGCCGGTACATGGCGACGTGATACGAGGAGTCAGACCAGGACCGCCGCATCGTCTGGTCCAGCTGCCACCAGCCCACCACAGCCCGATTGCCAACTAGATCTGGCGCTCCCCGACACTCACCTGAACCGTATTTTTTTTTGTTAGAAGCGGAAACCGATCTGTTCATGCCAGCTACTTTCTCCCTGAACCCGTTGACGTTAATGTCCAGGACCATGTTATGCTTCTACCTCACATCAAGCTGCGTGCATATTGATAGAACGACAACAAAGAATGATTGACCACATAATGTGGGTTCCGTGTTACCCCATATTTATAGATGGACTAGTTGAATGCACGTGCGTTGCTACGGTTCATAATATAAGATGCACGTAAATATTTAATTTTCTAGAAAAAAGTCGCATATATTTTTGCCATGAGTAGAACTTTTTTTGCCCTATTTCTTTCCCCCAAAACCCTTCCTTGGTCGGGGAGGAAGAGGAGAGGCCGGTTTCATATGATATTTTCTTTCAAGAATATTCAAAAATATTCAATCAAGTTTCATACAACATTTCATACATAATTTTTTCAAAGACAATGTTCATACAAGGTCAAAGGTTTCTTCCTAGAATCATAAATTTTTTTTTTGAAGATTATCAAATTCGCTATGTTTCATCAAGATGACAACAGATTCTCAAACGAGTCAAAACCATCTAATGAGCAGAATAAATCAAACAATAATTCTAAGCTAAGAACCGATAGCCATACTTCTCAAAAGATAAGAAAATTCTAAGCAAAACCTACAATAAGAGAATGAGGCTGGTCCTTTGCAAATTGCAATGAACTGACGGTACATCATGCCTCGTCCTTCCATGATCTTATATTTATCTGAATCTAGTATGATGTCGACCATCCTCATCCACGGCTCCACGCACCTAAGCCTCTAACTGCTACAATGCCATCTTCTCACAATGTGCTTCAATCACCTCCAAACAGTTTTGAACCAATCAAGTGAACTGACTGGCATGAATACCTTTGTGCAACCAGCACATTAAAAGCTAACAATATTTTCTCTGCAAAGAGCAATCGCAAAAAAGGGTTATTAAGTCCCAATACATGTTATAAAATGTGAAGATTTTCCAATCACTGTTGAGGAAATAAACACATGATGAGCAACTCACGTAACTAACCTGCATGCTACAAGCACATTTTCCAATCATTATTGAGGAAATAAAGCCAAGATTTCATGAACACACCAGGTTACTGTTTTGAGTTGTTGATGAATGGTCAACCCGGAGCTCCTCGATAACACGAGACTCCCACAGGCGTACCCGGAGCTCCTCGATAACGCGAGACACACCAGGTTACTGTCAAGAATTACGGAACGGAGGGAGTATTAGCATTGAATTATGATACATGCTTCTCAGTCTCATGATTTCAAATACATGGATCAAGAAATAGGAAGAATCCGAATATAGAATAAGAAACGGCTAAAATAAAATGCTTCATCAAAAATCTCAGTTGTTGATGAATATATCCTCTAATATGCTATGACCTTAAAGTGTTGCTCCACCTTGTTTCCCATTTAACCTGAGGCTCAAACTGGCATATGAACCAAAGAGTGCAAAAAATAGTAACCCTTTATTAGAAGATACGAACAAAGTAGAATTCATGTTTTCCTATAGTGACACAATACAAGGTTGAGTATGCGAATGAAGTTACGCACGGTTTCTGCAACAGTTATGATATAGCTAGTACGGAAGACATGTGTCTCAACACAGCAGTACATTGCGTAGATTGAAGGCATGTGCAAGAAGAACATACAGTTTTTCCATCTAATCTAGGGGGTGAATCATATCTACATGTTGATTCCTCGGATTTGTCCCCTCCACTTAATCTCATGAGTATCGATCGATTTATCTACAAGTGGGAAAACACAGATCACTCCAATTGTTCTTATGCTAGGAAAATGCAAGGAAAGGTAGTACAGAAAGTTTAAACGTGAGGAAGAAGAAAGACGGTGTGCTGGCGACAGCTCGGTACTCCGCCTCTGCGCTCGAGCGGGAGACGGTGTGCTGGCGCTTGGCGGACCACGAAACCAGGTTGTCACCTAGGAACACACAGTAGCCGTGTAACACCCCGGCCACCCCTGGGCCGGGCCTATCACCCCTGTCAGCTCTCTAGGATCTCCAGACTGGCCCCCACAGATCAACACTAGTCTTTTCTGCGCACTTTGTCCTCACTCGTGCGCTCCCGGGAACCAGTTCCCGGTCGGTCACCCATCCTTGGAGTGCTCCGGGCCAAGCACGCTTAACCTCGGAGTTCCTTCCAGATAAGCTTCCGGAAAAGAAGTTGCAACTTATTGATATGAGTATTCTATTAATCCTGTTAAGCCCTGAGCCAGGATCTCACATCCTTCCCCCCTTAGAAGACCGACGCCCTCGTCGGTCAGCCCCCAGTCCAGGAACTTCCCCTCTTGGTACACGTCTGTGCGCCCAGTGCCGGCACATGCTCCACATGTCCGCGCCCCTGACCCGCACACGCCCGTGTTGCCGCGAGGGTCGGCTCTGATACCAAATTGTAACACCCCGGCCACCCTGGGCCGGGCCTGTCACCCCTGGCAGCTCTCTATGATCTCCAGACTGGCCCCCACAGATCAACACTAGTCTTTTCTGCGCACTTTGTCCTCACTCGTGCGCTCCCGGGAACCAGTTCCCGGTCGGTCACCCATCCTTGGAGTGCTCCGGGCCAAGCACGCTTAACCTCGGAGTTCCTTCCATATAAGTTTCCGGAAAAGAAGTTGCAACTTATTGATATGAGTATTCTATTAATCCTGTTAAGCCCTGAGCCAGGATCTCACAAGCCGGATGTCGATCTGCGGGTGACGAGGTGTACCCTCATCAATTCCCATGGTTAAGGACCTAGGGTTGAGATTATGGGGAGAGAAAGTGGTAGTTTCGTCGGCTGACAAGCAGAGGCAAAGATTTACCCAGGTTCAGGCCCCTCGGGTGGAGGTAAAGACCCTACTTCCTACTTGTCTGGTATTGATTGTGGATTATGCGATTACAGGAGAGCTCCGGCGAGATGACGATCTCGCAAGAGCTTTGGTGGTTCGAGTATGGCTTGGTCCTAGATCGGCACCCCTCCCAGCCTTTAAATAGGCTGGGTCTCGGGAGTTTGTAACCGACCTAGTTTACAATAAGGAAAGTCTAAACCGACTATGCCTATGTCTAATCTTGGAGGGTACTCCATCTTCTTGGGCCTCTTGTCTTGGGCTTCGAGTAGGCTCTTCGATATTGGGCCTTAGTCGTTACGTGCACCAGGTACCCTCATGATAGGGTACCCGAGATGTATACCCATGTCAGTAGCCCCCGAGTACTTGGCTGACTCGAAGAATCGGGCATGGACTCTTTCGTAAGTGCACGTCATATGCTTTGTATTCTGTATATATAATTTGGAATTCCTGTATGAATAGCACACGTTTGGCTATGTCGAGTATCTCATCGACTGTGTTTTATGATGATCAAGGGATAATAGCTTAGCAGGCCCAGTACACTCGACGGATCGGGACTGGTTAACTACTCATTCGGGTAAAACCTTACTAGCTTTCAATCAAACTCGAGTCCCCGGACTCGAATCTGGAACAAACTGGTCAGATTCGACTAGGCCGCTGAGGTCTTACTGAGTCGATCTGCAGTATAACTTTGAATTTTACCCAACGCGTCCGTCGGGATTTTTCATCATGTCTGCTGACACGGAAAGTTAAGGATTGACGTTGCTGGAACGGTCCTTAGCCCAGCTCGAAAGTTCGGCGGGTCTTACCTTTGCACTATGCGTGCAGCATCCGAGGTATTTGCGACGGACGCAACTCGGGAATGTTTCGAGTATGTTTTTGAACTTTGTTGGACGAGTCATGCCCTTTGTCGACTGATATTTGCTGTTATGCTATCGGGTGCGCGACAGCGCTCCCGATGGGAGTAGCCCCCGAGATTGTGCTTTATTGCTTTGCAATGGAGGATAATCTCAAAATCCCCTTACTCTGCATATGTTAATCGAAGAAATTTGTGCCATAATTCTATCGGGTGCACGACAGTGCTCCCGATGGGAGTAGCCCCCGAGATTATGCTGTATTACTTGTAAATGGAGGATAATCTCAATCATTTTTTAAGCATCTTCAGTCGAAGAATTTTTTGAATACGCTCCCGATGGGAGTAATATGACTTAGTCGAAGGAACGGTCGAGTGACCAATTTTGCCTTAAGAAGTTTTGTCACACCCGAACTAATCGAGGCAATCGAGTGATCAATATGCGTTGGGCATACTCGAACGTATTTTCTGAACAGATGCTTCAATGACGTCAGGGATGACGTTTATTTCGACTGCGATTTCTGACACGCGTGGCGTGCATTATGCTGCGATTGATGGGACGTGACACATAGGTGGGCCCATTTGTGCAGAGCTGACCGAAGACGGTGCCGTTTGGACTTGATTTGACTATACGGGCCCACTTTTTCCGCAAGCGTGATGATGGCTCCTCTTTTTACGTGCGTAGTGGGCGGAGTGGCCGGCGACGGTTGCCCTCCGCGTTTGCCACGTGTACGGTCAGATTGCGTGCGTAACGCACGGTTTGGATCTGAATGGCTGTGATTGCTTTTGACCTGTGGTAAATAGGGGAACGGCGCTGGCATTTGTTTTTTATCTGCCATTTGCTCTGCGCGCCGCCCCTGTTCCATCGTCTTCCTTGCGCTCTGCCTCCATTGCTCCTGTGCTAAAGCTTTGCGCGCTCCTCCACCTGCTCATTGGCAATGAAGAAAGCAGCGGGCAACAAGCGCTCTGCCTCGACTGCTGCCGCCGCGCCCGATGCGGCGGCGATGAAGGGGAAGAAGACTGCGGCTAGCGCATCTGCGGCCGCCATCGACCTCAAGAAGACCAATGGCGATTGGTCAAAATCCACCATGAAGGAGGCACAGCTGGACAAGCTGCGCGAGGAGGGGTTGCTGCCACCTTCGACCAGCTCTTCGTCCGCGCACCTTCACCCAAGGAGGTACTTCCCGAGCCTCGCGCTAACGAGCGCGTCTGTTTCGTGGAGTTTTTGCCTAGGGGTTTCTCGCTCCCCTCCATGATTTTGTGCGAGGTTTGCTTTTTGCCTACGGGGTGCAGATCCATGATCTCACCCCGAACGGTATTCTGCACATTGCGTGTTTCATCACGCTGTGCGAGTGTTTTTTGGGAGTTGCTCCAAGTTGGGCATTATGGAAGTCTATCTTCATGGTGCGGCCCAACAACCGAGGCGGCCGAACCTATCCAGTCGGAGGCCTGCAGATCCAAGTGCGCAGCGACACCCGGTACTTCGCCCTGAAGCCAGTCGACTCGGCGCAGGGGTGGAGGAAGAGGTGGTTCTATGTGCAAGTCGACCAATGTGGCCCCAGCATTTTCGACTGCTGGTATAGCCGCTAGGACGAAAGCCTGGGACCATGAGCTTTCGACTGAAGAAGTGGCGGAAGCAGCGCCTATGCTGGAGACAATTGGGGGCTCCTTAACAGCGTCACGGGTGTGCATCTGATTGCCACCTTTGTGAAGATGCGGGTATGGCCGCTCCGCGCTCGTGCCCACCCAATGTGGGAGTACGAAGGCCCCTCGACTCCAGTCGAATGAGCAAGGAGGAGCTGTCTAGGAGCGAACTGGTGGCACATGTGCGATCCATCACCAGTACAAAACAAAGCGAGCCCTGCAACGTCGACTGCCCAGTCGATCCTTATGGGGCTGAAAAGCCTTTGCCAGAGGTTAGTGAATCTTTCGAGTCTATGATCTCCTGTTTTTGTTATCCTTCTGTGCATCTTTTTGACTTTCGACTGCTATATCTTGTATGCAGGGCCACTCGACTACCTCAACTCTTCCTCCTCTTCCCGAAGATGGCCCAACTTATGAAACAGAGGTGACAGTAGAAGCGAAGGGAGGGGATGAATCGCCTTTACCTTCGGCTACCACTTCACCCACAGAAGAGGTTGAAGAGGAAGGGGTAGAGGAAGCACAGGGCAAGGAGCCTGCGCGACTGAGGATGTTAGCGAGGTTCCTGCTCGCAAGCGCCGTCGGGCAGCCCAAGTTATGTCTTCTTCCACGAGCTCACCCGCGAGGGAATCGGATGTGAGGGATGATGGAAACTCAGGTCCGTCTCCTACGACCACAGCTGCTCCCTTGGACGTGAGTCCTTTGAGCTCGGCTCCTCCTCCTCAGTCGGGTGGGCAGCTACCTTTTGGAGGCCCAAACTTTGACGAGCTCGACACTGAGGATGAAGAAGAGCACAGGTTTGCTCCTTTTTGTACTAATAATATTTTTTGTGAGTTACGTACTTTTGCTTATGTTGTATGCCTTTCGGTCACTTGTAGTGCCGAGACTGTGCGACCTCCAACTCCTCCAACCGTGAGAGCCTCGACTCCAGATCAGCCTGAAGCCTCTCCTGTTGCGGCTGAGGTTGTGAAAACAATAGCCACGACCACTTCCATTGAGGCTGCCAATATTGCGAGTACATCGACTCCGCAAATTGGAACCTCTGCTGCCAAGCCTGCGCCTTGGATTGAACACGTAAGTGTCTTTTTGTCGAGTCTTCCTTCTGGACCTATTTGTGTATAGCTTATGTTGGTTTCGTGTGCGTGCAGCCCTTCTACCTCAACCTGGTGGAATCAGGTAAAGCATTTGTCCAGGTTGAACAGGAGAGGGATAATCTGCTCGCTGTTATGGAGCAGCTCACCCGTAAGTGTCTTGGGTTTCTGTAAGTCTTTGCCTTGTCGATTGTGAATGACATCTGTCCATCTATCTCAGGTGACAAGGCAACCGCTGAATCTCGGGTTAAAGAGCTAGAAGAGGCACTCGCCAAGGAGAGCGCGGAGTCGAAGAAGGCCTTGGATGATGCCAAGGACTCCGCCGCTTTGCGCGAGAAGAATTATGCTGAGCGCCTGGCGAGCCTCACCCGAGACGTAGGCGGTGAGTTGAACCTTTCACTTTTTGCCTACTTCTTTTTGCCACTGAATAGTATGTAACATTTTCTGTTACTTCTGCTTTTTTGAAGGAGCTGTTGGCGCATCGGCACCTGTAGACCAACCGAGTGTCGATTTGTCCCTTGACCGCGCAATCGGCGACTTGGATGTCGTCTCCACCCAAGCCAAGGACGCACTCGCTAAATCTACGAGCACGCTCGGCGCCGTGTTCAAGGATGTATTCCCATCCAGCCAACCTCCTTCGACTGTGGATGGCTTTGCAGACGTCCTGGGCCCGGGAACTTCGACTATGGCGAACTTTGCTCGCACTTTGACGGTACGCAGCTCAGAGACCACCCTCAAACTCCTTTTAGGTCATGGGATAGAGGGTGACTTCGAAGCCGCTCTGTCTGCTTTCCCTCGCAAGCCTGGCGGGAAACTGGTGTCCCTAAAGCATTTGAACGAGCCAGCCGCAAAGTTAGCTGAGACTTTTATGGCCACCATGGAACGCCGGGCAGCGGAGGTCGCCGCTCGTGCGAGTAGGGCTAGGTCGGAGTCGATATCTGAGAAGTAGGGCAGTCCTGCCTTTTTATGCTTTGTAATTAAACTTATGATCATGTGAGTACGCATGTGCTTTTGCTACCTTTGTATGAATATAATTTCCTTATTATGATCCTACGTGTAAGGCTGTATGTTGTTGCTCGTCTAAGCTTTGTGACTAGTTTCTCATGAAACTTTTATGATGCTTGGAACAGAAACGGCCAGCCGCCACTTCCTCCAGTTCGTCGCGGCATCATGCCCCTACTCGATCTCGAGCTCAAGCGGCAAACGATGCCACAGTAATACGTTATATGAAGACTCGACTTGCGAAACAGGAGCAAGAGCTGGCGAGTGCCCGAAGCGAGCTGGAAAGGATGAGGGCAAGGCCTGCTTTACCCACCCAACGGGAGGAGTATGTGCTTGGCGAGATGGAGATCGTGAACAGACAGCTCGAGTGTAAGCATGACTGCCTTGATCTTATGAGTTCACAGCCTGTTCTTTTTTGTTCACCCAACTTGTGTTGTTGCAGGTTTTGTTCAAGATTTCCAGGCGGAGCAGGCTCGCGTGGATGAGCAGTTGAACATGGCAACTGACGAACCCATGACTGGCCGCCAGCACTTTCGATTGGACAAGCACCGAGCACGCATACTCGTAACTCCGCAGGATCGGGTGTGGCGGAGCACTATGCTTCTTGAATTGTGCAGGTCGGCCTTCAGTCGAATCAACCAGATAGTTTTTCCAACTGGGCCACAACCTCAAGGAATCCACGCGTTGCTCGATCTCTTTCGGTCAACAGGTTCCATTCGAGGCTTCATCACTGTGGCGCCCTGACCCGACTGCTATACAGTGATGCTGTGTGTCACCGGTTAAGCGATACAACCGGAGGTTACGGGTTTACCAATCCCCGGCCAAAACCTTTGGCAGGCGTTGCTGGGTACACCTCACTCCAGACAATGCAACACCCGATTGATGCCTCAACACAGGCACAACCATCAAAGCATAATAGTAAGATCAAGACTTTTGGAACAACTGGCACCTCACAGACTCTACGACACGAAAACATATATAGCTCAACTCTTATACAGAGAAAGATAGCAAATGACAACCAGAGGTCACAGACCCAACATTACATCAAGCGGAAGCAAATTAGGTTGTTCTAAACAACAAGAACCAACATATGGTCTAAGAGGCCTGCAGATAAACATCACAACGCCAGTTGTTCCAGGATGTCCAAGCTGCCACCTGGGAACCCCAGACTACTCGTCGACGTCCACAAAGAACCCACCTTCGAGGTCGGTGAAGTCCTCCTCTGAAACAAAAGCAAAGACGTTGAGTTCGACGAACTCGCAAGATTAGGAGCTAATATATGCTCGATGATTAGCTTTCAAGGTTTTAGGCTGTTTTGCATAAAGCTGATTTTATTTATGAAAACATAACTCGAAGGCATCGACTATTCAGAAATATTTTCAAAAAAGGTAAGAAGTACTCTTTCTTTCATCACCTTACTCAACATCAACCATTGTACCTGTTCATCGAAGGCACCTCCCCGAATCACCCTCGAGGAAGCTCACCTTGCAATCATGAAGTGGTACCTTTAGTACCCAAGTTTTAATCATTCCGTTAAAGTTATTCTATGATCTCAGAATCCGTCACCAAGTCGTCCATAACCGCGGACACGGCTTTTCGAAAAGATTTATCCCTGCAGGGGTGTACAATGTGAAAGTCGCCAGGTTCCGCGAGGGACCTCCAGCTTCTTATCCAAGCGTACCGTCCGGCTCATTGCCTACACGTAGCTCTCTTCCGGGGAAAGCCGGCTGAGTGGGAACGGTTACAACCTTTACCTTGTTGAGGACTAACCCAGGATCATCAGTGAGGACGTGACAAGTTCAGTGCTCCAGCACCCTGCCCCGTGGCCACTCATTTTCCTAACACAACCATCCTCATCCCAGTCTTGGCCACCATCTTCACGCACACGCAAATGGAAGCTCAAACTAGAGGACCCTGGCTAGTCCCGCTCAAGTTAGTCGGTCGACGAGGGCTCCATATACCCCACGCATGGTTGCACGCTCAACTTGGCTCGTAGGCGAGAACTCGCATCTAGGCGGCGAGAACGAGACAACCCACCACATCCCATGTGGCCTCTCATCCCCACCTTCTTAGCATTTTATTATCCATCTCCGCAATTCTCCACCATCAACATCACTGTCACAAGTTAACACCTGTTTCCAGCATTCACCAGCCCTAGTACCACTAGGCATTTCACTAAGCATGGCTAAGCACTTGCATAACATAGTAAGTATTCCCTGGCCAAAGATACAAACCTAGGGTAAAATAGGAAGGTAAAACAGGTATTGGCAACATGATTCTAATGCAACTAGTAGGATACTCTAATCCAGGCAAAAGACATTTAGAACCGCATGCAATAATATAGTGGAGAAAATATATTTGCGGAAAATAGGATAAGATATGCTCAGAGGGGGGGTTACGCTTGCCTTGTTCGGGATACGGGTAGTACGGATCCTCGGGGTATTGAGGAGTGACCCCGGTTGCTTGATCTATCGAAGCACAACACACGGGAAAAACAATCAATCACCACACGATGTACAGTGCAATGCACAATCACATGATGTCATGTCAATTTTAATGCACTGAGATTATTATAAACCACCTAGCAATTTTAAGTGGGGTACTGCGATACCTAATTACTAGGGAAGAGGGGTACCCCACATTTACTTAGTGATTTAGTACTCCAAGAAGTACAATATTGTAATGGTGAGCAAGTATGCATGATGATGATGATTCTAGGTGCTTCATATTTTTCTGAGCACTTTGGTATAAGGAACACAATTTTCTGATGCACCGGTGAGAAGTTATTATTTTTACAAGTTCCCCTTTTTTAATAAGCCGGGACATTTTCTATTAACGACGACGAAAACATTAATTGCCCAACTCGGAGGAGAGGGGTGAGGTAGTCGACGCATCGGAGTCGATGTCTCTAGCGGTGCGAGAGAGTGGCGGGAGTCATGCGCGGGAGGGGGACGAGAAACTAGATCACAGAAAAAACAAAACAGTACAACTAAAAAAAAATAAAGGGTCAGCCTCCCACCCGGCCTGGGCCGGCTGGCAGGCCGGCCTGGTACCCGAAGCCACCGGTCTCCCCACCGGTTTGGGCCGGCTGGTGGGCTGGCCACCTAGCAGAAACCAGCGGTCTCCCGCCCGGCCTGGGCTGGCTGTGAGGCCGGCAACGCGAGCTGGGCGAGCAACGGCGACTGGCGCTACGAGTAAACGACGGCACGGCGAGGCGAGTGCGAGGGGGAGGGAAAGGAGAGGTTCATCGGGACGGCGAGCTCACCAGGTACTCGTACGACGAAACAGCGGGGTGCGAGGTGGACGGACGTGCCAAAATTTGTCCGGCGAAGTTCGGCGGCGAGCTCGGACAGCAGCGCAGAGGGACGGGGACGGCGGCGTGGATTCACTGCCTCCCGCCTGGATTTCTTCGGCCAAGCGGTAGAGGACGAAGAGGCGGAGCTGCGGGTGGTCGTGGGTTTGCCCGGCGCTTCCTAGGACGGCCGCGATTTGGCGGCGGGCGCGAGCTTCAGCTCGGTCATGGCGCGGCTCGGGGAGAGAGAAGTGCGGAGCGATTTGAGGGGGAGCAGAGGATAGGGCAGGGGCAGTGGGGGCCTCGCGTGCTTGTCTTCCTCGCGTGGAGGCAGAGCAAGGGGGGGAGGGCCCGGCGAGCACGGCGAGCTGGAGCTGGTGCGGCGGCAGCGCGCGCTGCGCGTCGCTACAGGGGAGGAAGGAGAGAGACGACCAAAATCGCAGAAAACCCCCTGGCCAATTTGTTGCCATCACATATTGGTCCATTTTCTGTTTAGCTTTTAAAACCAGTAGCATTTGAATGATTTTATTGAGGCACTGAAACTTTTTATTAAAATCTGAGAAAAATTGGGAAGGCTCCCCTTGTCATTTAGTTGCCCCACAAAAATTGGGGTGGCCAAATAGAATGTTTTGGACAACAATTGTTCATAGAACTAAAATAGGCCAAATTTGCTAAATTCAAATGTTGCTCCTTTCTTAAATTCAGAACAAGTGCAAGATATTTTATTTGAACACTTGGAGCTTCCTTGACAGCTATAAGATGTCAAAGCACTTGTGTTTTGCAAGTTTGAGTACCACATTGTTTGGAGATAATTTTGGAACAGAGTTTACATTTTGTGTTTCTCAAAGTTTCCCAACCCATTCGTGTGTGTTGTTAGCAATGTCACAAGGATGCTATGATGCATGTATGAAGAAAAGTGAAAAATTTTACTCAGGTTTTTTTTGGTTTTCACACTTTGGGCTGTTACAATCACCTAGAAGCTTGTGGACGGCGCCAACGCAACCATGGCATATCTCCGAAGTCAATGTCCAAATTTACAGCTACGTCCACCCGTGCCTGGATCGTCCTTGTTCCAGTCGAATCTTGACGATACATTCGATCATGCGAGGACATTGGTTGATTGCTATCAAGCGCAACTTATGGGCCCTGTTCTTCCAGCAAAGGATGAACCAGAAGATTAGGGTATTTATGTATAGGGAACAGCCCCCGAGTGTAAATTTGCCACTTGGTACATATTTGTTCACTTGTATGTATGCAGCCCCCGAGTGTATCGAGTGGGGTTTACGAAAAACACTTTACATAGATCATGAATTACACAGCCCCCGAGTCATCGAGTGTGGCTGAATTATTATGTTTGAAGGAGCGAAAGCTTTTATGTTATGAGGCAACTCAGCCCCCGAGCATACGGGTGAGGCTAAGTTTGTGCTGATAATTATGCGAGTAGTAGCATGAAAAGTATGAGGAATTTATTGACTATATTCCATTTATGAATTTAGGCTGCAGGCCGCCTCATTAAAAACCTTCCAGTCCCCTTAGGTACCCTGGTAAGGAAAAGAGCGCGTCTGAAACCTGCAGCCATCCGACATATGAGCCTATTACATTATGCGACTGAGCAATCTAAGCATAGAAACGGCGCAGCTGCGCAACGTTCCAAGGATTATGAGAGTTCGCCGGTCTTCGCGTGCTTCAGTCTGTATGCTCCACCACCAATGACCTCGGTGATGATGAAGGGTCCTTCCCATGGAGAAGCAAGTTTATGCACCTTCTTTTGCTTCAGTCGAAGTACCAAGTCGCCCACCTCGAAGGACCTGGTACGCAGTCGACGGCTGTGATAGTTGCGTAATCTTGCTGGTAGACAGCTGTGCGTGCTAGCGCTGTGTTGCGTGCTTCTTCGAGCAAGTCGACTGCATCTTCGAGTGCTTCATCTGCATCGTCTTCATTGTATGCTTCGACCTTGGTGCGTTGAACCTTACGTCTGATGGCAGGATTGCCTCTGCGCCGTAGACCATGAAGAATGGAGTGAATTGTGTTGAGGCGTTGGGTGTTGTGCGTAGGCTCCATAGCACAGACGGGAGCTCTTCTACCCAAGCACCCGCAGCCCTTTTGAGTGGCACCAGGAGGCGCTTCTTGATTCCACTCGTCACAAGCCCATTGGCCTTTTCGACTTGGCCGTTTGATTGCGGGTGTGCCACAGATGCATAATTGAGCGTGATATCTTGCTCTTTGCAGAAGGATTTGAATTCCTCAGCCGTGAAGTTTGTACCGTTGTCAGTGATGATGCTATTTGGCACACCAAAGCGGTATATGATGGATTTTATGAAATTGACTGCTGTAGTGGCAGTCGAACTTGTGATGGGTACTGCTTCAATCCACTTGGTGAACTTGTCGACCGCCACCAGAAGGTGAGTATGCCCTCCATGGGAGGATTTTTTGAGTGGCCCAACCATATCGAGCCCCCACTGGGCGAAGGGCCAGGCCAATGGTATTGTCTTCAACGCCGATGCGGGTGCGTGCGGCTTTGTGGCGAATTTTTGGCAGCCGATGCACCTTTTGACTATGTCCTCCGCGTCTTTGAGTGCTGTGGGCCAGTAGAAGCCTGCGCGAAAGGCTTTGGCTACGAGTGATCGACTGCTGGCGTGATGCCCGCAAGTACCTGCATGAATATCACGAAGGATGGCTTGGCCATCTTCAAATGCTATGCAACGCTGGAACATACCTGATATGCTGCGTTTGTAAAGTTCACCGTTGATGACAGTGTATGCTTTAGATCGTCGAGTGACGCGTCTTGACTCTGTGAAGTCTTCGGGTACCTCGCCGCGGAGTATGTATGCGAGGAAGGGTTGAGTCCAAGTTGGCTCGATGAGGAGTACCTCGACTGGTGGGTCCTCTGTGCTAGGTGTTTTGCTCTTGGCTGGTGCGGCTGATGCAGGAGTTGCCGCTTCTTTTTGATTGATCTGTGCTCGATGCGCTCGAAGAAGACACCAGGTGGCACTGGTGCTTTGGTCGCACCAATGTTGGCTAACTTATCTGCTTCTTCATTGCTCTCACGCCCTATGTGCCGCAACTCGCAGCCTTCGAAGCTGCCCTCCATGATGTTGTACAGGTCACGGTAGGCGATCATGTTATCTGCGATTGCGTCACAGCCTTCATTGTTTGCTGCACCACCAGATTCGAGTCGCCGTAGATCATCAGTCGAGTGCACCCGAGGGCTTTGGCCATCCTCATGCCATGGATCAGGCCTCATATTCTGCTTCGTTATTGGATGGGAACTCGAATCCCATTTGCAGGATGTAGCGGAGCTTGTCGCCTTTTGGTGATATGAGGATGACACCTGCGCCTGCGCCTTCGTTTTTCTTCGAGCCATCAAAGTACATAGTCCAGGAATTGGACACATCTGGTGCTCCTGGGAGCTGAGCTTCAATCCACTCGGTGTGGAAGTCGGGTAAAACTTGTGCTTTGATGGCCTTCGGGTAATCATACTTGATGTCTCTTGGTGCTAGCTCGATGAGCCATTTTGCTACTCGCCCAGTTGCATTGGGGTTTGTGAGGATGTCCCCGATCCCTGAAGTGCTGATTACAGTGATCGGGTGCTCGGAGAAGTAATGCGTCAGCTTCCTTGAGGACATGAACACGGCGTATGCCAGCTTCTGATAGTGCGGGTACCGCTGCTTTGATGTGGAGAGCACTTCACTCAAGTAATAGACTGGACGTTGTATGCTTTGGGCGTGTCCCTCCTCTCTGCGTTCGACCACAGAACAGTGCTCACCACCCTGTTAGTTGCAGAGACATATAGGTATAGTGGCTCGCGTTCCCTTGGTGCTACGAGGATTGGAGGGCTTGTGAGGACTCGCTTGAGGTCCGTGAAGGCTGCTTCGGCTTCTGGCGTCCACTCGAATTTATCTGCTTTCTTCATCAGTCGATAGAACGGGAGTGCTTTTTCGCCTAGCTTGCTGATGAATCGACTGAGTGCTGCTACTCTACCCGCCAATTTTGCACGTCGTGGAGCTTTGAAGGCCTTTGCATCGTCAAGATGGCCTGTATTTTCTCCGGGTCCGCCTCGATTCCTCGAGCTGAGACTAGATACCCGAGGAGTTGCCCGGCTGGCACGCCGAACGTGCACTTCTTCGGGTTGAGCTTGATGTGGAAGCGTTTGAGGTTTGCGAATGTCTCTCGCAAGTCATCGAGTAGTGTGTTTTCCTCTCTTGTGGTGATGACGATGTCATCTACATAGACCTGGACGTTTCGCCCAATTGCTTCTTGAGGCAATCTTGCATCATGCGCTGATAGGTTGCGCCTGCGTTCTTGTGGTGTAGCAGTAGACCCCGAGTGGGGTTATGAACGCCGTTTTCTCTTCATCCTCTTCCTTCATCCTTATCTGGTGGTAACCCGAGTAGCATCCAGGAAGGACAAGCGAGCGCACCCGGCGGTGGAGTCGACGATCTGGTCGATTCGAGGTAGTGGAAAGTGATCCTTTGGACAACACTTATTGAGTGCTGTAAAATCTACGCACATCCGAAGGATATCTGTGTGCTTCTTCTCTACGAGTACGGGGTTGGCCACCCATTGTGATTTCTTGATCTCTCTGATGAATCCTGCTGCGAGTAGCCTGTCGACTTCGGCTTCGACTGCAGTTCTTTTTGGGCCGGATATGCGGCGCATTGTTTGTTGACTGGTTTAGCACCTGGAAGTAGCTGGAGAGAGTGCTCGGCGAATTCCCTGGGAATACCTGGCATGTCTGCTGGACACCATGCAAATATATCCCAGTTCTCACGGAGGAATTCGACGAGCGCGCTTTCCTATGCGATAGGCAGACTCGACGAGACATTGACTGTCTTGGTCGGGTCAGTCGGGTGCACCTGATGCGATCTTGTGTCATTGGTGGCATTGAATGCTCTGTCGACTGCCACCTTTTTGTGCTCTGGCATAAGTGTTCGATCGTTGGAGACCGCTAGATCAGCGAGTGTTGCTTCCATGCCAAACATCTCAGAGATTTTGCTGAATTCTCGGTCGCAAGAGTCAGACTTTTGGAAGTTCCCCTTGACTGTGATTACTCCTTTTGGTCCAGGCATCTTCAGCTGGAGGTATGCGTAATGTGGCACCGCCATGAATCGAGCGAACGTCGGGCGTCCAAGTATAGCATGGTATTGTGACTTCCAGTCGACCACTTCGAACTCAATCGACTCTGTCCTGAAGTGGTGCTTGTCCCCGAACGTACGTCGAGTTGTATGGTGCCTCTGGGCTTATTGCTTTCCCTGGAACGATACCGTGGAAGGTATTTGAAGATCTTGGCAGGTTTTCGACTGACCTGTTCATTTTGCGGAGCGTATCTGCGAAGATGATGTTTATGCCGCTCCCACCATCCATGAAGACCTTGGACATGGCGTAGCCTCCAATTTGCGCGTCGAGTACCAGAGCAGAGTGCCCTGGGCGAACAACCGATGGAGGGTGGTCCTCTTTGCTGAAGCTTATTGTAGTTTCGGCTCCCTTCAAGTATTCTGTTACCGCAGGAGGTGACATGACCGCCATGTTTACTTGTCGAGTGCGAAGTTTTTGCTCCCTGTTGGAAGGTCGACCTTTCTGTATCATGTACATCTGCCCTTGGGGTGGAGGGTACTGTGGCTCGTCCACCCGAGGTATGTGCTGTATGGCACCCGCGAGGTTTCCGCCTGCAGCAGGCTGTGGTGGTGGAGGTGGTGCCATCAGAACAGGCACGTTGTTTGGCTGAGGCACGGGTGCAGGTGCTTGTGCGGCTGCTGCCTTTCTGCGATTTACGTAATCAGTCGCCATTTGGTCGAACTCCCTGCAGTTTCTCATCGAGTGATTGGATCGCAGTTTTCCGTCGTCCCCCTTGTACAGGTGGAATCTGCAATCAGCGTCCATCTTTTCTTCGAATGATCGCTCAGATTGTGCCCGTGACTTGCGCCAGTCCTTCCTCTTGTAGCTATCACTGCGTTGGCCGGATCTCGGCTGTCTCGACGATCATCTCGACTGTCCCGTCGATCTTCTGATCGCTGGTCGCTTCTGTCTGGTCATTGCGGGTGTGGAGAACCAGCCGCCATGAATTCGGGTCTATCGTCGTCGTAATGACGTTTTGAACGTTTGCGCCTTCGTCGTCCTGTATGAGTCTCTGCGGCTTCGACTGCCGCTTTCATGATTGTCACGGGGTGAGGACCCGCGTGTGTGCGCGCCATATCTTCTCCATCTGCCCACTCAGTCGCGGTCATCAAGAGGTTAGCCACAGAGGTTGGCTTTTTGCGACCGAGTGCTTCTTTGAGGTCTGCCTGGCGAGTCCCATTATGAAAGCATCCATGGCCATGTCTTCTGAAATTACTCCGACTGAGTTGCGTATCTCAGTCCATCGTCTGATGTATGACCTCAGTTTCGTCTGAACGTTGCACGCAGGCCCGCAGCTCCTCGAACGTTTTTGGGCGCTCACATAGAGGCTCGAAGTTTTTGATGAAGTCATCGCGGAAGTGATCCCACGAGTCGTATTTGATGGAGGTAGGGCCTTGAGCCAGTCGCGGGCTGTGCCTTCGAGCATGAGTCGTATGTACTGCATGGCTGTGGTGTTTGTGCCTCGCTGGCACGCGACAGCCAGCCTGTAGTCTTCCAGCCACCCGGAAGGTTCCTGTCGACCCGTGTACTTGGGCTGTTCAGATGTGAGTTTGAACCCTTTGGGCATCCGTGTCTCGCGGACGCGTCGAGTGAAGCACAGAGCTCCATGTGGCTCAGGCTCTCGATCAGAGTATGAGTCGCTACTGTAAGATCTGCGTGATCTGCTCCTGGACCTGCGCCTTCGCGAGCCGCTTCTTTCCTTCGAGTGGTGGCGACGACCACTGTGATTATGCTCTTCCCGAGGCGCGTCGACTAGGGCACGGTCTCGACTCCCACCTGGAGTTCTTGGAACTTGGCGTATGGCCTTTGCAGCTAAGGCGAGTGATTTGATCTGTTGGCGGTGTAGTTTTGCATTGGGGTCATCCGCTGGGGCTTGATTGCCTCCAGGTATGCTGCAGCGGTGTAGAGAGCACCTGCTGCTGTTTTGGGCACCGGCAGTCCTTCCTCGTCGTATGTCATGAAGGAGTTGCCTAAGTTGCGGGTGAGTGCCGCCTTCTCGCCTGGCGAGAGGTGTGACAACCTTGATCTGGGTCTTGTGTCTGCTCGCCCGGTGGAGCTCAGGGAGAGCTGTCTTCTGCGCGCACTCGACAAGCTAGCTTGCTTTTTGCGTTCTTCGAGTGTTGCTCTTATCTGCTTCAGTCGAAGTGACTCCTGCCAGTTGAAGTACTGGAAGGTCAACATCTCTTCTTGTGTTGCGTCTGCTGGCATCATTGTGCACTCCTTGATGACTTTATCTGCTTTTGCTGCCATCTCAGCAGTGATTGTGAGGTTGTGGCTCCGTCCGGCATAGTAACTGTGCACGGGAATTCTGTAGGCCTGCGACTGGCCGCAGTGTCTGATGTTTCTGCGGCGATGGCAACGTAGACCTGCTGGGGTATGACCCGAGGGTATGTGTATGTGCTTTCGAGTCCTGTCATGGACTCGACATCTTCATCGAGGCTCATGTCTGAGTCCGTATGTTCATCGAGTGGTCCGTCTGGACGGATCTCGCAGTCGACGCCTTCATCGCCTATGCTCATCTCGGCGTCGGCGAGGTTGTTATGAATCTCGAAGTCGAGGTTGTTGTTGGCGCAGATCTCGGAGTCGACGTGGTTGTCGATATGAGTTTCAGGTTCGTCGAAGTCGCTGAGGGAGATCCCGCAGTCGAAACTATCCTCGAGTGGGAGATCCAGCTCGGGATCGTTTGTGCGATATGCTGATTCGGCCTCCTCGCCCTGGAGTTCTTCAATGAGCTCGCGCATCTCTCGTGTGGACATGGTTGTTGCAGACGAACAAGCTTGGAGGGTCGACGATGGTATGGACGCAGTTGAGATCCGCAGTCGAAGGAGCCGCAACCGATGGAGCCTCGGGTGCGGAAGTCGCGAGTTGGCGTGGATCCGTCAAGTCCTGCACACCAAGCTTGTTGACGAAAAAATTGAACGAACCAACGGTTAAACCCAAACCTGACTCGAGATCGGAGAAGGCCTCCTGGAATCCTGGCGAGTGTGGCTCGAAATCCATCAGAGGATCCGATGCGCTTTTTGCGGGTGAAGCTGGCGTGTTGCCGTTTGTCGAGTGAGCCGGCGAGTTGCCGTGTGCCGCCTGAGTCGGCGAGTTCTGGTTTGTCGATGCAGCCGGCGAGTTGCCGTTTGTAGATCCGATCGGCGAGTCGCCGTTTTCCGATGGAACCGAAGAAACCGCGAGTCCAGCACTATTCTTTCCCACAGACGGCGCCAATTGACGAGGTGTACCCTCATCAAATCCCATGGTTAAGGACCTAGGGTTGAGATTATGGGGAGAGAACGTGGTAGTACTGGTAGTTTCGTCGGCTGACAAGCAGAGGCAAAGATTTACCCAGGTTCAGGCCCCTCGGGTGGAGGTAAAGACCCTACTTCCTGCTTGTCTGGTATTGATTGTGGATTATGCGATTACAGGGAGCTCCGGCGAGATGACGATCTCGCAAGAGCTTTGGTGGTTCGAGTATGGCTTGGTCCTAGATCGGCACCCCTCCCAGCCTTTAAATAGGCTGGGTCTCGGGAGTTTGTAACCGACCTAGTTTACAATAAGGAAAGTCTAAACCGACTATGCCTATGTCTAATCTTGGAGGGTACTCCATCTTCTTGGGCCTCTTGTCTTGGGCTTCAAGTAGGCTCTTCGATATTGGGCCTTAGTCGTTACGTGCACCAGGTACCCTCATGATAGGGTACCCGAGATGTATACCCATGTCAGCGGGTATCAGGACAGCCAGCCCAGTCGGCATCGGTGTAAGCAACAAGGCGATCCAAGGAGGAGGGTGTGAGCTGAAGACCGTGGTGCAGGGTACCCTTGACGTAGCGGAGAACACGCTTGATCAGGGTCAGGTGTTGGGCACGGGGATCATGCATATGAAGGCATATCTGCTGGACGGCGTAGGCGATGTCAAGATGGGTGAACGTCAGGTACTGAAGAGCACCAGCCAGACTCCGATACTCCGAAGGATCATCAACAGGAGAACCAGCGGCTGCAGCTAGTTTAGGCGACGTGTCCACATGTGTAGAAACGGGGTGGCAGGAGCTCATGCCAGCACGCTCGAGAATCTCGAGAGCATACTGGGTCTGCGAGAGAAACATCCCACTGGCGTCGCGACGAACAGCAAGACCAAGGAAGTGATGGAGCTCACCCATGTCAGTCATAGCAAACTCGGCACTGAGAGCGGTGCTAACACGCTCGAGCAGGGTCGATGTAGAAGCCGTAAGGATGATGTCGTCGACATATAGCAGAAGATATGCAGTCCCCATGGAGCCGTGCAAGGTGAAGAGAGACGTATCCGACTTGGAGCATATGAAGCCGAAGGCGGTGACGAAGCTCGCAAAGCGGTGATACCACTCACGAGGAGCTTGCTTCAGTCCATATAGTGCGTGGTTGAGGCGGCACACATGATTAGGGCGAGCGGAGTCGATGAAGCCGGTGGCTGGTTACAGAAAACCACCTCGTTGAGACGTCCATGGAGAAAGGCGTTCTTGACATCAAGTTGGCGAATCTTCCAGTTGGAGGAGAGAGCGACGGAGAGGATGACCCGGATGGTGGCTGGTTTAACCACGGGGCTAAATGTCTCGTCGAAGTCGATGCCGTGCTCCTGAGAGAAACCACGAAGGACCCAACGTGCTTTGTAACGGTCGAGACTGCCGTCGAGCTTGAACTTGTGACGGAACACCCACTTCCCGGAGACGACGTTGGCGTCGGCGGGACGACGCACGAGATCCCACGTGTCGTTGGTGAGTAGAGCACCGTACTCATCTATCATGGCCACGAGCCAGTTCGGGTCTTTGAGAGCACCACGAACGGACTTCGGAATCGGTGAGGGAGCGGTTGCAGGAGCAGGTGCAGCGACAGCGTGTAGGTTGAGACGCTCGCGAGGTCCGATGACCTTGCCGGCTTGTCGCCGAGTGACCATGCGATGAGCTGGAGCAGCTGGGCTGGGGAGCTCAGGCGTGGCGAGGTTGGTGGAGTTGACGAAGCCGTGGACGAAGCAGTGGTCGAGCTCGACGCAGAAGACGCAGTGCCAGAGGCCGCGTGACTGGCAGCAGATGGTGGGCCGCTCGCGGGCGATGCCGGGGTAGAGGCCTGCTGGGCCGGAGTGGCGGAGGCCTGCTGGCCGGAGTGGCGGCGGAAGAGGCCAGCGAGGGCGTCGAAGCCGGCGTGCGCGGTGATGAAGGAGTCCGCGATGAGGGGGCCGGGGAAGCCGCGCTGCAGTGTCCAGCAGGACGATGCGGCCCAGCGTGCATGGGAGGCACGGGGACCGAGGCTGAGACGTCGATCGGATCGTCGTCCAGTGCTGGCGTCGATGCTGGCTGCTGCATATTAGTCAGAGAAAAATCCGGTGCAAAAGGAAAACGAGTTTCGTCGAATATCACGTGACGAGATATGATGATGCGACGAGATGCAATGTCCATGCAGCGGTAACCACGATGATTAGAGGGATAACCTAGGAGGACACATGCGGTGGAACGATGAGACAATTTGTTTGGCATGGTGGCGGAGAGGTTTGGATAGCACAAGCAACCGAAGGTGCGGAGGAGGGTGTAGTCTGGTGGTGTTGAGAAAAGGGCAGAAAAAGGACAGGGGGCGGCGAGTGCTTTTGTGGGTAGTCTGTTTAGGAGATATGTGGCGGTATGAAGAGCTTCGACCCAAAAAGTGGGAGGCATGCTCGCTTGGAATAGGAGGGTGCGTTTAATGTCATTGACAGTACGAATGATGCGTTCTGCTTTACCGTTTTGGGGAGAGGTGTAGGGACACGAGAAGCACAGTTGAATCCCATGTAGGGCTGAGAGGGTCTGAAGAGCGTGGTTGTCGAATTCACGCCCGTTGTCGCAATGAATCACTTGAAGGGAGAGAGAAAATTGTGTAGCGACATAGGCACGAAAATTAGATAATATAGAAAAAGCGTCGGATTTTTTACGGAGAGGGTACGTCCAAAGGTAGTGAGTAAAATCATCTAGAATAACAAGGAAATATTTATAACCAGAAACACTCGCGACAGGTGATGTCCAAAGATCACAACGTATTAATGCAAACGGACGACGAGTAGTTGTTGTAGAAGTAGAAAAAGGTAAACGAACATGACGGCCAAGTTGACAAGCATGGCATAAACTAGGGTCCTTGAGCACTTTATTTAGAGGGAGCGACAGCGACGGAGCGAGGCGCCGGAAAGCGTCGAGACCAGGGTGGCCGAGGCGTCGGTGCCAAAGGGTGGAGTCGGCGGTGAAGGCGGTGTTGGCGTGTGGCAAGGAGGACGTTGGGTAGAGGTCACCCGAACTACTGCAACAGAGGATCACTGCTCCTGTCCTGAGGTCCTTCACAGAAAAGCCCCAAGGGTCAAAATCAACCGAGCAAGAATTGTCACGAGTAAATTGATGAACTGAAATTAAGTTTTTAACTATGCGAGGAGTGACAAGAACATCACGATGGGTGAGATTATGAGAAGAAGAGGGGTGGGGAGGTAGGTTTGGCCGGAGTGAGAGACAGGAATAGAGGAGCCATCTCCGACGATGATGTGTTTATGTGGAGGAGTAGAGGAAACAGAGGTGAGGTTACCGGCAGACGAAGACATGTGAGCGGAGGCGCCGGTGTCCATGATCCACTCCGGAGGCGCTTGCAGGCTCATGGTGTTGAAGTAGCCGGCAAGAGCGGAAGGATCCCATGTCGGTGTCGAGGGGGCGTAGTTAGGGTAGCCGTAGTTGAGGTAGCCGCTGTAGGAGAACGTCGCGGGCGATGGAGGTGCTGGCGACGGAGCTGGCAGAGCCATGTAGCCCTGCGCCGGTCGAGACGGCGGAGCGGGAGGGTGCGGCCCGAGAATGCTAGAAGTCGGGCCGTGTCCAGCGGCGGGGAAGGCGTGTCCACCACGCCCTGCCATCGGGTACATGTGGATGGCGCCCGTCCATGGATTTTGCAGGCTTGGGAAGACGGGGCGCCACCGCCCCCTGTGTACTTCTTCTTGCCCTTGTACCGGCCGGAGCCGGAGTTGTTGGGAGCGCCGTAGCCGGGGCGCCCGGCATGAGGTTGCTGGGGCGGTGGAGGAGGAGGCCCGCCGCGAGGGCCCCCAGCAGACGGGGCAGTGTAGAAGACCGCGGGCGACGCCGAGCGCGTGGGGGACGGCTTAAGTTCCTGCAGCAACAACATGTTGCGAAACTCGAGAAAAGTGGGGAAGGGTTTGAGAAGAGGAGCGAGGTTCCCGATCTCCTTGTAGTCGTCGTGGAGGCCCTTGATGGTGTTCCACACCAGGGCGTCGTCGGTGACCGGAGCGTTGACGTCGGCGAGGGCATCGGCGACCGTCTTCTGCTCGAGGCAGTAGGCGGTGACGCTCTTGTTGCCATGCTCGATGTTGCGGAACTTCTGACCGAGGTAGCCCGCCCGGGCTTGCTGGTTGTCGCGGAAGAGGGCGGTGATGCCGCCAAGGACGGCGAAGGCAGTGTTGCCCGAGGCCATAACCATGTCGGCGATGTCGGGGGTGATGGAGCCGTACAGTCAGCGGAGGACCATGGCGTCCATCCGCAGCCACTCCGCGTCGGCCAGAGGGAGAGCCGTGGTGAGGCGATGAGGCTCTTGATGTTTTGGATGGCCATGGCCTGAGCCCATAGGTTGGCGTGGGATGGGGAAGAAGGCCGGCGTCGGACATGGTGGTGGTGGCAGCGGCAGGTGGAGGGGAGGGAGAGGTGGGTGGCCGCGGAACCCTAAGGCGGCGGCGGTAGTGGAGGGGAGCGGAAGAAAATCTTTTGGCTGATACGATGATAGAACGAGAGCAAAGAATGATTGACTACACAATGTGGGTTCCGTGTTACCTCATATTTATAGATGGATTACAAGATAACCTAAGGAAAAAAATCAATACAATCCTAACCATAATGGCTCGATTTATATGCAAATATACGGGCACTAAATATGGGAGGATATAGCCTAATCGGATTGCCTAACACATATGAACTTGTTTCCTTTTTTTTCCGAGACCTGTTTAATCCGAATGGTGCGTGAATGTTAATTATTACTAGTTTACTACGTCTGTTTCTATACTTGTCTAGATATATCCGCATGTGAACAAATAAAAGTCATCTAATTTGGAACGGAGAGAGTAGAAAACAGTCAGATCGGTGGCTATTCTTACACCAATTTTCATTGTCTATGCGACTCGATTATTCTTCGGAGCAAGTGAAACAGACACTGGTGGGACGAAGTTTGTGAAAGGTATCATCCTAACTCCAGTGGTTTTCTGCGTAAACATGTGTGCCGGTGGGAGGAAGCGTGCGAGTTGGTACCAGACCTAATGGTCAGTTTCTTTTTTAAGATTTATAAATATTTTTAGGTGCAAATTGAGATTTACAGGAAGTAGCTAGCTTCCCGTTCCAGCAGTTCATTAGCAACAACAGTAGATTTCCTAGTCCCACACCTTTTGCAGGGTAGGTGAGTGCATCACGGGAGGGCCCACCCCGTGCCCACGTGCTTTTATCATTCGATTATTCATGAGAATCGGTGCTTTTTCCAGAGGGATTACTCGTCGACATCTCCAATCGAGATCGGGACGCTCAACAGAGCACGAACCGAGATTTGGGCATCTCCACTCAGGGCGTCGCCAATACTTAGTGGACGCGCAAGACATAATTTCTTGCCCACACTACGCCAATAGCGGCATTACGTTCGGCGCGTCCAGCCCACGCCCGCCCCGTTGGGAGTCGTTGGTCGCGTTGGACGAAACTTCGTGCGACGCCACGTCGGGTTCCGATGGGTGGGCCAGTCGTGTCATTGACCTAGAACTCAACCGCGATAGTCAAAGCATTCATGGCATCGCAGCGACGCACATCGGCGCGTCGCTTCGCCTCTGCTGCATGGCGGCTTCAATACGGGTGCGCCTTTTCGAGTCGCCGCTCACCCCTCTTCGGCGCCGATAAAAGCCGCGCCCACTTTCAACCCCGTCCTCATCATCTCTCCCCGCCGCGTTCTCTCCCTCTCTCAACTCTCCTCGCTGAGGTAAACCCTAGTTCAACACCGACGGGCGGAGCAACGGCGAATGGCTTAGGGACACGCATGCTGCTTCTCGACGAGGCCGAGGCGCTGCACGACAACGGGTACTCGGCACCGCCGGATACGCGCCCTCCCCCCCATAGGCGCTCTCCGTCTCCGGTATCTCCATGAAGAACCCGCTCACGGCGGCCAACCGTGACTTCCACCAGGCCATCATCGACCATTACTGGCGGGAGCTCACGCCGGAGCGGCGGCGACGACCCCTAGTGGGATCACGCCAACGTCGGCCACTACGAGGATGAGTTCCGGTGCCTCCACCACGAGGAGATGAAGCTGGGACGGGACGGGGCCAGCGCCCAAGGACAAGAATGTCCACGGGTGGGAGGCTTTGTGGGGCGTGCCTAGGTGCACGCTCAATGCCATCATGGACCACATCCTCCCAGGCGGTGAGCCTCTGCACGCGCCGCCTCTGATGTTCCCGTCGTCACCACCACCCCCGGCAACCCGCTGGGCACACAGAGGGACTGGCTCTGCGTCGGCCTCGTCATTGCGCTCCTCCTCCCGCTCAGCCTCGTCCTCCCACGGATCGCCGCACACACATCGGCTGCATTTCTCCGGACGGTTAAGGATGAGATGGACACGATGCCGCGCCGTCACACTGGAAGCGGCGACGACATCTCCATCCGCAGATGCCGATGAAGAAGGTGAAGATGGAGCCGACGCCAAGGACGCCGCACCACCTCGCCATGATAGGGCGGCAGGAGTGCCTCCGCAACCCGGAGGTCGACCCTGATGTGTTCCTGGGGCTCCACGCCGCCATGGAGGAGTCGAGGAACACCGTCCTCCCGCTCTCCATGGAAGACGCCTGCGCGTGGTCGCTGCACGAGCATCTCATGGCGACCGGGACTCCCTTCTTCGACCTCACCGGTGACGACGCAGAGCCAAGCGGGGTCATCAAGGACGAGCCCCACGAAGACGGCGGTGGTGTAGGGCCCAACGTCGGGGTCAAGGAGGAGGGCGGCTGGGAGGAGGACTACAGCCCGTTATACTGGTGGGGCTACATTAAGTTTAGTTTTTTAGTTTGCCTAAATTTTATTCAAACTTGTAAAAAATTCTAAATTTTGAATACATTTTGTGTTTAAATCGTGTTTTCAAAAAAGGTATTGGCATCGCGAGTGGGGAGCAGCATTCCTAATAGCCCGCGGCGCGTGTCAATAGCATCTGTCTGGCGCTGCTGCCGGACGGGTTTTAGCCGGACGGGTTTTGAGCACCGCGAGTTGAGATACTCTTAGGCCTTGTTTACTGGTGGTGTATTGTCATCACAAAAAAATGAGATGTGAGACTATTTGGTGAAATTCTTGCTTTCATCAAATCTTCCCCACAATACACTTGCATGGTGTAGAGTTTTTGATCTAGATAAATATGAGGTGTTTTGGTGGGGGATATTTAGAGATTATCCCTTCTAAAACCGGATTAGTAGGGTATTTTCTGGGATTTTGGATAATCCACCCAATCTGGCATAAAACCATTTTTGTTAGAAATACGAACATATCGTGCCGACAGAGAGATGTATTTACAAGTGGCGGCATGCATGTCGAAGAATGTACAGTATATATACGCGTTCTGCAAGCGGAAGACAGCTTGGTTGAAAGCATCGGTTCTGACTAGCTTGGATGGATTACCAGTTTGGACTTAGCACGCAACTAGCTCCACATGATCGATCTGCTCCAATATATGCACCGACTGCATGCCATGCGAACGGCAATTGCATCGTCAATCACTATCACTACTATATATAAAGCGTGAAGCGTTTCAGCACTGTAGCTCTACCGTGCGACTCCACTGTAGCGGGCTACAGTAGCTACAGTGCAGAGCTACGGTAGATTTTTTTTTTTGCGAAACTTTCAGAAAATATATACACGAAAAAATTTCGCGTCGACGAGTAGGTTCCATTCCCGTAATCGGTTTCGATTTTTGTTCGACTCTAGAATAATAACTACTTATGTCCTAATTCAAACATATTTGAAGATTTTAATTCAGTGAATATTTTGAGAAAATCACTACGGTACATAATGTCCCCCCAGAATAAAACATACGTTTCTTCACCGCATAACTTTTCCAAAACTAATTTTATTAACATTATTTTTATCAGCACGATCTATATTGCACTACAACATTATTTTCTCAATTTATTTCCCATATAAACTAATTCACCAACGGAAAATACCAACGGAGAATAATAGTAACACCGCAGAATTTTACATTAATTTTCAAACAATTCATAACTAATTCATAGTCCATGAGAAAAAAATATTGAACATACCTAAATGTTTTCTAAAAAATAAATCCTACTTACACATATTACAAAAAAACTAATTCACCAACGAAAAATAATAGTAATACTGCATAATTTTAGATTAATTTTCAACAATCTGTAGCTATACCAAACTTATTTTCCAAATAAACATAGTTGAATCAACAAACAAAATTTGAAATAGAACATGTTCCAAACAATTTAAAACACTTTACAAATATTGTTTTAGGGTATTTATACAATTTCCAAAATCTACTAAATGCTACAAAATCAGTAACTTAAACTATATCGATCAACAAAATAAGAAAAAATATGTTGAATAAACAAAAAAAATGCTGACTATTTATGGCGTATGATTAACTTTCAATTTTAGATATTTTAAACTTTGAAATATCTTCCAAATCTGACCACCTCGCAAAAGTAAACATAAATCAAATCTATAAAACACCCCAACTTGAACAATTTTCAAAAGCTAAACAATTTCAGAACGCAAACTTTTCCAAACTTCAAAATTTTTCCAAACCTACACAATTTCTAAATGCGCACATTACCAAAATATAAATTTTATTTACCACACGGGCGCGGCATTGCCGCGTTAAGTTCCCTAGCTATATATAAAAGCGTGAAGAGAATCGCCACTATAGCGTCATGTAGCTAGCTACAGTACCTGCAGTGCGTGCTACAGTAGTTTTTTTTGCAGATTTTGTTTTTTTCTACAAAAAAAACTTCGCGTTCTCCGAAAATTATATACATGAAATATATGCGCGCCGACGAGTAGGTTCCATTTCCGTGATCGGTTTTGAGTTTGGTCGAGTCAAGCTCCTTAATTTTGGATCCAGATTCGCACAAACATTTGACAAATTTTGTCCAATTCGTCGCACTCGGTCATCCGTTTAAATTTTCATTTCACAAGTAGATGTATATCACCCTATATAAATCGGCCCTCGGAATAAAACTTTCTGCAAAAAAAGTCCCCGCTCGCCACTTTTTACAGAAAACCCTCGTGTTTTCCTAAAAATTATTAATCGGTCTCCCGGCCAAAAAATATAAATCGGCCCTCCGGAATAAAACTTTTTGGAAGAAAGCCTCGCTCGCCACTTTTTGCAGAAAAGCCCACGCGTTTTAAAAAAATATATAAATCGGCCTCCCGGAATAAAAACGCGTGGTTCTTTTACGCAAAGGTCCTTGCGTTCTCCGGATATTACAAACTAACTACTATCCTACTATATATAATGGCGCGAAGCGTCCGAGCACTGTAGCTACCGTAGCAGTATGTTTTAAACTTTTTATTTCAACGTACATACATATACATTTCTCTTCAAAATTCAAATTCGTTGCATTTTAGACCGTGCAAAAAAGACAAATTCTGACAGATTTCAAAATTTCATTAATCTTCAAAATTAGTTAACCAAAAAAATGATATTTTTTAACGGTACCAAAAGTAGCTACAGTGCGTCGCTACATTAGTCGTTTTTTTCTTTTTCAAACCGCCATAAAATATGTACACGAAAAATTTGCGCGTCGACGAGTTTCACTCCCATAATCGGTTTCGACTTTGATCGACTCTACCTTCCGGCGAGTTTTTTTAAATTCGTCGTGCTCGGTCACCCGTTTGAATTTTCCTTTCACGTGTAGATGGATATCACCCTTCCAAGCAACTTTCGTGTTTTAACCTTCTTATTTTGACGGACATATAAATGTGCACTTTGCTCGCCGCTTTTTCGCAGTAAAGCCCTAGCGTTTTCCCAAAAAACATAAATCGGCCCTCCGGAATAAATTTTTTTTGCATCAAAAGTCCCCGCGTGCCGCTTTTTGCGGAAAAGTCCTCGCGTTTCCTACAAAATGTGAATCGGCCGCCCGAAAAAAAACTACGCGGTTCTTTTGCACAGAGGTCGTTGCGTTCTCCACATATTACAAACTAATTCTATTAACATCATCACCAAATAACTTTAGTAACATTATTTTTAACATAATATATATTTCATATTGGACCTAATGACACACATTTTTTTAAACGCTCCTTACCTTTCCAACATTTTAGAAGTTTCTACTTTTTTTCTCTCTACTCATAAATCACAATTTTCATCAATTTTCTTTTCCATAAAAATGACAGAACAACCAACAATATATGAATTAACAGTATGTTTTAAACTTTTTATTTCAACGGACATACATATATATTTCTCTTCAAACTTCAAATTCGTTACATTTTAGACCGTGCAAAAAAGACAAATTCTGACAGATTTCAAAAAAATTCATTAATCTTCAAGATTAGTTAACCAAAGAAAAATGATATTTTTTAACGGTACCAAACAATGATTTTCACCCGGCAAATTAACCTAAAGGGCACGGCATGCGCCGCGTCAGGTTACCTAGTCTGATAGATAGATTGACGGAAGCCCTGGCTGCATCTTCCACAAGAGGCAAACCTACGAGAAAGCACGTCATTCAGCAGCTAGCAGTGGGTGGCAACTGGCTACTACCCACCGAAATCCGCCAAACCAGCACACATTTCAACCCATAAATCCGCCAAACCACCACACATTCGATCCCCGCTTCAGATTCAGACTCTGCGCTGCGTGTCTACATGGACGAAGGCACGCCCGCACCCATATTTCCTGGTTTTCTGGTCAGGGGAGCAGTGAAAGAGAATCACAAGTACGAGTGTGGACGACCTGGGTCTCCCTTCGTGTTAGGCCCTGCTCCCAGCAATGCGGGAAGATTCCAAATGTTAGGCCGGCCCTACTTTCAGGAACTTGCCTCCTGTCTCTGGTGTGACTCCAGTGGACACGACAAGAATGAGAAATGGAACAGTAACCTGTATTTATCAGTCCAGCAATTGACAGGCCGCCGTGCCTTTCTCACCGGGGTGCGTTTGGTAGCCAGCAGCAGAGGGCCTGGCTCACGGGAGATGATGCAAGATATACATACGCGGTTTCGTTTGGTACACTGCTTGGTGGTTGGTGAATTTGTAGGCATACATTGCATGTTGTTTTGCTTTGGCTGTGTGTTGCATGCACTGTGAGAGCAGCGTGTACGGACTAGGGAATTTTTGCATGCGCGTTGCAGCTTGCCGGCCTGCCCGGCGACAACGCTCGACCTGAGCGTGCCTGCCCGGCCTAACTCAGCGCTGCTTTACGAACCATGCTAGTCACAACGCAAACCTCCGTATGTAACCAAACAACATTCTAGCTACAAAAAGGTGAAAGATTTCCAGTTTTCAGTGCGCATGCGATTTCCCCTCCCGTATCTGCGGCCTACCAAACAGCTCCCAATATTCTCATTTGCATCTCTCTGAAAAGTCGTCCCACTGTAGCCGATGTCTGTCGGTATATGATCTTCTCAATTCTAACATACTCAATTACTCATAGCCAGGCAACACCGTAGTGATCGTACTTGTACGAGCGTGCCTACATGGAGCATGGGTTCGACAGATGATTACAACACTAATTATTACCTGCAAAATCAGCATATGCATCTACAACAAAAACTAAGTAAGAAATCACCCATGCTTTCGCCGTGAAGGATTAGAGTAACTTTAAATTATGCCATGCCGGTGCCTTTTCGAACCAACATATGCTTGTGCCATGCGTCTGGGAGTGGAGCTCACACCGGACATGAGACGCTGCTGTATGTGTGAATGAATCATGAGATCCGTCGCCAGCCAGCACTGTCACACACACATGTGAATCATGTGGTGTGGGCAATCATAGAAATGGGTTCCACCCATCACGAAGCATTGCAAATATCTTTAACAATTAGCTTAATGGTGTGGACAATATGTTTAAACGACATTAGTGTAAGAGCGTTCGCTGTTATCTGGTTGTTTTGCCTTTGTAGAAATGATAAGATTTTTAATGATAAAAACTCATATCTCATGCAGGTTATATACCAGTGATGCTCCGTTCATGGTCGCGGTTCAACGTGCGGTATTTACGGAGGTATGTTCACGACTGGAGGATACGGCGAATGACTTTTTATCTCAACATGGATGGCAACATGGTCTTCAGATCGACCCTCCACCACCGGCGTTTTTATAATTTCTCATTATAACATGTAATTCACCTTTTTCCTTTATTTTGAGACTTCTAAACTTGTGACGGCTGTGTACATCCTTTCTATGCAGAGACCAGGTGTTAAGTAATAAATCTCCACAGAAGAAAAAATGTTTTTTTTGTACAAGGGGTGGGGTCTAGAAGACCCCGATGCTGCATTGTATTGAAACACGTGGCAGGTACAAATTTGCACTTAGACCCTTTACATCTATTGCCTAGGAAGACCTAGAATTCGAAGATAAGGCCTGTGCTTTTACAAAAAAGTCCCTAAACCTAAAAAATGAAAAGCAATCAAGTCCTAGGGCACCGCCGCCACCGATCGCCGGCGACCAGCAGGTGCATAAAGCACCGCGATCAGAGAGGGGGACGCTCGGATGCTCTCCTCCAGCGATGAACCTCTGCCACCGGCTGGCTCGAAGTGACCGGGGACGAACCACTTGGCCATCTCGAGCTGCCGAGCTCCGGCGCAGGATTCGGCAGGCCTCCGTCATGAAGGTTGAATAAGGCCATCGTCTTGGCCATGGATCACGGTGGCAAGCACGGCCACCTCGTGTGGTGCTCTGAGCTACAGCGCGGACACGAATCATCTTGCAGCAGTTGGGGAAGACCAGCAGTTCTTCCACTCCTCGCCTCCACGGCCAGCCAGTGAAAGAAGCAGCAGCTGCGCTCCATCCGCTGCATAATGGACAAAGTCGACCTCCAGAACCGGAAGTCCACCTTCGAGCTTATTAGAGAAGAAGGAGGATGCGGCGTCTCTACCTTCTGTATGCAGCTCCGACCACCAGAGCACCGCTAGGAGGAGAGAAAGCACCGCCGTCCAGCGGACGCGACCCGGGCACGTCGGCAAGCAGGTCCTCAGCGGCATGACGCCATTCTGCATGTCGGCAAACACGAAAGCAAAGTCAACCCTACTTCTATAGCCTAATCTGCTCCAATACAGAGGGGGCCGGCACCCTATTTCATCTACACACCATCCAGCGTAGGCGCTGACGGCGGGGATGGCCGGATCTGGCCGGTGGCGGCGGCTAACTCTCAAGGGGATGGGAGGGGAAGGAGAGGGGAAAGCTCCCAGTTGCTACCTCCCCTTCGGTTCTATCGACGCCCATGACCACCACGGAGAGAGAAGAAAAAATGTGGTGTGGGCTGTGCCCCCATGCTTGTATCACGTTACTGCACTTGCCCCATTTCTTCTGTTCGCGAAGCAGCTAGGTCATCATGGCGAAAACAAGGAAATACATCACGCCTACGACAATGGGCCGATTTATCATCATACAATAGTCTTCCTAGGAAGAGTGTTCATCGTTTTCTGTCTCCGCGTTGAAAGAAGTAAAGAACACGCATATTTGAACGAGACAAGAAATAAATGATGTGAAGCTCACCCTAGTAATATAGCAGCCAAGAGCCCTGTGTTTTTTATCAACAAGTGATGACTAGCTAATGAACAAGTTTTGTAATGAAGTGTCTTTTTACAAAAAGAAAACATATATAGTGTAATACATGCTTTTGATCATGGTTGGAGCATCTTGATACGCCCAAAATGTATGTATAATTTTTGATGTTCCATGCATGTTATATATTAAATACCACATGTTTTATTTACACTTTATATCATTTTTATGCATTTTCTGGGACTAACCTATTAACAAGATGCCACAGTGTCAGTTCCTGTTTTCTGCTGTCTTTTTGTTTCAGAAATTCTCTTCTGAAAATATTCTCCAAAAGGCACGCCAATTTACCTGATTTATTTCTGCACGGGAACGAAGCACCAGTCCGAAGGAGAAGCCCAAGAGGTAGCCCAGGAGAGGAGGCGGGCCCACGGCGTCCGGCTGCTGATGCATGTAAAATGCATACATGAACTTTGCACTATATTACTTATATTCCAGTCATATTTGCATCATATAAGGGTTATATCACTGTTTTATAATAATTTTGGGAATATTTGATATGTTTCCTATTTTTTATGGAATTAACCCTGCGTAGGCAGAAAACCCTATTTCCATATTTTAATGTTTTAGGGACCCAAACGACGTCCAAATGACCTGGAAATTTACGAGCATCAGTTTTTGGAAGGAACAAAGCATGTGAGCGAAGGAAGCAAACAAGCGGAGGCCCGAGGGCCCAGAGTACCTGGCCGCGTGGGACCCCCCCTTTTGGGCCTCGGAGCTCCGTTGCCGTCGATCTTTTCTCCACCGACTCCGTTTTGATCTAAAACCGCCTATAAAAATAGTCCCCCGACGTTCTCTGGAAGGAGCGCTGCAGAAACACAGAAACACCGAAACAGAGACCTGGAGTTGCAGATTTGAGGGGGAAAACTCCGGCGGGGCGCTGCCGGCGTGGTCTCCATCTCCTCCAACGACTTCTCCACCGTCTCCATGATGAAGTGGAAGTAACTTATGTATCTCTCCTCTCTTGAGCTTCACTAATTAGTACCGTATGAGCTGTTGAATATGATTACGGTCATCTATGTAATACCTTTGTGGTGGATCTTTTTATGAGTTAATATATGTTTGAGATTGCAATGGTTTTGTTTCAGTTATGAAAGTAGATGCATATTATGTACCCCGTTCTTATTTACTTTTCATGATCAAGCATGTTTATGAGAGCGTGTGAGGGGGAACGTGTGCATTAGTTGGAGTAACGGGGGGTGGCTAGTGCAGTGAACGTGAGAGAAAGTTCTGCGATCCTCTTGGGTATCTCTACCTTACTTTGTTGCCTCACTAGGGATAAAAAGAAATACCATGCTAACGGAGATGTGGGTGTGACCATTGCCACTTCCTCCATGACTAGATCTAGCATGTTCTTATTTTAACTTCATGTCATGATACTTATTGCTATACTCTAAGTTATCTTAATTACTGAGGAGTTATGATTTAGTTCGCATTTTGGTGGAGTATAAGAGAGACTAATAACCAAAAGGTCTCTATGTTAGGACGTGATGCCCATATAATTATAACTTGTCATTAAACTGTTGTGTTGCAATCTCATATGTCAACTCTAGTGTTCCATTGTCTACCACTTTATTAAAGAGAGAGTGCATTTGTGAAACCATGAACCCCGGTCCATTTTTAATCATAAGAAACACCTTTCCAACCACTTTTACCACTTTTCCATTTTCTGCCATTTAAAAATCCGAAAATACAAAAACACTTTTACATCTTGCATTCATCATATAAAACCCAAAAATATCATTTATCATTGCTACCACCATCCTTGCATATTTATTTACCACCATTGCATATTTATTTCTTGTTTGCATTGCATATTATCTTGATATCATTCTCACACCTTGTGCTTGACAACCACTAGGTGAGGTTGAGGACCAAAATATTTACTTTGTTTTGTAGGTAACCAAAAGAATGATAGAAAAGATAAATCTTCACTACTGATTCCCCGAGAGTTCGATATTAAACCCTCGAGTCACCCCTCGTGGGGAAAACACGTCTTCCACTTACTACACACTCTGCACTTGTAGTCTCAACCTAACCCGTTTACTTTTCACGCAGGTAACTACGTGAAGGGCCATCAGCTGCGCATTCGGTTAATATGGTTATTTCGGTTCGGTTTATACGGTTATATGGTAAATACGGTTTTGATACTTTGGTAAATTCGGTTTTGTACGAAAATACGGTTCGGTTTCGGTAATAACCATTCAACTTCGGTTCGGTTTCGGTAATAACCATATTAACCAAAATTGACGCGAATTTTTGAATAACACATAAATATTATGCCAATATATTTTAGTTTTATATTTTGTATGACCAAACTAGATGTGTTGCAAAAATTAGAGACAGAAAAACAATGAAATTTCGGTCAAAATAAAAAATTGTACAAAACTGGGACTTGAACCCTTGATCTACTATCAAGTAATAGAACATTTCACATTGTAACCACCAGGTCAGGTCACCTTTTGTGATTAGTAGAAATTGTATGCTCTTTATAATGTGTTACGTAATGTTGGACTGGGCTTCCAACATGATTTTTTCTTTTGGGCTGGGCTTTTCGGTTATTTTGGTTAAACCACTGGTTTTTCGGTTTAAAACCGAATTAACCATTGTCCTTTCGGTTAAGTATTTTGCTAACCGTAACCTAACCACTAACCATGGAAAACCGGAATTTCGGTTGCGGTTAGGTTTTTTCGGTTCGGTTATGCACAGCGCTACCACGGCGCCGCCAGGGGTGGCCCCGCGCCGCCACCCCGCCTGGCCCACCTGGTGCCCCCTGGCGCCCCGCTTTCGCATATAAATTACATCTATTCGGGAAACCCTAAACACCCGATCAGAAATCCACGAAAAGTTCCGTCACCGCCGTCATCGTCAACCCTAATTCGGGAGGGTTCTGGAGTTCTTCTCGGCACCCCGCCGAAGGAGAAATCATCACCGGAGGGCTCTTCATCACCATGCCTGCCTTCGGAGTGATGCGTGCGTAGTTCTTCACGGAACTACGGGTCCATAGCAGTAACTAGTTGGTAGTATCTCCACCTTGTGCTATCATGTTTAGATCTTGTGAGCTGCCTAACATGATCAAGATCATCTTTATGTAATGCTATATGTTGTGTTTGCTGGGATCCGATGAATTGTGAAGTTATGATCAAGTTTTTTCATCTATTTATATCCATGTTTTATCTATGTTCCTGCATGCTCTCTGTTGTTAGTAGATGCTTTGGTCAAGTAGATTCTAATGACTGCAAGAGGGGGTATTTATGCTAGATAGTGGGTTCATGCCTCTAGAAGCCTGGGCTCGAGATGACAGAAACGACTAAGGCTGTAGATGTGCTGTTGCCACTAGGGAGAAAACTACTTTGCTGTGTCTATATGTCATATGCATTGTTTACATTACACACTTTGCTTAATGCTTTTATCTGTTGCTTGCAACTTAATACTCACGGGAGACACGGAAGTTATCCCGGGGTGGATTATTAGTCATAGATGCAGCTAGTAAGCGGTATATGTATATTGATGTAATGCCCAATATATCTAACAATGAACATGTTCTTATCATATCTTGCATTTTCATGCATTTGCACTTTGTCAATTGTCCAGCTGTAATTTGTTTACCCAACATATTTATCTGTTTTATGGAGAGACACCACTAGTGAACTGTGGACCCCGGTCCTTTATTCCACACTGATAAAAACACCATTTTCACCACGCTCTGCATTTATTTCCTCGTTGTTACTTTTTGTACTCTTCATTACTTTTCATACCATACGTTTAATCTTTTGTATTCAGCAAGCCGGGGAGATTGACAACCTTCCTGTTTCGTTGGGCAAAGTACTTTGATTGTGTTGTGTGCAGGTCCACGTCAGTGATCGTAACGGCGCCGCTGACACCGTGTTGAAGCTCTTCCAATTCCTACTGGTTCGATAACCTTGGTAGATTTTAAGGGAAAATTACTGTTGCACTACTTCATACCTTCCTCTTGGGGTCTCTCAACGAACGTGTGTTTCCACGTCATCACATCTACGGGTCGGGCCGGTCCTGCTGTTCCACGGGCGAAGCAAAAATGCCTGACCTCATAAGCATTAAACTTTACTTATTATGTTACCAATAACATTAAAAGTGCACACTAAAGGATATTGATATAAGTTGCAAAAAAAGTAGAACATTGATATCAAATATGTGTACATGCTGTCATAAAAAATCCCTTTAACATTTCTTGATACAATCAATATTAATGTTACCGATTATGACGTCAAGTCTTCCTATAACCCTGTCATCGCGGTGTTCGTGGGTGCAGTGCAGTCTCCTCTCATGACTTGACTTTTCGCTCCTTGGCATGGCCTATCAAACCACAACATGATCATGCATTACCCTTCGATATACTCCCCCCCCCCCCCACAGTGATTAAGGGGCGAGTGAGAGGCATCAGCCAGTTTTACTCATCGTGCCCCTAGTAAATCTCTCATTTGCCTTTAATTTTGTCATGTCGGCTCCTCGTTTCTCGCTGCCAGACGCACGCGTCGTGACCTCAGTCCGTGTGTTTGACAAGACTGATTGGCGCATGGTTTAACTACTCCCGACTTTTGAGGGAATTGAAAACAAGAAGGCAAGGGAAGTTACGGGAGATTAGGGAGTCCACCACACCCTCGCTACTACTACTAGACTAGCCATAGTAGGGGTATCATAGGTAGTATCATGCATACCATGTTGGCAAAAAATTGACGTATCACTGCAATTAATGATGAGAGAGATGATATTGGTATGATATGTAGATACCGTAATATAGGGATTTCAAGACAAGATGAGTCTATAGCCTAATAAATGCATTGTTAAATGATACCATACATATGTTACTACCATTATGACTAGTGATAAAAGCGTAAAATGGCTAGTCATAAAAGCAACTTTTATGCTGAATCAAGTACATGCGGATTCATCTCGGCCAAGGATCTCCTACACCGCTTGTGAGACGACCTCTTTTCATCTCACCAGGAGAATCTCTTGTTGACTCAACTCGGTGCCACTTAAAGGGTACAATCATGGGGTGGCTGGGGAAAATTTAAAAGGATACAATCATCCTATGTGAAACTTTGAGAGAATATTACAACATGGGTATCACTAGTTCCAAGATTAATTTTCTACCAACTAAGGTTTTGATAAGAATGATGTAATCATGCTATAATAAAGTGTAAATATATATTCTTTTGATGCAAGAATTAATTATATTATATTTTTTATTAATAATTGCATGCTACCTGGGGGACAATTGCAGCTCCCCCCACCCCCACCCACATGTCCACACAAACATATAGCTACACGATCATCGCTATTGAAATATGTGTCAAATCAGTTTAGCTTTGCCGACTAGGATTCCCACATATACATACTATATATGACGAGGACAAGAACAATAGAGTAGGGGCCGCTGTCGCTCATCGCGTCAACTGGGAAGGCTTCCACGTCATCCAACTTCCAATAAGATATTTTTGCAATTTAGAGCAAGCAACGTACAACTGAAGCATTCTCCAGCTAGTAAACAATAAACATTTACTTGTTCAAGTCCATGATATGAGTTGATGGATTGCCTCCAATTCTAGGCTGATATATTTTAGTGCTATGGAAGGGCAATACCAAATTAGGTCAAGATTGAATCCTATATCCTAGTGGATGCAGTACTACTATTTAAACATGTTAAATCAATGAAATAACACCCAAGTTGGATCAACATGCCATCAACTACTTCAAGTAGGTCTAATCCATTAGGTGCTTTTCAAAACAAAATACTGCATCTCGCCAACATAATTAGTGAACATTTAATTGGATTTTGTAATTAAGAGAAGAACTAACAGATGAAACACAAAACAACACTAGAGCAGACCTAGTAAAAGGATTTATACATCCCTATGGCAGAACCACCTCGATGGCGACATGAAGCAGCAACAACCTTGGGTCGTTGGCTAGGTCGTGGTACGGGTTCCCATATATGAAACACAAAACAACACTAGAGCAGACCTAGTAACAGATGAAACACAAAACAACACTAGAGAAGACCTAGTAAAAGGATTTATACATCCCTATGGCAGAATCACCTCGATGGCGACATGAAGCAGCAACAACCTTGAGTCGTTGGCTAGGTCATGGTACGGGTTCCCACATACATGTCGGCTCTTGGTCTGGGTGGCTGGGAGACTCAAGCAGGAGAGCACATGGCGTGGCAGCAGCGCTGGTCATCGTCGGGCGACGCTAGAAAGAGCATCCATGTGGTTGCCACCAACCAGCGAGCTGCACATAAATAGAATATACAAATAAATGGTTAAGTATTAAGTTATATTTGAAAGACTTTTGTGTTGTACTCAAGGTTGGATACCATGAAAATAAAGTATACATTGAATATTGGCATCAAAATCATCGATTTGAAGGGATGAATATAAATAATCAAGAAAATAAAAGAAATTGTAATTCTTGTGTGGAACTCAAAAGAAGGCTGAGTCTTCCAATGGTATTGCATATTTGTCTTTTTACTTTTTTTATCTCTATCAAGTAAAAGATACATTTACTGGTTTGTATCCATTTTGCGTGTTTATTCGTTCTTGGGATGCTTTTGTTTTCTGAAAATATGCTTTTGTTTTTCTGGACCGGAGGTTTTTTTTTGGATGGGACTGGAGTTTTGGGGAGAGTGGGAACAGGAATGGCATCATATCGAGAACTTGCCTGTGGCAAGATGGTTAGGAGGGTGGATGTACCCCTAAACCACCAGAGTTCAAATCCTAGATTTGACATTGGTGCTTCTCATTTAGGCCGATTATTCTTAAGTGGGAGGCGACGTTCCCGTCGACAGCGAGGTGCCTGTGGTGACTTCGTCAATCTCAAGACCCGACCGTCGGCTCAGTCTTTCGGAGATGCTCATAGGGGTAGAGTGTGTGTGCGTGCGTTCATAGGGGTAAGTGTGTGCACGTGTATGTGAGCGTCTGTGTTGTACTGTGTTTCGCGAAAAAAAGCATCATATCGTAGCTGTAAAAAAAACGAAGCCTCCCCTCCTTATCTCTACAGTGGAGACAGGCGAAAGGGAGGCATCGCTCGTTTCCTCGTTCTCCGCCGCCGGAGGCGGTGGTTCCCCTCCCCTCCGCTCGTCGCTCCGGCGGCGGGAGGGTGGGGGAACCGCGGTCCTCTCGGTTAGGCGTGTGAATAGTAGGTTTAGGCCTTCTGCCGGCGGCGCTGTGGGGGTGGAGGCGGCGTCGGAGAGAATAAGGGTGGCCGTGCGTCGTCCCCTCTACATCGGCGTTCTTCGGAGCTCGGATGTGGCGCGCGGTGGTTTTGGTACTCCGAGATCCTCGGATCTGCGGAGTTCTTGTTCCCCCCGAGCGGGCGGTGTGGCGACGCCGGCGTTCGCTCTGCGTGGGGTCTGTTTCCCTCCTCTCCGGCGTCGCTGGGCCTTCGTCTCCATCTGCGGCGGCTCTGGGAGGGTAGGCTGGTTCGTCTGGGTTAGCTCCTCTGTTTCTCTCTCTGGCTGGCCGTGGTGGCAAAGGGGGTTGGAGGTGGAGGTGCTTGATCCGGTTTTGGATGGAGTGGTGGTGGTGGTGGCTCTCTGTGACGTCCTTGCTCCGGCCGGCCGTGGCGGCGAGGGGAGTGGGCGTCTGGGGAGTGGTTTCGCTGGGCGGCTGGTCTGGCCTTGGCGGAGACGGCGGGAAGATCGGTGGTTCGTGGAGGCAAGTGCTTTGGCTGTGGTCTTTCAACGTCTTGGGTGTCCGTCGCGGCGCGGCGGCCGGTTATGCAGCTTTCTACAATGGTGGTGGTGCTTGCTCTCCCGGGGATGGTGGTACGGCGGCTCCGGCGGTGGCTAGGCTTCTGGGGTGAGGGGTGGATCCGGCTGTGCTTCTTCCTGTTTTTCGGGGTGTTTAGTGCATGTTCTCTGGGTCTTGTTGTAAATTTTGGTTTCCTTTGGACCTGGTTGTAATTTGTGCTGTGCTTCCTAATATAAATGTCGGATCCTATTAAAAAAAAAAAAACGAAGCAGCATCTCGCGCATGGGCTGTATGGGTCGTTAAGCTTTCTACAATTGCACTCTGGGCCACGTCTCTTCTCCGAAATCCAAACTTTGTCTGGGGCTCTGGGCAGTGTGCACTGTGCGTAGGGCGAGCATGAGCATTCCACTCAAATTGGGCATATTTTCTGTGAAAGCTTCTATCATCTGTGGATGGTTTCCCTCCACTTCACCCCGGACCATCTAATTCCTGGTTAGTCTGGCGTTTCTCATACATGTCTGGAAGATCAGCGTTCTGGAGGCAAAGCAAGAAGCAAAGAAACATTTCTCCAGGCGCAGACCCGCAACCTGTTCGTTGGAATACCCCAACGGATTTGCCATTGGCACAGTAGCGCCAGCGGCCATTTCAATTTACTTCGGATGTGCATCAGGCGCGTGGTGATGTATATTGAGTGATCCTTATCAGGATTATTCATCGATCTACCACAGTTTTACACTCTGTAGCTGGAATGCTGGCGCCTATGTTGAACATTGAATCTGCAGTTCATTGGCCTTCTGCCTGATTTTACGACTGCCCAGTTTTAGTTTCACTATGCTAAGATAATATATGGAAATTGCTACTAGGGAGACAGTGTCAACTGTTAACACGCGCAATCATTATCCTCTCAAAGGAAAAAAACGTAGTCACAAGATCACTATTTACACTGTTAAGGTATGTCCGGTCATACGAGGACACTATTCGTGATGTTGTGTCCTCCTGAGGGTGCCTTGTACAACAAAACGGTATGCTTTCCTTATTTTCCATGTTTTATGTACACGCTCTGCATTTACAAGTTTATCCATGTTCTCTGTCGCTGTCTTGTTTTCTTTTGCGCCCTTCACAAAGGGATCCATGCCTGGAATTGCAACAGGGTGCATTTGTTATCGGTATAACCGTATAAATGCTAGATGAACATGAAATGCACCTTACCAAGATTTATGGTATTCTACTGACCTTGATTAACCCGGTTTCAGTTCCACAAAAAATAATGTCATTTGCGGTGAAGATGCTTGTTATCTTGCTTCCTGCAGATAGCCTTCCAACTTTCTGCTGCTTCTCTCTCAACCATATCTGCCGAGATCCATAAGAATAAGCATTATCAGGTTGGCTAGGTCTATAATTTTGCAATCTAAGACATCAGAGTGAAGGTGTTCTACAAGTTCAGTATCAGCTGTTACTTATTAGCAGTATTACAGATAAGTGTAACCAGTGTAACTAACATAATAATATTTTTCTGTAAAATAGAAATGTAATACAACCTCCGATCCATATTAATGGACTCAACTTTATCTAGATACGGATGTATCTAGTTAAGTGTTTAGACTAGATGCATCCGTATCTAGACAATGTTGAGACCATTAATATGGATCGGAGGGAGTAATAATAATAACAAAAGTTAACAGAACACCTGGATAATATTAGGGCCTTTATTGCAGGTCAAGTAGATGAAATCCTCCACCACTGCCATTGTCTCTACATTTGTTCCCTTTGGTATTGGCATTGTCATCGTGGGCTTGCATCGCTTTTTCCAGTCCTGTGTTAAAAATAGTACCATGTTTAGCATTTTATTTTCATACGATGGCTTTCAGAGGTCAAATTTGATCATTAGTTCATTACCTTCATTGCAGATCCTTCCACTTGAGAACCAGCACAGTACATCCAATCCTTATATACTACTATGGAGCTAATGGATTGCTTATTGATTCTCCAGCTTCTTGTAGGTGCCCTTATCTCAATCTTCGATTCTACTGACACATCTAATTCCTGATGACACACTTTATTTTTCAGATGACATCTTTCTAGATGCTATTACTGGCATTTTAATAACAAAACTAACCTGCATACTCAAGTCTCCGCAGCAAGGTAAGCTTTGCCATGAGAAAGAGCTAGAGATTTTACATGCTTGCTCTTGTAAAATGTTTGGGTACTTCTTGCTGAACAAGAGAACTGCGGAAGTAAAAGGAATTCAAGTTAGAAACATTTTTCTTACGACACATTCCATCATTTGTTGAGACAAATTTCTGAGAGTATAGGAAGCAGATGTGCACCTTGAGAACTTTTTTCTGTGTAAGCACAATTATTTTGTCACCATAAATACCAAATTTCTGCACAGCGTCTTTTATTTGAATCACCTCAACACAATCAAGCTTACGCTGGGCCATTTTCCACACCTGCAACAGCACATTTTTTTACCCATACAAATGATCATATTATTTAATGTTTTGTGATTAAGTTTCCTTTATTGTTGATTGAATTACCTACCCGAATAGATTTGTCAGCAGATCCGCTGAAGAGATTTTCTCCAGATTCTGATAGTGCAAAACAAGTGACTGCTTTCGTGTGCTCTTTAACCTCTCGGATTATTACTGCTCTCTGGCCTTTAATATCCCATGCCTGTATAGGATACACACGAGCATTAAGAATTTAAATTAGGGAAATATTACAGTTGCTCTCATCTAATGGTTATAACTCTTAAGGGAAGAATCATTGATTGTTTCCCAGATATGTTTATCTATGGTCATGTTACATATGTGTTCTTTTTTAATTTATGAATTGGAAAGCCTACTGAGATATGGAACATAGCGTTACCCGTATGGTGCCATTGAGATAACCAACAAAGAGCTGCCCTCTAAAGAATGTTATAGCTGTTGCCGCTCCATTGCCAGGTTGTCCAATCTCTAAGATTTGTGTATGTACACATGATACACTCTGCATAGACAACTTCAGATAATTAGACTTCATGTAAAAATAAAGCTTTGAGAGGGACATTATTATTACGTTTGCAGTATAGCTTCCAGAAAATCCTAAAGCACATCATTATTCAGATAAGAAGGGACAAAAACACCATTGTATAATGATAAAGATAAGTAAATCTACTAAATGGTTAAGATTTCGCTCATCAGTTCCAATTCAAAAAAATGAAAACAAAATAAATAAGTAGAAATGAATTAAATTTTGCCAGTACTCACTGGTTTCCTGGGGAGGTAATAATCTGTAACTTGGAGTAACTCCTCAGCCATCCATGTGAAGGATGAAAGCCTCCGAAGAGATTCCCGTGAACCCTCCGACAAGCTCATCAACTTTTGCTTCCCTGAAGTTAGCGAAACAAAGTACTTCTTTTAACATATTGTGTTAACCATTCTTGTGTTAAACTCTTAGGCTAGTTGATCTGTACATTCCAAATTCTTAATATGCGATGTACTACTAGTTACTCAATACCAAAATTTAAGTTTCAAAATAGGTAATGAGAAAGCCTCCTTACCTTTTCCAGACGTGTAGTTATAGACACACATGCACGCTAGAACCCTTTCATCAAGCTCACATCCCGGATGAAGGTGGCGCACTATGTCATGCAATAAGATCTCGCAAGCAGAATATCTTATATCATTTTCACCAAGGGAAGCCAGCTCACTTCCAAGCCATGCGGCGGATACTAGGCAGTCATGTGAGATTCCCTTCACCGTGCTTTGCAATCCTTTGGCCAAAGTATTGATAGCTGGTACTCCCATTCTTATGACTGTTCGTGCAAATTTATTGCTCCATGAGCTTATTTCTGTATCCTGCATCATATTTTACTCTTAACTGTCACTTTTAAAACAAGTTTCTGATGTGCTAGCAAAATGAATTAATATTTTTATACTTGACCTGAAGGCAAGAATCCAGCCAGTCGATGTTTCTGATCATATTTCTATGTGATACCGAGGTGAGACCTGCTTTCTTAGAGAGCCATGCAGCAGTGTAGGAATCTCCTGACCAGGAATAAGTCCCTCCAAGATTTGAAAGAAAAGATGCTGCTAGAGCCTGCACAGTTAGATTTTCTTGAGATGACAGAGCCTCCAATAGGACCTCCATTGCTTCATCTTTGAAAATACTCCTTCGATCTGATTTTCCCTGCAAAAACAGGAAAATAAACTGTCATTTCCGATAATGTGGGGTCACTGTAACAATGCGTTCGTTGTTAGTACATATTTAGAACAAAAGAGCTCTGCCTCGTTTCATGATAGAAACAACAACCTAAGATGGAAAAAGTCACCACTTAAAAAGCATGGGTGTGTTGGATATTTGGATGATCTAGGCTGCTCTCCTAGGTCAACTTTTTCGGCTGCTACAGCAAGGGTGGCGCTACAGTGATGCTACAGTAGACGGTGCTACAGTACCCGCCTGCCCTAAAGTGGTGTCTTGATCGGAGACATCAGATTATGATCCAAAGGTGCTGGTTCCCTAGTGCACAATGCTGAAGAAAATAAAAGGCAGTGAGATGAATCTAGAGAGGGGATAAGGTGACAGAAGCTCTCGGTCTCTCTCTCACTCTCTCACACACTCACGAGCCAGGCCACCGATCAGGCAAGCACTGGCAGCACTGGGAAGAACCAGTTCATCCACCAGATTGAACTGCTGGTGGCAAGGAGGTAGAACAACAAATCATGGCAGGAACTCAAGATCAAGGTAATTTTTCCAATTCATCTCCTGGCTGTGGCTTAAGCTTGTGCTAGTTGATCCTGCTCGATTCAACAGGGTGTTGTTTCATGAACATTGCATTGTGATTCTTAAACTTTACTGTAGCTAGTGCAAAGCATATCAATCATATGTTGTTTTTATGGACCAAAAATGATTGTTCAGATTATGAGTATCTGTGACAGTAGGAGTACCAGCATATCCAATTGAAGGAGAAGGTTAGCTGCTATAACCCGATGTTCAAGTTCAGTTTGATGGAGACAGGCCATCAATGTGTGCATAATAGCAATGCCTCCTAGCCGTCGTATTTTTTGCAGCAAAGAATTTGCTGAAGACCTGAAGATTCAACACAATGAACACGCTATTATGGAAAATATTTAACAAATGGAGCCTTATCAGGGCGTGGATCATACCGAGGAATCTGAAGAATCTCATGGAAGTATTCAAGTGCTGCGCACTTAGCCCGTTGTTCTTTTCTTCTGAGAAGGTGAAGGAAAGGTTCCACTGGAGTAGCTTGTGAAAGAATTTCTTACAGTTTCCACCAAGTCTCACACACCTGACGAGAATAGCTGCCAGGGCCACGCCTTCTTCCAAGTTGTTGTTCTTTGCAACATCAACAAGCTTAGAGAGAATAGGAGGAGAACTGATGGTGGCCAAGTGGACATTATTCGTTACATAGTCGAATGCAGTCACTAAGATCTCAATGAGAGCTATTGATGCTGATGTTGGCGTTAGTGGGAGCAACGTAGGCCATTTCTGGGTCGCAGAATTACAGGCCACATGTAGAAGTGAAGGTAACAGCTCTAAGTTCTTTATCTCTGAAGGTGAAGGATCTAACAAATATATCAGAATGGCGGCTTCATGCACATTTCTCTTCAGTGCAGTTGCTAAATTGGTTAAGTGTAAGTCTTTCCTCTTGATGCCTCTCATTACACTCCTATCTTCAGATATCATAAGCACTAGAACATACACTGATTCTCTGATAACTTTATCCTTTTTAGCTGTGGAAATGCTGTCAAACAGTTGGTCAAGAATGTCTTGCCTTACTGATGATTTGTGTCTCACCTCAGAAGTATGGTTCAGCAGCTGCCATATAGTTGTGACTTCTGAGCCGGCATCTAGGCAGCTTTCTAGCCCATCTGAAACCAATAGTTTTGAGACTGCATTCTCGAATCTTTCAAGAAAATCAACCTGACTGTTGTTACCACAGCGTGAGCTAACATCGCTCCAGTCATCACTATTTGTGAATGCTTTGAATTTCCTACTCATGCTTCCCCGAGAGACTAGGTCGGATATAGCACTTCTCTTGATGAATTTTGTTGAGAAGTTGCTGAAGTATCTGATATCATGCTTGGGTGTGCATTGTGGAGACATGTCATCCTTGTTAAAACAGTTGGAGGTGGAGTATGAGTCTGCACTGTGCAGATCGAAGACCAAATTTGACAGATTATTCAGTGGGCTGTGTGATCTGCTTGATTCTAAGTAGTTTGGTTGCATCTTGCTGTCGTCGACAAGGTAACGTGGAGATTCAGGAGCGTATATCATTGCATTTTCAGGAGAAGTGCACCATGTTAGATTCTTCTTGTGGCATGATCTAATCAACAGAAGAATGTGTTAGGAGGGTAGCAAGACTTGGCAGTATAACAGATGAAGCCGAATGCACTACCTCTCATGGAGTTTAGATGACAAATAGTCTGCATCAATAGGCATAATCTTAGCTGACATCCTGTCGTCACACGAAGCTGCCTGCTTCAGATGAATGAAATGCAATTATAAACTAAGGGAAGCTCGAGCATGTCTAAATTTGTGTGCTTAAGGTACAAAATCTATTATCCCACGTATTAGCATTATCAGGCCCTGCTTACAAGTGCAGGACAGTATTTCACTAGATTTTACTAGATGACAGTTGTCCTGTTTTCAGCAATGTAGGTGCCTTCACATCCTGGTCTTCTTATCAGGCTTTAGATTTTATTCACAAACTGAAGTATTGGACTTCCAAACTCGAGGACTGTTAAATCACACTTCTGGTGGCTGATCTTTTGATAATAATTTTAAACAAGAGCACTAGCTCTAGAAAATGCGAACAACAAACTCCCTTCACCTCATTATAATTTGCAACGAGTGGTAGAATCGACGTTGTACCTCGTTGTCGCTACCTTCGCTAGAATCAAGATGTGAGTAGAAGGAAACCGCGAGTCGGACTGGGCCTCCTCAAGTATCTCATGAAGGCACCTGCTGTCAGAGCTCCCCTTGGTATCTTCTTGAAACTCTTGGTCTGTACAGCTGAGAAAATCCTTCATTTCGGCGAAGCCACCATAATGGCAGAAGTCGGAGACGGAGGCCATGCTCTTCTCTTCGTACCCAGTCGATTGGATTGTCCTCTCCTCCTGCAGGAATGTCAAGGCCATTTCAGCTCTCAAATAACTCCTCAACTCTTGTGCATATGCACTGCACTATATGAAATACAGTCGTGCAAAAGTATGTGACTTGCCTCTGAGACATTTGGCCATCTTGGAAGGACAGAGCTCGCAGATTTTCCTAGCTGAAGGCACCTGTTCATGGATGTATGTATGTGTATTCAGGACAATCAGACAACTATTCTACACTGTAATGGAATATAGCAAATTGAAAGTGTTCTGCAAGCATGAGTTCATCTACTGTGTTTTGAATTATATATAGCAGTAGTAGCAGCACTCAAGATGATCTGTCTAGATGGTGTTAAATTTTGTAGGCATGCAGCTGTGGGTCAGGACGATTTAGTGTGCATGCTTGTCTCAAGCTGTTAGTGGAGAATCTTTTGCTTTGCTTCAGAAATTCGTCAGGAATTTGGAGATGAAATGCTGGTTAAAAGGTGTGTCAGCTTGTTCCTTTTAGAATCCCTTTTGAAAAAAAAGAGATTAGTCCTGTGCTGAGATCTCTCCCTCCTTTTCTTTTTGCCACATCACAGGGACATGCTAGAGAAAGTGCAAATCCGTGCCCAAATGGCCATGGCCTGCAAAATGTTCTCTACAGAAACCAAGTAAAAAAGAAAAAAAGGTTGGGCAAAGGGAATGAGCAAGGCAAACTCCCAGTCATCTCTTTCAGAACCAACACAAGTTGGTACCCTGCATTCCAATTTGCTGTGGTTCTGTTTACGTTCCAAATGATCCTCGAGCTAAGGTAGGGAACTACTCCCTCCATTTCATAATTCTTGTCGTGGTTTTAGGTCAACTTTGAACTATGGAAAGGAGGGAGTAGAGAAGAATCATGTTCATAACCCAAGATTAGCACTTCATACAACTAAAAAAAGATTAGCACTTCATAGAATGCATATGGGTAGCTACTCTCAACGGAATACTTTACATGATAATTGATTAAAATTGTCCTTTGTATTTGAAAAAGAAGCTATCAATCCAAGAGCCGTAGAAAGAAAATAACAAGAAAAGAAAAGAGAAAAAGGAAAGGGACTTTGGACAAAACAGCGGTAGCAAAATCTTTTCAATGAAAAAGGGTCGTCCCTACTCACGACCCTATCATGAAAAGTTCCCTTTGTTCACTTTCCAGTCTCCTCGTCAGTGTTACTGTCCACGTATGTAATTATGGTGTACTGTATACAGCAGCAGTAGTACTAGTATACTGTACCGTAAAAGATACCCTTATAACAGTCTCGGTAAAACTTGGTAGTTTCCCGCGTTCACAATGACTGACACAGTCACACTCACCCGCCACCGTCGTCCGAGGCAGCGGCGCCGTCGGGCACGGCGGCCACGACCCGGTAGTACATAAGCCAGTCCTTGTACCGCCTGGCCGCCCGGCGCGCCGCGTCCTCCTCGCTGGCGCCGCCGGCGCTCGCCAGCACGGCCTCGTCGAACAGCCCGTCCCAGAGCGCGCGGGGCGCGAGCTCGCCAGCGGCCACCGAGGCGGGGGAGACGAGCACGGCCTGCAGGAAGTGCGTGGCCGTCTGCCACGCGTCCCGCTGGGCCGCCCGCACGAGGGCCAGGTAGAAGTAGGCGCACGCCGCGACGCGCCGGTTGTCCCGCCCCGCCGTCCTGCCGTCCTCCGGCAGCAGAGCCGGGGCCTGCAGCGCCGCCTCGACATCGTCGAGACCTGCTCCTGTAGCGTCGGTGGCCGCGGTTGGGAACGAGTCGATGGCGCCGTGCAGCGCGGCGAGGACGGCGTCGTCCTCGTCGTCGGCGTCGGTCGACACCGGGTGCGACGACCCACTGCGTGGGGAAGGCGCGAGCAGCGCGAAGCACCGGCGTCGCGTGGCCAGGAGCTCGGCCGGGTCGGCGAGGAGCGAGTGGAGGTGGTGGTAGAGGAAGGATATGAGGGAGCAGATGGAGGCGTGCGGTGGAAATGCAGGCGCTGCCGCCGCCGTCGCTGTCACCGTCGGCATTGCAATGCCGGTCGGCGCTGATCTCTCTGCAAGCTACTCAGGAATTGTTCTCGGAGTCGATCGGAGAGATATTTGTTTCCAACTTTCCATGCGTTAGAGAGAGTGAGAAAGAGAGATGCACTTGGCGCGCACGGACAATGCTGTGTGAGAAGCTGGTCCCTCCGCCGTCTGGAGATAAACGTGGATTACAGGGAGAGAGGGGGAAAGGGCTTTGGTTTTTGTGGTTAAATGAACGAAAACGTTTCTTGGATGAATCTCAGACAGGAGTAAATAATGACTTTGGGTAGATCGAGGATAGAATTTGCAACTCTGATGGACTATTCTTGTGAGTACCAGTTCATTGACCTCTGCCATCTACCGGCCGGTGTGCATGTGTATACGCTTCAGAGAACTCCCATGGGCTAACCGTAGGAACATCAACCGCGATAAGGGCAAGTCCAACGAAGGCTTCCCATTTTTGTCAGTTGTCCACCTTGTTCCATTTGAGGGGCTTTGGACACTTATCCAACCACCATTTTGCGATGGACATGTCCGATTTTGCCCTTTTTTCAAGCTAAAAAATAAAACAAATTCAAATAGATTTAAACTAAACTTAAACATACTCTAAAGTCTAAACATAACTAAAACTCAGTTCAAACACAACTAAAACTTAGTTCAAACTAAAACATACTCTAACTAAACCCTAGTCGGAGTCTATCACGAAAACTTGAGCGTCCGCCGTCGAGGGCCTGAAATTTGAGCCCGGCGGTAGGCCAGGGCCCGGGCTTGTAATACATGTGATTTACGTCGGGGTCGAGCCTAGTCGGGCTTTTTTGGGATCGAGCCCGACTTCTGTGGCCCGATGGTCGGTTTCAGGCCGGCCAGGTTTGGTCTTGAGTTTTTAGCACCAAGTTTTTTTGCCCCGGTCTGGCCCGGCTTATGGCCAGGTATACCTCGACCCCTGATCCCCTTTTGTCGTCTATCTTGGGGCCCTCTTCCTCCTCCACTTTCACCCTCAGTGGCATGACATCGTGTTGGAGCCACTCCGAGGGCGACGGCGGTGAAACCCCACGCACACCTCGTGCTCGGTGGCGAAGCGCTCATCCCACGTGTGCGACGACCACGCATTGTCGAGATTTATAGATCAAGGAGTCCTCATTTTTTGTTTTGGTAATTAATGAAAATCGATGTGGTCTAATGTTTGCATTGAGTTGTACTTGAAGGATGTCCATAGGAAATACTTGAAAATGATGTGTTGGATTCAAAAATATTATATGAAGACCAAGGTGTTATATAAGGAATTATTCGAAGAATGGTCATGCGATGGTTGAGCCTACAACAAATATGTCTTGAAGAAGAATAGTGTGGGAACATTCATGTTTCAGTGTTCTTCTTCAACACATCATCATAATGAAAAATAAAATAAAAGATACGAGGTTGATCAAGGCAAAGTGCAAAACTTAGGAGTCAAGTTGATCAATACATAAAACATAGATAATGTACCAAGTAGAATTAAGTGATCTCGTGGTATGTAGGGTAATTGTCTATTCCGCTTTGTGAACTAAAACATGATCTATGTGCTTGGTGTTTCTATGTGGGGTTAGGTATCTTTTCAGGTGTTTGCATTAAATGGAAAATTTCATATAGCCCATGAAGGAGGACATCAACTGGTTATCGTCATCAACACTGACAAGTGCAAGTTCAACATAAGCATCTCAAAGACAATAAACGAGCTTAACAAAGTTTTTTATTAGGCTACCAAGTGACTTTTTACAACAACACTTTGAAGATAACGGTTGCACCGGCTAAGAAACAACAAGCACTGCAAAACACCCAAATGAACATGCACAAGAATTCTGACAAGGACCAAGCTTCAGTGAGTGCCACCATCACCATCTTGATTCTGGATATCCAGATGACAAGTAGCATCCAGTGGTGCGGTAGGGGTAGATGTGCCAGTTTACTTTGGTTCCCATCGCTAGGTTTAAAAGAGCATCTCTTCGGTGCGATATTTTTGACCCATGATGTCCAATATTTCGTGAAAACACAAGAATAACAGGTTAGTTCAAGATGATTTTTGTTGAACTTCTCTTCGAAGCAGGCTCTCTTGCACAACTTATATTTGGCCTAGCAAATAGATGAAATTCTAATTATTTGCATATTTCTTCTGATGGGGATATGGTGAATCCACCAAAAGAATTGAGAGAAAAAACCCGGCCTATCCTACTAATCCCATGCATACATTCTCTGCCGCAGCACATTCAAAAAATGGATGATGGAACGTCTTCTGCTTATTACAAAAGACACTTAGTATTCCCTACCAATTGCGTCTGACCATGTTATCCTTCGTTGCAATGACATTATGCCAGATTGAGGGAGGGTACTATGCACAATGATTCGGATGAGTGATGTTGTACTTAATTATATACTACTTGTGCATGATCTACTGTCATGAAAAAACATACACACCTTATCCTCGGATATATACTCCATTCGTTTTTAAATATAAGATGTTTCTCTCTTTACATGTTTTAGTCTTTATCCGCATTCACATGTATACAAATGTATCTAGACACATTTTAGCGTGTATATTTTTTTTTGAAATTTTAACGTGTATATTTACTAATGCATCTAAACAATATGTGAACACCTAAACTATCTTACATTTAGAAACGGAGGGAGTACTCTCGTAGCTAATTGGTTGAAGAAATTTATGTACAACTCAATCTTTACCACAAATTTGTACTACGAATTAACCAACGTCTTCTCTTGTCAGATTTTTGTATTGAGTGGGAATCAATGTTGTAACCTGTAAGGTTTGTCGGAAAAAAAAGGAATCTCGTAAGGTTATACTAAAGTATATATACCGCTGGTTCTCATAGTACACATGGGTACATGATGTGCCCTTGCAATCATCGAATATATTAGAAGGGGATCGACGAACTATATCAGTTCAGATCGATTTTTTCCTTTCAGAAATAAACCTGTGCGACGGTAGACACACGCATGCATGTTTCCACCGCAAAGATTCTGTTGTCCTATCACGAGGCTTGTGTATATGACTGGAGCTCTCGAGGTTTCTTGCAGTTTGTTAATGACCGATGGGATCGATGGGTAATGACGAGTGAGATCCAAGGACACTTGCACAAGCAAGTTCACTTTATTGTGCTATGATCTTGTCCTAGCGTGAAGAAAAGGTGCCTCGCAAGCTGGCCATCTTGGCTGCATGCAAAGGGGCCGGGCTCAACCATGCGTAGATTTTTCTTAGATCATGTGTACTCGTGTAGAATTATTGGACTGTGCTTTTTCAACGTAGAAATATATCCTCGGTAACCCCAACAACAACCTGGCCATGTTGTACGAGATCTTCATTTCGGGGTTTGTCAAGATCTTCCAAGACAACAAACTTTGTTTCATTGTGTACTGCCGTTGCAATGGGGTATTACATTATTGGTCCCCCTGCCTAGAGGCAAACAATCTTGAATTTTTCTCCAAATTCGATTGCAAGTAAGGCGTGTTTCATGGCTAGATTTTTTAAACAAGAACACTACCTTGCCTCATTGTTTCGAAAAGGATGATCAATTGATGTACATAACCTATTAAAAAGACTCAAACAAAAAAGAAGGGATCGTCGCACGTTCAAGCTACCACCAACTCTATGGTAAAAGACTGAAACAAAATAAAATTACACAACTCTCAAGAAGGGATCACCGCACGGTGCGCTAGTGATGACAAGTCGAACTGTAGGTCATCTTTAGATTTTCATCCTAAAGTCGAGTTTCGAGACACCACCTTCCACTACGGGAAACCCACGATACGCCGACGGCCAGAAGCCGTCGGCGTAGGCGCGTTTGCCGTCGGCGTAGGCCTAGGCCGACGGCGGCCGTCGGCGTATCTCCGTCCGCGTATACAAATAACCGTCGGCGTATACGTAACCGTCGGCGTAGCCGCTGTGGGACCCACAAAAACGGAAGCCGTCCGTCTCCGTCTGCTCCACCCATACGCCGACGGCAGCGCCGTCGGCCTTGCGCGCCACGTGGAGCGAGCTGGTGCGTCTGGGACATGGCATACGCCGACGGCAAAGCCGTCGGCGTATTCGTGACCAGTTGGTCCATTTTAGCTGACGTGGCAGCACCCTGTGCGCCTGGGAAGTGCTCTACGCCGACGGCAATGCCGTCGGCGTATACTTGACCATAATTTCCAATTTTAGCTGCTTGTTGCTGCTGGTTTCTGGCGCATTTTAAATACAATTAAAATTGCACAAATTATAAAACACGACAGAAACATCACATATATATCCAAAATGACACAAACATGATTCGAATTCATACAAGCATTCATACAAACTCAAAATGACAGAAACATAGTTCGAATTCACACCCGGAACACCCGAACTAATCCTACATCTCGTGAGAGGTCGAGCCACCTAGCTCTGACCGCGTGAAAATAGGCGATCGACCGCGTGGGCCAGTCGAACCACACAGGGAATCCGGCGAGCCACGGGACTGTGTGGTTTCACGCGACGAACCCGGCGAGGCACCACCAGTGCCATGCACCACGAGCGCGCGCGTCGAAGTCGGCGAGGCACAAGCAGGATCAATGGGTACATTCCTCGAGCAACTCGATCCCTACATGTTTGAGTCCAAGTTAGCAACTTGGAAAGCACAGCATGGCGGTAACAATTTGTTTGGCAAATAACTTACCGGAGTCGTTTGCTTGTATGTGCGAGCGACCGACTCCCTCGTTGGGCCGACGGGCGGGATCCCCGGCCTAGGTGGACGCGTAGGCAGCGCGTCCCGCTCTCCAGTGGCAAAAAACTTCTCGGTAGCCTACAAGATAGTTTAGATGTCAGGAGTTGTAGAAAAACAAGGTTCAAACTAGAGGAAATGGGACTTGTCATATTTTGCAAATACAAAAGTTGAAACTTACAGCATCCTTCAACTCATTCCACTCCTCATACTCCTGGCTCTTCTGTACCCACAACTGATACTGTCTCTCATAGTCCGCGTAAGCGGCATCGAAGGCCGCCTCGAAATCAGCCTACAGTTTTAAAAGGGAACGCATCTCGTCAACTTAGCCACTTAGCTAGGAACGAATGTCGGAAAGAGAATGAAATTGAGAAAAACTTACATCGGGGCGAGCTCGGGAAGGCCGACGAGGCAGGACGGGAGGGTCGTCGGCGGTGAGGGTAGCCTTGACACGCGAGAGGCCCAACTCAGGAGTACGCGTGAGTACCGAACTAAGCATGAGAGGACGGCCATGCTCCCAACCGTTCCCGGCAAGGACCACCGCTCTCTCATCGGTGTCATGCCGAAGAGGGTTGTCCACAAACGGATTTATACCCTGGAACGTCTCGACGTATGCCTTTATCCCCTCCTTGGCAGTGCCGAAGTAATCGGGCTGCGAGGGCTGAGGCTCGTCAAAATTGGGCTTCTTCATCTTCATCCTCTCCCATGTTTGCATGTCCGTAAGAGGCTCCCCGAGATCGGCCTCCTGCAATGCCAAAGAAGTGTCATGCGTATCAAGTAGGAACATGAGGGGAAATAAATGAAGATTGTTTCATGTATATATATACCAGCTTTGCCTTGAAGCGATCAAGGTTGCGGGCACCCGCACGATGTGTCCCCCCGCTCCCGCGGTTTAACTTGTTTCGCTCGCTCAAGGCCTTGAACTCGGGGTCCTCCCCAGCCCACCTAGACACCAACGCCCTCCACGCGTCATCCTTGCCATAGGCCCATGAGGGCTTAAACTGAAAAAACAATACTCATGTGAAGAACGGATAATGCAATTGCAACCTAGCAGCAACATGTAATCTCATTAACAATCTACTTACCGCAATGTAGTCATCTACGGTCACCTCAAGTGGGTTCTCCACAATATCATGCTTCACCGCCTTCTTGTGTAACGTCTCAGTACTGAAATGATTGATGATGGTATGCTTTGCATTGTAGAACTGCTGTCGTGTCAACTTCCTACAAGCCCCCTCCAAAGTCCTGTCCGCATCGGCCCGCTGCTCAGGAAGTACCCTATAGAACCTCTTTAATCATGCACAAAAAACAAATTGTGAGAGCATGGTGGGGACATCAAGTATGAACGAAATTCGAAAAGTTCAACTTACCCAAAACTTGTTGATCACGGCATCAGAACATTTCCCGCCGCTCGCGTAATTGGCGGCCTGATAGTCTACCCACTGGGTGGCTAGCTTCGTCGCGCCGTTGGGGATGGTACTGTACAAGCCGGGCCAAAACTTCCTAATCAAAGCTCCAATCAGGGTGTTAGGCACACGGGCTCCCGCAGGATGTATCCAGTTGCTGCACAATAATGAAACATTAGTACATGTCAAATTGTCCTGACCACAATGAAGTTACCATGTTCAAAATTAGTATATATAGTCACTTACTCTTTCCCATTAGGCGTAATGAGGATCTTCGCCTCCTCGGTAGCAGGTTCCTTGTCCTCATCAGGGACCTGGGATTCCCCTCGAATCCTTGGCTTCTTCGGCGGCGCGGAGGGCCTCGCCTCCAAGTCCGTGGAGGGGCCTGTCCCCACGTCCGTGGAGGGGCCCGTCTCCTGCGAGTCCGTGGAGGGGCCCGTCCCCACGTCCGTGGAGCCCGCAGAGGGTATGTCCGAAGACACGTCGCCCCCACCTCGCCCTCGTCCTCCCTCACCTCGCCCTCGTCCTCCACCTCGCCCTCCTCCTCGTCCTCGTCCTGCACCTCGTCCAGCATCTCCACCCTCACCTGCATTGAGAAAGGGTGAACAATTAAGCATAAAGACATGAACAAATTAAGAATTGCATCACCTCTACTCTCACCACTGTCAGACAGGTAACGCGGGTTCGGATTAGGTTGTCTTCCACTTTTAGTAGCTTTCGTCTGGCGCATCCTCTTCGACAAGGAGGCCGATGATTCCTTGCCTTGGCTCATCTTGGTCAATCACCTGCATTGAGAAAGGGTAAAGTTTTAAGCATAAATGACATGATCCAATTAAGAAGCATGAAGACGCAATGCAATTAATAAGCATGTTAAAAGAAGCTACACTTTCTCTTTATTTGAGGCAGAAGCTACACTTTTACTAATTATTAGAAACTACACAAACATTTACAGCTAGCAAACAAATGAGAAATGCACAAACATGCACAAACATGCATATCCAGCTAGCAATGCATTTGTATACTACACCATAATCAAACGCTATAAAAAAACACGGCATCACAGACTTTTAATAGGAATTCATGCAAACCCATGAATATGGAATAGAGGTTCATTTTCATAATAGGAGCAGTACTGCTCTTGTTTGTGTTAGATATTGGTTACGTGGTTTATCTTAGAGATCATCTAATCGTGAACAATTGAGAATTTCATATGAACAGGAAATAAAACAAATCTGCACCTCATTTATATATTGGTGTAATCTAAAATTAATCAACCTTACCTAAGCGTACTACATGCTAGTTAATCGGCATACTCCGTTGCATATGAGAAGCCCCATGCCGTAGATGCTATCTGCCTATTAAATAAGTAGTGCAGCATGTTGTTGACACTAAAATGAATATGGCGACTAGAGCGTCCATATATGATATTTGCTCTATACATTGTTTAGCCTCATATAGCTGAACTAAATTGATAATTATCACCCTACTCACTGAAAATATAAATTAATCCATACTCTTGCTCGGTTGCACCACAAGCATATGTCATACCACGCACTGCTCTAGGGGCGACAATAACATAGACAGAACAATCTAAATCTAAACTAGTATATCTAAGAGAAATAAGAGATTTGGGAAAGCAGGAAAGGGGGCATTTTTACCTTTGGGGGCAACCGGGCAGTGGAGACGGCGACGCGGGGTCGCTCGACGACGGCGTCGCGGGGCGAGTGGGAGGCTGAGGCCGGAGGGGAGACTGGGCGGAGTTGCGGCGGAGTGGCTGGACCAGCGCCGGCGGGGCGAGTGGGCGGCGGCGGCCGGCGGCTGACCCTGCTCTGTTTCTCTCTGTTTCCCGCACGAGCACGGAGCACGGACGCCGGCGCGGCGAGTGGGGAGGGATTGGGGAGGTCGCCGGCGCGGGGAGAGATTGGGGAGGTCGCCGGCGCGGGGAGGGATTGGGTCGCCGGCGCGGGGAGGGTTGGGTCGCCGCGGCGCGGGTAGGGTTCTGGTTGGGGAATTTTTGGAGTGAAGGCGCGCGAAGCTTTCGGGCCGTTTTTGCTTAGCTAGCCAGGCCTACGCCGACGGCAAAGCCGTCGGCGTATGGTTTTGCTTTTTTTTTTAAAGAAATCAATTAATTTTTTAATTTTTTTTCAATTCTTCTATTATGTTCTATTTTTTTTAAAGAAAGGGGGTAGCCAGTCATTTTTTTTTGACTCACTGGTCCCTTTATCCTTCGGATCAGAGACTACCTCTTCGTTCTAGGATCAGAAAATATCACACCAAACTTGGGTACATAGACGAATGACAACAAACTTGGGTACATAGACGAATGACAACAAACTTGCACTAGTAGGAATGTGCTTATAGCCACCAGTCTACATCTTTATTTAATCCATAATACATCACGAATTATGTAACTAACTTTTGCCGGGTCCTAAGCCGCGAGGTGCTGAGCGGCCGGCGGCTTGCACCCAATGATAAGGAACCATCACTGGGGCAATACTCACATGAGGAGGATCCCTATGAAGTGTATACCACATATTGTCATGCACCGCTTGCGTATCCAACCTAACCAGGTAGCGACGGACGTGCTCGTCCTCCTCTCTGATACGGCGACGCACCTCCACCTCGGGGGCCGGCGGCCTCTGCACCGAGGCTGGCCCACGCGACGGCCACCAAACAAGATCCGGGTCGACGACGTCACCCGGATTCCTCACCATACTACGCGTCCCGGAAGACACCTCCCAGTGCCAGCCCGGCGGAGCCCAGTCCCGGACACTGCCCGTGTCCAACAAATGGCCGGTGGTCATCATCGATTCCCGCCGAGATCTGAAAAAATGAGTGGGTAATTTGATCAAACAACTAAGGTGCGTGCAACCTAGGTACGTAGGGGAGGGAGAGGGCAGCACCTTGGCATGGCGGACGGCACACGCGGTGGTGACGCCACGGGAGAGTGATGAGGGATCAGATATCAGTTTAGATGTGCTATGCCAATGGAGGCCATGACTACATATATATAGTGAGAAATGGGCTTCTGAGCTGTAGTATGCCCAATCAGGAAGAAGCACACGGATCGTGTGTTTCCTTCGTGTGCTTCTGAGCCGTCGGATCAGCGGTGTGTTTCTTTCGAGCGCTGGTGAGCCGTTGGATCAGGAAGAAGCACACGGATCGTGTGTTTCCTTCGTGTGCTTCTGAGCCGTCGGATCAGCCGACGGGTCCTCGGCAAATCATCATTGCGTCACCCTAATCCAGTGGCTGGATTCAACCTACCTGCGGGCTTGTGTTTCCAACAGCGTCGTTGTGTTGTCCTTATTCACCGACCTACAGGAGGTGGCTCCAATGGCTGGCCGGTGAACAAGGACGAACACAATAATGCCAGGGAACATGCCAGCAGGTAGGCTAAATCCAGCCATTGGATTCGGTGGCGAAGGTAGAACAAAACACACGGTTTCTCCTGCAAATCGGCCTTCGATCCACGGAGCGGCAAGACGTCTCTGATGTTCTACAACCGTCCGGCAACACATCTCTGATGATCTGCAACCGTTTGGAACGGTCGCAGGTCATCAGAGACGTCTTGCCGCTGGTTGCCCAAAGATGCCTCTCCGAGTGACGCTGGAATGTTTTGTGTGAATGAGTAACCTGTCTGAGGAGGTGGGCTATATATAGACCTGCCTCTCCGAGTGACTCCCTCCAGCTAGCCAATCAGGAATAAGTACGCGGATCGTGTGTTTTCTTCGAGAGCTTGGGAGCCGTTGGATCAAGCGAAAGAAACACACCGCTGATCGAACGGCTCACAAGCGCTGGAAGGAAACACACGATCCGTGTGCTTCTTCCTGATTGGATCAGGAAGAAGCACACGGATCGTGTGTTTCCTTCGTGTGCTTCTAAGCCGTCGGATCAGCGGTGTGTTTCTTTCGAGCGCTGGTGAGCCGTTGGATCAGGAAGAAGCACACGGATCGTGTGTTTCCTTCGTGTGCTACTGAGCCGTCGGATCAGCGGTGTGTTTCTTTCGAATGCACTGCAGCCCCTGTTGATGGAATTTTTGCTTCTGCATTGATATTAAACAAACCATGCAAATTACAGTGACAACATAAATTACACAGAGAACATTCTTGAACCGCCGATACATAATTGACTAAGAAACAAGTGAACATGCATGTAGAACAAATTACAACAATCATGAACAACTAACAAACTTCTCCACCCTACGCCGTGCGTGTGCTGCCACCCTTGCTCTTTGACGAAGATTATGCCTTCTTGCCTTTGCCCTTGGACGAAGCTTCAGCCTTCTTGCTCTTTGACGAAGATTCTGCCTTCTTGCCTTTGCCCTTGGACGAAGCTTCAGCCTTCTTGCTCAGTGCTTCAACCCTCCTTTCCTTTGACGACGGCATGAAATCGTCGTCATCATCGCTGTCAACTACCCAGAGACAGGAACGACCGTACGAATCACGGTCAGCTTCAGTTCGGTAGAACGGACTATTCGTAACTTTCCTGTCAAACTTATCTGCAAGCCTGAGCATTTCTGCACGAATTTGGAGCGGGGTCCTATACGGAAACCCATCGCGGCATAGCTTCGCCCCGAGTGAAGCGAGATGACTCTCAGTGTGCAAAATTTCTTCAATTGGAACTACCCTACCATCTACCTTCAAATTGCTTGAAAGCCTAGCGAGATGCTCGGATGCGGAAATGTGAAACCCAGACACACACTTCTCGCAAGGACCAATACACACCATGCTTGCGCTCAAGTGAGTACCATGCCTACCTTCGACTGGGTTATATAGAACTACCGGTGGCGGCATTTGGCGGGAAACGGTGGCGGGAACGATAGCGGGAAATATTTGGGCGGGAAAACGGGCATAGCTAGGGAACCCGAATGTTTTGTGTTTTAGCACAAGGTAGAATATATGAGTGAGTAACCTGGGAAACACAACACACGGTTTCCCCTAGCTACAGCCCTACAGTGATTTGAGGGTCACTTCGATCCGGCAAGACATCTCTGATGATTACAACCGTCCGGCAAGACGTCTCTGATGTTCTACAAGCGCTGGGAGGAAACACACGATCCGTGTGCTTCTTCCTGATTGGGCATACTACTAGCCAATCAGGAAGAAGCACACGGATTGTGTGTTTCCTTCGAGAGCTTGGGAGCCGTTGGATCAAACGAAAGAAACACACCGCTGATCCAACGGCTCACAAGCGCTGGGAGGAAACACACGATCCGTGTGCTTCTTCCTGATTGGGCATACTACTAGCCAATCAGGAAGAAGCACACGGATTGTGTGTTTCCTTCGAGAGCTTGGGAGCCGTTGGATCAAGCGGTGTGTTTCTTTCGAGCGATTCTGAGCCCTTGGATCAGGAAGAAGCACACGGATTGTTGTGTTGTTGCTACTACCGATATTTTGTTCTCTGTGTAATTTGAAGAGTACCATGTATCTTCAATTTTCTAATTTGCATTGTTTGTTTAATATCAATGTAATTTATGTTTAATATCCGGTAGTGAGTCTACCCCAAATCAACACCACGAGGCAGGATAAATTGAGCCATATATTTAATTTATGTTTAATATCCTTTGTCTATTCACAAAATTTGAGAAACAATCCTCCACTAGTCGGCTTGAGTAGAACTTTCCCTCACGGTAGAGCTGCAGACCCACAAAACCAAGTTGTTGAACTACTTTTGACACCGAGGAGTCGCTCTTTGGGTCAATAAGAAGACCAAGATGAGAGGATTTCACAACAAAATCTGAAATTTGTTGCTTTAGATTGTTGTCAACCTGCATTTCCACAACAAAATCTGGTTAGCTGATTCTTTGCTCAACATGGTTCTTATAGACATGTGTTTCAGGGCTAGCAAACTGTCATTAGATAGCTGGAGGTTTACTTTCCCGTTGTGTGAATTTGTCAGTTGCTTCTCCACGCTGAAAAGCTCCAAGGCTTCCGCTTTTGCAGCAAGTGACTGAGGGTAATAAATATGCACACAATCTCCATCGAAATCTGCTGACAAAGGAGAGAATATGAATTACAACTACATTAAATATTGCAGCAAGTGACCTAGGTTTTGGTGGTGTTCCGACGCTCCGGGGCCCCGCTTCGGCGAAACCCTAGATCCGCTGGAAAAACCCTAACGTTTTCGTCTACCCCCATAGACGTGCGTCGAAAGGGGGTAGGCCAGTGGACTTTTTTGCTTGGTTGTGTTAGGTTTGGCCATGGGAAGGTGAGAAACCAAAGTCTACCCCAAATCAACACAAGATTCCATCCGGTTCGCCCGAAAGGGGAGTTTTCACCTCTAAGCGCAGGAACTCACTAGAGAGAAAGTGAGGCCGGTGAAGCCGGTCACACCCCGGAGTAGGATATTGCACATTTACAACACACAACACACTTGTATACATGTGGTATGCCACAACCTAGGTTTTGGTGGTGTTCCGACGCTCCGGGGCCCCGCTTCGGCGAAACCCTAAATCCGCTGGAAAAACCCTAATGTGCACGTCTACCCCCATAGACGTGCGTCGAAAGGGGACATCAACTATGTGTTGTAGGTGTATATTACATGTGTTGTTTTTATTTATTTTACATGTATATGTTGTAGGGGATATATACTATGTCGGGAACTTTGACCGTTATTTTATGCGGGTGGGATACCGGAAAACTCAAACCGTTATTTTATGCGGGTGGGATACCGAAATTGGGAGGGAACTTATAGATCCAATTTATGTATAAATTATGCCTACATTAAATATTACGTAGATAAATAAATAAAGAAATATCATATAAAGAAATAAATAAAAAAGGAACAGATATACGCCGACGGCATTGCCGTCGGCGTATGAACCCAGGGAATTCTTCCGTTCCTTCTCCGTCATGGCCGTTGCTACGCCGACGGCCATTTATACGCCGACGGCGCCCGTCGGCCTCTGGATGGCTACGCCGACGGCGCCCTGTACGCCGACGGCCAGTGGCACGGCTGCCCTATCCCTGGTTGTACGCCGACGGCCCCGACATTTGGCCGTCGGCGTACAATCCGGCCGTCGGCGTTTTGGGCGATTCCCGTAGTGTTCAACAATGGCATGACACGGGTGCACGTCGACAATGGTTGATCAGAAATATTATGTTGAGTGTGCATGCTCGTTGTCGAAGCCTCGCCTGAAGGGTTCGCAGCAGAAAACAATAATTTTTCTAACTAGCGTACACAAAAACTTAGCCAGGATCTATTTACTAGTAATGCGGTAACAGGAAGGTTTCGGTAACATACCTCTTGTAGACCGAAAAGCGTTACGTTCGAGAGAACGTTGACGATGTAGTCGAACTTGTAGCCGACCTCAAGGTCACGAAGCCCGGCGTGACGAAGACGAAGGCACGACGATGACGCCCCCGGCGCCGCAAGTGCAGCACCTCCGAGTACTCGCACACGTGTAGAGCTTGACGACGACTCCAGGGAAGGAGGGACGGGAGGAGAGGTGCCACCGGTGGTGGCTATGGTTTCTCCTGTGCCAAATGCAGGAGCGGTACAGGAGTATTTTCTCACTTTCATGTCCTAAAATATGGGGGAGGGTTTTATTTTCCGGCCTCTCCACCACCTAAGCATAACATGCGGGATTTTAATCTTGAATGCGCAAAATGCCTGATCCTCAAGGATCAATTGTATGAGTATTAGTACTTAAAATAAACTAAGATGTAACTCACATCCATGGTGATTTGTACCCAATTGTTGGATTTATACGTCCGCTTGTCTAACCACACTCCCGAGAACGTATCCTATGCACCCATCAAACTGGTACACCCGATGCACCCAATCAATAAATACACGGGAACAAGTTGAAACTAGTTTACCATGTAGAAGTGTACATGAATTATGTCACAAAGTTTTCAAATCAAAATTTGATACACATCAGAAACTAAAATGACAATTTTAGCTACCGTAGAATTAATGGGCTCAATTCATAGCTAAAATTGAAATAAGTACTCCCTGTGTTGCATAATATGCTATGTTTTAGAATATTCCAATACGGAACAAAACGAGTGAACTACCCGCTAAAATATGTCTAGGTACCTACGAATCAGGAAAAAGCTAAAAAGGAACTACAAACGCTTATATTTAGAAACGGAGGGAGTAATATTTATAATGTGATTTGTCACTTTTGATTCTTCAGCTATTGGTAGAATTTGAAATTGAAATTTTGTACCTTGGTAGATATACGTTGTATTTAAATGGTAAACTAGTTTCAAAAAAACATCTACAACGGTTTACTTGTATCTTTTATGTTGGGTGCACAGTTTGATGGGTGCGTGTGTGTGATACGTTCTCTAACGACGTGAGCTGGTCTCACTCCCTTTGATTCTCCCAATAGCCTCCACTACGCCCAAACAAAACGGAGGTAGAGAATCAAGGCGCCCTCGCTGCATCACGAGCTTCTCCCTCGCAGCAGCAACAAAAGGCCAGACGAGTTTGATTAGTTGCATGGCACAACGCAACGCTCCAAAAGGGTCACAAGATGATTCTCTAGCCCAGGACGCAACACGCATATATTCCACCGATCGACGGAAGAGCACCGATGAAAGGGGGAAAGGTAAACAGTTACTCCTCCTAACAACAACCGGTCTAGCGCTAGCATAGCAACCGCACTGCCAGCGCTTCTTCTTGCTCGCTTCCTTCCAGAACCACTAGTACACGTTCCACTCCACTCCACTCCAAGCACAACAATCACCTTGCCCATGGCGACGAAGTGGACGCTTCTATCACGTGGACGCATGGCGGCAGCATGCAAGTTCTCTAGTTAGCAAAAAAATCGCCACATTGCGTCAACTGCATGCATGCATTCAGAATCAGGCTGCGGAGTAAATGGAAGCTCTGAATTCCCGGCGATCGATCTCGAAGGAATTTATGCGTCCCAGACAGACTGGAGATGAACTATAATCGTTGGGAATAGCTCAAGCTAAGCACGCTCGCTCGTGACGCACAGGCCTTAGGGAAGCATTTGTCCGATGCGGTGAAGAAGGGCGGACAGTACTGATGGAACCATCACACGGCATCAATTATCAGCACGGACGCTTGGACCTCATCCAAGTAGTGTAGCATAGCACAGGGAGAGAAGAAGACGATGGCAGACAAGGCCATCCAGACCTTCCATTCCGTGCGACACTGCCGGGTAGAAACAAAGCTGGGCCATGCTGTTCCTCTGAATATCTGTTGATTTTTCAGTAAGCTTCAAAGGCATGAGTTCCGTCGTCGTAGTGGCATTAGAAATGACTTTCCTCGACGTGTTCGTAGATGCCATTCAAACATTATAGCCAAAATGTGATCTCTGGCCATCGACCAGGTCATCCTCGGATGGCCTCGTACCATGAACTTACTTTGCGATGGCTATGAGCTAAATTAATGTTCTCTCGGAGAAAGCAAATTCAAACAAATTGAAGACGAAAAACAACCTCAATTGCAAAGCGCGACCCATTCTTGCTTGAGAACTTTCGAAAAATAAGCATGAATGAGAACTGCAGCTCCGCAAGGATGCATTTCTGACCAAATGTTTACTTGAAGTAGCAGATAAGGAAGTTTAGGGCAGACAAACCTACTGCAGAACAATACAAGAGTTAAAATTCTGCGAGATCTAGGGTACGTGTATCAAACCATAGGCATGAATGAGAAGACAAATCCCAGGAGCCTGCTAAACTGTCCTTTGCATGCCTTGCTCTCCGTCATTACAAAGTTTCAAATCATGCGTTCTAGCACAAATCTCAAGTCTCTGCTCGAATGAAGCAGGATGCCAACAAAAATGACGGCAGAACAGGCCAAATCGGTAAACCTCCAAAAAAAACTCCATATCGATTTATCAAGGAAAATTTTTATGGTTCCGGTTACTTGCCTGGATAACGCCGCTACAAATTGTTCTCAAGACAGAGTAGGCAAAATAAATTGACTTGTACATAAAAAAGAAATACAAGTGCTGCAACTATGCTGTTGGCCACTAGTATGACAGACAGATGATAGGAACTGATCTTATTGATTAGCCTAGACACGGTGAGTCTCTGCGACAGCTTCTGCAGCAAACGCTACAAAACTACCCTATTTCAACGTAGACAGGATCTCCTCCGACGGAATCTCGAGTGTAGCTCCAGCATGTACCTTCTCAGGCTTCACAACTGCAGCACCAAGTAAATGAATTGTCAGAAACAATCAACCCAGCAGCCTGTAATGTCATTATTAAACAAACAAGCAACCTCAATAAGATAAAACATGAAAGTGGAAGAAGTTCCTTAATTCCTTTTAAACATCAAGTATTTGCATCCTTTTGCAATGTCTTAATATCATCGTACCACATACAAACACAGCAGATCAAGGTTTTAAGGCTTGACAAAGTATAATGTTACTGTTAGTTCATCAAAAGACAAAATCTGAAACTAACTGGTGCTAAACAGATGCCCTGAACTGTGAATCTGTCACTTATAGGATTCTCCACACAGGCCAATATTACAACAATACCCACATAAGGGAGTCACAAGCAAATCAATAGTAAAGCCAATACTTGTCTGGAAAGACCAGATTTCCATAATTAGCACCCTGCACAGCCTTGGTGGTTGGCATGAGGTGTAACCTGGAACACTAGCCACGAGATACAACGAGCCGTACTGCTGGATTGCTACAACCAAAATCAGGCAGGGAATACTATGATACTGTAATCCACATTACTGGTGATAACCATGGAACACCATCAATAATTACAACACAAATATTACATTTTCTTTTGGCAGGAGTTATGTAGTTTTGTTGAAAGGACTAATGCTACACCAAACACCTCAATCCACATTCAATTTGGGCCAGCGATAAAAGGCCAATATTGAAAGAAGACACATCTGACTCCTCATCTTCTATCTTACTATAATATGACTATCAGCTTAAAATTTAACATGTCCATACCAGTAAACAGGTACACATAACAGTACTGGCTATAGATCAGCTTTCAACTCGATATTTATGTACACCGTAGAAAAAGTTGTCAACTCATTTTCAAGTATGAGTATATGACTATAAAATGATTCTTTTACATTCATTATGTGTGCTGTATAAGCTGTAACTCCCTTTTTATCATTCAGAGGACAGAAATCTCGATACAGCAATTGTGCTAAAGCTTATACAGATACTCAAATCATTGTGGACCAAAAGAGGGGAGAACACTACTGGATTAAATTTTCTGAGAATACTACTGGATTAAATTTTACAGAAGAAAAAATTGCTGCCTGGCGAGAAGTTGAAAATATATACTAGTGGATTTGTGCTTGTGTAGGAAAATGGTTCCAGTATCTCACCCATACATTGTGCCTTGAGATCTGTGCAGAATCTCTCACAGTATTTACCTTTTTTTGCGGGGAAAACACATTTACTGACAAAAGGGTGAGAGAATTGTGCACAGATCTCATGGTAGAAGAAGGTACACTCTATGGGTGATATAGTGCAAGCACTCTTTGAAACATACAAGTGGAAATGGTTTTTCCTAAAGGACACTTCACCTATTAAGAGGATAACGTTAAACAATGTATTATAGAAAATTCCATGATACCTTTAAAATAAGCTAAAATATTTAATGAACCTATTTTGAGTACCAAACAGAAGACAAAAACTACATATGTCAAATGTTAAGGGTAGAATATTTATCAAGTAACTTGAAGCTTTTTCCATAGTGAAGATATCTGTGCATTTTTAGTTCATCAGTAGCTTCATGAACACTGCACACTGATGACAGTTTTCCTCACTTTGGCCCAATGGTTGAGAACTTTACATAAGTTAAGAAGTATGATACTAACCAATAACCTACAGACAGGAAGCTAGAAAAATTCCCATATTCTTGACCCGATAAACATATAACCACGGCATTCAGTTATAAGAAGGCATAGTACTAAATCAGTTAAAAGTTTTAAGCAGATGGAACAATTTCTCAAGAAAAGAGAAATCTAGGATTTCACTGCCTTAGTTTCCTGTCAATGTGCATTGCAATTCGAGCACTACCGGTGACCAAACCAAGAACTAAATCACTGAAATAGATCAATGGGAAGTGTGCACACTCTTCCACCAACATCAGATGGCACTTGTTCTTGCACCACGTTGGCTCCTAATGTTGGCACTACAGCAAACTTTGCAAACACTAAGCTCAAGCCCTACAGGCTAACACCCTTTATCAAAGACTTCAGGTAGCGTGCTTCTGGTCTAGTTAAACTGGCATTGTATTAATCCACAGTTGTTCCGAATAATTTCCACAGCCTCATTTATAATGACGCTGTTGTAGGCTTGGAGCTAAATTAATCCTTTCACGTAATTAAATAAAACAACCAGTGACATCAATCCATTTGCAATGATTGCAATCCATATTTTTTCTGGCAGTGTAAGCCAACTCAACACATTTCGACCGGCGAAGGCACAATTGATATGTATATCTTTAGTGATAAGATGTGTCATATTGAGATTCTGCCCTCCAACCATCCAAGTGTAAAACTTGATGATAGCAAAGCTTAACTTTGAGTTCTTCTAGGGCTATTATTCAGTTGATACTGGAAATTCTTATTGAGATTGTAGGTGCATCATAAGGTCAACCTCAAAATATGTTACATTGGTTTCAATCTAGCATTCAGCCAGGCATGAACCTGAAAACCCAGCAGTTGACAAGGGCAGGCCCAATCCAACCAGCGAAACCCCATGTGACTGTAGTCAGTAAAGTAATGTCAGTGCCTAGACATATTTGGTGACATGTTAGCCTGAAAATTTCTGTTGTTCCCGTCTAATGGTACTTCTGAAGAGTGCAATTACTGTTAAGAGCTCCTGAAGATCGAGTTCCAGCGCAAAACCAGCAACTCCTGTCTGCGCCTAAATACTTTTAGTTCGACTAAATATTTGTTACATTTCCATGGTAAATCAGCTACTCCCTCCGTTCCAAAATAGTTGACTCAGATTTATCTAAATGCGGGATGTATTTAGACATGTTTTAATGTGTACATACATCCTCATTTACACAAAGTTGAGACAAGTATTTTGGAACGGAGGGAGTACACGTTTTCAAAAGTATCATCTCTAATTATCTTATGTCTTTTCCAAGACTAACAGTTCCCATATAAGGGAATTGCTCCATGTGGAGCAGAGCCAGTGCAGTTTAACTGCTTTAGTAAATTCAAATGTTAGAAACTTAGAATAGCCACTATGTAACTGCCTGAAGCACTCTTAATTCATCAAGTACTGCAGTTATCTTAGGATCAGAATATCCATCGGGCCAATTAGCAAAAGCTCCTACGATCCCACCATCTTTAACTCCAAAATTGATCCTCCTCCTTGTTCTCTAAAATAGATCCTCCTCACATAAAGCAAAGCAGCGACTACTTCGAAGATGAATACCTCAATGAAATCTAACAGAACCCTAAGATCCCAAACAGAAAGCAAGCATAACAATCCAAGAGAGTGGCGGCCGTTGGTATCGGATAGCGGTGGTATTACCGAAAGATCCGGAGGGTGCGCGCTGAGCCTGGACGATCATGTTGGTGATGAAGTGCGCGGCCTCGCGGGCGTCGGAGAGGGCGCGGACGGCATCCTCGGATCCCGGGGCGAGGCTGCGGTGCTCCTCGAAGCGGCGCCGGATCTCTACCGCGGACTCCGTGAGCATCAGCTGGTCGCCCGTGAACGTCCGCCGCGCCGCCCGCAGCACCGCCCGGTACGCCGCCAGCCCCTCCGCCGCCGCCATTTTCGGAGGAGAAGATGCCTTGGGTGTCGTGGTGGCACAAGAGTCGGCAAATGCTTTGACCATCCACGCCGACTAGCGTTTAAACTTTAAACCTAAACTTAATTAAACTTCAAAAAAGGTGTATGGTTACATGTGTAAACATGGCTCCTGTTTAAAAGCCAAAATGTACTCCCTCTACCCCAAAATTACCGCGTTTTGGATTTATTCAAAGTCAAAGTTAACAAACTTTGATTAAGCATATAAGAAAAAATATCAATATTTATAATACAAAATAGTATTATTATAATCACCATAAAATATATAATAGTATCATATATATTTCATATTATAGATGTTAATATATTTGGTCAAATTTTAAAAAGTTTGATCTTGACCAAACCCAAAACGTAAGGTAATTTAGAACAGAGCGAGTATTGTGTTAATAGTTCTGAACAGAAGAGAACACTTCCTCAATGAATGATTCTGTTACATCGCATAAAAACTCCTATGAAATACGAAATATATAGAATTAATGCACCATGTATCTACCATTAACCCAAAAATTCGGAGACAAATCAACCCACGGCAATGCCAAAAGAAAGACAATCTAGTGACCTATGGTCTGAAATTTCCCCTAAAATAATTGTATGGTCCGAAACTAATACCTCAAGTTGAGGTTGAGTTAGTCATCCCTCATAGCTAGATTTCTCCTTTTTTTCCCACTCTGTGGGTACAATTTGGAATTTATGTGGCATGTTATAGTGATATTGTATCTTTGTTCCCAATTTGAATTAGTCATCACTCATAGCCAGATTTTCCTTTTCTTCTTGTTTCTCAGTGTGTGGGTAGAAGTTGGATACAACTTTATGTGGAATGCTATATTGATACTGTGTCTTTGTTCTCTAAGAAAATTCAGAAAAAACTGAAAACCTATATAGAAAGCAAATCAGAGACAGCTGAACCCAGATGCACTAGATATGCTCTCGGACGAACCTTCACATGTTGAAATGCAGAATCACTCCAATTGTGGCATCAAAATTTCAGGATTTCTAGAAGTACTGTTAAGAGCAATAGTAGTATGCACTATAGGATATGCATGCATACTGGCTGTTAGGGTGATCAAAGTGTAAAATGTGCAACTGATCACTCCCTAAGTCCCTATTAAGTAGAGGAGCAACATTTGTGTCCCAAAACAGACCAGATCTGGATCTCCGGCAAATCAACAACTCAACAGCACAAGCATCAAGCTCGCCAAAGTGATACCAGGCGTTTCAACATTGATATTTCGCATTGCAAGGGTTTACAGTTCAGTAAGAACAGCAGCTACAGCCAATCCAGAGACTTTCACCTCCACAGTTTAGTTTCGGGCAGTACAACGAACAGCCTCGTGATAGCTAACTAACTTTCAAAGTCGTATATGTACAAAAATTTGCACTCAGCATCTGGAGGTGGGCGTAAAACGACAGTATGTACAAAATTTGGCACTTGCGTGTACATGATAATTGCTTCAGAAAAATAACAGGCTGCATGAACTAAAGCCTTGCCCGGTTATGCCGTCAGGCACTCCAGCTCTTTGTGTAGCAGCCAATTTACTCATTCATGACATCATGCACTCAAATTCTTCATGCAAATGTTAAAAAAGGTAGGGCACCATACATAATAGAAACTATATTGCTCATCCTTCTCCAGAAAATCTTGGCGTGTTACAACCTGCATTAATCAACCAAGTTGCATCAGAACACCAAACAAAGACCTATGTGATATGAACAAATATTCAAGTTCCAGATGAGGGCAAGTTTAGTTGCTTGTGAAATATCACATTAGAGATGACTAAGTCCTAAATAAAATGATCAATACATAGTACCCCAAATGAGTTGATCACATAAGCTAACTAAAAATCGCTAAGGTTTCAAAATTTGCATCCAGTTCTTTGCACCAATTTGAGAGATCCTTTTGAATTTCCTTCGGACTATTTATTGCCTAATGACTGAAACATCGTGTCATAAATAGCACATAATTTACCATTATGTGAGTGATGGAGATACTGAATGCCCTTACTGAGAAATGAGGAAATGGCAACTTGAACTTAAGAAATCAGAATATACATGCTAAAACGGTACAACTATATAGTTTGTATCCAAATTAACATAGGAAAGTTATATATGATACCTTTAAAGAGAGTGAAATTCTGCCAAGAATGAGAAGGGGAGAACAAATAATCACCATGTGGACACTATTATGGTACAGCAAGGCTCCGTAGCTTGTCACAGTGAGGTGTAGGGTAGTCCTTGGCCCATTTACGCCGGTGGAGTTCCACACGGCAGTTTCTTCCTAGCATATTCTTATAATCTCTGAAAACCTGTTCCTCGAGGTTATCTCTAGAAGCACTTCCTTGTGGAAACTGCAGATCAAAATCTTGTTTGCTGACAAAGTACTCCACCCCATGCTTCTGGGTGACTTTTGACATGGGATAGTTGTATGTCTTCTGCAGGGAATACTCAGGCTGCCATACTGGGATGAATGCAAACAAAACAAAAAGTAATATCACTGCAAAGTGCATCAGTACTGTTAAATTTATGACTGACCCACCCTGTACTGGATGCTCCCTTCTCTGTTGCTCCTGCCTACTTGTTCCTCTTGCTCTGTACGCATTATGAGTACGGAACGAATTATCATGAGTACCATAGAAGAAAGATCTGAATATCTCATCCGGATCCAAATCTTCTTCATAGTTATAGAAGCTATTTCTTGTTTGCCTTCTCCTAGGAGTTCTCTGCCTCATGACATTGGAATATTGGTCATTAAACTCATGACCCTCAAGGGCGCCTGTCTGATCATAGGTCCTCCGTGACTGATCATTACCTAGACACTTGAAAGCCTTGCTGACTATCTTGAATGCGTCTTCTGCCCCAGGAGCCTTGTTCTTGTCAGGATGAATTTTCAGAGATAACCTCCTGTAGGCCTTCCTAATCTCCTCTAAAGAGCAACTCCTCTCCACTCCAAGAATTGCATAGTAGTCCTTGTTCTTCCTGATATCACGGACCACTCTAACATTCTCCTCGGTGTAACCCTTGTCAACACTAGAAGGACCACATTCTTGTTGTGTTTTCAGGTTTTCACGAACTTGGCCTCTTTTGTTCTTGCCTTGGTAAGAAGTACCATTCAGGGGATCAAACTTCTTGGTTGTGGTCAATAGATCAGCAATCGGAAGGCTAGGGTCCAATCTTTGGGCAATTTGAATGAATTTGTCTGCCCTCTTTCTATCTCCAGATGCAACTGCAGCTTGTGCAAGCTTGACAGACCTCAAGGCCTCATCTTTGTTCCCCTCCATGACTTCAGTCAATTGTCCACGGCTGGATCAAATATAGGTACGGTGCTAAAATTGATACCCTGTGAAACAAGAGTAGATCACAACTTTGTATCAGCAGATTTTAGAAGTTCTGAGTGTTAATTACTCAAAAGATGATAAATTGTAATAAATGGTATATAATTTCAAGATATAGATCAGTATCAGAAATCAGTTGATGCAAACACATAGCCCAACTAAGAACTAAGAACCTCCCAGGATCATACAAAATTAGGAACTTCGGTAAAATACCAGATTATTAGCACAGCTAGATAATACCAAAACTAAAAAAATTGCCGTGGTCATCAACATACAAACCACATAAAACGAGGGAAAAATCGCGATTAAACAGCTTTAGCATGGACGAACTAAATGATCAAACTAAATGCGATAAACAGATTTAGCATGGACGAACTAAACAGATTTATGCCTAAATAGCACTGACCCAACACAAAATGGTGGAAGGAATCAAACAAGCAACGGACACAGTACAAAGCTCAACCTAAGCAATTACTTCTCTTATCAATGCTCTGTGCCCACAATTCATCCGCGATGCTTTGCATCCTTTTTTTTTCCTGTTTCCCATCGTAACACTTCTAATATCAACGAAATTAGCAGCTCTCCTGCTATGTTCGAAAAAATAGATACTTCTATTCAACAACTCAAGAAATCAGCAAGCAATTGGGTCGAGAAGGTCCAAACCTTCCATAAGTACAGCTCTGCTGCCCGAAAATGTAAGCACGCTCACAAACGATATTTTTGTGCTACAATTTGCGCCACAAAACTACTCTCTTCGGCGACAGAAACTACTAAACTTGCAACACAAAATAATCAATTCCTGCCTGCAGCTACCTGCAAACCGATCGAAATTAGCCACGGACTAGAGAAAGTAAGATCCTAACTAAATAAGATTCACGCGAATAAGAACCAGTTGATCTCCACCTACAGCCACCTGCAAACCCTAGAATCCGTAGCTTCGCAATCAGGGCGAGCAGACAAGCCCAAGTTAGGGCGAATCACAGTCTCTCCGCGACAGGATCGAGGAAAATTAAACAGAGTTGAGAGCTCGGAGTAATCCGAGAGCGATCTACCGGAAAAAGAGAGAGAAGCCGGCGCGGCGAAAAGACAGCCACCAGAACCACCACCAGCAGCACCGTCGACAGGGGACGGGGCTTGCCTGCTCCCCCGTTGTGCTCCCATCTGTGCGCCCGCGTACGTGGCATTCATCGGACGGTTCACCCATGCGGCAGCTTTTTAACCCAAAATAATTCAGAAAGAACTACCGAACGCAATATGAATCGATTCGTACGAGCGCCCCGTAGTATTACTCGCCTGGTATCTTCTCTTATCGGAAGTTCGGAACTCGGAATTCTGAGCACTGGAAGGTGGAGGGGATAAGGTAGCCGCGGTGACCTCCGCCGGCCCGTTTTTGCCAGTCCCCTTTCTCACTCGCACGCCTCGCGACTCCACTCGCCGGACGCGAAGCTGGGTGACAGATCGAGCAAGGCAGAGTCCGGACCTGGAGGAGGTGAATCTTGTGTGGGCGCAGCTGCCGGCCGGCGAGAGCACGGAAGCTCGGACTTGGAGGAGGTAAATCCTGAGTGGGCGGCGCAGATGCTGCGACCGGCTCGATCTCGGAAGCAAAGTTGTGGAGGCGGCAAATCCTGGGTGGCGCAGCCACTTACTCCGGCTCGACGGCGGCAGTCCGGCTGCCCGAAGCTGAGCGCAACGCGCATGGGAAAGCCTACAGTTAGTTTATGTTTTAGCGCCAGAAGGAGACGCGTTCAGTTTTTGTTATGTCCTAATATTACGGGAGGAATTAGTATTTGCCTTATACGATTTGATTTGGTCGTTGAAAATAACGCTGGAGGCTAGAAACAAGGAGAAGCGTTCGATGCTGGCGGCGCACGGATGGGAGCACAACGGGGGAGCAGGCAAGCCCCGTCCGTCGACAGGAGACCAGGAGAGGAAGAAGAGGATGGGCGGAAGCACTCTTCCGCGGAGCCCCTCGTGTTTTCCGCCTTTCACGATCTTGACCATTGAGCCGACTGCGTAGGTTCTGGCCTCTGGGCCCCAAAGCCCAACCAGGCAAGAATATCCAGCGGCTGGGTTACGCGGCACGAATCTTAAAGCACGCGAACCCCCTCTCTCATATCGGCCGCCGCTCCCCTCCGAAGCTTCTCGATCCCCCTAGAACGCACTTCCGTTCTGTCCTCGTCGTCTCCCTCGCCGCGGCCGCGGAATCGCTCGCAATCGCAGCACAGGTGAGTCGAAATCTCGTTCTCTTCTCCCGTTCTAATCCCAGCATAAGGTTCCTGATCCCGCCTGATGTTTTCCTCTCCGCGCCCGATAACCGTGTCGGGTTTTGCTTGGATTGGTTTAGAAGGCCCTGTTTTTTGGGTCAAGTTTCGTTCGCTTTTAGCGGTAGAGTTGTTGTGTTCGCGGCCGTCGGAATCACTGGATCTGGCCTTCTGTAGTTTCTTTTTCGAGCAGCCAGGAGTCCGGGATTGCTGTCTATTCAGTTCTCTCGGATAAGAGATAATATGTACTACGTACAGAGGCGTGGCTTGTTTGTTTAGGGAATTTGTTCCTCTTAATTGATTTTCGAACTTGGATTGCTGCTTAAGCTGATTGATTTTCCACCCGAATTTGCTTATGTTTATGCCAGCCATTTGCTGACTCGATTTTTTACCTTGTTGCAGAAGGATGAACCGGCGTAACAGCTGCACCATCTACGTGGGCAACCTCCCCGAGGACATCCGCGAGAGGGAAATCGAGGATATCTTCTACAAGGTAGGTTTTGAATTGTTTTGGGTTTTATTTACCCGTTTGCTTCTGTCTGTTGAGAAAGCGCCACTTCAGCGGGAAGGTTGTCTGATATATCAGCTAAAATTGTAATTGGCATTAGCAGCGGGGAGGTTAATTGTTTTTGTTGGAAATATGAACTGATGTATTGAGTGTTGTTAAAGTAAAAGGCATATCTGGGGATTTTCATTTTTCTTGTAAGAAGAATTGTTGTGAACTATGTGGTTGTCAACAAGATAATTTTCTATTGTAACGCCATTTGACATATAATCTCACTGTTTCACTGTGATATAATCAAAATGTGTCCCTGTCCTGTGTGAATGCCCTCTTTGCTGATGCTAGAGGATTTGCACAAGGCAAGCATTAGGAGTCGCCTTGCTATTTTTTTCTGTTTAGTTGAGCATTCCTGCATGTAATATAATTTTCTGTCACTTGGTTTCTGCAGTATGGCCCTATCTTGGATATCGACTTGAAAATTCCTCCAAGGCCCCCTATTTATGCTTTTGTTGAGGTAATGTGCTGCGGTCATGGTTTTATAAGAATATTATGTTACTTGCTCGATCTCTGTTCAGATTTTGCTCGATAATGTAAGGGTTGTCTGGATGACAAATTTGAGCGAGGTTATTTTAAAATATATTTTGATAAGGTAATTTTAGCAAATTAGATCTTTCGAGTCGCGGTCTCCTCACATTGCACTTCGTGAGGGTAAGGCTTGCCACTGACACCTTTCCCCAGACCCCGCACAGTGCGGGAGCTCTCAGCACTGGGTACGTCCTTTTTAGATCTTTCTTGTAGGTTGTTTTGCTTGTAGTATTACATAAAAAAATGGCATAGATTGGGTCAATATTTTCCCTCGAGTTATGTCAAGCCTGTCACAATTTTTCATCAAATATTGACACATCTGAGGTCATGCAATCATGCCCATATCACATGTCACATTGGCGTACGGGACCATTGGGAAAGCACCACTACCAGCGACGGGCGATGAGGACATAGTTACGAAAGATTGATGGTTTTATGACATAGTTACGGGCGGTGAGGACATAGTTATGAAAGACATAGTTACTAAATCTTGTTGAACAACATAAGTACCTGGATTTGGCTTTAGCCGCGCTCAATGAAGTGTTGTTGGCAGCTCTCACCTGGATGCACCAGCACCTGCTTGAGGTATGCAATCACAATTCCATAAATGCACCACAATGTTAACAAACCAGGAATATAAAGCATTGCTTATGCCGGTCCCAGACCTTAAAATTCTATGCTCTCTAAGCCCCTAATCAAGCTCCCAAAATCCAAATGTAGCAAACCATATATGTTGTGTAATTAACGCTTTTAATCCCCCGGTTTTCTATACACAACATAAACTCTACTGTGAACACAAGCGCATGGCAGAAAAGAGGCTAATCCGAATATTTGTGAAGCCAACCTTCATCCTTTTGGTGTGATACAAACAGCAGTGCTGCAGGGGTACAAGAGTCACCTGGATGGCTGCTTCATCTTGTAGTGACATAGTAGTATATAATAGAACCAGAAACTTGCAGTGGCACTTTTTGAACCAAATATCTTTTAATGGTATGAACCTAATTTTCCTAGATTTAATCATATTGTACATTTGTATTTGGAGCGCAATAGTCCATAAATTTCTAGCTCTGTACTCTCTAAACTCTTACAACAAAATCATGTTGTCCTAAGACTAAAAAACTGGGTTCTTATGTAAATTCAGTTACACGGTTGTTTCTTCTTTTCTGAGGATAGTCCAAAACCCTCATTGGCGCATCGTGCAAAACATAACGCCTTCCAGTATACAAAATCTAACCAATGGAATATATCAGTTTTTTTCTGAATGGTCTATTAAAATATACTCCACGCGATGCTGGATATCAATGGAGTACTTCCTAAATCAGTATAAAACTAATCTTCTGGATATCACCTCAGAATCTAATACCAAAGTGTGGCGTGTTGCAGTTTGAAGACCCACGCGATGCTGATGATGCAATTTATGGCCGTGATGGATATGACTTTGCTGGCTACAGGTTGCGGGTAGGTGGATCTTGTATGTGTACACCTTCTCCTCTTTTTAGATCTTTCTTATGAATTTTACATTTTGTGCACTATCCAGGTGGAGTTAGCTCACGGTGGAAGAGGAACTTCTTATGATCGATCAAGCAGCTATAGTAGTTCTGGACGCCGTGGTGGTGCAGCTAGACGCTCTGATTACCGCGGTTTGTATTCTAATTTAAGCTTCACAATTTTGTTCGTGAGATCTCCCTGTTCTTATTATCTCTTTCATGGATTACAGTTATGGTTACGGGATTACCTTCTTCAGCATCATGGCAAGATCTCAAGGTTTGTATGTGAACATAAGGCTCTCTGAAGTTCATGCTTCATGAATCTTAAATTTACTTTCATTGTTTCAGGATCATATGCGGCGAGCGGGTGATGTATCTTTCTCTGATGTTTATCGTGAGGCTGGAGGTTAGTAATGGACACCTTTCGGTTCGTCTGTTGTCCCTTATGAGTGTTGGTATGAATGTGGAGCTAGTTGTTTAGATAATATGACCTTCATACTTCATTCAAACCATGTTTTTTTTATAGAAATCTCAGTTATTACTATTTTCTTTACTTGTTGCAGCAACTATTGGAATAGTTGAGTATACCAACTATGAAGATATGAAACATGCGGTAAGTTTAAATGTGTCTGCTCTGTTTTCTTATAGATGATTGGTTTAGTAACTGACAAAGAGATATGCTAAAACACTGCTCCATAATCATGCATGCCCATGAACATATATGCTTACTAGTTTTATCTTTCAGATAAGGAAGCTTGATGATTCAGAGTTCCGTAATGCGTTTGCACGAGCATATATCAGGGTATGGTTGTCTTCTATTCTCCCCATTTTTAGCCATATTGGAATGATATATCTACATGTTTGTCCCACCTCACTGAATTGAAGATATACATGCTCTAATCAACTTGTGCTGCTGATAGGTGAGGGAGTACGATACTAAGCGTAGCCGCTCTTACTCGAGAAGCAGAAGCCCCAGCTGCTCTTACTCAAGAAGCAGAAGCCCCAGTTATAGCAGGAGCAAGAGTCCAAGGTATGGATTAGTTTCTTCATACTCAAATCAGTTCATGATGGTAGCTTAGATCTTAACTTTAAACACATGTACAGATCTAGATCTGCTTCTCGGTCTCCGTCACCTGTTAAAGCAAGGTATGACCAGTTTCATTCCGGTAGGGACTGTATTGAAGTTGACAACAATAGCTATCGGCATCTTTGGTACTAAGGAAATGGCGCTGTCAGGTTCTTACTGTCGTTTGTTCAGCAAGTATTTTGGATGATGTGATGAGCTTATGTGGTCCCAAATAAGGAACTGGAAGGAAAAGGGTTATTAACAAGAAATAAAGATGACTCGCAAAATAAAAACAACAAATAAAAATGACATGTAATGTTTTGGCTTTTAGAATTCCCTTTTGGTTCGCTTCGTGACTTATGTTTGCTGATGCATTGTTTTTCCTAACACGGCCTTTTGAGATGGCAACTGGAGTACAACCAGCGATAGGAGGGCTGGCACTAAGCATATGTCCTATGGATTTTTGGTATATTCGTATTACTGTTGACTTGAGCACTTCTATTTTCGAATATATTCTCAAAGAGTTTTACCTTGTTAGATCAAAGCCATCAATCCATAGTGACTGCATTTTCCCTTTAAACACATGTACTTTACTTTTTTTAAACTAAAGGCTTCCAAATTTATTTTTTTGTAACCGAGTCATGAACTGTGGAGTACGGCTGTACGGGTGAGAATCTGCCAAGATGCTCGACCAGATATTTCCTGTACATTCTATTGCTCTCATCTGCAAATGCATTGCGATCAAACCATATGAATGCAACATTACTGAGTCACAATTTCTCGGTTTTGGGAATATTTTGCAGATCATCATCAAGATCCTTATCACCTGCTACTGTAAGTCTTTCAGACAAGTAAATCATTGTATTCAATAATTCTTTTCATATAGTGACGCGAGTTTGTTGCAGCCCCCTCGTGACAAGTCTGTGAGCAAGAGCCCCACCAGGAGCAGAAGTTTATCCCCATCTCGGTCTCCTGTATGCACTGAACTTATTTCGTCGCTCATAAAAAATATTATAATCTTATAGAAACGTAGTGATTTAATCCCTTACTTGCAGGCGAAATCTGACTGATCTCAAATGCGGTGAAGCCTAAAAAAACATATCAGGATTTATGGGATTAAGAGAAGATAAGGGTTATGACTGTTCCAAGAAACAGCATTGCTATTCCTGGAAAAGAAAACAAGTTTTCAGCCTTGTGATTCCACATCAATATGGTTGTTTAGAGTATGTTTTACTTTGGCACTTGGCAGTTGCTAGAATACAAAATTGTTATTTAACTCATGGCTTGTAACTTTATTCTGTGGTTTCTTGTCACAAATTTCTATGCTACAGCAGAGTTTATATGAGTTAAGTGATCGACTTCAATTTTCTTTGCACTTAGCTGTGTTGGTTCTCTATCTCATATCTTTGGTGCAAGAAATGTGGTAATAACTGGCTGCATTGGTCTATGATTGCTGCGTTCTGGACCATTGATTGTGCAACCGCGTTGGTATGTGCTGTTGTGGCCTTTATGGGCATAATACTGCTTGCCTGGGTTGTTGCTATCTGGTTCCATGATCTGTGTTCCCTTTGGGTGCTCCAATGGGTGTGTGGTTCGTTTCTGCCTGCCTGGATGTTGTTCCCCGTGAAGAGAAGAAAGGAATGTATGTTGATCACATGTACCTCTCGGTTGCATTCGAGTAATTGCCCTAGATGGCTGTGGGAGAAGATTGGAAAGTTAGCCCATGCATGATCGTGCGACTTGGGTTGGCTCCGTGTCTCCGTCTAGACTCGATGTGCATGACAAGACAAGATGAATGTACCTGCTGATTTTCCAGGGTTTCCCTTTTTAGTCGGGATTCTGTATTCCCTAGCGCACAATCAGATTCAGATACCCATAGGTTTTCAGAAACAGTTCGGCCCTGTCAAGTAAGAGGGGTAACGTAACACGCAGGTTCACCTGGTGGTTCTTTGTGCTCGGTTGCTGTCGACAGCCACATGGAGTGTTGCGAAGAGGCGTGTCTCTTCTCTTCATGTGCTCTGTGCTTTTCCTGGAATGGTTAGACTTTAGATCTCCAGTTGTCATCAACCGATCAACTACTTTGTGATTATGTGCCTTGCATTATTCTTCGATGAAAATCATAATACTGAAAGGCTCTATGCAACTAAAAATGCTTGGAGGAACCTAAGAGTAGCAAAATCCACCAAGTACAGACGGGAGAATCAAATTGTTGGTGTAACGAGGGGTGGATCCGAGTTTTCAGTTACTTACTAGTATTTGACTAATCCTACATCTATTCTTGGCTAAATGTGAAATCCACAACAGCCCAATATCTATTCTTGGCTAAATGTGAAATCCACAACAACCCAATAGTAAGCTTGTCACCCCCACTGATCTGATACTAGATCCGCCACTGGGTTATATAAGGGGGGGGGGGGGCAAAATCCAACAGTTGTGATGCTAAAATGCACTACCCGGATATATCCGGTGGTCGACGCTGGAACATTCTGGCATCATCCGGCTATAATCTGGGCATGCCCAAGCGAAAACCTTCTATGGGGCTATTCTTCCCCTTTCTCTCTCTTCTCTCCCTCCTTGAGAGTCTCCCGTGCCGCACCGGCTCCTCTCTCCCTCACCTCCGGCGGCTCTGCCGTCCGGAGAGGGTGGGGGGGAGGAGGCCGGCCTCTCCTCTGTGTATATAGTAGTTTTAGTAGGCTAGCTTTGGCTGCTTCTTCCCATGTGGAGTGTGGTGTTTTGCCGTTGGGGATGTTGTTGCTGGAGCTTTCGAGCTGCTCCCGGCAGCCGGCGGCAGTGATCTTCATGTCCATGATGCCCTGGAGGTCGGGGCCAGAGATGGGTGATGGAGGTCCCGTGGTCTACCCACGCAATAAGCTCGTGCCTGACCCAGATCTGGCGGGTTTGACCGCCGTTTTGGCCTCTCTGCTGTGTCCTCGAGATGAGGATGGGGTTGAGGCCGGCGGTGCGTCGACGTTGCTTCATTCTGGGCGTCAGGGGTGCCGATTCTAGCTTCTTTTGAGCTATGCTTGGAGCGGCCGGTCGATTCCTTTTCTGCTGTTCCATGGTGGAACGTGACGAAGAGGATTGATGTCGGCATCGGCATCGTCTTCAACTCTTCATCTCGTCCGGGTGAGTCTCTCTGCCTCTGTCTCTGGCTGTCCGAGGTGGCAAAGGGAGAAGGAGGTGGAGGTGCTCGCTCTGTTTTTGGATGCCGTGGTGGTGGTGGTGGTTCTCTGTGGCGTCTTTGCTCCGGCCGGCCGTGGCGGCGAGGGGAGTGGTCGCCTGGAGGACGGGTGTGCTGGGTGGCTGGTCTGGCTGATGCGGTGTCGGCGGGAAGAGTGGTGGTTCGTGGAAGCAGGTGCTACGGCTGTGCTCGTTCAGCGTTCTGGGTGTTCGTCGCGTCGCGGAGGCCGGTTCTGCAGCCTGCTACAATGGTGGAGGTGCTTGCTTTCCCGGGAATGGCGGTACGGCGACTCCGGCGGAGGCTAGATGTTTGGGGTGTGGGGTGGATCCGTTCGTGACCTTTCCTGTTTGTCTGAGGTGTTTTGTGCAAGTATCTGGGTCTGGTTGTAATTCTTGGTTCTCTCTGGACCTGGTTGTACTTTGCTCTGAGCTCCTTAATATAAGTGGCGGATCCTGTTCAAAAAAAAAAAAACCTTCTATGGGACGTGTGCTACCACCGGACCAAAGCCAAGCGAGCCGGACAAGTCCGGCAGCCGGATCCAGGCATGAGCCGAAACATTCGGTTATCCGGAATATCCGGGTTATCCGAATGGGGGGCGCGTTGGAGTAATGTTTCGGATATACTCACTTTTGAGCAAATTTGAGACACTTATTTTAGGACAGAGGGAGTATAAAGAATAAGCATAGAAAGTGTAGGATTACCCTGGTACTCTTGAATCCTATAGTATTACTCAATATATTAAGGGGCGATACTTTCTCGCCCTCACAGCCCTCCGGGGGCTGTTCATGGAACAGTGAGTACTGTTCCATGAACAGTACGCACAGTTGTACACTGTTCACATGAACAGTACCGTTTCTTTTTACCTTTTTTTGTGATTACTCAATATATTAAGGGGCGACACTTTCTCGCCCTCACAGCCCTCCGGGTACTGTTCATGGAATTCTTTTTTCCTTTTTTTTGTGAATTTTTTTTTGCTTTTTGTTTCTAAAAATTACATACACGAAATATATGCGCGTCAACGAGTAGGTTCCACCTCCCGTGAACAGTTTTAGATTTTGTCGACTCTAACTTCTCAATTTTTTGATCCAAATTCACACAAACATTTCACGAATTTTGTTAATTTTTTTTGCAGAAAAATCCCCAAGTTTACCAAAAACTTATATACATGAATATATGCGCGTCGACGGGTAGGTTCCACCCCCGTCATTGCTTTCGAGTTTTGTCGATTCTAACTGCTCAATTTTTTTATTCAAATTCGCACAAACGTTTCACGAATTTTGTCAATTTTTCTTGCAGAAAAATCCCCGCGTTCTCCACAAATTCTTCCCTCACGCTGCCATGTCACCGAACACTGTAGATGTCTACAGTACCGCGCTTCTACAATGTCGCTTTTTAAAAAAAAATCAGATAATTGAAGTATTTCTACAAATACCCATACCTGTCAGAAAAATATGGAAAATACATCAAAATGCTCAGAAAAATAAATGCTTACTATTTACGGCAAAAAACAAACATGTTTAGATATTTTGAGTTGGTGAATATTTGTACATAAAAAACAAATGCACTTCCTCTAATTATATGGAGTTAAATTCATTAAATGCTCACATAGTGTAGTTCCTCTAATTATGAATTTAAATTGAACATTTCAATTTGGTAAATATTTGGATGTAATCTATATGAACTTTCCCTAAATATGAAATTCAATTTGACAAATGTACATCAAACATGTTTAAATATTCTGAATTGGTAAATATTTGGACAAAAAAAACAAAATGCAATTCCTCTAATTATATGAAGTCATCAAAATGCTAAGAAAAATAAATGCTAACTATTTATGCAAAAAACAAACATGATTGCATATTTTGAATTGGTGAATATTTTGATAAAAAACAAATGTACTTCCTCTAATTATGTGGAATCTAATTTATTAAATATTTAAATATTTTGAGTTGGTGAATATTTAGACAAGAAAACAAATGCACTTCCTCTAATTATGGACTTAAATTGAACATTTCAATTTGGTAAATATTTGGATGTAATCTAGATGAACTTTCTCTAAATATGGAATTCAATTCAATAAATGTGCGTTTCCACTCATTATGGTCTTAAATTAGATATTACTGAAAAAAAAATAGAAACATATTTAAACATTTCAATTTGCTAAAAAAAATGGATACACCCTAAAATATATCAACATGCTCACAAAAAATATATGCTAACTATTTATGGCATAATGCAAACATATTTGAACATTCAATTTGGTTAATATTTAGATACAAACTAAATGAACTTTATCTAAATATGGAGTTAAAACTAATAAATGCTCATATCATGCATTCTCTAACTACGGAGTTAAATTAAAAATTTATGTCAAAATACAAGCATATTTGAACATTTTAATTTACTAACTATTTGAACATACTCTATACGAAAAATTCCAACGGATTTCAACATTTTGAATGGCACGCCGCACCAAATTCCACTAGTTTTTATCAGAACTACTTCCATGTACCATTTTGTTAACGTAGAAAGTAGCCATAACTGATAACACGATATCGTAGGTAGGAAGCGACAAGTCTCTGTTGGGAGATTTGTGTTGAGGATAGAAGTCTCTATGAAGAATGTTGAGCCCCTCGTTTTTTCTGGAATAAAATATGTAGTTTGGAGAGGTTGATACATGGGCAGATGGTGACCGCTCATCATTCGCGACACAAGTGAACACTAGGCGCTGCCTCCATCCACTCGTTGCCATTGCAGGCAAGAATTTAATACCAAGGAGAAAGCATCATCTATCACCACCACACAAAAACCAACGCCCAACCAAAAGTTAAATCAAAATTTCCCACCGAACGGTCAGCAAACACGAGCGCACCAAGAAACCAGGAGCACGACGCGACGCGGCGCGGGCCACAGCCAGCCATGAGCTCGTCGGGACAGGACGGGATCGTCAAGCGGGTGAGGGAAGGCAAGGAGGCGGCGGCGCGGGAGGAGCCTTCTGCGCTGGCGGCGCTGGCGGACGACGTGCTGCTGCAGATCCTGGGGCGGCTGGAGGAGGACCCGCGCGACTGGGCGCGGGCGTCCTGCGCGTCCCCGCGCCTCGCCGCGCTCCTCCGGGGCGCCTGCTTCCCGCCGCGCCTCTCGCGGGCGCTCCCCGCCGAGCTCCTCCCGGCGCCGTCAGCGGACGGCGCGCCCGCCGCGTGGGCCGCGCTCCACAAGATGTCCGTCTGCTGCCCCGGCCTCCAACGCGCCGGGATCCTCCTCGAGCCCTCCGACGACTTCGGCCTCGAGCTCGACATCGGGCCCGACCTCTCCGTCCCGGCCACCTCCGAGTCAAGAACCGCCGCACCGGCCGAGTCCGAGGGCGAGTCGAAAGCCAGCGCGGAGCCCAACCCCAGCGAGCCACCGCCCGACGACGCCGCCGCGTGGTCGCTCTACGATGACCTCTACCTCGACGCGGCGTACGATCGCTCCTCCGAGGCGCAGATCCCTGCCGCCTCCGCCTCCACCCCCGCCCCCGCCGCAGCCAATGCCGTCCGGCACGGCGTGGTGTCGGGGACCCGGCGGCGTCCGCGGCGGTGGCTGGGTCCCGTGGGCGCGCACCTCGCGTCGGGCTCCTGGACGCTGAGCCGCGAGCAGGGCAACAAGCTCCTGGCCAGCCGCTTCCGGGGCGACCGGCTCTACATCTGCGACTGGCCCGGGTGCGAGCACGCCGAGGAGCGGCGCAAGTACATGGTGTTCCGCGGCGTGTTCCAGGACTTCGCGCGCTCCCAGGTGCGGCGCGCGCTCCGGGACACGCGCCGCCCCACCGTCGCCGTCGACTGCGCCTTCTGCGCCTGCACCGAGGCCTGGGACCTCTACTCCGCATTCTGCCTCCGGAGCTTCTACGGCTACCACGACGACGGCGAGCCCGTCGTGCGCGCCTTCGTCTGCGAGAACGGACACGTCGCCGGCGCCTGGACCGAGCGCCCGCTCTACTCCTGACTCTCCCGCCTCCAGTGGCAACAACATGACACGCATATTCTTACCAGAAGTTTGTGCATACTCGGCGAGCTCCGAGATCATGCGCGAGATGTATCTTTTCTATTGCCTTGCTGGTGATGATGCCGAGCTGACGATTCAGATTCCGCGTCATCTGGTGTAACTCTGATGCTGGTGGATCTTTGGTTGTTTACATTGGCACTATAGTTCTGAACTTCTGATGAATCTCCTGTGCTGGTTCTGTTGAGTTCAGATAAGTTCATGTTTTGGCGATTCAGAATCTGGGTCATATACAGCAGCTGCGCTTAGGGTATCAACTATGTATGTGGCCAAACCTATCTATAAGATGGGACCCACTAACTACACCATAAGCATATAGACTACACCACTATGTATGTTTCAAAAGCACACCTTAAGATAGGTCCCACATGTTAAAAAAATTAGAACAAAAAAGCATGAAAGTAGCATTAGCTTGTAAGAAATAATGTATGTTTAACTGAAGCAAGCAGAACCCCCGGTCCTCCCCTCCTTTCCCCGTCTACAGTGCTTGGAGGAGATTTTTGGGCGAAACCTCGTGCGGCCAGCTCGCCGCCGGCGATTCGTTCGATCCCTCGGCCTCCGCGGCCGCTCCGGCGGCGGGAGGTCGGGGAATCGGCGGATCCCGGCGTGTATATAGTCTAGGTGTGCGTGGGGTGCCTGCCGGCGGCGCTGCCGAGGTGGCGGCGTGGCCGGAGAGGCTTTTGGCGGCGGCGTTCCTCTCCTCTGTCCCCGGTGCTCCGGTGGGCAGATCTGCCGTCGCTGGTGCGTCCGCCGCTTCTCAGAGCCGCGGCGTGCCTCCCCTCGAGCCGGTGGCCGTGACGGCGGCGCTGGCTCTTGCTTTTGGGCTCCGGTGGCCTCCACTTCGGTGGGTGGCGGTGCTTTTGCTTATCCTCTCTGGGATTTTGCAGGCTGGTTGCTCTCCCTCCTCGGCGGTCGCGGTGGGTGCTGCAGAAGATGGGTGGCACCGTCGTGTCCGTCTCCGGCATGAGACGGCGACGGCGGTCTGGCGGTGGCTCGACGCCGATGCTCCTTCATCGCTCAGATTCTGGCGCCTGCGTCAGATGGATCCTGCGGCTCTTCAACAAGGTTGGTCGAGCTGGCTGCTCCGGTGCGAGGTAAGCTCGCGTTCTTCTTCCCAGCGGCGTGCTGTTGGTGCTCGAAGATGCGGGGCTGCTCGGTGGTGCTGCGTCTGCTGTGTGTGGGTTGTTTCTCGCCTGTGTTTGTGCGTGTGTACTCTTTCCTTTGTTGATCTTGTACACGAACTCCCTGTAAAAAAAGAAATAATGTATGTTTATTGCTTTGTGCACTAGAATGGTAAAAGTAATAGTATTTTATTCCTTGTGGGTTGTCAATAAGCTTATGATGGGTCACCCACAAGCTTTTGAGCTTATGGATAGCTTATGGATAGGTGCCACTATGTATAAAGTTGTCCATAAGAGTCACTTTTTTCTTGTGGACAAGCTTATGGACTACATAGTGGATGCCCTTACTGATTTTCAGAGCTGAACGTGTACACTCTGCAATTACAAATTACTACATATTATTTTCTTCCTTGAGTGCAGCTCCCAAGCTCTTGATCGGATGAAATTCGGTTTGCCTGGACCTTTGATCATCCTACTTGGCATACATACAAGCTTTTGTATTCTCCCATTTCTGATTATTTTAAGCTGCAACTAGCAAGTTAGGGCTATCATCACTTGTCAGAGACTGCCATAAGATAATCAAAATTACCCAAAAAAGAAGCTCTAGTGTGTGTACGATTGATACTTCTCCATACCCTTTTAGCACTGATCTTCTGGGATTGCATGGGATTCCTCACCAGAAGCAATAACAAAACATGCTCCCCATGGCTATCATGCACTGATCTTCTGGGATTGTTTATCCATGGCCTTGTGTCTTGTGTGGTAGGCACTCTCGGTCACCATCCGAGGGGCAGTTGCTAGCTGACCTTTTGAATCGTACGGACGATGCAGCAAACCGCAGTCCATCTGTCCGTCCAAGATGTCCATTCCTTATGCTAATATGAAGAGCAGCTTCCCTGTATTTACCCCCAATCGTTAAAAAAAAATGTTTTTTTACCAACTGCTTTTTTACCCATTGTATTAAAAACTTTTGCTCCAAGAGCCTTCCTATAAGTGATTTGTTTAGAAACTTGAGAAGAATTTGGGTCGACCTTCTCATATTTGCCAATTCCACACATCCTCCAAAACGCCCAAATTTCACGCCAGAGAGGGCAATTTGGTGAAGAAAACACTATTTCTTTTTAGTGCGATGGCTATTGAAAGACACATGACCAAATCCATTAATAGGGTCAAGGAGACACTATGGAATCGATTGTGAATGAGGCCATGAGAGATTTCAATCAGCCATTTCTACGAAATACTCCAAATGACGTGTTAGTAGTCCAAATTTCATTGGTTTACATGGTTGTTAAATACTAAAAATTTCAACCAACAAGAATATTAAGAGAAATTAATAAATTTTCTTTTATTTTTAATGGAATTTGAGATTTTGGAAAGTGGCCTAAACTTAAGAAATATTTCGCAGTTCACCATGATGTCATCACAAAAATCGGAATACCGGAAGACGTAAGTTAAAGGTCATCAAGATTAATCTTGATATTGCAGGCAAGTTAATTAAAGTTTTAAATAAGATAAAATAAATTGTCTAAAAAGTCGATAACGCTGATAGATTGCATGAAGAGATAGACTAGCATAACTGTATTTAGTTGAGGTTTTCTTTATAAGAAGTCTAGATTGGTGTTCCAAATTAATTAAAAAAATTAGCAAACTTCCCAATGGAAAAAATAATGGCCCCGTACTAAGAGTAGCTCGTGGGTGTACTGGATACATTCTTCCTTGCAGTCATGCTCGCCTACTGGTTGTTGTAGCTGAAGTGAGTTGTTTAGGGCCAGGGTATTTGGATTGAATTCATTGTGGATGGGGCGAGCACCCTTAGAGTAAATCCAACAAAATTTTCAAATTTGTCTCCCCATATCTTCACACTGAAGTCCTCATCAAAATATCTACCCGTTCTAACTGTCTCTCTAATTCTCGTTCTCCAAATTCCATCGACCTACATTTTACTAATATTGTGTAACTACCAAAATATTTCATAGCAAATTGTCCATAACCATTCTTGTTTTCAAAGGTGAAGTAGAATTTGCACCGGTTCCCTTGCTGACAAACATTGCGATTGTCATGTTGTCTCGTGTTTAAGCAACCTCGGTCGGAAGTTAGAGAAAATTATGGTGATTTGCTATTACCCATTTGCCTGTTTGGTGAATTGTTTTAATTTCAAAAGGCACTCCGTGTGTTCTTATCCATTTATATGATTTGCATACCTTGAGCCGATACTAGGGTGGTTAGATTTTGGAAGTTCGAGATCATGAGTGCTCACTATAGGAGGACACGTGCTCCTTAGGCTTTAACTGGCCATCAACAAGGTTGTTGATAAGTTAAAATGGTGTGTTGATGCGGAATTGCGGGTCCGTCGATTAAAGGAGAGTTGAGTGCATAATTGTTCCATGGTAGAGAATAAGGTGATGAGTGGAAGTAGGGGCAGATTCGATGGCGGCCAAAAAAAAATACGACATCAAAGGGTAGGTGGTCACAACTACCGTCTTGTGATTTGTGTGGCAGCGAGCGCTGACATAGGACGAAGACGACATCAGAGAGACAATAAGTTTCTATTTGGGATCTTTACAGGTGAAAATTTTCTGGGTGCAGTGAACATTGTAGGTCATGTTTGGAACGTGGATAGGAAGAAGAGAATACATAGGAACAAGGTAGAAAACCACGCACAAATCAAAGGAACTGAAAACGTGAGAAATTTTCAATTCCACCGTTTAGAACACACGAATTGTGTTCTAAAAAACACGAAGTGTGAAAACACTAGAATCCTAAAAAAGTCAAAATCGCAAGTAAAGACATGACCCATGAAAGTAAGTTCAGGCCAGCCTGTGTCATTGAAACATGTTACTCTTTTTTAATAACTTGAGAAAAACAAGAGGTTGGACAGACTGGATGTTTTGGAATCCTCTGATTTCCTTCCAAAACCGAAAGGAAACGAGTTAAAGTTCCCGTGGCGATTTCAAATGGCGAGAAATGAAACAAACAATCGAGTGCGAGCATGAGGACGTGGCGCCGCATCTCCTCTCTTCGGTGCTTCCCCGCATTCCTTCGCGGGCCCCACCCACCCCTCGGATCGACGAGGGCCCACCGACCCAATCTTGCTGTTCACGCTTTGCCTTTTGTTTCTTAAACCCAAACCCCCGCAACAGAACACGACCCCTCCGTCCAAAATCCCAATCCCCTTCCCTCCCCTCTCCTCTCCTCTCCTCTCGCCTATTCTTCTTCTCCGATTTCTCCCCCCAATCCTCCCCCGAAATCCGCACCTTCCTATCCCGCCCCTCTCCAATTCGTCTACCACCGGGCCGTACCTGCATCGCCGTCCCCGTGTTCTTCCGCGCCGGGACGTCGCCGTTCCCGCTGTCTCCACCCCTCCCGCGGTCTTTTACCCATTGGGTTCTCACTTCGTAGGTATGAGGTTGTTTTCGTCCAGGGATTAGTGCAATCCCGCGATTCCTGGGCGCACACCGTCTGGATCCGCCCCCGGTTGGCAGTGGATTTCTTGGTTCTTGGCCAATTTGGGAACACCTGAAGCAGGCGCATTTTTCTTCCGCTGGTCTCCGGAATTGGGGATCTTTCCGTTTCTTGGCCCGCCTATGGCAGGGGTGGATAGCAGCGCCGACGACGTCAGTAGCGATCCGGTGGAGACGACCGGGTCTTTCGGTAACACGGATGATGCTGACAATCTCCAGTTTTCTGAGGACGGCCATGGGGAGAGCACGGAGTACTCGAGCTCGTTTGGGCCCTCTTGCTCTGTATCTGATGATGAGACGGGGTCGGGCGTGCTCGACATGGAGGTGGACTCGCCTTTCCTGGGTCATGTCAATGCGGATGGCGCCGCTTCTGTTCCGAAGAGTGTCAGGTGCGCGTCTCTTCGCAGGGTCCCTGTAAAATTTTGATTCTATCTTGGCGTAGTTTAAGGATGGCAATGGGTAGGGTATGGGACGGGTAGCGCAATACCATACCCAAACCCGTGTAGTTAATAGGTACAAAATTCTACCCATACCGTACCCACGGGTAGGAAATTTGCCCCGTACCCATACCCGACCGGTACCCATACCCATTGGGTACCCAACGGGTAGATCAAATAGTACACAAGTTATTCATAATTTTACATTCATCGATAACACATTCGATAAAATAAAAACCTAATCTCAACTCAATAACATATATTTAAGTACGTGATAATTATCTCAACTCAAATTGATAATTAATTACAACTTTAGCATAGGTTCACAAGCTCACGAGAATGAACGTTAGACCTTCACAGGTAAGGTATATAAATGGGTAGGGTATAGGTATACCCACTGGTAGGAGCTTATACCCGTGCCCTACCCACGATTTAATGGGTAGGGTACGAGTACTACCCATGGGTACAAAATTCTACCCATACCCTGCCCATGTGGGTACGGTACCCGCAGGTACCCGTACCCAGGGGTAAAATTGCCATCCTTAGCGTAGTTTTGTTTGTTTGTTTGAGCGTAAAAGAAAGATCGGACTATCGTAGCCCCAAGAAAAAAACATCCACGGATGTTCTAAAATGGATCGTTAACAATATAGAACTAATCTGGCATGTCGCATTGTGTCTCTTTTTATAATACTCCGTATATCCATAGTGCCTTATTTTACCAACTTATATAAATATGCACGGTTGTCACCAAATTTCATGATGCGATGCTGTAAAACCCGAAGTGGGAAACAGGCCCCTCCCGCAAAATGAAAGTATGCATATTTCTGGGTGCCTTATGTTTGAAGTAGATTTGGGGTGATTAAGATTGGAGCATGAATGCACAATAATTCTGCAATCTAATTTTGTAAAAATTTTTTTTTGCATATTCTGTATCCTTTCTTCTGTTAGTACTCTGTAAATAACACGGATCATGTTTCAGACAGAAAAACGTGACAGCTGAGTGGAGAAAGGCCGTTCGTCCACTAATGTGGCGATGTCAATGGTTAGAGCTGCGTATGAAGACTCTTTCGTCGCAAGTAGCAAAGTATGACAAGGAACTTGCTTTGATCAAGCATGAGAAAGATCTGCAGTTGGAGATGATTAAAGCAGATAGTTCTAATCCAGAATTGGCAAAACTGAATGTCCAAAGCCATGATAGAAATACTATGAAGAGGAGAAAACGGCAAAGACATGAAGAAATTATGGACACCTCGCTGTACATGAGCAGTCATCAAGTATTATCCTATTATTATGGTTTGGCACCTATCCTCATTTTGTAGGGATATTTTTTTTAATCTTGTACTTGCAGTAGCATCCATATTTTGCATACATGATAACGATGATTTCTCTGAATCTTTTGCAGAAAACAAAAACAGTGGAGCTGAAACAGATGGTCTGTTGATTGATGATAGTTTTGACAATGCAGGTATGTTGGATGGCTTTGCCCATGTACTCAAACTCTACTATTTCATTAGCTCGAAAGCAGAAAGTGTAATCTTGTCATAGCATGTTCTCTGTAAATATAACATTAATATTTGTGGTACACTAGTAACTGTGGGTTTCACAAGTAATTTTTATTAGTAATTTACAGTACCTCTTTTCTAGGATTTATTATCTTTCAAAGAGCGCACAGTGCTCTCTTTTAGAAAAGAAGAGGAACCGCTACAGTACCTACTAAACATTACTCAAGCGGTATTAACAACCCTGATAATCAATGCAGCCAAGTGTAAGTTGTTACATGATTGCAAAAAATAGTTGGGATTCAGACTACTGCATTGCATTGCATCAACTGACTATCTAGTATCTAACTTGACAGCCTTTGATCTCGAGATACACATGTTAGCCGCTTTTGCTTCTATTTTATTTATTCTGATTGTTCAACCTCTTATGTATCTTGTTGTTTGTTGAGAATAGATTGGCATGCAACAATACAAAATGTCACTGTAGTTAATACAGTTTGATTAATGAAGTTGGCATAAAGAACGCAAGCATCTTTGTCATCCTTTTGTATGTTTATTGCAGAGTAGTTTTGTTTTACCAGTATCTAATGCTCTATTTACTTGATTCGTAATGCAGTTGTTGACGAGACCAAACGAAGAGTTCCTGGCAATACATTACCGGAGTCTAAGGAAACTGACAGGGTCTTTGAACAATATTCTTTAAGAGATATTCTGCTGACAATTGATGGTATCCAGTCTCGAATCCTTGGCCTTCAAGATCGTCTCAGCAAAGCTTGCAGCAATCACGAACAAGTTAAGGTGCCTCAAAAGAGTCACAAGGCTCGAACCCAGCTAGCTCCTTGTAACAAGGATGGACACCGTCCTCAGAAAAAGAGGGATTTGCATACTTTGCTTCAGAAGGAGGATAAATGTAGACCACTTGTTGGAGTGCCATCTACTTTATCTGATAGGTCCATTGACTATGTAACGGGATATGCCAAGAGAAATATTGCAGAAGAAGCTGCAACACAACCATACACAAAGAAAGTCACATTTGAGGCAATCTTTGGTGCAGATAATCCCTTAATTCGTACTCATGCAGGAGAGTTATACAAAGAAGTAAGCTCATGTTCCATAGCATATCATTCTTCTCTATTTTAACCACGCAGTATTTAGAGTGACTTAGAATTTGACAATTCAGAGCCAATCTAATAACTAATCTATATTATGAGTGTTACTGTATTAGAACTTTTACTTGTATGAATGCAGGTCTTTTTAATTGTTGTAACCGTCTTAAAATAGATTGTTGGCATTGTTTCTGAGTATTTGCTGGGTAACAGTCTGAAACCAATGATTTTGGGCACTGTCACACTGAATTATAGTAGGTTGAAAATGCCTAGTTGCCTAAATTTTGCACTTTTATGATGAATAGTGCTGAAAATCATAGCATTCGTGATGTTTCTCCTATGTTTCATAGATCTACCATCCATTCATGATAGTAGTTAAAGTCAAATTTAATATTAAACCATGTATCAGGTTCATATTTTCTCCTTGAATTGTTGGGAAATAGAGAACTACTGCAATTTTCTGGATGAACCTAAGTTGAAAACACCTTTAGCTGATGATTTTTTTTGTTATATTTGCAGAATGCTGATGATGTCCTTATAGACAATCAAGCAGCCCAGGTAGAAGGGTACCAGCAGTTTGAGAAGCTCAAGCAGGAAGCAGAAAATCACGTGGAGCTGGCTAATAAGGTTGCTAACACTCTTCTTTTCAGAGGAGAAGAAACTATTGCAAGACAGGTGGTTAAACGTGAACCAGTTCACGAATTAGCTCCAACTGTGAAGCAAGTATGCCCTGGAAATAACCGAGGCAAGAAACCAAAGAAGAAGAAGCTTGTGAGCTCTCTGCCACCTTTGAAAGAACAAACCGAAAAGTTCCCTGATGTACCTGCAAAGAACAAAACTGAGAAAGACCTGCGCAGTGTGAAGAATGAAAACCCTGTTTTTGTAGCTGTCGACACCCGGAGGAGCAAACGAGTCAGGAAACCCAAAAAGTACGGAAGCGATTGAGTTCCAGGTCGGCCCACCCGATTCATTTTTGTCTTTGCTGCCGCAATTTCTAGCACATGGAACCAGATGTGTTACCTAATTGGTTTTTGTAAGTAGGTATAGTTAGGAAAGGAATATTTGAAGTAGCATCGCTTCCGTAGCTCCCCTTAAGGAGCACCTTCCTTGGAAGAGGTAAGAAATGACAGTAACAATGGTATGCTGAGATCAATCTTTTTGGTTATTTCCGGCGTTGCTTCTGGACATAACAGCTGCTGTTCGGAGAGTATTCTTGTGAAACCTGCATTGTATAAGGTAACATTAGACAGAAGTATAGTCTGTCACAATACTCACAATACAAGTTGTTTCATCAACTGCCCATAGTATTATTTTTTTGTAAAAAGCTGTGCTATTTGTGTTCAGAGCTGTCAGGATTCGGCGGACAAATATGAAGTCCGTCAATTAAATGCCAAATTCATGCTGCAAACTCATTTGGTCCGTCAGAGTAGTGGTACATTGTTACGTTAAGTGACGAAGTCTATCGCAGTACCCTGTGTAAAGGGTGATATGACATATTCGGTAAATTAAGTCTCGTGAATACAGTAATTTTACCCGGTGTTTGAAATTGGATATCAAGTTTCTCAGATATACTTCTGCTCGGCATTGCCAAATATTATTTTTCAAATTAATCAGAAAAAAGTGACAAATTATAATTTTTAGCACAAGGTGACCTATAAGGTTACACAATTTTAATGGGAAATATTATGTGCCTAACTTGTACTGAGTGTAGATTCCTTCTTGGAAATTGCTTCCTCACTCATATTTGTGGGTACCAACGTGCTTTACTTTGTGCATCTTTTATACGTATAAGGAAATCTGTACATCTATTGTCATTCATCGCTAACCTGAAACCCGTTTTTGGCTTCTAGTGTCCATAGAGCCCAGATTTTCAAACAAAAAAATAAAAGGATATAAAGTTCCAAAAATACTTTTTTTGCAGATGCATATGACGTGTTTTACACATCTGTTTTTTTTTAAATCATACGTTAATTTCTAGACTGCAAGAAAATATTGCAAATTTGTAGTACAACTTACACATCTATGTGTATATATGTATTCTTTCTCAGTTTTTTCTGAGATTTCATAATAAGTTGTTCACTTTTAAAAATGTATTTCAATGGAAATCAGAAGCTATTTCAGTCCACTTCACCCCTATTTGTGCACAAACAAGGCAAATCGTCTTATTTTGAACATTCTCACCCTCACCCCACACACCATCACCACCACCACTAGACACATGCACACCATCAATGATTATACATAGGGCGCGCTTGGATTGCCGTATACCGGGTGGAGAACTCGGAACGTCCGTATATGATCGGTCATTTTTCTCGGACTGAAATCCAGTGACTTCATGAACAGAAGTCGCCAGGTAAATTTAGGTATTTGTTTGCCTTCCGATCCCCATCCAACGGACAATATTCACTTAAAATTTGAACTTCAAATTCAAACTCTTGAAAAAAATGAAAATTTTCAGTAAGTCGTATATGGTCCGTTGTGTAATCAGAGAAATTTCCTTTCCATTTAGATCCATCGTTTATAATTTAATGACATTTTAACCTCAAAATATGAAAAGCTATTTAATGATAAACCAATTATCCAAATGAACCGAAACTCTCACAGAAACACAACGGGCCATATACGACTTGCTGGATTTTTTTTCATTTTATCTGAAGAGTTTTAGTTTCGAGTTCAAATTTTTGTTGAATCTTGTCCGTTGGATGGAGATCGGGGGCAAGCAGATACTTAAAGTTAGTTCATGAAGTCACTGGATCTCAGTCCGATCGGACATTTCCATAACTAGTTGTAGTTTCATTATACTGCGAAATAAACATGTAGTTTCCAGAATGCGTACAAATTTACATAAGCTTCACAAATGGTAATAGGGATCTTGTGCCAAGTTTCATGATACAGTACAACGGCATCCATGATATTACGCTACAGGAGTAATTGAAAGTGCCGCCCATCCAAAACGTACAAAGATATATCCAATTCCTATTGGACAAAAGTTGGTTCCATAGTGCGAGAGATCGGAGGGCAAGCAGATACCTTTTTTTTTTAGAAATGGGCACCCGGCCTCTGCATCATTTGATGCATTTATTCGGACCAAAGTCGTAGAGCCAGTCTGTTACAATTCAAGAATCACAAAGGGTCGATACAAGTATCAACCATCTAAAAAGTCTGGAAAAAAAATAAGATTCATAATGCTATCATCTTCTAAAAACGCCAGCCCGACCGGTTGTAAAAGTCCTTGACGACTGACTCCAGCGTGCTGCACCCAGAGTCCATAGCATGGCGCACCTCCACTGGTTGGAGATAAGACCACATATGGATCCAGTGGGAAACTGACGGTATAACCTGCAAAAAAGATTGTTTTTTTGGCTTGTTAAACACAAAATCATTGCGAACATTCCATAGAGCCCACATTACTGCACACACTCCCTCCCGAACTAGCTTTAAAACTTTCTTATCCATTCCCTTTAACCAATTCCCGAAAAGATTTGTAATATTCTTAGGAGCTTCCAAACCAAAAGACATGTGCACTACTCGCCAAACTATTTTAGCGAGGGACATTCAAAAAATAGATGTTGTATGAACTCATCTTTGTCACAGAAGTAACAATACTTGTTACCATTCCAATTCCTTTTTGCAAGATTATCCTTAGTTAGTATAACTTTCCTATACAAAACCACATAAAAATCTTGATTTTTAGTGGTACCTTAATTTTCCAAATGTACTTCTTTAGAAATCTAGTGTGTACATTTAAGTAATCTAAGTACATTGATTTAATGGTAAACTGACCAGAAGTAGTCAACCTCCATTTGAACACATCTTGTTCATCAGAGAGATTAACATCCATCAATCTATTCACCAAATGTAACCATTGTTCCCATTTGTTCCCTGTAAGAGATCTACGAAAAGATATATTCAACGGTTGGGTCATAGTACTTGCAACCGAAGCTTGTTTCCGGTTCACAATATTATACAACAAAGGATACTGTTGAGCTAGAGATGAGTCCCCTAACCAACAGTCCTACCAGAACCTTGTGTTCACGCCATTACCCACCACAAAAGACCCTCTGGTGAAGAAATCATCTTTTACTCTCATAAGACCATCCCAAAAAGGCGAATCGAAAGGTTTAACTTCCACATCGGAAAGGGGTTTGGAGTGTAAATAATTATTCCTTAGTAGTTCTTGCCACACTCCTTGTTCATTCAAAAGTTTGAACAGCCATTTACTCAACAAACATTTGTCAATCCCCAACCCACCTTGATCTTTGGGGCGACAAATCATATCCCATTTGGCAAGGCGATATTTCTTTTTATGCCCATCGCTCTGCCAAAAAAATCTGGACCGATAAAAATCTAGCCTTTTTCGGACCCCTTTGGAATCTCTAGAAAGGATAACATGAACATTGGTAAGCTAGTAAGGACTGAATTAATGAGAATTAGTCTGTCCCTGTAGGATAGAAGTTTTCCAATCCAACTACTCAAATTTCTCTCAAAATGGTCCTCCACCGGTTTCCATTCCCCGTTTTTAAGCTTCCTAAAGTGAATTGGTATCCCAAGATATTTGAAAGGAAAAGTACCAGATTCACAACCAAAAAGTTGCCTATAGTGATCTTCAACTAGTTTGGCCAGTAAATCTCACTCTTATGAAAGTTAATCTTAAGACCCGAAAGTTGTTCAAAAAGAAACAAAATAAATTTCATGTTTAAAGCCTTGTCTAAATCATGTTCCATAAAAATAATGGCGTCATCAGCGTATTGTAAGACGGATACTCCCCCTTCAACTAAATGCGGTATGAGTCCTCCTACTTGATCATCTTCCTGAGCCCTACTAATCAAAATAGCTAACATATTAGCCACCACATTAAACAAAATTGGTGACACTGGATCACCCTGTCTAAGACCTTTAAGAGTTTGAAAATTATGACCAATCTTGTCATTCACTCTAATACCCACACTACCCTGACTAATATAGTTCTCAATACAATCGCACCATCTAGGGTGAAAACTTTCATTCTTAGAGCTTCTAACAAGAATTTCCAGTTTACTTTATCATAGGCTTTCTCAAAATCAATTTTCAGAATTACACCATCCATCTTTTTAGAATGTAGCTCATGAATAGTCTCATGGAGAACAACAACTCCCTCAAGAATATGTCTCCTAGGCATGAAAGCCGTTTGGGTTGGTCTGACTACCGTATGTGCCACTTTGGAAATGCGGTTAGTAGCCACCTTTGTAAAAAAATTGAAGCTCACATTAAGAAGGCAAATGGGACGGTACTGTTGTATTTGAGTTGCATTTACTTTGTTAGGCAGAAGAATAATTGTTCCAAAATTTAAATTAAACAGTGGTAGCTCTCCCTTGTAGAAAGCCCCAAACATCTCCATTAAATCAAATTAATTATGTTCCTACATTTCTAAAAGAATTCCTCTGGAAACCCATCAGGTCCAGGTGCCTTATTTTTTCCATTTGGTCAATTGCCTAAAAAACCTCTTGCTCGGTAAATTCTGCCTTTAGAATTTCATTTTCATCATCCGACAACTGTGGGATATCTTCAACAACCGATTTCTCCATTGAGAAAAAGTTGTTTTCAGGAGCCCCAAACAATTTCTTATAATACTCGGTAATGTATAGTTTTAAATTTTCTTGCCCTACAACAATGCCCTCATCCTGCTCTAGCTGAAAAATCTTTTTCCTCCTATGTTTCCCGTTTGCAATCATATGGAAATATTTAGTATTACTGCCCCCTTCTTGAATATGTTTGACTTTAGCTCTTTGCGCCCAATTAGACTCCTCCTCTCTTCTAAGTGCTGCTACTTATCATTCGCCGCTCTTAGAACCTCTCTCTCATTAGCCAAAAGAGGGTTTGAATCAGCCTTGGCTTCCAAAACCTCAATGAGCTAGACTAACCTATCTCTTTCCTTCTTATAAACACTACTCAAATTTTTGGCCCATCCACGCAAGAAACTCCTGAGATGGCGAATCTTGTTTTGCCATCTCTCCATTGGGGTTGTGCCTCTCCGCACAGAGTTCCACTCTAGCTATCAAATCCAGAAAACCCTCTTGACGAAACCAAGAAAGTTCAAAGGAGAAATGAGACTTATTTCCTAGGTGAACTTGTTCCCGGAGTCTAACAAAAGAGGAGTGTGATCAGAACCAGACCTAGTAAGGGCCCGAACTGAGACTAAGGGGAACTTCTGTTTCCACTCCACATTAGAAAGAACTCTATCCAACTTTTCATGCGTAGGAGTATCCCTCCGATTAACCCAAGTGTACTGACGACCCGAGAGTTGGATCTATTTTAAATCCAAACTCTCGATTATTGTATTAAACAAAAAAGGCCATTCGAATTAAAGTTGTCATTACTTTTATCTTCCTTCCTGCGCAAGATATTGAAGTCACCACCAATCAACAACGGTTTTGAATTATGCTCACAAATTCAACCAGTTCAGCCAGAAATTCTTGTTTCTGGGCGTCCTGAGCGGCTCCATAAACCGCCACAAGCGACCATTCAAAACCATCTCTCTTAGAAGAGATATCGAACTTCACACATCTATCTCCATTCCTTGCCCCTTTGACCGAAAGAGTAGAAAGATTAATGCCCACTAAAATACCCCCTGACCTCCCTTGTGGTGGTAGGCAGTTGATGTATGTAAAATACATACATGAACTTTGCATTATATTACATGATATTTCAATCATATTTGCATCATATAAGGGTTATATCATTGTTTTATATTGATTTTGGGAATATTTCACAGTTTCCCCATTTATTTGGAATTAACCCTGCAGAACCAGAAAACCCCTTTTTCCATGTTTTTGACTTTCAGGGACTCAAACGACGTCCAAATGACCTAAGATTTTACGGGGCCCAATATTTGGAGGAAGAAGACGTACGAGCCAAGGATCCGCGAAAAAGGAAGTCCGAGGAGGGAATTAGGTGGTCCCATGCGGCTAGATTCCCTGGCCGCGTGAGGCACCCTCTCTCCCCCCTCGTGGCTCCGATGCCGTCCGTTTTCGTCTCCGTGGCTTCGTCTTGACCTAAAACCGACTATAAAAATAGTCCCCTAAGGAGTTTCGCAAGGAGGCGGCGGAGAAACACAAAACCACGAAACAGAGAGTCAGAAGGCTGCCGCCGGAGAAGATCGGAGGGGGGAAACGCCGCCGGAATCACCTCCGGAGGGCTCCACCCCCCTCCGGCGTGTTCATCATCAACATCTACAGCAAGATCATCTCCATCTCTCCACTGTAAACTCTTGGCAAACATGATATATGATGCAATATACTATTCCCTTGATCTATTGTGTCTCCCCATCTATGTTTGAGAAGTGATTTGTTCATGGCAATAGTGAAATAGTTCGTTGATTGGTTGCATACAAGTTTTGTTATCTTTTATGATTGTCTTTATGTACAATATATGAGTGCACACATATGTTGGGGAATGCATGTAAGGTGATCACCGGTAATGTAATGGAGTGAGGGAGACTTGGGAGGACATGTAAACCTGAGACCGAGTCATGAAGTTACTTTATTGGGGGATATATATAGGGGACCTTAGAACTTAAGGCTATGGTGGGACTTTTATGTCTTAATAATTCTTGTGTGCTCATTTACTTGGCCATGAGATCCATCATAAGGGGTTTTAGTTCATTTACTTGGCTACACCTATTTATGGCTCCTTCCTAGAAGAAACAATTAAGACTGAAACATGTGCTTCACTAATTGTGACAACCACACGAATGAAATAACAATTGCTAGAACATTTGCTCCCTTGAGATATTTGCTACTTGAGATATTTGCTACTTGCTACTTTGAGAAACTTGCTTGAGAAAACTGCTGAGAGAAACTTGCTTAAGAAACTTGTTTGAAACTTGTTACTAGATAAACCCATTCCACATCACTTGCTTTCATTAGTTAGTTCCTTTCATATTTAAACTTATTGCTTTGCACAAACGGCCATATAAGAGGGTTATAGGGCTTTAGAGAATAGATAGTTTACCTTCAGCTCCTCGTGGGTTCGACACTCAAATACTTATCGAATTGTGCTACAGTGATTCCTTGCTCTTGGGGATTATCAAGCACTTTTCTGGCGCCGTTGCCGGGGAGCGTTGTGCTAAGCTTTTATTCTTGTTTGCATTGCATACTAACATATAAATCTAAAACATTATTATAAAATGGAAAACAACCAAACAATTATAGCTGTATAATATCTATCTTGAGTTAGGACATGAAGTGTTTGAGGAGAAAATTAAATTTTATTTGCATAACAATCATGTTTGTGGTAGTACTAATTCGTTGAACACCTTTATTGCTAATGCTAAGGAAAACCTTAAGCTTGGGGAAGTTTGTTTTGATGAATATGATATTTTTAGTCCCCCAAGTTTGGAAGAGAAAATTTATTTTGATGATACTATGTCTCCCATTTATGATGATTACAATGATGTATATGATATTTTCAGTCCACCTACTATTGAGGATGAAAGTGATTTAATTGAGTTTGATGATCCATTATGCTCATTAGATGATAAGTCTTTATGTGGTGATTCTATTCAAAACTATGTGGTTATGTTTAACTTTAATGCTTGCAACTATTATGAGAGAGGAAGAGATAAGAATCCCCTTTATGTTTCTATGTTATTTAAAATGCAAGCTATTGATTATTATATGCATTGGTTACCTCAAATTTGTTGTTATTTATTCATATATAAAATTCCAATGCATAGGAAGAGAGTTAGACTTAAAAGTAAATTGTTTAATATTCTGTGGTGTGTTCCTTATGCTTTAATTTCCTATTCGGTTTGAGCACACCTTTATATCTTTACAACATGTAAAATATCTTTACCTACTGTTTTGTGACAATTAGTTTAAGATTTTCATTTTATATAAAATTTGGGAAAGTAAATGAGAAGGATGAGTAATGGAGAAGTTGGGGTCGACCTTGAACATGTGTTGTTCATGCCAATGGAACCGTTGCAAAGTCTCTATCATTAAAACTTTTCCCAAAGCTAAAACCAAATAAAAAGAGTGTTTATGTTGTATATATTTGCTTCTCTTTTGCCTTTTTGCTAAATCAAAACAACAAAAATATTTTCCTTCTTCTTTGATTGTTTCTCTTGATTCTTGCTTGGTTCTTTTTGTTTCTTTTTTATTTTTATCTTCAGCTTAAGTTTTGGTTTTTGAGTCAAGGTGCTTGTTTACTACGTAACAACACCTTTGTATCTTATTTTTCATCTTAATGGCAAGAATAACCTCTTTTGAGAGGTAGGATTAAACAATAGTGATTTGCTGTCCAGAAAACAGATTCCTGAGCTTCACTGCGAAAAATGTATAAAATCACAGAAGAGGAATTTTGACCTGATATTTTACGACAGCAATATTCAGTTATTATACACATTTCATTAGTTCAAAGTTTTCTGATTTGAGCAACGTAAGTGCCTCTGAAAATTCACTCTTTACGGGCTGTCCAGTTTTTGACAGATTCTGTCTTTATTTTGCATTACTCTCATTACTTGTGTTTTGTGTGGTTCTATTGATCAAAGAGCAATACACAACCATAGTAATATTAGCTAATGTGTAGAATCAACTCATGATATGTCTTTGCTGTACCTATGAGGATTTCATTTATGGAGACACTAACCCCTCTAATCAAGTTTTATGATGAGTTTTGTGTGAAGAGAACTTTCAAGTGGAAGAGTTGAGGGTGATGAATAAAGATCACGAGGGACAAACACTCAAGCTTGGGGATGTTACCCCTAGGCTCACCCTACATATATCAAATAAGTACAAGAATTTAAGCTTGGGGATGCCAAGCCACCTCACTCCAACCATCTTGATACCAAGTAAGTAAGCCTAGCTATATGGCTATAAAGAAAGCGCTTTACGGGAGGCAACCCGGTTGTTTTTACTTTTGATTTTCTTTGTGTCCTCTTGCTGTAACAAGAGACTTAGTTTTTAGTTTAGTTTCTGGAATTCTTAATAAAGTGCCAAGTTTTACCTATTTTGGCTTGAAAAAGTTGCTTTTGCATTCGGAGATTTTATTCCAGCACGAATCTGTGCACGGTATGATTTTTAATTCCTATTCTGTAACTCCGAATGAGCTGATATTTGAACTGTAGTTGCAACTTTTCATCCTCTGTAAGCATGAATTTTTCAGATTTTTTCGACATATTTAAGTAGGGTAGAAAAATACGTTTTGCTGCTGCTTTTTTCTGGACGATTCTGTCCCATTTTGTTTGATGCATTCTTTGAACTTTTAACTTGAATCTTTTTGATCCAATTGAGTTTATAAGTAGGCATACAACATTATACACTTTCTGGACATTCATATGAATTTTTGTTTAAGGATTTTATGCAGCAAGCAATTCATTTGTCTATCACTACTAATGTCCCCACAGAAAAGAAATGGGAGAAACGGTGTTTTGAAGTTTTTTCACAGGGATTAGAGGAGATGCACCAAGAGCTATCCAAGGATGGTGAAGACCATAAGCTTGGGGATGTGAAGACAACCCCACTGGACCAACACACTCTCGGTTTGCACACGTCTAACTTCTGTTTTTCGATCAATGCACTATCGCATAAACTTGGAGCGTCTTTTATTTGCTTTTATTTTTTGATTTTTGTTTGTCTTGAGACCACCACTATCATTTATATATGAAGAGCTACTGGAAATTTGGGTTGAATTAAGTTGGATGCTATTAAAAAGATTGGGAAAGGGATGTTTGAGTTGATTCAAAAAGATACATATAGTTGCATGATTCATGTGCTTTTTAATGAGTATTAATTTGCAAGTGTTTTATCAAGAGCTATCTTTTATTCATGTTTTGATGCTGAATGTTACTTTACTTTGTTTAACATGGATTGGTTAGTTCTATGGACACTTATGCATGCATTTAGACGGTCAACTTTCTCCCTCTTGCTAGCCCAAAAATTCCAACAAGTAAAAACTTGTTTTCCAACACCTTCAACCAAAGTTTTTCCAGTGAGTCCACCATATCTACCTATTAGCTTTATGCTATTCCAAGTATGTTTATCATGTTATTTTGTATTATCTATACTTCTGAATTAAAATGCTTATGTTATTGATTGTTATGGGAAAAGTTGGTTAAAGAGCTCTCACGAACTTGATGCACACTTTACTTTCATTGCACTTAATAAACATGACCCATTGTGATTAAAATTATGAAGTTGTTGTAGGGTTGCGGGTAGGCTACGCTAGCGCAAATCAAAATTTTCTACCGCAACAACCAAGGAACTGCTGCAGTTATAGATCACGGGATTACCACTAGACGCGCTGTGCCGTGCCGAAGTCGGTGAAGCGAGTCGGGGCAGGGTAGACGTACAATCATCTCCGATCCAGTCGCTCCCTCGAACAGCTCCCACGAACAGCTCCTCTCGGCGGTTCGTCCAAGTGCTCCAAGCGTAGCACCTCTATCGGTATCCACACGTACGGCATGGAGGCGCCGCTCGCCGGACTGCTAGGTCCGCGCGGGCAGCAGGGGCGTGGGGAGACGGTGGCTGGGTGGATTGTGGTGCAGAAATGGGCAACCCTAAAACGTCCAGCCTCCTCTCCTTATATAGACCTCCCCATATTGGGCTGCCTCAACCGAAGCCCATTCTGGAGTCTATTCCAGCCCAACTCGGATCCAATCCGAATTCTGCCTTCACTGCCTTAAGTGTGTGACCCTATAGGTTCACGCACGTTTAGACATGACACGAGTACACCTACTCGGCCAATAGTTGGTAGCGGCTTCTAGCAAAACGTGCCAACTCCCAAACGCACATAAAGATCGTATCGGACAAACCATCACAATGTTTATGCCATTCCCTTTGCCTCACGATATTAGGTCAAGCCTCCAGCTGACCTCTCTTTCTCGATTCTGTGATTCGAAATCCCATACTAGGTTAACCCTTAACCTTATGTAGCACGGCCATGCATTTCTGGATCCAATCACTCGAGGGGCCCAGAGAAATATCTCTCTCAAGAAGAGAGGGGCAAATCCCATCTTGACTGACCATGCTCCGCAGCATGTTTCACGACAAACCCGTAAGATACCTTTATAGCTACCCTTTCACGGTGTAGCGTTTGATAGCCCCAAAGTAGGTCGATTCACATCTCGGGTACATGCGACAATCTCAGGTCTAGGGACAAGGCATACACATCATGTAGAGAGAGAACTATGAACATTGTTGCATCGTCTCAAGGTGGGTCAGTCCAGCTCTATGTTCATAACATAAGTCCACATTACTGGTTTGACATCTCCATGTCTATGACTTGTGAAACATAGTCATCAACCAATACATGTGCTAGTCTAATATTCAAGTGTGTCCTCACATGAACTCCGACTAGAGACATATTTAGAATAACCATACAAGTAATGAGTTTCATAAACAAGTCACGTACTTGCCAATCAATACAAAGACATTATTCAAGGCACATTATTATAAATCATGGATACATTGAAATATCATCATCTCTATGATTGCTCTCGGGCATATTTCCTACAGTTGTGAGCTTGACAAGAGTCTTGGTTGGGAGTTAGCTCATATGTGTTGTCACATGGCAAGCTTTCAACGTGCTCTTTATATTTAGTTGATATCATGTACTTTTGTTTATGGATGCTTATCATGGTGCCAAATAAATGCGGAAACTTAGTAAGTTTAATGAGTTTGTATAAATGGCTAGAGAGACGCCTGGGCCGCTAATCTAAGCCATGCATCATTCATGGTGGAAATTTACTTACATGCTATGGTGAACCTTCAGTGATGCACCTCACAATAAAAAGCTATACCAATAGTAAATAAAAAAGGTGTTGAGATTGTTCATTTTGTTTGTTTGTCTTGTCATTTTGACATGGGCTTGTTCCATGTCCTGGGACAAGAGGTACCCCAGTTGACGCTCTTGATGACGCTATTATATTACTTACAATGACCTTAACTTGAACTTGTTGTGTGTCCCAAGTTGAGTAACACCGTGGTGTAGGTACTCGTATTCACGGGGCATGAGACATTCAACCCATACTTTGTCAAGCACACTACTCATATTTGCTTTCACTTTAAACTTTAACCATTCAAGATGCTATGATAGGGGTAATGAGAGCTTGACACAAATGAATACCACATTGCAAACATTAACTTAAGTAGAAGCATTTGGAAGTTAGATGAAACTTATTCATGTTTTACCTCTACTCATTTATATATCTTTCCAAAGTGTCCACCTTTTATATTCAGATTTATAAGAATACTCTATGACCATTATAGGATGTTTTTACTTTTCATTATGCATACATTTGGTCCATAGTACTTTCTTCTATGTTACACTTTGTGAATTATCATTGAACATCCTTACATTGAATATTTGATATCACTTCATAATCTATCTTGTATATTGCTACTCCTTTGAAGAATGAATCATTTGACTCTATGTAGCAATAGTAATCATCTTTGATATCCAATGATAACTATTAAAATGCAAAGTCCATGTTAGTTTTATCACCTTCATACTCGAGGACGAGTATTGGTTAAGCTTGGGGATGTTGATGTATGTAAAATACATACATGAACTTTGCATTATATTACATGATATTTCAATCATATTTGCATCATATAAGGGTTATATCATTGTTTTATATTGATTTTGGGAATATTTCATAATTTCCCCATTTATTTGGAATTAACCCTGCAGAACCAGAAAACCCCTTTTTCCATGTTTTTGACTTTCAGGGACTCAAACGACGTCCAAATGACCTAAGATTTTACGGGGCCCAATATTTGGAAGGAAGAAGACGTACGAGCCAAGGATCCGCGAAAAAGGAAGTCCGAGGAGGGAATTAGGTGGTCCCACACGGCCAGATTCCCTGGCCGCGTGAGGCACCCTCTCTCCCCCCTCGTGGCTCCGATGCCGTCCGTTTTCGTCTCCGTGGCTTCGTCTTGACCTAAAACCGACTATAAAAATAGTCCCCCGAGGAGTTTCGCAAGGAGGCGGCGGAGAAACACAAAACCACGAAACAGAGAGTCAGAAGGCTGCCGCCGGAGAAGATCGGAGGGGGGAAACACCGCCGGAATCACCTCCGGAGGGCTCCACCCCCCTCCGGCGTGTTCATCATCAACATCTACAGCTAGATCATCTCCATCTCTCCACTGTAAACTCTTGGCAAACATGATATATGATGCAATATACTATTCCCTTGATCTATTATGTCTCCCCATCTATGTTTGAGAAGTGATTTGTTCATGGCAATAGTGAAATAGTTCGTTGATTGGTTGCATACAAGTTTTGTTATCTTTTATGATTGTCTTTATGTACAATATATGAGTGCACACATATGTTGGGGAATGCATGTAAGGTGATCACCGGTAATGTAATGGAGTGAGGGAGACTTGGGAGGACATGTAAACCTGAGACCGAGTCATGAAGTTACTTTATTGGGGGATATATATAGGGGACCTTAGAACTTAAGGCTATGGTGGGACTTTTATGTCTTAATAATTCTTGTGTGCTCATTTACTTGGCCATGAGATCCATCATAAGGGGTTTTAGTTCATTTACTTGGCTACACCTATTTATGGCTCCTTCCTAGAAGAAACAATTAAGACTGAAACATGTGCTTCACTAATTGTGACAACCACACGAATGAAATAACAATTGCTAGAATATTTGCTCCCTTAAGATATTTGCTACTTGAGATATTTGCTAGTTGCTACTTTGAGAAACTTGCTTGAGAAAACTGCTGAGAGAAACTTGCTCTAAGAAACTTGCGTTTGAAACTTGATTGAGAAACTTGTTACTAGATAAACCCATTCCACATCACTTGCTTTCATTAGTTAGTTCCTTTCATATTAAAACTTATTGCTTTGCACAAACGGCCATATAAGAGGGTTATAGGGCTTTAGAGAATAGATAGTTTACCTTCAGCTCCTCGTGGGTTCGACACTCAAATACTTATCGAATTGTGCTACAGTGATTCCTTGCTCTTGGGATTATCAGCAGTACCAAGCAAAATACATTCCAGCAGCTAAAAACTTGAGGGAAGGCACAGAAAAGTTATCCCTGCCCGTCTCTTGTATTGCAATAAAATCTAACTTGTTCTCTCTTATTGTTTCATGAATAAACCAGTGCTTAGACATGTCCCCAAACCCATCACAATTCCAAAAGCCCTTTCATTTGAATGATTAATTATTTGACTTTTTAAATCTAGCACTCACCGCTGAAATCTCACCTACAACCTTTTTCTTCCTTACACGAGGAGGCTTTGCAACACAAGCTGGTGGATCCTTGTGATCCGAGCCAGACTTTAGTTCTTCATCTAAAAGATCAACTGACATCTTGTTTGCTTCATTCAAAACCAAACTTCCAAAATCCTCATTCTCAGTATCTACTTGGATCTTTTTTTCTTTTTTAGCATAGTTAAAGTTCTATCCAAGTCAATATATTTTAACCTATCAACCGAACACTTTACTTGACTAGGTGATTTTCCCAACGAAATTCCAAGCTTAGAAGCCCTAGCTACTACCACATCATTAGGAATAGAAGCTAAAGTAAACTTATGCAATAAATCAGTACCTGGAAAAATGCTATCGTCTCGCATCCGAGCCCGGTGCTGCGCTCAGTTAAGTTGTGTGTCATCAGCATTCGGCTGAGCCCTTATACGCGCACTGGATCTTGTATACAGTGCCTCCTGCTCTGAAATTCCTCGAAAAGAAATGACCTCTTCTCTTGAATAACGCCCTCCAAGAAACACTCATGTCCCCTCCGGCCGTTCCGGCCTTGGTGGAGTAGAGATAACCGGTTCAACCATGATCTTCTTTCCTTTAAAGCTAGAGGACGGTGGCAGGTGTAAGCTTATCCCCCAAAACATGCTCATGAACTTCTGAAGCCTCCTTTTCCTCCAAAACCCTTGTATCAACTTCCTTGCGAGTTAACGGTTCATCGTGCAGCGGTACCAAAAAAACAGAACTCTCTGCCGTGAGAGGGCTCAGCAGAGAAACCAGAGCAATTTCTGTCGGGGCAACAACCATTTGACTGACGGTATCGTCCTTCTGAACATCCACCGAAACCTGTTCAGCCTTTCCCCCGAAAGCAACCCGAGTTGGAGTTGACCGAGCCAGCTCCTCTTCTTCTTCCTCAACCATCTGAAACCATCTCTTAGAAGGCGCAGATGCATTGCCCTTAGGTGGACTAGATCCCTCCCTCCAAGGTGGAGAGCTGAATGGTACAGCTAAAGATCCGACTTGAATATGCTCGAGAACATCTGATGGTTTGTCCGTTGCCGACTCAGAAGGTTTGTCATCCATTTCCATATCAATATTTTTGTCATCCTATTTTGTTTGACTATTTCCCTCTGGGACATCCTCAAGCTTATTTTCCTGCGTCTTCTCTTTACCCTGCTCCTCCTTACCCTCATCATATCTATCATCCCCATCAACATTTGGATCATGCATCGTAAAATCACCCGCTGCAACAATAGTACCATCTTCGGCTTCAATATCAAACAGGATGCCAAAGCCTTCCCCGTCATAAAAGAAATCAAGAGATCTAGGTATGCCTTCAGGGTTAGCACAGTCCAAGCGCATCCTAACAACGCCATGTTCCCGGGTGTACTTCATGTCCACCTCCTTGGTTTTTCCAACAAGAGACCCAACAGCAAATAAAGCCAAGTAATCACGGCACAAGGTCTCCGGGCACCAAGAAACCCTAACCCAAATGTCATAGAGCCCCCATTTATCAAACCTCTTAGACGACCAGTCCTCAAAATGCAATGATAGATCAGTCCCTTCAACTTCTATGAACTTGATTCTTTTCAGCCTAGAGAGATCAGGGGCAAGCAGATACCTAAAGTACCTGGTGACTTGAAGTCCGTGGATCTCCGTCTGGTTTCCTCAGTAAACCAAGGGGGCATGTTGTGCACCTAATTTTCTGCTCTTCAGCTGAGATCCACAATTTGATGGTTCTCCAGCAAGTGCCGCAATAGACAAATAGTTCAATTCAAAACTGGAAGGAACCACGGCTTCACGATTCCCAAATATCTTGTTTTTGCATATCAGCTTTCTGGTATTGTTAAATTCCGAATAGTGCAAGAAACACGTACCTAGTTCTCTTGTGATAGCAATAGCTTTCATTTCACTATTAGCCGCACACACTTCTTTTGTCCTAATCCAAAACCGTTGGGCTTATTATGCATTAATCTCTACTCTCTCAGTATCGTAATATAAGATGTTTTAGATATTTTAACATTGGCTACATACATAGCTAAATGAGTAAATCTACGTACAAAAATATGTCTATATACATTCATATTGGAATACCTAAAACGTATTATGGTACAGAGGGAGTACTTCTCAATACAATCCTTCGTTATATTAAAAAAGAGTTCTATCCCTCGATACAATCATCACACTTCTCCCTTTGTCCTCATTGCAAATGCCATATGGGCAGCAAGGAAAAGAAGGTGTGGAGACTACTGCCCTCAGTTATTCTGTTGTTAAAGTGAGTATTTTTAATTCAACTTGAAAACAATAATCAAGTGAAATGTAAGCCATTATGGCCATAAAAATAAGTTGAAAGATTTGAACATTGATTAAAAACTTGCTGAACTTGTGAGTGGAAGTGGGCTTCTTCTTCTTCTTAGCTTTGTTTCCTTTAGCTACTTGTTGAAATTATTCGTGTTGAATTTTGGAAAAAGTGAAATTACATCATTATGTCAAATCTTTATTCAGAGAACCCAAGTCATGAATTTTGTTTCCGTCGACTAGGATGAGGCGTTGAGAAGAGCAAGCGGGTGAGGTTGACTACGATGTAGAGTGGAGTGGTAGACTATGCAAAAGTTACCAAGAAACAAAAACCATTAGAAAAAGAGTCCCCTTATAAGCGTGACACTCGCAATATATAGTGGTAGAAAAAACACAATATTCCCTTATGCCTCTCTATGTTATGGTGGAGAAGGTTATGTTCCCTTACAATATTCCCTTATGCCCCTACCATCCTTAGATTTAGCACACCATATATGTTATACTTGCCAATCAAGGGAGGGAGAACGAAAGGTCCATCCTGAGGTGACGGTTTCCATGTTTGTCGTTCTGGCGATCCCGAGGCGATTCGTGGTCGGTCGTCGGCTTCCGTGGTGCTAGGGTTTCTGGTTTTCGTCATCTGGCCTCTCGTCTCTGTTGGTCCACCATAGCCATCTCTCGTCTTGGGTCTCCTGTTCTAGTTGTCGTAGAATCCAACTACTAGTTGGACTCGCCCAACACCATAAGCCTTCGTGATTTCTAGGGTTCGCGTTTGTAAAACTACTGATCAAGTCCAGCGGTACAAGGTGGGAGCATCGTGATGGCTTTGGAGAAGATGGAAGGTCTGATGAAGAATCTTCATCTGTCGGAGGAAGAACAGCAGGACGTCAAGATCTCGCTCGTGGGTGGCAAGAAAGGTGGGGAGTAGGAGGTGAAAGCGTTAGGGAAGGTGGTGTCAGAGAAACTGGCGGTTGCTGAAGGTTTGGAGAACTCGTTGGGGAGGGTGTGGTGCCCGCTGAAGGGAATTCGGTGCAAATCTATGGGAGAAAATATTTTCCTGTTTACTTTTCTGTAAGAATCAGGTCTAAGAAAAGCTTTGAAAGGTGGCCCGTGGATGATAAATAATGATCTGATAGTTCTAGAGGAATTTGATCCAATGAAGAGGATAGAGGAGTATGCTTTTGATAGGGTTCCAATTTGGATTCGTGTCTTTCGTTTACCTTTGGGTATGATGAACCGATCTACTGGAGAGTCTATTGGATGCTGTGTGGGAGAGCATATGGAGGTTGACGTGGGAGATGATGATTGTGCTGAAGGAGAATATCTGAGAATCAGGGTGAGTATCGATATTAAGAAACCTTTGATGAGGGAAAAAATGCTGCAAGTTGGAGAAGTCGGTTTCGAAGGATGGTGTCCTTTTGAATATGAGTACCTTCCAGAATTCTGTTACACGTGTGGAATTATGGGCATGAGGAGAGATGTTGTGCTGTGAAGCTAAAACCAGGGGAGAAACATCAATTTGGACGATGGCTTAGGGCGTTTATCCCAAAGATGTTGTCAGTTTCTGAAAATAAAAGATGGTGGGAGAACCGTGGAGGTAATAGCAGTAGGGGCTTTGGTTTTAGTGTACGTGAAAAGGGGATAGGAAGTGACAGTCTCTCCTGGAAAAAACACAAACAATGGAGATGGAGGTGACAGTCTAAACAAAGTACGGGAGGGTAAGTCGGAGGAGGTTACCGCTGCAATCGGTAACCAGAATAAAGAAAATCCGGTGGGGTTACAGGAGAAGCTAATATTGCCGAAACAGAATGATGGGAATAAAGAGAAGTCTGATAATGCAAGTGCTGCATTAGTGGTGCATACAGATAGGAGCTCTATCCAGGAAAAGGAGAGTGAGGAACCTGATCCGCCACTGCATGGCGAGGAGGACGTGGAGCGGCCTGAACCAATGCATGGAATAGAAACGTTTGGTGAAGGGAAAGAGAAGGAAAAGGCAAACACCATCTCGAAAAAATTTAAGAGGAAGGAAAGGAGATGCGGCCAATGTTGAAGTTAAACTTGGTTCTAAAAGTGGTGCAAATCAGATGGACGTTGATGAACAATATGAGCTGAATGGGAAGAGAGCAAAGAGCGGGACTGTGCTAACACAAGTCTTGGACGCGGGGCTGTCGGAACAGCTCTGCGAGCAGCAATGATAATTGCAGCTTGCAATTGTCGGGATTTGGGGAATGGCCCGGCAATTGATGGTCTTCTGGATCTCCAGAAGAAGGTGGACCCCGATATTCTCTTTTTATCCGAAACAAAAATGGATATTGAGAGGATAGTTGGCTGAGGTGGAAGCTAGGTTTGACTGGAATGAGGGTGAAGGACTGTCAAGGACAGGGAGGTGGCTTAGCGCTGTTCTGGAGGAGTAACATTAATCTCAAGGCTGGGTTGGTATCAAAGTATCACATTGATGCGGAGATAACTGAACCAGATGGGTTTAGGTGGAGATTTACTGGTATTTATGGGGAGCCGAAGTTGGAAGATAGAGAAGCCACGTGGAGATTGTTGAGGATAATAAAACATCACAGTGATCTTCCATGGATTTGTGCAGGAGATTTTAATGAAATATTGGTACAGTGTGAAAAGGAGGGTGGGGCGATTCGGCCCCTAATTTATATGGATCGTTTCAAACAAGCTTTGGAGGACTGTAATTTGCATGATTTAGGTTTCTCGGGTGATCCGTTCACTTGGAGAAATAATAGTCATGATGCCCAAACATATATTAGCGAGAGACTTGACCGTGCAGTGGCAACACCGGAGTGGTGTAACAAGTTTCCGGGGTACAAGGTGGTTAATGAGGAGCCGAGGCGGTCTGATCATCGTCCTGTTGTCATTTATCTAGACGATGAAAAGAGATTTGGAAGAAAGGGAAGGAGGGAGTGCTTGGGTTTCATATTTGTAGCAAACTGGCTGAGTGAGGATATGTGTAATATAGTAATAGAAAACGCATGGGGAAGAGAGACTTCAAATCCAGCATGCTCTGTGACGGAGGCAATAAAAGGAGTGGCTGGTGATCTGAAACATTGGAGCAGGACCTCTTTGGGTAATTTGGAGAAACGGATTGCTAGAATAAAGAAGGAAGTGGAAGTTTGTCGATGTAATGCTATATCCCAAGAAGATGTTAATAGAGAGCACATACTTCGCTATAAGCTGGAGATACTAGAGGAGCAACGTAACCTCTATTGGAAACAGAGATCACATGCTGAGTGGTTGTCGAAGGGTGATACAAATACCTCATATTTCCATTCGTATGCGTCGGAAAGGAGAAAAAAGAGCATAATAAAAAAATTGAAAAAAGATGATGGAGGAGAGGTGGTGGAGGAGAAGGAAATGGAGGCGGTGGTTACTAACTATTTCAGAAATCTTTTTACTTCTGTTTCAAGGACACGCAATGATGAGCTTCTCCAACATGTTACACACCGTGTGACGCCGGAGATGAATGAATCTCTCACACGTGATTTTTGTGTGGAGGAAGTGAAGGAAACTCTGGACTGTATTGGTGACTTGAAAGCACCTGGACCAGACGGAATGCCTGCAATTTTTTACAAGACATATTGGCATCTTATTGGGGACAGGGTAACAAATGAGGTTCTACAGGTGTTGAATGGAGAGGATATACCAGCTAATTGGAATGAAACCTGCGTTGTGCTTATTCCAAAGGTAAAAAACCCGGAAAGGTTGAAAGATATGCGTCCTATAAGTTTGTGCAATGTCATATATAAGCTGGTGTCTAAGGTTCTGGCAAATAGGCTGAAACATATTCTTAATGAGACCATTGCTCCAAATCAGAGTGCTTTTGTGCCAGGTCGTTTAATAACGGACAATATTTTATTGGCATATGAGGTGACCCATTATATGCAGAACAAGAGAAGTGGGGATGTGAGTTATGCGCCTTTGAAGCTTGATATGAGTAAGGCTTATGATCGTGTGGAGTGGACATTTTTGGAGGTGATGATGAGAAAGATGGGTTTTGCAGAATTTGGGATCGAGACGATCATGAAATGCTGCTCTACGGTTAGGTACTGATGCCCACAAGTATAGGGGATCGCTGAAATCTTCGTTGGGAAGTATTACCCAAATTTATAGTTCGACTCGATGGGAACACAAGAATACCAATAAGACTTTGGCAATTGAGGCGTCACTCTCAACCACACCTGTATATCAATAAACTTGCAGCAGTAATAGTGATGGCAGTAAGGTGATTCAAGCAAGCAAAATAAATCATTAGTAGTAACAAGGGTTTCCCAGTTTTCACCGGAAAAGTGAAAGTGTAACTCAGGGATTTAAAACGTAGGCACGAGGTGATAGCGGGGTGTTGCATGAATAAGATTGATCATATAATAAGATAGAAGTAGCAATGGGACTTATCTCTAACTCAGATATATGTAGGTATGTGTTCCATAAATAGTTGTGCGTACTAACCAAGAGAATTTGCACAACATCTATTGTCCTACCTACCCATTTCACCGGGGCCAACTTGGAACTACAGGTAATTAAGGTCTACCCTTTCGAATAGCCCGGAACAACGCATTAACACTTCATGAACACATAGAATCCTCAAACTAATACATCTCCCCTTTGTTTTCCCTACCTGTCACTTTTAGGGTTCGCAGGTTCAACATAATAGCAGGTAATACACTTTGCAGATAGATACCAAACTCAAATATATGATGGGGAAAAATAAGTTCAGTACTGAAATCATGCCACTCGGGCCCTAGTAGCAAGCATTAAACATAGCATAAGTGCATCAACACAATACAAAAGTATCTTCAAGATAAACCCCTAGGATCTAGAACAACGGGTACCATTACATGATCAATCTCATCCAATCCCCATCCACCTCATGTGCCTACAGGGGACTACTCACACATGGTGATGGTGAGGGAGCTCATGGTCGATGGAGATGAAGGCGGTGAAGATGGCGGTGAAGACGGCCTCCGGATCTCTCCTCCGGGGGAGAAATCCTGGATCAATCTGTCTCCGAAAACGAAGATCGTGGTGGTGGCGGCGCTCTGTTTCGCGAAAGCTCCTCCCTCTAGGGCGTCCACTTTTTCGTCTATATGAAGGGGTACGGAAGACCGAGGGAGAGGCGGTGCCCGACGCCCCAGATAGGTGGGCCCACGCGGTCAAGGAATCTGACCGCGTGGGGCCCACCCTTTTGGGCCTCGTGCGCCTCCTCGAGTCCGTCTTTTGCACGATGTCCTTCTTTTCCATAAAAAATGACGTGGTATTTTTCCCCGATTTAATTTCCTGCAAAAACAACCAGAAAGGAGACTTTGCTAAAAACAGCGTCAGATTCAGCAGTTTTATTCAAATATGGGAAGATTCCGGAGCAAGTTATGAAGCAAAGTGCTTGGAAAAGTAGATGCATTTTAGGTGCATCAACTCCCCCAAGCTTAGCTCGTTGTTTGTCCTCGAACAACTCAAACGTAGTGCAGAAGCGATGAAAAGACTTTGACAAGAACTTTGCATTGCATATACAACACCGTTTAATACCAACAAGTATTCAAAACATAATTTCCATAACAAATAACAAACTGCTGGCAAAGATGCATCTAACCGGTGTTAAAGCATTTATATTTGTTACAAGGGAAATAACATGAAGTGTCAGCACTTGGATGAGTTTGCCCAACTGTAGAAGAAAACAAAGGTTCTTGCATCGCATATTGATTGAATCATGTCAAGATTTTTGAGATCTCTTGATTCTTTACTTTGTTGACTAGTGAACTCATTGTGCTTACATCCTTGCTCTCAATTTTATCAAATCATTTACCATTCCCTATTATGACTCATATGCTTGACCAACTAGAGGTTGAAAGCCTCATGCCCCGTGAATACGAGTACCTACACCACGTGTTACTCACCTCGGGTCACAGAGTAAATTCAAGTTTTTGGTCATTGTAAGTATTTTAATAGCGTCATTGAGAGTTGCTACAGGGGTACCTCTTGCCTCATGACATGGAAGCCAGCCCATGTCAAAACAACAAGACAAACAGACAATGAACAATCTCAGCACTCTTTTATTTACTATGGGTATAGCTTTTTATTGTGAGGTGCATCATAGAATGAACATTATGGTTATGCTGTAAATTTCCACCATGAATGATGCATGGCTTAGATTGGCGGCCCAAAGCATCTCTCTAGCCATTTATACAAACTCCTTAAACTTACTAAGTTTCCACATTTATTTCACCCGTGATAGGCATCCATAGACAAAAGTACATGATATCAACTAAATATAATTAAGAGCACGTTGAAAGCTTTGCATGTGTCAGCACATATGGGCTAACTCTCAACCCTAAGATTGTCAAGCATATGACTTCATGTTTATCATTTGAAAAGATCTTTTACTTTGGTTGTCAAGTTTAGCAAGCACAATGGGATGCGTAGACCTTTGTTTAGAACCACAGTTATTCAATCCACATCCAAGTGTTGACACTAAATAATATCTCTCTTGCATCATAATATAACATACTAAACCACGGAGGAGATAAACATTTGCTAGCACTTCCCTAGATGTTAGAGAAATTATGACATGCGCACTTGCTATTATTAAAAAGTCCACATAAGCACGGCAAAGGTGTCATACCTTTCATCCACTTCATGCACATCAGCTCATCATTGTTGTTCTCCTCTCCCAACTTGAACTGCGCAATAAAAACTCAAATCTGCCATAAAATGCTACTGCATACAGTACTGTTTTACCCTAACTAAACACATCAGAATAATTTCATAATTTACGGGTGTGTAGGTCATATAAAGTTGCAGCAGTGGTTAAAATTTTAGCTCATTCGGAGTTACAGAAAAAATATGAAAAATCAAACAGTGAACAGAATCAGAAATTCCTGCACCTCCGTTTTTGCATTAGATTCAAGAAAACGAAAATATTTTTGTTCTTTTTAATTTTTAGATGCATAAGGTAAATGACCAGAAGTAAATAAGCAAGAGAAACAAATAAAATCTTTTTGTGTTTTCAAGATTTTCAGAACAATAAACTAAAACATAACAAGATAAAAGTGATATAAAACAACGAATGAAAAGGGAGAGAAGTACTCCCCCAAGCTTGAGTTCAAGCTAGTATCCCGGGTGGTAGTCGTATCCACCACTTCCACTTCCGTCGTAGTAAGGTGGTGCACCACTTGATGACCCTCCTCCATAGTAAGAGGGGTCACCACCTTGGTACCCTCCTTGCTCCGGTCCTTGGAAACCCCATGGATAGTTTTGCATCTCCGGGTTTTGGGGCTCTTCTTGTGGTGGCACTTCTTCCACGGTCCATTTTCCGGTGTTCCTGTCAAAAAGGTCAGCACGAGGGAGCCTAATGGACACATTTTGTCCATTGTGACTCTTATAAATATAGTTGCAACCACCCTTATGCCATTCACTCATTTCCATGCGACAGGTTAAAGTAAAATCAAGTAAATTAGACTCTTCTACACGTCTACCCATGTCGTTATCAAAGCCCCTCTCTTCCTTAATGTGCTCATATATTAAAGTAGCAATAGCACCAGCATATATAGGGGTAGTATCAGTCATGTTCCTTCTCACAGCTAAATGCAGAGTTCTAGCAAGAATGACTCCCAAGTTATACTCACATGTGGTGTTTTCTTTTGCACATTTAAGTAAATAAACCATTGGTCCCGTGCAAGCAGAATTGTTGTCTCTAGCAAGAAATCCTCTTGCAAGGAACAACGCAAAGTATCTCAAACTTGGGTGCTGTATGTGGGTAAATTTGCCCCTATTGAGTCTCTCAGGAACATTTACAGAAATGCTACGCCAAAAAGAAACAAGTTCCTGATTTGAATCAGCACCTATCTCATCCCAACTACCCGTGTTCTCCACACGAATAGCTTTGCAAAACTCTTCTAATGACATAACAAGGCGCTGCCCCCTCATAGTAAATTTAACCGTGAAAGTAGGAGGTGGTGGATTACTCTTCTTACTGCGTTTGTGAAGTTCGGGGCCCTCGAAGCGGAAGGTGGAGAGGAACTCCCGTGCGATCCCCTCGTATGTCTCCCGTGGATGACGAGAGAACTCAAGTAAGCCCGCTGCAGTGACGAAGGCGTTGAAGTCATCTCCTATCCCCCAATGGTTAAGAACATCGGGGTCTTGCCATTTGGTTGCATGAATCCGAAGCTTTTCCCCCACAAACTCGGCACCATCCTCCCATAGATGATCATCATCATGATTATCGGTGGCTCTAGATGGCCTCCCCCTTGTTCTTGACATCATCCCCATGAATCCCTTACCCTTGTTCATGGTGAAAGCTTGCTGGAGGTGGTTTTCTGTCGAGGGTGAGGAGATGGGCACTGGCTGCTCACCTAACTCCACCTGTGGGTCAAAATGGTGGGTCCCATGCGGCCAAGGAATCTGGCCGCGTGGGTACCCCATTTTGGTCCCTGGTGGCCTTTTGGCCCCCCACTTTTGGCTGCTGGTCCCTCTGGTAAAATAACTTAACCCCAAATTTTTCTGGAATTTTTCAAGAAAATTTTCTGAAGAGAATTTTTCAAAGTTCATATTCTGGAATTTCTGGACTTCTGAAATAATTATGTTTATGCAAATATTCTAAAGTTCTAAGACAAATAAAATTAAAATGCAATGCAAATTTTTATGGGAATCAAGTTTGCATCATTTCCACATTAGTAATGAGGTTGATCAAGTCTCATTAACAATATGTAAAAGATATAAACATGATTCATTTTATAAATATATGAAATAAACTCAAATACCTCATATTTGATTGGAATAGTTCCAATCATCAAGGTAGCATACTTGGTGCAGGAGGTGGTAGTGCAATTTCAAAGCTTCCAATCATAATAGTATTTCTTTGAATAGAATTCACACTCTTGTTTATCATTGTAACAGGATTCTTCTTGGGAAAATAGATAGTATGCTCATTTCCTTTGACATTAAATGTCACTTTGCTCTCAGTGCAATTTATCACAGCTCCTGCAGTGTTTAAAAAGGGTCTTCCAAGAATAATAGATAGATTATCATCCTCAGGCATTTCTAATATAACAAAGTCTGTAGGAATTAACACATTAGCTATAGAGATAGGAACATCCTCACATATACCTATAGGCACAGCAGTTGATTTATCAGCCATTTGCAATGAACTTCAGTTGGAACAATTTGTTTAGGTTAAGTTTCTTATATAAAGAAAAAGGCATAACACTAACACCAGCTCCTAAATCACATAGTGCATATTTCACATAGTATCTTTGATATGACAAGGAATAGTTGGAATACCAGGATCTCCACGTTTTTCAGGCAATTTCCCTTCAAATGAATATTCAGCAAGCATAGCAGTGATTGCATCATTAGGTATCTTTCTTTTATTAGTGACAATATCTTTCATATATTTCGAATATGGAGGAATTTTAATAGCATCAACAAGAGGGATTTGCAAATATAAAGTTTTAATCAACTCAAGAAATTTCTCAAACCTAGCATCATCCAAAGATTTTATTACCTCTTGGGGATATGGTATGGGCCTTTGTACCCATGGATCCCTCTCTTTACCTTTTTGCTGATTTGGATGCTTCTTCTTTTTATTCTTATCAATAGATGGTTGAGGGTCTTTTTCAGGAGGTTCAGGTTCTTCAATATTTTCAGCTTCATGTTGTTCTTCAGGTGTAGATGATTCCTCTTCTTCATTATTATCATCTTCAGTCTCAGCATCAGAAATAGAAATATCCTTATCTTGTTCTTGAGAATCATCAATATCTTTGTTTTCATTGGGAGATTTTCCTGCAGAAGATTTCTTCTTGAGAGCCTCTTGCTCTTTTCTCTTAGGATGGTCTTCAGGATAATCAGGATCCTGAGTACTTGCACCACCTCTAGTATTAACTCCACAAACCTGTTTCTTCTCAATAAGATTTTCATACAATTTATTTTGAAGAGAAACCATCTGTTCAACTTGATTATTCATCATCTCACAGTGTTTAATAATTCTTCTAACTTCTTCTACACTAGCATTTAAACTTTCGCGAAGAAATTTAATCTTATGAGAGTTTTCCATAATACTCATTCTAATACTATGCTCCTCAGGATTATGATTATAAGCAAAATCGTTAACATAGGATACATCAATAGGAGGTGTTACCTTTTCATTACCTTCCATAGAGCTAATAGCATTGACTTGGATTGGAAAACATGGTTTATCAATAGGAAGTTTAACACCCATTTCAGATAGTTCCTTGAGATGAGAGGTTTTAATTCCCTTCTCTTCAATATCCTTGGCAGCCACTTTCATTTGTTCATCATTTAATTTAAGAATACCTCCTTTCTTCTCTGGGAATACCTCTTTTTCATTTATCACTTCAATATTCCAATCTTCATAATTCCTAGAGATAGTCTCCAATAATTCGGTTGCTTCATCAATGGTCCTTTCCCTGAAAACATTCCCTGCAATACTATCAAGATAGTCTCTAGTATTTTTAGTTAGTCCATTGTAAAATATATCAAGTATTTCATTACTCTTGAAGCCATGTGTAGGACATTTCCTAACCATCTTACGGTATCTCCCCCAAGCTTGGGGTAGATCCTCCTTCTCTTTCTGCGAAAATTGCTAATCTCAATAGTTAAACCATGAATCTTATCAGCAGGGAAATATTTATTATAGAATAATTGCAAGCATTCTTCTTTGCTAGTAATAGATCCAGGTTCTAAACTATTATACCAAGTTTTAGCATCTCCTCCCAAGGTAAAAGGAAACAACTTTAAGAAATAATAGCGTTGGTGAATCTCATCTTTACCAAATAAAACAGATAAATCATGCAAAACAGCAATATGTTCAAAAGGAAATTCATTGTCTCTCCCATTAAACTTAAACTTCTCAGCCTTTTTAATTATTTCGGATCAACACTAAACTCATAATCTTTATCTTTAATTTTAATAGCTGGAGCATTCATTTTCTTAGTAACAGGAAAATAATCAGCAAGAGAAGAATTTTTATTGCTATCAAGTTTATCCAATTTATCAAGATTCGAATCCATAAAAGCCATAGCAATTGCATCTTCTTCCTCATAAGAAGAAGTTTCATATTCATCATCACAAGACTCACTATCTTCCAAATCAGACTCCACATTTTCAATAATAGATGATTCAGGAATTCAGGTGTTTCAGTTGTCTCAGATGTTTCAGGTGTCACTTCTTTGTCTATGCTACCACATATTAAATCATTTTCAGTACTAGTAGACATCTTAGACAATGGTGAACTAGATAAAAAAAATCCTTTTTTCTTAGGAACAACAGCAGAAACAGCATTAGGTGAAAAGTTTGGCCTACTTAGCAAGTCCGTACCTCTACGAGTAGTTGAAGGCCTCAGTTCCTTCGGAGTGTTCTTTTCCTTTCCCATAGTTGGGAGCAAGCAAGTGCAGCAAATAAATGATAACAAGTGGTCTTACCAATAAAGCTAGGTTCCCCGGCAACGGCGCCAGAAAATGTCTTGATGCCCACAAGTATAGGGGATCGCTGAAATCTTCGTTGGGAAGTATTACCCAAATTTATAGTTCGACTCGATGGGAACACAAGAATACCAATAAGACTTTGGCAATTGAGGCGTCACTCTCAACCACACCTGTATATCAATAAACTTGCAGCAGTAATAGTGATGGCAGTAAGGTGATTCAAGCAAGCAAAATAAACAGTAGTAGTAACAAGGGTTTCCCAGTTTTCACCGGAAAAGTGAAAGTGTAACTCAGGGATTTAAAACGTAGGCACGAGGTGATAGCGGGGTGTTGCATGAATAAGATTGATCATATAATAAGATAAATAGCAATGGGACTTATCTCTAACTCCGATATATGTAGGTATGTGTTCCATAAATAGTTGTGCGTACTAACCAAGAGAATTTGCACAACATCTATTGTCCTACCTGCCCATTTCACCGGGGCCAACTTGGAACTACAGGTAATTAAGGTCTACCCTTTCGAATAGCCCGGAACAACGCATTAACACTTCATGAACACATAGAATCCTCAAACTAATACATCTCCCCTTGTTTTCCCTACCTGTCACTTTTAGGGTTCGCAGGTTCAACATAATAGCAGGTAATACACTTTGCAGATAGATACCAAACTCAAATATATGATGGGGCAAAATAAGTTCAGTACTGAAATCATGCCACTCGGGCCCTAGTAGCAAGCATTAAACATAGCATAAGTGCATCAACACAATACAAAAGTATCTTCAAGATAAACCCCTAGGATCTAGAACAACGGGTACCATTACATGATCAATCTCATCCAATCCCCATCCACCTCATGTGCCTACAGGGACTACTCACACATGGTGATGGTGAGGGAGCTCATGGTCGATGGAGATGAAGGCGGTGAAGATGGCGGTGAAGACGGCCTCTGGATCTCTCCTCCGGGGGAGAAATCCTGGATCAATCTGTCTCCGAAAACGAAGATCGTGGTGGTGGCGGCGCTCTGTTTCGCGAAAGCTCCTCTCCTCTAGGGCGTCCACTTTTTCGTCTATATGAAGGGGTACGCGGAAGACCGAGGGAGAGGCGGTGCCCGACGCCCCAGATAGGTGGGCCCACGCGGTCAAGGAATCTGACCGCGTGGGGCCCACCCTTTTGGGCCTCGTGCGCCTCCTCAGTCCGTCTTTTGCACGATGTCCTTCTTTTCCATAAAAATGACGTGGTATTTTTCCCCGATTTAATTTCCTGCAAAAACAACCAGAAAGGGATTTTGCTAAAAACAGTGTCAGATTCAGCAGTTTTATTCAAATATGGGAAGATTCCGGAGCAAGTTATGAAGCAAAGTGCTTGGAAAAGTAGATGCATTTTAGGTGCATCAGGTACAGATTTCGTTTCAATAGCACATTGACAGAAGAAATCTTTCCTGGGAGGGGTCTACGACAGGGTGATCCAATATCACCATATTTGTTTCTATTATGTGCTGAAGCCTTCTCATGTTTGTTAAATAGTGCAGTACAAGATGGAAGATTAGAAGGAGTTAAAATATGCCAAGATGCGCCGAGTTTTAATCACCTATTGTTTGCAGATGATTCTTTAATCCTTTTGAAAATTTCTGAGGATAGTTCTCTTCATCTGCAAAATGTGCTATCACTTTATGAGGAATGTTCGGGGCAAACTATTAATGTCGAGAAGACATCAATTATGTTTACTAAGAATACTAAGAGAAGAGACAAGTGTACTATGATGACTCAGCTTGGACTAAACAGAGAGAGTTGGAATGAAAGGTATTTGGGTTTGCCGGTGTAAGTGAGGCAATCAAAGATGAAGGTGTTCAGCTACCTAAAGGATCGTATTTGGCAAAGGATACAAGGTTGGAAGAAAAAAATGTTGTCTAGAGCGGGAAAGGAAATATTGATAAAATCAATTGCACAAGCCATACCAACTTTTGCTATGTCTGTTTTTGATATAACAAAAGGACTTTGTGACTAGATTTCTGCGATGGTGTGTAGATTTTTCTGGGCGCAGCAGGATAAGGGGAATAAAATTCATTGGCTTTCTTGGGAAAAGTTAACTATGTCAAAGAAGGAAGGGGGCCTTGGATATAAGGATCTTTGAAAGTGCATGTGTTGCCCCATGCGTGGTTTTGGTAATTAATCACAATCCTTATGGACTAATATTTGCATTGAGATATTCTTGTAGATCTTGTCCATAGGAGATTGGAGTTCATGTGTTGGACTCTAGAAGATTATATGATGACCGAGGTTCTATCCAAGGGTTTATATGAAGAATGGTCATCTAGAGTTGAGCTTATTGCAAGCATGGCTTGGAAAGAAGATTGGGTGAACATTCTTGTTTTTCTCCAAGCCATCATATACATCAAGAGAAGAAGATGAAGTGCAAGAGGATACATGAAGACGGAGCTTAGCAAGGCTCTCCCATCATGGAGTATGGGGGAGTATTTGGAGAAGTCTTCATCAAGCATGTGCTAGCAAGCACAATCAAGAAAGGTGTTCCAACTTGAGGGTTTCAAGATCGTCATCATCTAGCTCAAGTGGAATGTGCAAGGCAAAGATATGATCCTGATAGGGTTTCTATTTTACCGGTCTCATGGTGTTAGTGGGAGACCGGGTTATAGGATAGATGGCGTACTATCAAGAGGGGCTCTCAAGTGAGTAACTTGATCACATCTTTGTGGAAAGCTCAAACCTCTGCATATTTGGCTTTTATCCATGTGAGAAGTTAGAGCTTGTGTTCATCTCCATACCAAGCTCTAGTTCATCAAAAACGGATTTCATTTGAATATCTTATGGTGTTTTTTATGTTGGAGGTTTTACCGGCTCGTCTATTGTAGAGAGGTCAAACTCTCCTCTTGTGTTATCCTCCTCACATGATGGACTATGATGTGTATATGCATGATCTTGTAGTGCTTGTGATTATCTTCGGAGCAAGCCCAAGATCATAGAAAACGGAGTTCGGATGAAAAACTTTTTGTAAGAAAGCTCTTGTCGTTATCTTTCCAACAAAATTGGTTTCACCTAATTTGGAGTTCAAACGCAAAAGTTATTGGGTTTGCAGTTTTCATTTTGTTGTTTCTGTGAGCCGGATATTTCCATCCCAAGCTTTCGGAATATCCGGTTAGCCGGATTATCCGATCCCATTGTGAGTCGGATTATCCGGCTCTGGAGAAGCGAACTGGAAAAATGGCTAAGGACCAGACTCGGATGGTACTGGAGGGAGCCGGATATTTCTGATCGGATTTTCTTGGATGTAATCGGATAATCCGGTTAGTCGGATTATCCGGTTCCAACTTGGACCGGATTATCCGGTTCCCAGATTCAGCAACGGGTAGATTTTTGGGAGGGGTATAAATACCCCTCCACCTTCCTCCAGGCAGCAAGCTCTTGAGCACGAAAAAGCCCCCATTGTTGACCTTCTTGAGCTTGGATTTCTCTCTATCCTCCATGATTCTTGCCTCCAATTAGAGGGAAAAGAGAGAGGAGAATTAGATCTACATTTCCACCAATCAATCTCTCCTCTAAGTGAGGGGAACCCTTTGGATCTAGATCTTGGAGTTCCATTTGTTGAGTTCTTCTTTGTTCTTCCTCTTTTCTCCCCCCATAAGCATTAGTTGCTTTTGGTGGGATTTGAGAGTGAAGGATTTGAGCACTTGTGCTCTTGCCATTGCTTTGTGCATCGGTTTGTGCTCTCCACGAGGATTCGTGGAAGTTGAAAGCTTGTGAACTTGTTACTCTTGGGTCTTTGGACCCTAGACGCCCGTGTGGTGGTTGAGACCTTTTGTGGTCACTTGTAGCCGTTCGGGAGCCCCCAATCCAATTGTGGGTTGTGCCCCGGATTGTTGTTGTAAAGGCTCCAGATTCTGCCTTGAAGTATTCCGATAGTGGAAGGTTGAAAGGGCATGGCGCCCCATGTGTGGTTTTGGTAATTAATGACAATCCCTATGGACTAATGGTTGCATTGAGTTTTACTTGTAGTGTTTGTCCATAGACCATGCTTGAACTCCATATGTTGGATTCAAGGTTGATGCCATGAGTATATTGATATAATGAAGTATTTGGCATCAAGATCATAGAGTTGAGCATATTGCAAGTATGTCTTGAAGAAAAGAATTATGTGATCATTCATGGTTATCTTTAAGACATCATCTATTGAAAAGAGAAGAAAAGATACAAGGTTGATCAAGTATTGATCAACACACAAAGCTACAAGATGTACCAAGTGGGATCATGTATCTCTTGGTATGGTATCTTTCTATGGGCTTGCATCAAATGAAGATTTCATATGGCCCATGATCGATGACGTAAAGTGGTGATCGTCATCAATGTTGAGAAGCGCAAGTTCAAGAGGAGCATCTCGAAGAAATCCTAGGCTTGAAGCTTGCCACCCATTTAGAGATAATGTTCATGTGAAGATGTGCCTAAGAGAGGCTCTCCCATAGTGGAGTGTGGGGGAGCAATGTTTGGGTCTTCACCAAGCGAAGCGCAATCAAGAAAGGTGGTCCACTTGAAGAGATCAAGATCGACGTCATCCAGCTCAAGTGGAATGCGCAAGGCAAAGGTATGATAGAGTTTCTATTTTACCGGTCTCATGGTACTAGTTGGGAAACCGGGTTATAGGATAGATACCGTACTATCAAGAGGGGCTCTCGATTGAGCTTTAGCATATCAGTTGGAGAGAGCTCAAACCTTTGCATACTTGCCTTCATCATCTTTCTTGGTTCTTATTTGGATTTTCTCCTTGTTGGGTTTTGGTGCTTGTTGTGATCTTCATGACAAGCCCAAGTTCTCCGAAAACGGATTTCGTATGGAAAACTTGTTGCGTTTTCTGGTTGGAAATATTATCGGTCCACCTTCGAGATAGGGTCCACACCTTCCCGTGTGTGGTATCCCCTCTATATTTGTGACCCTTAATATTTCCACTTTTTGTAGTAAAGCTCTTGTCGCTACCTTTCCAACAGAATTGGATTCATCTCGTTTGGAGCTTCCTTGCAAAAGTTATTGCGGTTCTCCTTTCCTGGTTCTGCAGTTTCTTATTAGGCCGGTAGTACCGACCCTCGCCCGGTACTACCGGGTGACCCCTTGCGGAACTACCGCGGGCAGTACCGGGCCCAGTACCGCATCTCCGGATGGCTCTCTGCCTCTCGAAGTTTTAACCCGGTAGTTGCCCCGGTAGTGGCACGGTACTACCGGGAAGGGAGCACTACCGGGCCAGGTGGTCCGGTACTACCGTTGCGCGCCGAGTCAGGGAGAGCTGACTGGTCTTCGTTCTTCCTCTAGACAACACGGCTCGGTACTACCGGGATCGGCCCGGTACTACCACTGCGGCCTTTTTCGTCTGCAACGGGCAGATTTTTGAGAGGACCTATTTAAGGGGGTTTCTTCCCCAACGGTTCTCCAATCCCTGGAGCTAGCTTTTCCCTCTCTCTCCTCCATTGTTGACCTTTGGAAAAGCTTGCCTTCCTCTCAATCCCTCCCATGATTCTTGCATATCTTTGAGGGAATTTGAGAGGAGATCAAGATCTACATATTCATCCAATACATTCCTCCTCTAAGTGAGGGGAACCTAGTAGATCGTGATCTTGAAGTTCCATTTGTTGAGTTCTTCCTTGTTCTTCCTCTCTTCTCCCCCCACAAGTATTAGTTGCTTTTGGTGGGATTTGGGAGTGAAGGATTTGACCACTTCTAGTGGTCTTGCCTTCTTGCATCGGTTGCATCGGTTTGAGTTCTGCACGGTGATACGTGGAAATCGAAGTTGAGAAGCTTGTTACTCTTGGGTACTTGGGGTGCCCTAGAGCTTGTCCTCTTGGGTACTTGGAGTGCCCTAGACGGTCCTTGTTGATCTCGGAGTTTTGGTGGCTCGCGGGATAGTTGGGAGCCTCCAATTAAGTTGTGGAGTCGCGCCCCAACCTTGTGATTCTTGTGGCTTTGGGAGCCGCGGGAATTTGGTGAGAGCCTCCAATTAAGTTGTGGAGTGTGCCTCATCCTTGTACGGGTTCGGTGACCACCCTCAAGTGTCTCATAGTGGTTCGTGGCACTCCGCATTGGTGGAGGCACGAAGGAGATTATGGTGTGCCATTTGACGGCTATTCGGGGATCACTTTGTGACTCCGCACCGCTCCAACGGAGACGTAGCTTCCATTGGGAAGTGAACTTCGGGATAAATCATCGTCTCCAAGTGCCTCGGTATTTCTATACCCGAGCTTCTTACTTATGCTATTTACTTTGTGATAGCCATCGAGCTTGAAGTAATATATCTTGCTATCACATATTTGCTTATCTTGTTTAGCATAAGTTGTTGGTGCACATAGGTTAACCTAGCTTGTTTAGGTTTCGTGCTTGATAAATTAAACGCTAGTTTTATTCCGCATTTATTCAAGCCTAAACCGCAAAGAATTTTAATCGCCTATTCACCCCCCCCCCCCTCTAGGCGACATCCGTGTCCTTTCAAAGGTGAACCAATCCTTTGTGGTGCGGTTCATCGGAGAATAGGGTGAGCCTTTGTGGCGTTGAGATCGATCTTTGTGGTGTCTCACACCTCTCCAACGAGACGTACTCCCCTAAAAAAAGGAGGAACTCGGGAATACATCCTCGTCTCCACGTGCCTCGGTTATTTCTATACCCGAGCTCTTTACTTATGCACTTTACATTGTGATAGCCTTCGTGCTTGAAGTATTCTATTGCTATCACTTTGTTGCTTATCTTGCTTAGCATAAGTTGTTGGTGCACATAGGTGAGCCTAGTATATTTAGGTTGTTGGCTTGTTAATTTAAACACCTAGTTTTATTCCACAATTATCAATCATAAACCGGAAAAGTTTTAATCGCCTATTCACCCCCCCCCCCCCCCCCCCTCTAGGCGACATCATTGTCCTTTCAATCTTCATATGTTTAATTTAGCTATGTTAGCCAAGCAGGGATGGCGGATGCTAATGATCCAGAATCTTTGTGTGCTCGGGTTTGAAAGCAAAGTATTTCCCCGGGACTGATATTTTGCATGCTGAACCAAAGAATGGCATGTCATATTCATGGAGGAGCATTCTGAAGGGTGTTGACTTGCTTAAAAGGGTGTGATCAAGAGGGTCGGTGATGGCACTTCGATCAATGTCTGGTCTGACCCGTGGTTGCCGAGGAACTGGTCGAGATGTCCTATTACCCCAAGAGGAAATGCCTTGGTTCAATTCGCTGCTGAGCTGATGGACCCGTACCAAGGAGGATGGGATAATCAAATGGTGAACTCGATTTTTGGACAGCAAGATGCACAGCTGATTCTTGCGTTACCGATCAGGGATGAGATGGAAGATACATGGGCTTGGTTCCCTAATAATCGTGGTTTTTTCTCGGTGAGGACATCTTATAAGTTGTGCCGTTCTTTAGCTAGAGTGGTGGATGGAGATCAAGGTACATGTAATGGTACCAGCTTCAATTGGCAAGCTATATGGAAAACCCCTTGTCCTTTGAAAATTCAGCAACATCTATGGAGGATAGCCCACAACAGTTTGCCTGTTAGACGGAACCTTATTCACAAAGGGATGAAGATTGATACCATATGTCCTGTTTGTGGTCGTTTGGATGAGGACGAGGCACATCTCTTGCTCAAATGTAAACCAGTTAAAATTTTGTGGAGGGAGTTGGGAATGGAGGAGCACCGTTGGACCTGGGCAGAACTCGCAGACCCTCGTCTGTTTATACAACAATTGATGTAGCTTGATTATAATAAGATGCTCCTGGGAATTTCTGTGTGCTGGACTTGGTGGTGTACAAGAAACAAGGTAAATTCTGAAGGTAAGAGCTTCTCTAACGAACAGGTTTTGCTGCAAGTTCGTAGACAAGCCCTCGAATTTCAGGATTTCTTTGGTAGACCACAGAAAACCAAAGCTGTAGAACAATGTTATTGGAAACCTCCATCACCAGATGTGATTAAGCTCAACATTGATGGAAGCTACATAGCCGAAGAAGGAAAAGGTGGCTGGGGTGTGGTGGCAAGAGATGAGGATGGGGATGTATGTGGGTCTGGAGCTGGAAGAATTGATCATGCACAAGATGACCTTCACACGGAAGCTGAAGCTTGTCTACATGCGATGTCACTCGCCCAGAGCTGGGGTATGACTCGTATTCAGGTTGAGACTGATCCACAGATGCTCGTCAGGCTGTTTCTTCAAAGGAGTTCAATATTGCACCAAACGGAGTCTTGTTTCGAGAGATTAAAGCTTTAGCTAGTTTAAATTTCACTGTTTTTTCAATCACGTTTTGCCCACGAACTTGTAATAAGGTGGCTGACGCTTTAGCGAGCTTTGGTGCGAAGATGGTCTCGGATCCCCAAGCCGTATGGTCGGGCCGAGTTCCTACCTTTGCACAATGTTTGGTTGCCAGCGATTCAGCTGAGCAGTTTGGTTAATAGAATTTTCTTTCCATGTCAAAAAAAAATGTTATATAGGAGAGTCAAACTTCTGTCTTCCCACTTTTCCTTCTACGTGACACCTTAAGACATATGTCATGTAACCCATTCGTTAGGAACCATCACGACACTAATCTTGGGTTGGGCCGATGCCTTGTGGCAACCTCTACATTAATAGGGATTTGGATTCAAAGTCCTTAGGTAGTATAAGGTTGTGAGCTTCAGGGTTAATTCGGCATCGACTGAACTATGGGCTAGCGTATGAGCTTGAGAGTTTATCTCAAAACTCTGACTTGTTAAACTCATTTTTTCTTAATAGATAAAAAATGCCAACTTGGCTTGACTCACGAGTTCCAAGTTTTATTTCCACCACTATTTATGGTGATATCAAACGAATAAAAACCCTCCATTCTAAGAAAAGTCTCACTTATTCTTGAGGCAGGAGTTAAAAGTTTCCTAAAATAAAACAAAAAGTTAAGAGCGTACATGCCGCTGAGAGTTCGGCCCGGCCCATGCAGCCCCAACTGAATAAACCCGTCGGCTGCTGCTTCCCTCGCTCGTCCCTACTTAGCCAGCCAACTGACGGCGGCGCCGCACGAAAGGAACGACGCGCCTCTCAGCTCCCACTCGCCGCCGCCTCCTCCTCCGCCGCCGCCGCAGGTCAGGTGATTTCCTCCTCCCACTTCCTTCTTCCTTCCCGGCGACTTGTCCGTACTCCCTTTGCCGCGTACTCCCCCGTCCACGTAGCTAGCTAGCGCGTGGCCGTCGATCCTGCTCGCTCGGCGCGGCGCTCCTGTTTGTCGTCTGAGTTTTCTGATGCTAACCAGTTAGGATCCGAACTACGTAGAACTCCTTCAAGCTGCGAATTCAGGTTTGGTTCTGGTTATATATCCATGTTCGTCAAGAAACGATAGCAGCTAGAAGCTTGCTGGTGCTGCTGTCCTGTCAGATACAGTAGTTTCTAGTACCAAATATATTGCTGAGGCTGCGCTATGAAATCTCAGTTTCTTTGAGGCCGGCCGTTCTTGTCGCTCGCCGTCGTGGCTGGCTTCCATGGAGATGTCCCCCGTCCGGTTTGGTGGCCGCTACATGTTGTATGATAAGGATAGGCTTTCCGATATATACATTTGTCGAGAAGAAGAGGCATGTTTTTTTTTTTGCGAGAAAGTCGCAGTTACAGCAACCAAGCTCTTACAGAAAAGCCAGAAAACAGAAGAAATTACAAAGACACGCTTCTGAGCTCCGGCGTCGCCGTCTTCGAGCAGAACGCTGCGCCGGCGAAACCCGCCGCACCACCTCCGACAACCTTGGACTGGGAGGCCCCCCTGTGCGGCAAGGAAGGCGACGCCCCTCGGTGCGAAGCACCTCCACCCTGCGCGTCGAGCAGCAACACCAACTTGGCAAGCAGCAACCGTACCTTCGAGATCGTCAGTCGCCGAATCCGCCACCTCTCGGACTCCGGCGAAGGGGGAGCCCTCTCGAGCGCTCCGAGGAGCCGCGAACGAGGGCGGGACGGCGGATCTGCACCGGAGCTCCACCGGAGCCACGCGAGCAGAGGAGAAGACCGCCGCCACCAAAAGCCACTCCGGCATCGCCGCTTCCGCCTCGGCTCCGCCGGCTAGCACACCACCACGCACCCCTAATCTACATACAGGCCCGGATCCGGGGATCCCCCGTCCTCCCGCCGCCGAAGCGGCCGCCGGAGGGCGAGGGATCCGGCGAATCGCCGGCCGCGAGCTGAGGAGCGCGGTGTCGCCCAAGAAATCGCCTCTCTCGTACTGTAGATGGGGAGAGAGTGTCGGTCCAACTCGACTTCCAAACGAGAAGAAGAGGCTTGTTAACTTTGCAGGTTCGGTTATTTTGGCAAATATCTCTTAGAAATTTCGATTCGCTACACGTTTTGGTCCATGTGTGCCTACTTGTTTTGATCGATAGCTCGGAGTGGCCTGTCTAGCCGTCTAGGAGTGATTTGGTTCTAGTTGGAGTGCAAGAGAGATATTTCGGCTTGCGTTTGTACTGCCACTGCCGGCTTCAACAACAGTGGCTATTTCAACACAGTGGAATTTACCATTTGCTGACTTGGACACTTGGTAGCTATTTTTTCTTGTTTGGGTGGATTTCTTACTGTGTGTCTTCGATTGATAGCTATCAATTATTATATTATTTGGAGCATGTAAAGCCGTCAAGGTATCATGCTTTCTTTTAAGATAAGTTTCAGTTCTAAGTTGTTAGAATTTCTGACAAATCTTGGCCACCTTTTCTCGTGCCGCCGTCTTGGCTTCCGGCACCTCTCTCTCTGCTGTGCCGGTAATGCTCTAAAAATAAAGTATGAGAGCGAGATGGTTTACTCTTTTAGACACTAACAAGCGTCCTATCCAGTTCCCCACACCCCTTTCATATTTGCACGAATTTCGTGTTTAGATCGAATGGTTCTTAGCATGGTGATTTAAAAACAGTTATTTCTTAAGCCTTTTTTAAACATACACATTGCACACACGCATTGTCCTTTAGTAGTCAATGATAGCGTATATGTACGGAGTAAACGGCCACCTAATTTGTATTATCCCACTTATCCCATTTGACCTACTTTTGCATCCTTAAGAAAACCCATGTCAGTCCATTAGTTCGTTGTCGTCAATGACAAGTGCATCAACTCTTGAGCGCAAGCAGTTTAAGTGAAGCCTATATATAGCCTTGTGAACCTAGATACAAGCCTATAGTCATTGTTAACTAATCGTAGATTTGGCACCAACCTGGACATATATATTTGAAAGACGAGCGATATGCACGTAAAATCCGAAAGACAAGAGCTACGCAACCTCCGACGTAGTCTTCTTTGGCGTTGATGCGGTCGGCCGATGTGAGGCCCACATGTAAGTGACCCCACGTCAATGTACCACACGTCGGTGCTCGACCATCCGCTGGGGCATCAAGAGCGGGATGGCTTTAGTTAGGGCCTTGGAGGAACATGAGATGATCATGGCTAGCTTCAACAATTCAGTCCGTATTTCTGCCCATTTTTTATGGTGTTCCGTTTTTTAAGGCGAAGCACAGTGTTCTTTTTTTTAGATGGCACAGTGGTCTTTTTTTTTTTGAAGAACAGTAGTGTGCTTAGAATTACGGGAGGATGTCCAAGAAAAGAGCACGAGTATTGTAAAGCCCAACAAGGCCCATTAGGGTTGTATCCCCTCACTCTCTTTAGTCATCCGTCTTTACCCGGTCCGTTTTTTATTCCCTTCCACTCTTGCTCTCTCCCGCGAGCTGCTCTCCTTCGACAGCTGAGCTGCGTCCGCCGCCGCCAGTCCCGCCGCCGCTTTGCTTCGCGTGATCGGTGCGAGAGAGGGACGGAGTCGGGTCCGGCCAGGAACGCGTGGGCCTTCCAGCGAAGAGATCGCCGCGGCTGCGGCCTGGTGAGCGCGTGCTCCTCAGGCTGCTCTGCCACTGTGGCTCGGGTTGCAGATGCCGCCATTGCTACTGCTGCCCTCCGTCGCCATCCGTCCGCTCTGCTTCTGATACATCCGTCGAGTTCTTGACTGCTCCGCCGCCAGGATTCGGCCAACACCGGCGTGCCGTGCTGCCCTCTGCCAGCGCGCGTGGTAGACGCCGCCTTCGACGTCTTTCTTTCTCGCCGGTTAGTCCTGCGAGTTGATTCGTACATTCTAAATTGCGAATCAATCGTGTTTTCCGCGGATGGAAGTAGCAATATGCACTTACGTGATGCATATCAGTTTGCCAATGATGTCAATCGCCACATTTGAGCTAAATATCGACATATTTCTAGGAAGCGGTGAATCAGGAAGTGTAGACTGTAGAGAATAAAACAGATTCAGCTGACTATGTAGTCACGTCATCTCTAATGTAGAAAAATGGTTTCAGTGCTCGGATAGATTGATACCCTTTCTTATTGCCAGATTATGGCATGAGCGAGCACTAAATCAAGAATGAAGTAAATGAATCTCGTAGATGTAACCCAAAAAACGGTGATGGTCACGATAGGTTCATCTCGTTATTCTAGCTATAGTGTATAATCGTTTGCAACACCCTTTGTGATTCTTTTTAAGGAAAAACCTTTGTGATTGTTCACCAAGCATACTGCCGCCTGCTTACAATATATTCGTGTGTGTGTTATTTGCTGACACTACTCTTTGCACCATTGATCGTAGGGTTTTGGGCATTTTACATATTGTTTCATTACTTAGTTGACACATAAATAACTGGTCATCACATTTTGATTAAAATACTTAATGAAAGTGGTTACTTCATGTGGATTTCAGATACACTTTGAGGACCCTTTGGGTTGTCAATTGGAACTTTTTTGGCACATCATATTTGTCTGCACGTAGGCATTTTGGACAACTTTGGAATATACTTATATGGAACTATTTTAGCAACTAGTTACGACATACACAACATTTGGGTCTTTAATCCTTATCGTTATCATGACTTTGTTTCTGCTACCTTATATAGTTATATTATATATTACCACGGTCAATTTCACCCCATGTCTACTCAATTTTTTTGTTTTTCCCCATGCTGTATTTGTGTCTAAATATTACTGCAAGTTTTTTTTGCTGAAACCGCTTCTGTTTTCTTAAATTAAGCAGAATCTAAGAGGCTAAAGTCAACCTTAAAATGGAGAATGCTAATGGAGTAGTAGATTGGAATGTTGACATTATTGGCCCAGATGGTGGTAGCGCTTGCAGCGCATTGGCAAAAACTGAAGACCCTGATGCCACAGAGTGTTCAAGTTCCTTTGGGGACACGTTATCCGGATCTGAGGATGATGCAAAGCCTTCAGAGATTAGTGACATTGAAGTAGACTCACCATTCTGTCGCTATCCTCCAAATGGTGATGCTGCTTCACTCTTGGATGCAGCTGCTTCTGACAACTTGGATAGATTATTGAAGTAAGTTGTTTGGTAACTGATTACTTCCCAGCCTTCGTTTTTCTGCCTTCACATAAATGCCAATTCATCTTCTGAGCATCCAACTAAAACAGAATGAAAAGACTGGCAAAAGCAAAGTTATGCATAGACCATTTTCCTTGCACAATCAACTGTTCCATCATGCTAAAAGCACTTAGTTATACTCTAAAATTGAGTAGTAATCACTCTTACCTGGACAATCTTTTTCCCTCTGAAGATTAGTCAAAGAAATTTTCTCATCTTGAATGGGTAATGTGAGACTTGATTTTTTTGTTCTTAATATGCCAAGCAATTGTTAGTCTGTGTACAGTTTATAACGAGCCAGTGAGAAACTTAAAAAAACGAATAAAGGCACATCAATTAGATAGAAGCAGCTTACTCCATGTGCGGTTTAGGCAACAAAAAAAAACACTCCTACCCTCCCTCCATCAACCTCCCCATTCTAGGGAGCTTGGCTTCCTATCTAAGGACTACCTTTCCTTTATCGAACTCCTTTTAACCATTTTCTAGGCTTCATCCTTTATGGTCGTACTCGTAGCATTCTTACTCCAGTAGTGCTCTTCTCACCGTCCACAAGGGACAGGTCCATGCACACATAGCTCCCTGCTTGCACTTCCATCTCACCTTGTTGTATAAGGGTTAATCTTGAGATGCTACTTCTAACTTTAGACCAAACTAGCATTATATGCTAGTCATCTTTGATTTCCATTGTGGCCCACATGGGTACTATGCCATGACCACAACTGTGTATGGGCCACATGGGCCAGGTTGCTAAATGGGCCAGGTGCCACTCAGTCATTATATTTAATACTCATCATGTGTGAACATTCTTAGTGATAAAGAAACATGTCTAGGGTCTGATATGATTGATTACTGAAAGTGGAATTAATAATATCGCATTGAAATGTTCACTCTTCTTTCCAACTTATGTATTCTCACTCTATTTTTTGTGATATTTGCTTTAAGAAAGTACAATTGATTAATGATGATGCCTTTCTAAAACCCTTCTCCATCAACCTAAGGCACTTGCAATTTTGACAAGACTAAAATTATATCCTTAAGTAGCAATTGAAAAAAAAATCAGATTTCAATACATGGTAGAATGATGCCTGTACTTTAGATGCAGGATATTCCATTTAGTTTGTGTATGTATCTAGATTTGTAGTATTGCCTGATTTCTTCGATTCGGATCTGTGATGTTATGTCAGTGGTCTTACTGTTTGTTTTGGCAGAAAGCACATTTGAGTATTTAACGCAACTTATCGTCCATTACAGGAAGAAAAAGGTAACTGATCATTGGAGAAACTATATCAGCCCATTAATGTGGAGATGCCAATGGTTAGAGCTGCGGATGAAGGATTTGCAATCTCAAGTATCCAGATATGATAGGGAGCTTGCAGTACTTAAACATGAAAAAGAGTTACAAACAAAAATGATCGAGTTGGACTGTTCCTCGTCGAGATCAGTGCCCTTCTCTTCTCAGTGCTTCCGGAAGACTATGAAGAGGAGGAGGAGAAAGACAAACGACGAGAAAATTAATGCTTCCTCATACATCTCAACCCACACCGTTTTGTCTTATTATGGTAAACATTTTTTTCTACTTTGCACATTGTATTATAAACTGCCATAGCGAGAGCTCATTACAATCATCCTGCAGAAAAAGAGAAAACAGAAGGAGATGGCCATCCTATTGATGACAACGGGAACTTAGGTAAAGCTACCAACTGTTTCATGATTGCAAACAAATATGACCTCTCAAACATGTATAATGGTAGGATTGTATTGTACTATTGTGTTGCATATTCACTCCCGTTTGTTCTAATTTATAAATTCCCTTGCTAGTACTGTCTGAAAATGAATAGTGTCACATTAGTTATAGAGCAGAAAGTCACTGTTGTCTGCATCTTGTATTGAGGAAAAAACTCATTTCCTGTTTACATTAACAATAGCACACAGATATGATGACTCGGTTAGTAAATGTTATTCTCATGCTTGCATATCGAGCTCGGGTGTAAGACGTGTACATACTGTGATTGTTCTAATTTTTTAAAATGAAATGTTTTTTCTGTTATATACATAGCAGATGCGTTCACAAAAGTTTTTCTGACCTTTCAGCAGATGACAGCACAAAAGGAAATAATGATGCTGACTGGCTACTTGGTAATGGAGACGATCTACTGTTGAGCAGATTCTTTTAAGCATTCAATCTGTCCAAGACCGAGTATTTAGTCTGAGATCAAATCTCGAGAAAGCAATGGCCAAGAAGAGCAACGGGCTTGTCCTTAAAATCAACACACGGGTCAACGGAGCACAGAGCTCAAATTGCTCACACGGAAAAGGCAAGGTTGCTGAAATGCTTGAAATATCATGTCAGGATGGATCGGATTGTGATATGGATGATGACATGCCCGATAGTGCTGTCTCAAGCTATGGAGAAGCTAACAATATGGATATTTTTGAGAGCACCATGAACCTATTGTCAGCTGAAGATCAAGATAAAATCGGTGAACTGCACCAGGTAAGCTACTATAGAACTCATTTATTTCACACCATAAGAAATTAGTTAAGAATTTGATCACCTATTGGGAGGAGCTTGAGCTTCAAGATGTAACACCCGTTCAGGCTTTGTTTGATACTGGTGTTTTCGTTGGGATTAGTGGGGATAATCCCCACAGGATTGGGTGACACCCCAATCTTCACCCGATCCCTTCAAATACCCTTTTATCCCAATTCACTAGGTAGGAGTAGTGGATTGGGTATTGAGAAAATTGTACAAGAGTTTGGGGATTTGTGGAAATATGTGGGATAAAACATGTCAAATACACTAGAACCAAACGGTGTTATGGGATATATGGGGATTTATGGGTTTGACCGGGATAATCCCCAGCAGTCCATTAAAATACACTTGTACTCCCTCCGTTCCCAAATGTAAGATGTTTTAGGTGTTCCACATGTTGTCTACATGCATGCTAAAATGAGTGAACATACACTTGAAATATGTCTAGATACATTTGTGTGCAAGTGAATGTGGACAAAAGCTAAAACATCTTATATTTGGGAACGGAGGGAGTACCAAACAAGGCCTCAAGAGTCAAAACTCTCCACAGCAATGTTTCTGGTGGCTTTCTCGTATGGCATATATTCTATACTATGCACTTCAGATAGGCCTAACAAACCTTGGCATTTCTAAGTGCCCAATAATCCAAGTTAGTGAATCTTTTGGGCGAAGGCTAATAATGATAGATTGTCTACTAAAATTTTTACACATGGTCACTGACATGATTTGAAGGAAGTCCGAAGTCAGCATTCTTGCTATTTGTTTAATATTTCTTCTTTCTTTGCTAACAGAGTTCGGAAGATGTATTGATCGACAACCAACAAGCTGAGGAAGGATATCAAAACTTTGAGGTGATCAGTCATCCATCTCAGCGCCTACGGGTATCAATCAAGAGAGAACGGGTATGTGTCAAGAGAGAAACTGTCGCACATTCTGAGAATGAGAGCGTCGCCGCCCCCACAGTGGCCACCATCAAGCAAGAAGTTACAACCAGCTTCGGTCTCCAGGGGATTTTGAAGCCCTCCTACACGGGCAAGCGAAAAATGAGGAACCCAATGATTCAAAGGCGTGGAGGTCCGTCATCGTCTGCTCTCAGCTCATGGAGGAGCGCTCGGACTCGAAAAAAGAGGAAACTATAGGTGCATATTTTCTCAGGAAAAAACACACCTTACCCTCTGGCTTCGGATCTTCGGTTTAATTAGATGATGATGATGACGGCAACTGCGCAGTTTTTTTCCTTTCTTTCTACCTGATGATGACTTTTTTCACGATGCCAGAAGAGGGAGGTGGGAAATGGCACTATGGCTTTCAGCCGTGAAGTGCTTGTAACTTAGTAATGTCTGTTTCTGTTTCTATTGTTGTTGCGTTGTGGACCTTGTGGTCTTGTCCTGAAAGAACCGGGTTGCTACATTGTAACTTGTGATAAGATATTGCTATGTTGCTTATTTTCAGACAGGCACTTGCGCGCCAACTCTTTCATGGTAGGTCAATTTCAAGTTCTAAGGGCTCATTTGGTTGCAGGGGGAGAAACACCCAGGGAAAATAATCCTGGCCGGGAATCTGAAGAATCAAGTGTAAAACTCCGGGATTCTGTTCCTGACCTTCGGACTAGGGGAAAATACACCCCGGGAAAAGGCCGGGATCCCCCTGGGATTTCTGTTACCAAATGAGCCCTAATGGAATAAAGAATGCAAGAACAATCCCCACCCAGGTTCTTCCTCAACCGAGCAAGAGTTCGATGCATACGCAAGGGTAAAAAAACTAGGTGCCTCCTTGATTCAAAGGAATTTGTCGGAGCTTTGGAGGATCTACATCTACGTATTACAAAGTTTTTCTGTAGGACTGAAACGTAATTTGCATCCAATTTTATAGAAATAAATTCATTCAGTTCAATCTAATGAGAAATTTCATAGCAAATAACTTTTACTCCCTTCGTTCCAAAATACATGATGCAGATTTGTCCAAATACGGATGTATTTTGGAACCGAGGGAGTATATATATTATTATGTGTCTCAGCTCCTGTAGGATTGAACGTGCCATGAGACGCATGTAATTCATGTGTTGTTTTCTGTTCATAAAATTGCTGGATCATTTTCTATGTGTCTTCTCTTGCCTCTGTTGATTGCCGCCTGTTATGATCCTGAAGTTACAACAAGAGAACAACGGCTCAACGGTTAGTTGTCAACATTGTGACCAGAAATTCTTTTAACAAAAAACTGGGTAACGTTCCATTTCCATTGCATGAGCGAATGATTGAAACCTGCCAGATAAAATGACGCTCATATGTCAAGGACAACACTCTAACAAACGATAATCTGCTAAGAGGATCGACCGGGAATGATAAATGTCACTCCTGCAGTAAAAAAAGAAACCATCGATCATCTTATGTTTCACCATGCTTTAGCTAAGCTCGTTTGGCAGATCATCTTGTGTTTTCTTGGTCTTGGTTGACCTGACCTGCTGATAGCATACATGGTTGTATTGGAGCTTGGATTCTTTTTCAGCATCTCAACGAAAACCGATCCTCTGCGGAGGTGCTGCTGTTTGTCAGCTAATTTGAGAAACCAGAAATGCAGCGTGTTCTAAAAAAGATACTATCCTATTGATCCTGTAGTTTTAGCTTTCAGACTTTTGCTTTTTTTTACGGAAGGCAGCTAGCGCTGCTTCGATTACTTGAGACGAAACCGGAACAAATGCCGGTGCAGTACAAAAATGTTAAGCACTAGACTAGCTATGCTAAGATAATTACATAAACCTTATAACCTTACAAAGAAGCACTACACTAGAGTTGCTAGAGGGTTACTTTTGAGATGTCTGATGTTTCAAAACTAACTGCTATGTTACTTGTTCGATACCTTGTCATGCTGGATAGGGATTTCTGGCCTGTCTGTAATAGCTAGGTTGTTTTCACAAGCTAGATTTCTCATTTCTGTTTACAAGTACTCCGTATGTATGTAGAAACGTTGGCGATTTGTTTAGTAGAAATCGACTCGAGGGGCGAGGGGGATCTCGTTCTTTCAGAAGAAAAACAATGCCGCTCAGCGCGGAGAAATATAAGCGAAGTGGCCGGATTGTCATGTACGTCTCCTAAAGATGTGGGCCGGGTCAAGATGGGCTTCGAGCTGTGGCCTTGGGCCTGGAGGATGGAACGATGGATAATATAGGCAAGGTAGCTGTACACAGGAGGGCATCGAACAGAATGAACTGAACCCGTCTCTGCTTCTCCTTCCTCTGTCCTCCTGCTGTTCTCTGAATCTTCTTCTTCTTCCTTAAGATGTTGTTGCTCTCCACAAGCAACTTGTATCGATCTCACGTCCCGGTGATCGCCGGCGGCAACGGGACATAACACGGATTCAGTGAGAAGAGTGCAGGATGCAGAAAATGCACATGGGAACAAGCTACAGAAATTTCCAGCGGGAATGCCTGGGAAGAGGCGGGGTAATCGTCAAAAACTGATCGGTTTGTGGCGTGGAACAGATCGAGAGAGAGTTGGCTTCGACTTGTGAGAAGAAGAGAACCTCGGTGCGTGCTGGTACCTTGTGCGCCGTGAGGCATATAACCCGAGAAGATCAAACAAACCTAGCTACCTATACCTAGGATAAGACGACTGAATCTGTGTTAAGCCTACACTAACAATCAAGGAGAAGTAACACAACCATCACAGATTCCGGCATCATCTCACTCTTTATTACAGCTGAATTTTAGAGGAAAGCTTAAGTTCAGAGGAATGATCAGAGCTAGGGTTCGAGAGAGAAGAAGAGGTAGGGCCAGCCGGAACAACGGCGGCTAGGGTTTAACCCAATAATACAGAGATACCGATTACAAGCCTCTTTCCAGGCTAAATATCGAAGGGAGAAGGTAGCGACAACCGAGGGAGCAAGTGATAAAGTTAACTGAAGATAAGAACAGCGTCAGCTTCCAAACAGCGACGGCTCAGCCATCTCCAGCCGTCCACGAGGGGATCAACGGCTCTCGTTGAATCATTACGGCGCGAAGCGGTAAGGATGCAGGAGAGGCGTTGATCGCCAGATGAACGGCTAAGCTTGAATGCGACACTGCTATCATATTCAGTTAACACTTCTTCAGGTTCAGATACAGTTCCTGACAGATCCCCCTTGTCGAGCTCAGACTTGTCCTCAAGGCTGGAAGTCGGGGAAGATCTTCTGGATGAAGCTTGAGTCTTCCCATGTAGCTGCTTCTTCAGGTAGATTGATCCATTTCACCAACCATTGAACAACTGGCACTGCAATATCACCTTGCTTTCTAGGAATCAGCTTGCGGTCAATTACCTTGTCAGGGCCAGTTTGAATATTTCCATGCTCATCAATCAGTGGTAATGTTGGTGTAGGTATAGCTACTGGTCCATGGTGCTTTTTAAGCTGACTAACATGAAATGTGTGATGTAAGGTACATCCCTCAGGGAGCAGCAATTTGTATGCTGTATTTCCCACTTTAGATAGCACACGAAAAGGTCCATAGAATTTAGAGTGCAGTTGATGCTTCTGTGGATGTGCAGTGATGAATGCCTATAAGGCTGCACTTTCAAGTAGACCATATCCCCAATCTCCAATTGCCTTTCACTTCTGTTCTTGTTAGCGAAAAATGGACCATTCTGTCTTGAGCTTGTTGCAAATTTTCCTTGATGATTGCGTTAGCTGCTTCTCTGTTCCTTAACATCTCGGCAGCAGATTCAGTCTTAGCATCTGGTAAAAACATTTCTGCCACTTGTGGGGGAGGAAAACCATATAATGCCTGAAATGGTGTCATTTTTAGACAGGTGTGGAATGTGGTGTTATACCACCATTCTGTAGAAGTGAGCCATGATTGCCATTTCTTGGGCTGAGCAAATGCCATGCACCTCAGGTAAGTCTCTAAGCATTGGTTAACTCTTTCTGTCTGGCTGTCAGTTTGAGGATGGTAACTAGTACTCATGTGCAATTTGTTTTTAATGCCTTGAATAATTCTTGCCAGAGGTTACTAGTGAAAATTATGTCCCTGTCAGTGAAAATTACCAAGGGCAGACCATGCAGCTTGAATATGTGATCATGAAAGGCTTGTGCAACAGTCTTCACAGTAATGGGATGTTTCATAGCAATGAAATGTGCAAATTTAGTGAATCTATCCTCTACCACTAGGATCATATCCTTGTTGTTAGAGGTAGGTAATCCTTCCACAAAGTCCATGCTAATGTGAGTCCAAGCCATGTCAGCCACAGGTAATGGCTGTAGTTTTCCTGGATATTTCAGATGCTCAGGCTTGTTAATTTGACAGACTGGGCATTGCTTCACATACTCCTCTATTTCAGCTTTCATTTTAGGCCAATGGAAGACCAATTGTATTCAGTGAATTGTTGCACGTCCACCAGAGTGACCTCCCAATTCAGATGCATGAAAGACAGTGAATATGTCTTGTTTTACCTTCTTGTCATTTCCCACCACTATTTTGTTATTGTATCGTAGTAATCCATTTTTCAGTGAAAAATTTGGTATAGCAGTAGGGGTCACAGCCAGCTGAGCCAGAAGTGATTTGCAGTCATCATCATTTTCATAGCTTTCCACAATTGTTGTTATCCAAGCAGGGACTACAGCTGATCCAAGTAGCTTCCTCACAGCCATTTTAACTCTTGAAAGAGCATCAGCAACTCTGTTTTCTTTACCCTTTTTATATTCAACAGAGTAGTTGTAGCCTAGTAATTTGATCAACAATTTGTGCTGAATACCTTCTGTCAGTTTTTGCTCCTGAATATACTTCAAGCTTTGTTGATCTGTTTTGATAACAATAGAAGATGCTGCAAAATAGTGTTTCCATTTCTTGATTGCTTCTATAATGGCCAGCACTTCTTTGTCATATGTAGACCAAGCTGTTGTCCTTGGGCCTAATGACTTACTCATGAAGGATATAGGCCTTCCCTTCTGCATAAGTACAGCTCCTAGTCCATATCCAGAAGCATCTGCTTCTAAGGTGAAGGGTAGACTGAAATCAGGTAATGCCAGGACAGGTGCTGTAGTCATACAAGTTTTCAGTGTTTGGAATGCTTTTGCTTGAGTAGCAGACCAGATAAATGAGTTTTTCTTCAAGCAATCAAACAGTGGTCGACAGATTATCCCATAGTTTTTAATGAATCTCCTGTAGTATCCAGTCATGCCTAATATTCTTCTGAGTTCAGAGATATTTTGTGGTTCAGGCCAATTGGCTATTACCTCCACCTTCACTGGATCAGTTGCTACACCACTTCCTTGTATGATATGGCCGAGGTATTCTACCTTAGTTTGACCAAAGGTGCATTTCTCACTTTTAGCAGCCAGTTTGTTATCCCTCAGAACCTTGAACACAGCCTCCAAATGTTTGTAGTGTTCTTGTTCACTTTTGCTGTAGATGAGGATATCATCAAAGAATACTAAAGCAAATTTTCTCAAGAATGGAGCCAGGAGGGTATTCATCAGGGACTGAAATGTAGCAGGAGCATTTGTCATACCAAAGGGCATTACTAAGTATTCAAAATGGCCCAGGTGAGTGTTGAATGCATTCTTTGGTATGTCCTCTTCTTTCATTCTGATCTAGTGATATCCACTACGCAGATCAATTTTGGAGAATATACAAGCACCATTTAATTCATCCAATAGGTCTTCAATAACAGGAATTGGGTACTTGTTCTTCACTGTTTGTTCATTCATTTTTCTGAAGTCATTCACTACTCTCCAAGTAGTGTCTTTCTTTTTCACCATTAATGCAGGAAGAAGAATAAGGACTACTGCTTGGTCGTATGACATTTTGTTTGAGCAGTTTCTGAATAATTTCTTCCATAGCATTCTTCTGGTGATGTGGCAGCCTATATGATCTTTGATTAATGATTTTTGCATCAGGTACCAATGGAATAGCATGATCACACTCTCTTTTAGGAGGTAATGAAGTAGGCTCGGCAAAAATATCAGCATACTGATCCATTAAGGGTTGCAGAAATGCAGGGATTGCAGGTAATTTACTATTGTCTTTATCCATTTCCATGACTTGCTGCAAGAAGATAAATGCTCCACAGATAGGTTTTTCCTTCAGGCTTAGCAATTCATCTATTATGATTTTATCAGATAAGCCAGGCAAGGACTCATCTAATAACTTGACAGACTGGCCATCAGATGCAGTCAGAGAGATGAACATTTGCTTGAAGTCCATAGTCACAGGACTGTGATCTTTTATCCAATCAGTGCCACAAATGATGTCATAACCAGTTAAGGGTAACAGCTTGAATTTATAACTCATCTTATGTCCTTGTATATCATAGAAACACTGCTCAGTATTAAACTCGGACACCAGTTCACTGCCATTAGCAACCATAACCTGTACTCTTTTAGCTGGTGCTATTTTGCACTTAATTCTTTTGGCCAAGTTATTGGACATAAAAGTACCAGTGCTGCCAGAATCAATTAGAACAGTAGCTACATGGTTTTGCCAAATTTAGCAGTCAGTGTAAAAGCATAATGAGCTTCACTATTACCACTGATAGCATGCATAGATATGATCAATTTAGCATCTGGTTCAGGCAACTGTTGATCATCATCAGAATCATCATAGTCAACATAGATCACCTCAGCTTGTGTTTCTTCTTGTTGTTGTAAAGCATTAAGCTTTGCTTTACTATACATCTTGCATTGCTGTTTGTGACCAGGAAACCAAGGCTCATTGCATCTGAAACACACCTTATTCTGTTTAGCTTGCTCAATCACCTCAGTTAACCCTTTTTGGTTTTGATCATTGCTGATGGTCATTCTTACTGTCTGTTGATTCATGGGATAGCTTGGCCTGCTTCTAGGCGGTGCTTGTTCAATTCTTCTAGCATACCACATGGCTTCAGTCATTGTATTTGGTTTCAAACACTGCAAATGACTCTGAATGTAAACTGTTAACCCAGAAATGAAACTATTAACATAATAGTCATCAGGTATACTGGGGTTATCTCTGCGCATGAGGTTCAATGCCTTCTCGAATTCCATCACATATTTAGCTACTGTACCAGTTTGTGTGAGCTGATCAAAACTCTTCAAGTTATCACAGATAGAAGCTTCAGAAAATTTGTCAGTCAAGTAACGAGTGAAACGATGCCAGGGTGTGTTATTGGGTGGAAATCCTATACCACGCCACCACTGCATTGCAGGACCCTTCAGGTAAGTAATGGCTAACTCAGTGCGCTGTTCTAGAGGTGTTCGAGCCGACTCAAAATACTGTTCAATCGTTTGTATCCAGGAATCAGCATCAACTCCATCAAATTCAGGTATATTCATCTTGGCTGGTTTCACTGCAGGTGCATATCTGACAGTATCATTGTTCTGAAATAGAGCTATGTTTCTAGGGACTAGCTCTCTTCTTTCCACCTCATCATGGTGATCTTGGTGTTGGTTCTGGATTGCAACTTGCTTATGTCCTTCACCACGGCTTGGTGGTCTCTATGGTTGTGGAACTGCAGCATTCGGGTGTCTGTATGGAAGTTTCTCTGAACCATCTAAATTTAGTTCCTTTCCTGCCTGATCATGCAGTGTTGATGTTCCAATTGGTTTGACAGTCGTCAAGTTGGCTTTGTCTAGCTGTTGATTGACACTACCCTGCGCAGGAGACTCAGCCGTAGCAGTTTCCAGTGGAGGAGGAGAAGCAGGTGGAGCAGTTGAAGGTACTGCTGCGAGTAGTTTCTCCAAGCTGATCTGAATACTGTCAAAGTTTTCCTGAATACTGACAAAATTCTTCTCCACCTTCTCGGAAAATTCAGTGAATTCTTGCTTGTCTTCCTCACGAACACGTTGTAGGGTCTTGACATCCAAGATCAAGGACTTCGGTTCTAACGTGTTAGTGCTTTCGGAAGAAACATCAGATGGTTTCGTCATAGTTTCTACCGCCGCCGATCTACCGCCGCCAGCTACTCTCGCCACCTAGGTACACCGAACAGGGAGGGAAAGGGTGGGATTTTATTACCTGAGAAGTGTTCTCCGGCAACCACCTCTGAACCTGAACTACACCCGATCTGTGCCGTCGCCGCCAAGCCGCCGCCGTAACCAACGCCGCCGCCGGAACCGAGGAAGAAGGAGAAGGATTTCACAGGAGATCCCAACTTCTCCACCTTCCTAGATCCAATTCGCCTCCGAAAATCGGTGGCTCTGATACCACTTTGTTAAGCCTAGACTAACAATCAAGGAGAAGTAACACAACCATCACAGATTCCGGCATCATCTCACTCTTTATTACAGCTGAATTTCAGAGGAAAGCTTAAGTTCAGAGGAATGATCAGAGCTAGGGTTCGAGAGAGAAGAAGAGGTAGGGCCAGCCGGAACAACGGCGGCTAGGGTTTAACCCAATAATACAGAGATACCGATTACAAGCCTCTTTCCAGGCTAAATATCGAAGGGAGAAGGTAGCGACAACCGAGGGAGCAGGTGATAAAGTTAACTGAAGATAAGAACAGCGTCAGCTTCCAAACAGCGACGGCTCAGCCATCTCCAGCCGTCCACGAGGGGATCAACGGCTCTCGTTGAATCATTATGGCGCGAAGCGGTAAGGATGCAGGAGAGGCGTTGATCGCCAGATGAACGGCTAAGCTTGAATGCGACACTGCTATCATATTCAGTTATCAGATACAGTTCCTGACAATCTGCCGCTCCGCAGCGAGTGCGTGGCAGCGCTGTCGCTTTGCGTGTACAGGCACTCGGTCTCCGTCAGGCTTGTATGGTCTGGAGCTTTAGTCAGGATCCAACAATCTCTTGCAGCTTCACGAGGTCTCGGCATCGTCAACGTAAGCAAATACATATGCGGACTACACGAAAAGTGGCAGTCGTTCTCCGGCCGGGTGCATCTGATTACGGGTCAGATTTTTAGACCCTTTTGACGTCGTAGTTTTTTTTTATATATTCTTTTTTTATAAAGCGAAATGTTTTAAGATCACAAATGGACTAGCACTGCATCTGCATGCGAGAGGTGGACCGATGGTAATTATTTTTGCACTCTAAGTACTGAGCTCTATTCATGCACTCTACTTCCACGGGAAGAATAATAAATTGGCTAACCTAATAAAGTACAGATAAAGATGTATCTACTTTCATACCCACATTTGCTTCAAATTCCAACACCACAATTGTTTTTATATTTGCTAATTAAATTGGAATATTTTTCACACCCCTTTTTACATTAGTTTGGATGTGGATTTTCCACATTTATTTTCACTCTCTCGGATAAGAATATATGATATTTCCTATTATCCACCGCCATTTTCCACCCCTAGATAGGATCCTTTATATCTGCATAGTTTATTTAGGAAAGTTCATATTAAGGTGCAACATAGTGATGTAAAAATCCAAATAATTCAATTTTAAATAAATATTCAAAACATAGAGAAATGAGAACATCATACTCAGTAACCATGATAATTAACATGAGAAATACATTCATGACCTCATATAACACCATAGCACAAGTGCATTACTTTAAGTTAGTCAAAACCAAAAGTTAATTGATTTAAGTTAATTAAACCTGTATAAACACGTATGTTCTATTTCTTCATTATCTTAAAAGTTTTTTCTGCTAGGTCCACCAAATTACACATCAAGAAAATCAAGTAGAGACAAAGATGTGTGCAACTTTAGATACATAAGTGTGCAACCATGCTAAGTCACATATTTTTACCCCGTAGTTGCACCCAATCCCTAAAGTGTGTAACTACCTAATTAACATTAGACAAATAATCAATGTTTAATGCGCCGACCAAGAAATAAATAAGTTTCATATATAAAAGGCACACGGATGCATATGCTTAAGTTAGTCAAAACTATGATATCTTGGGATTATTTTATTGTTCAGTATGCTACGAGTTTTATGGTAATTATGGGGGTTGCACTTAAACCAAAATAATACAAAACAATGATACATGGGAGAAAGTAGAGAAGGTTGTCAATGGCTTATTTCTACATATATTTGCAATCATGAACTCATGTGACAATATAACTACTAAATACTTGAGTTTTGAAATTGAATTTGGATAGAGGTCTGAGAAGTTTAATCTTTTTTAGGCTATACTCCGGCTAGAGGATCAAATAGAAACTCAAACATTTGCCCTCAACCAATATTCCCTTTCATTAGTTGCGAGTCCATGGCTCATCTTTGGCGTATCCTTGCCTCCCACGTCATGCCTCACTACATATCGCGACATGCAATGAAATATGAGCATTTTGGTATTTTTGTCGTTATGATTGGTGTCTAGGGTTTATACTATGTTCTCATTGGTGAACACAACATGTTAAGAATTAGGTGGCACATCCAATAATTCACATGCATGCAAAAGTGGTACATAAGTAGCATCTTCTTTTCTTTCAAGAAGTCAAAAAAATTGTCATATAGATGTGCCGAAGCAAAGTTTAATTTCGTGCCCCTTGCTTTTTTAGAGCAATTAATATAGTTTCTTTGTTAGAAATAATTGTTTTCTTGTCGAGAGATAATTCCCGAGCACCTAGAAAACATGAGCACGTACACGTACAATTATAGGGAAATTTGTACTCCTTCCGTCTCAAAATATAAGGCGCGCTATTTTTTTGTTGCTACTTGATGCACGACTTTGATCGCTAATCTATATTACATTATATGAAATGTAAATGTAGAAATGGTGGATTTTACATAATTCTTTTATTTCATATAGCTTTACACTAATTTTGTAAACATATTATAAATACAAATCATAGTCAAAATTGAAAGTCATTGGTTACAGAAAAATCAAGAACGCCCTATATTTTGGGATACAGGGAGTATGAGTATTCTCGCAAGATTATTGTCCATCTCGAAAGCACAAGCTTCCAGGAGACAAGAGTGATCTGTATCCTTACAAATACTAAACTCCCTAGGATTGAAGACCTCTCCTTGATTGTGGTCCCACCTCTTAGGAAATTTTATATTTTGCTCTTTTTTACTTTGCACTTTGATTATTTGTCCTTTTTACACGGATATTTTTATATTTTACCCCTTTTTACTTTGCACTTTGATTATTTGCCCTTTTTTACATTGTAATTTGTTTTTTGTCCCACTTACCATAAGCTTCATAGAATTATTTTTTGCTCCCTTTTACTTTGGACTCCGATTATTTTCCCTCTTTTACATTGTAATTAATGTTTTCCCTCACTTACTATAAGCTCCCCAAAATTGAAGAGCTCTCCTTGATTGTGGCCTCACCTTTTAGGAAATTTTATTTTTGACACGCCGGAGGCCTCACCAAACCGACTAAAGGTGAGCCGGGAACATAAACCGGTTCACTAATCTCTCAGCATGCACACTCTGTGTGCGCTCTATAAGTCACCACTTCTCTTTTCCGCCTACCAATTTTTAGGAGAGATCAACGCATTGACCTTGCCAGGCATGTCATCGACGCCACCACAACACAAGACAACGCCACCGTCATGCGCGTCCATCAGAACGGGTCCGTCGTTGTGACCCTGCTATGCCACACCGTCGATACTCGTTGTTATAGATGTGCATCTCGACGTAGTTCTCCCTCATGGCGCCGTGTACCGCCATCGTCTGATATGGGAGACCTAGATCTAGGGTTTTCCCCGTAACAACATGGGCGAGAGAATGAGCGTTGCATAAACGATGTCTTCTACAAGGTTTTGATAATTCTCAATCAATTTATTTTCGGACACATGTCCACTATTTGTTAATGGTTTTGCTAATTCTCAATTTATTATGATTTTCTTAAAGAGCGTTCTCAAGTAAATACCATGAAGTTTTTTTTATGTCACATCTCGGTAATGGTCCATCAAGTCGATTATCTTTACACTCTGACGGTATCTTCTTCTAAGTTTTGGAATGCCATTAGAATTTCTCATAGTAATAGTTGTTTTTCGAATCTTTTGGTATAGAAATATTTTTCGTATTAAGCGATATTTTCATGTACAACATAGTTGAATGTGTGTGTGCACACTTTTTTTAATAACAATGAAGAATGATACTCACATGGCGTCGTGACTTTGTTATCTGAAACCTATCAAGACACATCTCTATATTTAGTTATTTTATTTACCTCTAATATTTTGTCTGAATTAAATTTGGGTTATTTTTTTTAGAACAAAGGCACACGCCCTGCTTTATAAATTAATAAAGCAAGCAGATCCACAGAAAAGGTATAATAAAAAATAAATAAAATAAATTTGGGTTATGACAAAAAAAAGTACATTCCTAGAAACTAAACATGATAAAGTAAAAACAAATAAGCTTATAGATAATGAAGTTATTCTCATGCATTGAATTCTAAAGACATGTTATAGTTCACCCTTCTAGTCTGTATTGGAATTCCCAATCCCACAATGTCCCTGTTCATTAAAAAAAACACAATGTCTTTCTACTTCTACAGCTGGCCGTGCACCCCCAAAAACATTTCAGAATCCCACCATGTCTTTTCTAATCTAGCGTGTCGTTGTCATCTGCCGTTCGTCGCAAACTATAGTAGGAACCGATAAATAAATACGTGCGGCCACCGCGCCGCATAGGACCCAGAGCCCAGATAACGACCTTTCAGAGACAGACAGGGCCGGAGAGAAAGATGAGGGCCATACCCCGCGCCGTGGTGCTGTTGCTGGCGCTGCTCGTCGCGCCATGGCGAGGCGGCGGCGCGAGGGCGGCTCGCGCTCTCAACTTCACCAGGGCGGACTTCCCCGGGGACTTCGTCTTCGGCGCCGGCACGTCGGCCTACCAGGTACTCCACTACCTGTTCTGCTCATCGCGGTGAAGCCTTTTTTGGCTGATTCGATGCGACCTTCGTGTGCTCCTTCTTCTTTTATCAGTTTTGATGATTCCTTGTTTGTTTGGATTGTGATGTACTTGTAGTACGAGGGTGCGACGGATGAAGACGGAAGAAGCCCAAGCATCTGGGACACTTTTACTCACGCAGGTGATGATTATCTCACGGCTTATGAGCTCTGTGTATCATTTTCAAATGATTAAGGAGTAGGAAAGATGGAAAAGGTGTCTGCTTTACTCTTATCCTTCTTTTTCTTCTTTGAACACCTGAAACAATCGAACAAGGTGGAACTTGGTAGAAACAGAGCAGTTTCTCCAAAACCCTCTGTCCAGAACTCACTGGATTTCCGGCCTCCCAAAAAAAGGAAGCTGCCCGGTCTCGCTCGCATGATCGCACGCACTCGACACAAACTACTGACTTGCCCCGGCTGTACACGGAACTGACGTTGTCTTCTTGGTCTGACGGTGACCGCAGGGAAAATGCCGGACAAGAGTACCGGCGACTTGGCCGCCGACGGCTACCACAGATACAAGGTCTGCATATACTTCATTAGGCCATAGCGTACATATAAAAGCACAGTCATCTCTCTTGAATTTTCCGAATCGACAGCGATGTCATGCGTTTGTTTCTAAGCGTATATCATTTTTGTTGGAAACTCACGTGGGCGTCATTTTCAACGTTTCCTGTTGACAAAAGGAAACATACGGCTACACTTCCTCCGTCAGAACATGTGCACATCTCAGATAAACTCAAAATGTGCAGGCAAAAGAATTGTAACTTTGACCAGTAATGCATGTAATGGTATTCGTTTTTTTTTCTGCGGGGAAGTACTATTCGTATTTGATCATGTTATATGGCGTACCATTAAGTTTAGTCGTGCAAACTACGAGTTTCTATAAGTTCTTTGATTAATTGAGTATGTATGGGATTTTTCAGGAGGATGTGCAGTTGATGGCCGACACTGGCTTGGAGGCGTACCGGTTCTCCATTTCTTGGTCTAGGCTCATTCCAAATAAGAACACACCTTTGCGCCGATCTTGGAAAACTTATCATCCTTGCAAGCTCCCATTGAATGATGAGTTTTTCTTCATGAAAACAGGAGGAAGAGGACCCATCAACCCCAAAGGGCTGGAGTATTACAACAACCTGATAAACGAGCTAACAAACCGAGGTATACAAAGTATCATCAGAGCTGAACCTTCACTGCAACATCGCAAGTTCAGAATTTAGCGACACATTAATGAGTTATGTCAGGATTACCGGAACAGTCTTTTTGATGTTCAGATTGGCTACATTACGTAATGCAGGAATCCAGATACACGTGACTCTGTACCACCTCGATTTCCCTCAAATACTCGAAGACGAGTACCACGGCTGGCTGAGCCCCAGGGTCGTGTAAGTTCTTCGATCGGCGACGCAGATTCTGAAAATTTTCTGGAAATTTCGGCATGTGACGAACGATCGTTGTTGCATTGCAGAGATGACTTCACGGCGTTCGCGGACACGTGCTTCCGGGAGTTCGGCGACCGGGTGCGGCACTGGACGACCATGGACGAGCCCAACATGATCTCCATCGCGGCCTACGACAACGGCGCCTTCCCGCCGTGCCGCTGCTCGGCGCCCTTCGGGGTCGACTGCACCACGGGGGACTCCACCGTGGAGCCCTACACCGTGGTGCACAACTCCATCCTCGCCCACGCCTCCGTCGTCAGGCTCTACAGGGAGAGGTACAAGGCCACGCAGAAGGGCGTTGTCGGCATGAACGTCTACACCTTCTGGAACTACCCCTTCTCCCCCAGCCCCGCCGACGTCGCCGCCACCCAGAGATCGCTCGACTTCACGATCGGCTGGTGAGATGATCTACGTGCGTGGCCATATGTAGCTACTATTAAACACAGTGAGATCGACTGTGCGTGTGTGTTTCTGAAGATGAATTGTCATGACATGTTTTGGTTTGGTCTTTCTATTCAGGATCTTGGACCCCTTGGTGTATGGAGACTATCCTGAGATCATGAAGAAGAAAGCCGGATCACGGATTCCGTCCTTCACCAAAGAGCAGTCCGAGCTGATCCGTGGGGCCATCGATTTCGTCGGTATAAACCACTACACCTCCGTGTACGTCAGCGATGGGAAGAGCAGAGCCGACGCCAGCCTCCGGGACTACAATGCCGATATGTCTGCCACCTTCAGAAGTAAGTCTACTTTTTTGTGGGTCAAGAGAGTAAAGTTTAAAGTATTTGGTAAAAAATGAAAAATTCGGTCATCTCGTGTAACTGTATCATCTGCTTGTTTTGTGTTTTCAGTGTCGAGAAATGATAGCGGTACTGGCCAGGTATTTTTGTTAGTCTTTTATCTGGACGAATTTTGTGTAAAGCCAATCAAACTTGACCTTTTAATTCTTGGTACAGTTTATCCCTATCAATATGCCGAATGATCCGCAAGGGCTGCAGTATATGCTCAAGTACCTCACAGACAGATACCTGAGCATTCCTATCTATGTGCAAGAAAATGGCAAGTCTTCAGATCCACTATCTGTAAATTTTCTCTTCACAATGTTCTTCACTGTCGAACATAGATTATGCGCATTGCAATATCGCAGATTATGCACATTGCAATATCGCAGATTATGCGCATTGCAGTCTTATGCGTTTTCTGATCCTTCAGAAGTACCTAGCAATCCAGGAGTTTTTTTTTTTTTTTGAGGTTAAAAGCGGTCGTATCCGCCATCCGATTAGATTAAAAAAAACAAGATCCATGGGCACTAGCACCGACTTATTTTTATAGAAGTAACCCACCCGGGTGAGGCACCAGAAAATCAGCTCCCGACGGGAGTCGATCCTTGGGCGCAGGGTGCACCACCGTGACCCTTGCCACTAGGCCACTGCCTAGTTCTCACCATCCGATTAGATAGAACAGAGGTTTATGTACAGAATTTTGAGATAGGGAAAAATCCCTTTACAAACAAAACACAAAAAACTAGTCTCCAGGATCCTGCGTGTGGGCAAAAGCCCGCAGCGCCAACTCTTCCCGCACCAAAGATACCACCTCCATAGGCGAGATCACCGCACTACGGAAAGTCCTCCGGTTCCTCCCCTTCCATTTTATAGCAGTGAAATTTTATAGAGTCTGCAAGAACTGAGACACTACGTTGCCACTTCATCATTTCAGTTTCTCTGTGTCAAGTCAAACATGAACTTTATTTGGGTGTTTCCACTGATCTGGATTTTCTTGCTTATTCTTCCACTTTATCATATTTTAGGCTATGGTCAGTTACTCGTCGACTCGGTCAGTGATCATAACAGAGTGGAGTACTTGAGTGGCTACATCGGCAGCACACTCACTGCACTCAGGTGGGTGTTGTTCTGCATTGCTGAAGATGAATATTTTGTCTCAACTTTGCGGTGTTACACAAATTCCCTTTTCTCTTAATTTGGATCGTGATGCCAATCCTAATTAAGCGACGTCACCACTGATTTTTTTGCCATTTGATTCAGAATGAGAACACTAAAAATCGTAATTGCAGGAATGGAGCCAACGTGAAGGGCTACTTTGTTTGGTCATTCCTGGATGTGTTCGAGCTGCTAGCGGGCTATTATTTGCGATACGGGCTGCACTACGTCGATTTCCAGGATCCTGGGTTGCCAAGGCAGCCAAAGTTGTCTGCTAAGTGGTACTCCAGGTTCTTGAGGAGTGAAATTGGGATAAATATAGAGAACATGGTTAGTACTGACGCAAGGTCACATGCTCAACAATGAGGTTAACTAGCAGTGGATAGAGGTATTCAGGTTGCAGTGGCTCGAAAAACAAGCAAGAGATCAGAGCGTTGCTTATAATTTTTCTTGTTCAGTTAGCTGAGAAGAAGTTTTATTCTTCATAGTTCTCTTGGCTCACCATCAGGTGTTTCTTCAGGAGAAATAGGTTATAGGTGTATACTGTACTTGTTGTCGTGACCCATTACACCTAGGTAATCAGATATAATAAACAAATCCATACTCTATAAATAATCATGTGAAATATTGTCTTCGTACTTCTAAGTAATTGCATGTCAATTTTCTTTTTTTCCAAAAAGGAGGAAATACTCCAACCGATGCACAGAGCTATATATTATTCATTATTCGAAAGTGTCGGTCAAAGTCAGGCAACAAAGTAGAACCCGAACCCGAGGCAGGCAACAAAGAAGAACCCAAACCCGAGGCCATCTGCCTCACGACAGGAACTCCGTCAAACTAACACAAAAAAAAACATAACTCTTATGAAAAGCCTTCAAGATAGAAGGATTTGTGGCAAGTGCGCCGATGATAATGAGTCCAACCGTAAATCGATCCCAGGATTTTCATCCCAAATCCGATGTTCGAGCCACCATATTTAGCAAGGGCACGACGCAGGTGTGCTTCGACATTGTCCGCTTATAAATCTTGTGTTACCATTGGAGTGCACATACACTTGTCGTCGAAGCCGGACAGAGCCTAAACTACGGCGCTGCTATACCTACGACACTTCGCGTCCGATGCGTGTACGATCCTGCGTGGCAACTTGCGTGACGCGAGGGTCTGGGTTTGCGCTGAGACTGGGGACCTGGGATCGGAATATCGGATGGCTCACATGTAGGTAGGCCCCACCACTCAAATAACAATAGGGGCGTTTGCTTTTAACCTTTTTCCTTATCACTTCTGCTCATGTTTGGACGCAGTGTTTTAGCAAGGTAGCGGCCATTGCTACACCGACCTGTGTAAGAAAATTTGACTCGGCAAAACATTGTGCACCAAGTGTTTTGTTATAATTTGTTAGAGATATAGTTAGCGTACAATTATTTTTTAATAGTCGGCAAAGTTTAGTTAGTATATTTTTAATGTTTTAGCCCTCGACGCGACGCTAGGGACCTACTTCTCGCACGCGGTCCGCATCGACGACTTAGAAGACGCCCCACCCCTCACGGGCCATGGAGTCTAACCCAAGAGGGGAGCGAACGGTGATCGACTGACACAGTTTTGGTCGCCGTCGGCCACCGCGGATATGTGGGGCGGCTGAGGCGGGCATGAATGTTGGAAGACTGCGGAGGGCACCCTTTGCCGAGCGTCTCGTTTTGTCGAGTGTCACACATAAGAATCACTCGACATATATGACCTTCTTTGCCAAGTGTTTCTTTTTTCTTAGTGTTTTTTATGGCGCTCAGCCTACACTAGGTGTTGCCGACCAGGTGGGTCTGCTCCGGCCAGCGAGGAGCGGCAGGCCGTCGAGCCGACGGTGAGGCAGGCCGTGGACTGGGTGACTTCTACGACGAGGCTGCACGCGACGGTGGACAAGCCTGCTTCGCCTTTTCCGTGTACGCCACTGTCATCTTCGGTGTTGGGGTGGAGCCTTCTGCGACATTGCTTCGCCTGTTCCGTCTAATTTGCCTTTTTTATTTATTTTGAGACTTTTAGATTTGGGTCGACTTTGTGTGTCCTAACTATGTAGAGACCGGATGTAATGGTTAAAACTTTTTTAAGTAATAAAGCTACCTTTATTCGAAAAAATATGTTGTCGAGTGGACGATAAATTTCACTCACTTTGTGATCATAGATTAATTATGAGTGAGATTGATTTGCAAATCGGTGACAAGGTATTTGAAGATGGACAATTAATTTTTTGGGGGAATAAAGGGATGCGTGAAAGGGTACGAAAAAAATTCGGCGGTATTGCGGATTTGGGTTTGGTCTGGAAGTGGGCACGGAGAGAGATTATCTTTTGTTTTTTTGAAACGAGGCAAAAGATTTGCCTTTATATTGATATAGAAGAAGCAAACAAGACACGGCCTAAGCCAAAGTAAAAACCCAAAACAAGATGGGCGTACTAATACAAGAAAAGCATCCCCGCTAGGAACTAGATCAACCCACGCCGTCCAGTCTCTCGGAAAGATAGATCGTCATATCTTCAGGAAGCGGTCACCTCTAAGCGACAATCTCAGCGAGAGGCTTATCTCCCGCCATAATCCAATCCTTGCTCTCGTCTTTGATCTTCTGCATGAGGGTCGACGGCATCGAGAAAGTGTTGTTGAAGACTCACGCGTTTCTTTCTTTCCAAAGTTCCCAAGTGATCAGCGTAACTGCTGACTTGAGACCCTTGGGATGTACCGTGGGGGACTTGGTGGCCGCCTGCCAATAGTCTAGAACAGTTGGACGTCCCGTTCCCAGGTCCTGAACCTGGGATGGGCAAGAGAGCCAGGAGGCAGCCGCCTGCCAGATTCGTCTTGAATATCTGCACTCGAAGAGGATGTGTCTTGCAGTTTCGTTTTGGCATCTGCACAGCTGAAGAGGGGGGTGTGAGGCCATCCCCTTTTTGCGAGTCAGACGTCCAAAGCCTGTTCTGCACCACAAGCCAGGCGAAGAATCTGCATTTGGGGGGTGCCCATGTCTTCCAGACCAGGTTGCTGAAGGAGCAAGTGTTGGATCCGATGAATTGTGATTATCTTTTGTTTGGGAGAGAGAGATTACTGAGCACAGAACCGTAACTAGCCCGTAGTGGAAAGTGTTGTACAGAGATCGGACAACAGTCGTACGTGAAGCAGTTTCGGCCTAAACTATGTTCACCCATATACATGAAAAATCACACCCCTAAAGGTTGATACTCGGGCCAAATCCATAAAAAATAAGCGAATTATTACGACATAAATGTCCAATCATTGCCCTATGTTTTAGGGTCCCCGCTATAAACCCACTATGACAATTCCAGGACTTGAGAAATGGTTCCTGTCATCTCCGGTTGTCACTCCTCTCTTCCTTGTTCAAAGGTCAATCCTATTAGCCTATTTGTCGGTGTTTCGATCCTGCAATAAATTTATAGGTTGGTATGAGGCCAAAATCATCATGGGAGAGCACACATATAACACTCGATGTATACAGGTTCGGGTCGGGGTGGATCTCCGGTAACAACCTACTCATGTGGTGGTATGGTATTTCGTTCGTGTACGGTATGCCCAATAATAAGGAAGAGCTGAGAGCTCGGAGCTGTGTTGTAACTTGTGGAGAGTGTGTGTATGAACTATGAAGGGCAATGGAGAAGGGCTCACGCTGCGGCGAGCGCCTCGCCCGTGCCATGGATGTCATGTAACAGCGGGGCCTTGGCCTCTCTGAGAGCCATCGCGTCGCTAAAGTGACACTTGGTGGTCAGAGGCGCCTGCGTGGCCTCTCTGATGCTCCCTGCCGCTCCGGTGAAGGGTGATTCGATTCAGCATCACGGGAGCGGTGGTGATTGGGAGTACGGACCCCCTCTAGGTCACTGGGACATGGCGGCTCCGACCGCCGGCTCGCAGCGCCCTGGCGGCCCCCTTGACGGACGATGTCGTCCTGGTGAAAGGGAGACGATGTGTCGCGCAAATAGCACTCTCACACCTCCCCGTCCGAGCGGCGGTGGCTGGAGGCGGAGTCCTCATGCGTCCCGTGAGCCACGGTGTCTTTGCCAATGTCTGCGTCGGAACCGTCTCTTAGGCGCCATGCCCGACGTCGTCGATGAAGACACTGGCGAAGTAGATGCATGCTCAAAAGTCAAAACGCTTGTGCCCCCTACCTGGCATACCAGATGTCGCGTGTCGAAGCGGACACTGGGGATGAAGGACACTCCCTTTTTGGTTCGGCTGTACGGCGGGAACATGGTCCAAGCACCCACAAGACAGCGCAATATTTTTTACCCAGGTTCATGTTGTTCGGAAGTGTAAAACCATATGTCCTGCTTGCTAGGATGTACATACGGATCTGGTGTTTTTGGTGTTACAACGAGGAACTCGTCTTGTCGGGATCAGACCTGGCAGGGGTTAGAACGCAACAGATGCTTGCATGCTTCTCTCTAATGCTTTTGCTCTCCCTCTCTCCCGGTGCTAGCCGATTTGCCGTCCAACTTGAGTCTAACCTCTTCTCTACTGCCTTGGTCCTCCTTTATACTGACAAGGGGTGACCACAGAGGCTAACTGCCACGGTCCCACACGCGGGTCAGTGGGAGGCACGCGGGCCCCAACCGCGGGCACGCCTCATCCACCACCTCTTGATGCGTCTTCGCCTATAAAATCTCTTTAACCCTAAAACGTTCGGAGACAGAAAATATTTTGCGAAGGAGATACCGAGCCGCCGCGGAAAACCCTAGTTCGGGGTTCTGGATTCCTGCTTCGGCACCCTGCCGGAGGTGGAAATCATCGCACGAGGAATCTATACCACCCTTGCCACCTACATGATGCATGAGTAGTTCATTCTTGGACTACGGGTCCATAACAGTAGCTAGATGATGATGTATCATCCTTGTTCTTCAATATATTGGTCTCGTGAGCTGCCTTACATGATTGTGAACCATCTGAGTTAATTACTGGTTATTGTGTTTGATGGGATATGATGAATTGTCATGCCATGATTAGATTGTGCATGTTTATTATATTATTATATTGCTTTATTTACGTTCCTACACACTCTCCGATTTATTTGATTGCTTTGACCAAGTAGTTGTTTAAATCTCCAAGATGGAGTATATATTCGATATTGGGTTCATGCCTCATTCATCCCTAGGCTCGAGATGACAAAAAGACAAAGGGCCTAGTAGTTATGTGTTATTGCTACTAAGGGTAAAACAACAGTGTTTATGTCTACTTATTGATAATAAATATTGCTTACATCATTATTGAGTTTAATATATACAATACTCTGTTGTTTACAACTAGCATAGAAGTGCTCTCAAAGTGGAGTATTAGTTATAGATGTGGTGCCGGTGCATGGTCTATATATATTTGACGTGATACCTACCAACATTCTGTCATAATTACATGATCATAATTTTGTCAATTGGTCAGTTGTAATTTGTTTACCCAACAAAGTTTATTATTTAAGGATATACACCACTAGTGAAACTATGGCCTCCGGTCCATTCTTTTACATTATTTACAACCTTGTTTATTTGCTTTTCATTATTGCTAGCTCGCTGGTCCGTTTTTACTTTTATGTTCATTACTATTATCTTCCACACTACACGTTTAGATTTTTTGTTTTTAGCGAGACGGGAAGCTTGACAGCCTTCATGGAACGTTGGCGACAAAGAGCTTTGTGTTTTGTGTGTAGTTTCCACTTCAAACTTTGCTAAGCTTTGCACTCCTACTAGTTCGATAAACCTTGATTCTACACTGAGAGAAATTTGGTGTTGCATTACATCATACCTTTCACTTGGGGTTCCCAACAATCATCAATGCCACTCAGTGCGTGGCACATGACGTGGCGTGAGTTTCTCATGCACGGTGCCACGCCCACCTGGTGCGCATGGACATGACGTGAGGTCAGGTCACTTCTAGCCACCGCCGTTGGCGAAGTGGTGCTGGCGCGTTAGGAGGTGGTGAACAGATGGTGCCACGCGTCTGACATCTCCTTGCTCGGGGCTTGACCGGTTGCGTAATCCGTCTCTCCCCGGGGCCGATAGCGGGTGTCACTGATGACGTCTGGATCCCAGGGCGAAGTGTTAGTGGCGTGATGATACACACATTCGTTGGGAGACCCCAAGAGGAAGATATGATGTAATCTAGTAGAAGTTTTCCCTTGATTTCAAAACCAAGGTTATCGAACCAGTAGGAATTGGCGAGCTTCAACAAGGTTTCAACCAGGCGCCAGCAAGTTGACTTGGACCTGCGCACAACACAATCAAAATACTTTGCCCCAACAAAACAGGAAGGTTGTCAATCTCCCTGGCTTGCTGCATACAAAGGATTAAACATATGGTGTGGAGAATAAAAGTAAATGCAAAAATGAACAGCGAGCAAATGAGTGCAGAGCGTGGTGGAAACGGTGTTTTTATCAGTGTATGAGAAAGGACCGGGGTCCACAGTTCACTAGCGGTGTCTCTCCAGAAACAGATAGATAACATGCTGGGTAAACAAATTACAGCTGGGCAACTGACAAATAGCAATGGCATGACAGTGCAATATATGACAAGATAATGTTCATTTTAGTATTTATTGGGCATTACAACAAGATACATAGACCGCTTGCTAGCTGCATTTATGACTAATAATCCACCTGCGAAATAACTTCTGTGTCTCCCGCAGGTATTAAGTTGCAAGCAACAGATTATCGCAATAAGCAAAGTGTGTAATGTAAACAATGCAAATGACACGTAGACATATCAAAGTTGTTTTCTCCCTAGTGGCAACAACACATCCACAACCTTAGTCGTTTCTGTCATCTCGAGCCCAGCTACTGGAGACATGAACCCACTATCTAGTATAAATACCCCCTCTTGGAGACACTAGCATCTACTTGGCCAAAGAATCTACTAGCATCGGAGAGCATGCAAGACATAAATAACACACATGTGTATATAGATAGATGAACAAACTTGATCATAACTTCACAATTCATCGGATCTCAGCAAACACAACACGTAACATTACATAAAGATGATCTTGATCATGTTAGGCAACTCACAAGATCTAAACATGATAGCACAAAGTGGAGAGACTACCAACTAGCTACTGTTATGGACCCGTACTCCAATGAAGAACTACTCACGCATCAGTCCGGAGGCGGGCATGGTGGTGTAGAGCCCTCCGGTGATGATCTCCCACTCTGGCAGAGTGTCGAGAAGAGCTTCAGAACCCTCCCGAACTAGGGTTGACGACGACAGCGGCGACGAACTTTTCGTGGAATTGTGTTCGGGTACTTGGAGTTTTCTGGACGAGGGGAATATATAGGCAAAGAGGCGGCGCTGGGGGCCACCCGAGGCGGCCAGACGACCCCTCGGCGCGGCCCTACCTTCTGGCACGCCGAGGTGGCGTCTAGGCCCCTGGGTCGCCTCCTCGGCGGCACTTTGGACTCCGTCTTCGTATCTTCGTAAAACTTATCCCCGTGAAGTGTTGTCCAATTCCGAGAATATTTCCCGACTAGCTTTTCTAAAACAAAAGGACAGCAGAAAACAAGAACTGGCACCGTGACATCTTTTTAATAGGTTAGTTCCAGAAAATGCATAAAAATGATATGTAATGTAAATAAAACATATAGCATTTGGTATAAAACAAGCATGGAACATCAAAAATTATAGATACGTTTGAGACGTATCAGCATCCCCAAGCTTAGTTCCTACTCATCCTCGAGTAGGTAAACGATAACAAAGATAATTTTTAAAGTGACATCCTACCAACATGACCTTGATCAAATAGTAATGTACATCATGTGAACTGAGATCAAATCATTCAAAGTAAATGTCTATAATTGATATTAAATAAACAATGATAAAGCAAGATAGTTAAACAAGTTAAAACCTTTCATGCATGATGCTTTGGAGACATGAAACCGTACAAGGTTCATTATAGATGATTTAAGTATTCAGAGTAGAAGTTCTATCCTTCTATTCAAGCATCAAGCAATTTTTCACAACACAGAAAGGATCCAGTCAAGTAAAAATAAACATGAACGTCATGAATCAACTGTTTCGAAGTTTACTCAACCGGTGAGCGTAAGCATTTGGTATTGGCGCCAGGATGTTATGGCAAAAAGAACATTAATGTGGGTTTGGAAGGGCAATGGAAGAAAGTCTCACACGCTATAAGTGATCATTAGACAAGAGGAAGTCTTATAATCGAAGCTATGCAAGGAGTAGTGATTGCCATGCAACGGATGCACATAGAGTTATATGTGTATGAAAGCTCTCCAATGAAACTAGTGGGGGTGCATCCAACTCAGTTGCTCACGAAGACCTAGAGCACTTTTGAGTAGGCTCATCATTGGAATATACAACCCAAGTTCTTATAATGAAAAATTCCCCGCATAGTTATACTAGTAAAACATGAAAACTCTCTCAAATGGAGCATAGGTGCTCAATATGAGCACAAATATGAACTAATGCAAACCGCAGGTGCTAAACATGCACACAAGTGTAAATAATGGATAGTAATGTTGCCCCCTTCTCTCTTTATTTCATTCTTTTTTCTCTTTTTTTATAACTTTTTCTGTTTTCAATGGCCTCCATGGCTCTTTCACTTTCTCTTCCTCACAGGTAGGGGCAACACTCTAAAATGATAACACACTTTTTGTACAAATAACTCATAATAAACAAAACATGATGTATAAAACTGTATGCCTCTGCGAGTGTAGCAGGATGTGCAATGATCTAGCGTAATATGGGTAAAACCACACATCAGCTGTATAGAATCATGCAAAGCAATATATAAAATGATGAATGACAACAAGTCATGTAATGTAAGATGAAAGTTGCATGACAATATATCTCGGAACAGTTATGGAAATGCTGTGGTAGGTAGGTATGGTGGCTGTTTTGAGGAAGATGTATAGACTTATGTGTAGGAGAACAAGAGGAAGTCCTCCCGGGGGTTTGGACGAAGTATGCACCAACTCTCAATGTGAGAAAAGGGCAATGCCCATCACCAAAGAGGCTAGCAAAATTTGGATGGTGAAAGTGCCAAAAACCGTAGCTCAACATTAGTCAAAAAAACTCACAAGCTTATTGCAAACAACTAGCAGGTTCAACATTAAGACAATGATTAAAATTTACTCCAAGGAGGGCCGTTCACGGCGGAACAAGTACCCCGTTAGATCCCTAGAACTTAGCACGCAACTATGTTATTACGAATTACGACAAGAACAGCTATCAAGACCAACTACACCTTCAACAATTTTAGTAGAGTTTGTAGTACGAAACAAGCTTTACGGCAACAACCACTAATGAGTTTTAACCTAAGTAACCAGCAAGCATTAACATCTAATTATTTAATACCTCAAAACATTTGCAAAGAATCAAGTTACCAAAGTTCAATGATCTACAAGACTATTCAAGTTTTTCATTATACCACTACCACATGCATAACATTTTCTGTTCCAACCAAACACCAATCAACTTATTTGAACAACTCTTCAAACAAATATAAGTGAATCAAGAGAGTGCTTTATACAAAAGAAACTAATAGCTCTGAACAAGAGATACATGAAAAACAAGAGCTAAAAGCTAAGCAGAGCTAGAACAGAATACTCAACAAGTATAAGTGAAGACATGAGTATTCTAGGAAAAACGGAGCGTGTCTCTCTCCCACACAAGAATGCTAGGATCCATCTTAGTTATGATCAGAGAGCAAAACATAAACAAACTAAAAATTAAAGCACACAGACGCTCCAAGAACATCACTTAAAGTGTGAAGTAATAAAAATATAGTCTCACTAGAGATGACCTGATATTTTGTTGATGAAGAAGGGGATGCCTTGGCATCCCCAAGCTTAGACGCTTGAGTCTTCTTGGAATATGCAGAGGAGGTCCATGGGAGCCTCCCCAAGCTTAAGCTTTTCTCACTTCTTGATCTTCTTCTATCATTCTTCTTCTTAATACTTGAAATTTTCCTTCACACAAAACTTCTCATAAACTTCATTATAGGGTTAGTGCATCAAAACATAAGTCCACTTTGGTTATGTAAAGACATATGCAAAACTTCTTTTAAACATTAGCTACTGTTTACTAGCCTTACGTGATGCTTTCCACCTCAGAGAACTTCACCCAACACCCATCAAAGAGAGAATGCAAAATAAAGACAGAATCTGTCAAAACCAGAACAGTCCGTAAATACGAATTTTTTCGAGGCACTTAAGTCGCTCAAATCAGAAAATAATAAACTAACGAAAGATAGATATAAAGTTCAGGCTTCTGCGCAAAAAATTGCAGATCAAGATCACGTTCCGTGATTTTTTTGATTTTCATACAGTGAAGGGCAGAAATCTGTTTCTGTACAGCAAACCAAACTTTAACACTTTCTTGCAATTAGAGGCTCTTCTTGGCACAACAAACGAAAATAAAAAAGATACAAAGGAGTTGTTATAGTGGTAATCAACACCTTGACTCAAGAAAAATTGAAAGCAAAAAGACAATGGGTTGCCTCCCAAAAGCGCTTTCTTTAATGCCTTTTAGCTAGGCTAGAAGATTTTAATGATGCTCTCATAAGAATAAAAGTTGAAACAAAAGAGAGCATCAAGAAGCAAATATAAAACACATTTAAGTCTAACCCACTTCCTATGCATGGGAATCTTGTAATAAAATAAATCATTGAAGGACAAAGTGACTAGCATAGGAAGACAAAACAAGAGCAACTTCAGAAATTTCAACATAAAGAGAGGTGTGTTTTAGTGACTTGAAAACTTCTACAACCATATTTTCCTCTCTCATAATAACTTTCAGTAGCATCATGAACAAACTCAACAATATAACTATCACCTAAAACATGTTTTTCATGATCAAAAATGCATAATTTTTATTAGGCTCCAAAATAGTGGATCATTAAACCCACTTTTGACAATAACAATATAATTAATATCATCAGGCAACATAGGACCATCATCTAGAGCATTATATATAAATTTTCTAAGCAAACTCCTTGTTATTATGAATATCAATAGCAGGCACAAATAGAGGATTATCATATATAACAGTAGGGAGCAATTTTTTACTTTTTGTTGTTTCTTCTTTCTCTTGAGTCAAGGCAAATATATCGAAACGAGATATTTCAACAGAATCATAACATTCATCCTCCTTTGGTATGCATGGAGGGTAATCATATAATGTAAGGGTTAAAGAGTTACTATCATTAGAAAGTGGATCCTCCTTTTGTCCTTCACTCTCCTCCTCTTTTTCATCCAATGAGATCTCAGGTTCAACAATTTCTTCTTCTATGGGTTCCTGCAAGGCATAGGTCTCTCCTTTCGGAGGAAAGTATCTCTTAAGATATTAAGTAATGTAACAATTATCATTGTAATTCTTAAAGCAATATTGAAGTATAGAAAAATTCTCAGATTTGTATGGGATAAAATTATTATCAATATTATCAAGAAAAGAAGCAATTTCATATGCACCCTTAAAAGCAATGAATTCATCAATTCGTTCCACATCATAAAAATCATAATTTCCTTCAGCATAAGAAGATAAAATTCCATTATCATTGTGCACACATTGGAAAGGGAGGTGGCGTAGTTCGCAAGAACATTTTCTATCATAAAGCAAACTTAAATCCAAGCATAAGAATTTACTTTATAAATGAAAGTCCATAATTTTTTACCCTTTTCAGTCAAACGGTATTTCTTAAAATTTTTTTGACCATCTGTGAACCCACCGTGCCAATAATATTTCGTTTCAAAGAAAGAAACCATTGATAGCAAGTAAAGAACTAGACATAATAAAAAGAAGAACAAAAAATACCAGTTGTTGATTTTTTTTTTGTAGTTTTTGATTTCTAGAGCAAACAAGATAAAATTAAAATAAACTAAGCAAGACAAAAACAAAGTAAAGAGAATGGTGATGTGAAACTCCCCTTTGCTATAGCTTCGAATTCCCCGGCAACGGCGCCAGAAAAAATTGCTTGATGACGTGAACACGCACGTTCGTTGGGAGACCCCAAGAGGAAGATATGATGTAATCTAGTAGAAGTTTTCCCTTGATTTCAAAACCAAGGTTATCGAACCAGTAGGAATTGGCGAGCTTCAACACGGTTTCAACCAGGCGCCAGCAAGTTGACTTGGACCTGCGCACAACACAATCAAAATACTTTGCCCCAACAAAACAGGAAGGTTGTCAATCTCCCTGGCTTGCTGCATACAAAGGATTAAACATATGGTGTGGAGAATAAAAGTAAATGCAAAAATGAACAGCGAGCAAATGAGCAGAGCGTGGTGGAAACGGTGTTTTTATCAGTGTATGAGAAAGGACCGGGGTCCACAGTTCACTAGCGGTGTCTCTCCAGAAACAGATAGATAACATGCTGGGTAAACAAATTACAGCTGGGCAACTGACAAATAGCAATGGCATGACAGTGCAATATATGACAAGATAATGTTCATTTTAGTATTTATTGGGCATTACAACAAGATACATAGACCGCTTGCTAGCTGCATTTATGACTAATAATCCACCTGCGAAATAACTTCTGTGTCTCCGCAGGTATTAAGTTGCAAGCAACAGATTATCGCAATAAGCAAAGTGTGTAATGTAAACAATGCAAATGACACGTAGACATATCAAAGTTGTTTTCTCCCTAGTGGCAACAACACATCCACAACCTTAGTCGTTTCTGTCATCTCGAGCCCAGGCTACTGGAGACATGAACCCACTATCTAGTATAAATACCCCCTCTTGGAGACACTAGCATCTACTTGGCCAAAGAATCTACTAGCATCGGAGAGCATGCAAGACATAAATAACACACATGTGTATATAGATAGATGAACAAACTTGATCATAACTTCACAATTCATCGGATCTCAGCAAACACAACACGTAACATTACATAAAGATGATCTTGATCATGTTAGGCAGCTCACAAGATCTAAACATGATAGCACAAAGTGGAGAGACTACCAACTAGCTACTGTTATGGACCCGTACTCCAATGGAGAACTACTCACACATCAGTCCGGAGGCAGGCATGGTGGTGTAGAGCCCTCCGGTGATGATCTCCCACTCCGGCAGAGTGTCGGGAAGAGTTTCAGAATCCTCCCGAACTAGGGTTGACGACGATGGCGGCGACGGAACTTTTCATGGAATTGTGTTTGGGTACTTGGGGTTTTCTGGACGAGGGGAATATATAGGCAAAGAGGCGGCGCTGGGGCCACTCGAGGCGGCCAGACGACCCCTCGGCACGACCCCACCTTCTGCCGCGCCGAGGTGGCATCTGGGCCCCCTAGGTCGCCTCCTGGCTACCCTTTGGACTCCGTCTTTGTATCTTCGTAAAACTTATCCCCGTGAAGTTTCGTCCAATTCCGATAATATTTCCGACTAGCTTTTCTGAAACAAAAAGACAGCAGAAAACAAGAACTAGCACTGTGGCATCTTGTTAATATGTTAGTTCCAGAAAATGCATAAAAATGATATATAATGTAAATAAAACATGTAGCATTTGGTATGAAACAAGCATGGAACATCAAAATTATAGATATGTTTGAGACGTATCATGGCGCGGGGCCCACACCTTGCCGGGGTTGAGCTTCACAGGCACCCCGACAAGCCTCTTAAAGATGTCTCTGATGAAGGAGTCCATGATGGACTTGGCCTTGGACTTGGAGTAAACGTTGATTCTGGGTTGTACCTGCTTTTGTACTTTGTAGTTGTGTATGGTTGAAGATCTTGTACGACTCCACGCTCTTCTTCGCCTTTTCCTTAGAGAAGTACATCTTGTAGACTCACACGTTCTACTTGTTCCTCTTCTTTTATCACGGCCCACACTTTGTGCACTTGTGGGACCCCGCGTTCCACAGGGACGACAAGTCGACTGATGACCCTATTTCACTTGTCATGGGCTAAGAGATGCCGACTCGAGACTGATACGTCCATTTTGCATCACTATTTTATATCATAATTTATTGTTATTCATTGATATATTTCATATTAGAATACAATATTTATGTTATTTTATCTTATTTTGCATGTTTGATGATTATGGAGGATTTAACTGCCAGAGTCTGGAATCAGCTGGAAAAGGCACCGTCAAGATACGATATTTCTGTAACTCCAAAAATTCCAGAAAAATTCAGAGATTAATATTTCGTCAGAAGATGGACGGAGCCAGAAGACGGACCCTGTCACCTAGTGCCCCACCTTGTACGTGTGTACCACCTTCGGAGGCGTCGTACCATCGACGTTCGGCTCACCGGCGAGGCAAGGCGGAGCGACGACAAGCCCGCGACGACCACAGACGGTAGAGTTGTCCGATATGAGGTACACAAACTGCACTGCCCTGACGCACTTTACCAAGTTCCGCATCTACGCGTCTAGGATAAGCATCATAGCCTATCTCCGTTCTAGTGGTAGTTTTAGAAATTTAGGCTTGGATATTTAGCTAGCGTGTATTTGATTCCACCTTCCTCAATTTTGTCGGAATTACGCAAAACCGTATTTATTTTAAACAAAAAAAACTTATGTTGCAATGTTAATATAGTGAAGTCGAGGTATAGTTTCATTGAGAGGTCCAACATGTGGGATCTACGGTAGGGCGGCAGGCCAACGCCATAAACAACCGCGAAAGTCTTTTTGATTTTCGAAAAGGTAAAATCTATTTCGTGCGTGAGCACTGGCGTGTCTTACAGAGTGCTCACATTGCTCCTCCCTCCGATTTGATCCGACGCCTCACGGCGTCCCCTGCTTCAGCCCCATTCCTTATCCACTCCGCTGTCCTCACACAGTCACCATCAATCCTCCTCCGCCGCCGGCCGCCGCCGTCTCACCCTCGCTCCCTAGTTTCTCTGTCCCCGCCTACTTCCCTGGTGGTTGTCCGCATCAGCACCCATCCTCATTCCCCGGCGGGAGCACTTGAATCTCCCAGAAGCCACGTCCAGATCATGATCCCAACCTTCGCCAGGCTCCCACCGCCACGCATCGAACTCCGGCACCGGTCGCCGCCTCCTACCTCGACCCTAGACAAGCCCCACCCCGTGCGCCTAGACGCGGAGGTCGGATACGAGCTCCAGCAGCACGCCGCGCTCCTAGACGCCCGGGTCAGGGCGAGCTCCTATACGCCGGGGTCGACGTGGATCTCCACGCCGGGGGTCGGCGATGAGTTCAGCGCTGTCAGGTAGAAGAGGAAGCCTCTGTTTCCACTATGGAGTATGGACACATGCCAACGCCACCCCAAGAAGAATCCGCCCTGAACCTCTCGCAGGTCGGGCCGGATCACTGGAGCTAGCCGTGATTAACTAAGCCTCGACATGGCAGTAGGTGGTGGTCTGGAACTTGAAGATGCTGGCTCTGGGAGCCCCGTTGCCACCGCTGGTGACGAGGCAAGCCGGGCAGGTGACGAAGAGGTGGTAGTGGACCTGAATTATTTGCTTTTTTCCCCTTCTTCCTGTGTACATACTCACTGCTGCAATATGCCATGTCGCTTCAGATTGGGACCTTCGATTCCTGGAGTATCAGGACATCCGAACCATTTTGATGTTCATCATGGCACACGGTTTGTGAAATTCTCATTCTATTGCTACATTGCCCTAGTTTCTTAGCTTGTTTGGATTCATATATATGCTTATCGTATTTATGTAGTATATTTGTGATCTGCTGTTAACTTGTTATTGAGTCTAAACTGCTTTACTTTTATATCAACAGCAAGCTTCTACATGAGAATCGGCAAGCAAATATTGAAGCATAGGAGGAGAGGGAGGGGGATGTAGTTTCAGCCTGTTGAGTGTAGTTTTATAACTAGTGAATAATTTGTGAGCTTTTTCAGGATGTTCCTTTTGATGTCTGGGATGTAATTTCAGCTTCCTTACATGTACTTTTTTTATAACTTGTTAGCTTCTGGACTTTTTCGGGATGTATTTTCTGCAGTCCGGGATGTAGTTTCAGCTTGTTACATTTACTTTATATATGTAATTTGTTTCTAAACTATCTTGATGTAGTTTTTGAAATCTGTCTAGTAGTTTCAGTCGTAGCCCGAAGTTTTTGAAATGTACGTTGCCAATAAAAAAGCGTGTGGTTTCATAAATTGTTACTTTTGCAATGGCATCCACTAAAGTTTTGCGAGACGTTGTTTGCTATAATTTTCTTTTCTAGATGTAGCTCCTGCATAGTGCATATTATATTAGACACATCTTCGTTTTATCTTCTATTCTAGCTTTTTTACACATGTATTTTTTCTTGTCAACATCTTTGCTTTTGACTTCTACATGAATGAAGCAAGGATGGAAAATTGCTCAAGTTTCATACATGGGATTCCTAAACTAATTTGATCTTTCTTTTGCCAAACTAAATACATGGGTGGCGGTTGGATCAAACTGATTTTTTTTATTATCAGGCTCACGAGATTGTTACATTGCCACGAGAAACACCAGCGCAGAGATTGTGGGTGGTTTTGGAGGAGTGTTTTGCTGCTGCGTGACGCTCTACAGCTGGCCGTTCAAGCGCTAGACTGGTGTTTTTTGCTCTACCGCCGCCGTCGTGGAGGAGGTCGGCTGCACCCTGTTCGCCCCTATTCGGTTGGAAGAGGTCTCCGGTACCTGCTCTCCCTGTTATTCAGTTGGAGAATGTCATGATCACCACGGCTAGGAAAACAAGGGCACACTCCTCAGCATGTAAGCTGCCCAATGTTCCTTGTTGATTCGATTCGACCTGTGATATGATTCTATTGAATCTAAATCCTAACATCTGATGATGTTCCATGCAAGAAAATGTCACGTATAGCTATAGTTGGTTGAACAAATGTGCAGATGATTTAATGTTCATGCGTATATGTTGACCCGCTGTAGCTCACACAATTTGCTTGCACTGTCATACCCCTAGTATATGTTAAATTTGTACTGTCTATTCCTGTTTTTCTTCTGAATTTGGCTTGTTGAGTATTTTTATATTCTTGTAGTAATGCATGGCCACTGATAATCCGATGCTACCGTCAAAATAACATGTTACTTGTTGGTTGGCTAAATTTGTGGCATAAAATTACATTTGGCTGGCGCAAAAGCATGTTGGATGGTACGAGTTAAACAAAGGTGAATAAAGGTTTGGCTGGGAATGGTAGATCTTTATTTGAAGATGTGTATCCTAATGTTCTTTCAAGAATAACTACCGTTATAGTCTGAAATGCTTTTTTAGTAGCTCTTACATGTACTTTCTGCAGATATTAAATGTTCTTGCAATCTTTTTTATGCAAAACTACAGTAATTTTCTAACTAGAATTATTTGCATTTTTTCACTCCAGCTAACAGTATGTACGGTTGCATGGTCTTTGAAGCCAATACATGGATATCTTCAATTCGGCAGAGGAAAAAAACATCTAGATCTACATCCAGATATCACATATGTGCATAAAAACAGTCAGGTTTAACATGCTTCACTTTTCATGCGAATCTTCAGTGCGGCTCATGAAGATGCAAATTCTTCAATGAGCAATGAGTCACCTATTGCTGGAACAAACTACCATGGCACAAAAAAATTGTGCTCTCTTTTCGGTGCGCTTATAAGATCTGATAGTAGAGAAACTACAAGCATCCTACGATCCTAATGCTGTATATTTTGTCCCTGAAGATTACCATGTTTCTTACATCTTAGAACTTGTTGTAATTTCTGCTGGAAAACAGAGCATGTTTGTTTACCTGGGGGTTCTTGATTTGGTGATGCTATTTCTGCTGAAACTTCCATCTTCGTGCGTTTTTTTTCCTCTAGCGATGATGTTTCTGCTGGGATGCTACACAGCACGTTCCTCGGGGTGTCTGCTGGGATCCTACACAGCACGTCCGAGATATTGTTACATGTAATTTTCCTGCTAGCTTGGCCTGTCATGTGCAGCGTGCGCGTCGTCTCCCGCGCATTGCGAGTGCCTTGCACGTCAAAATCCTAGACGGAAAGCATAATTTCCTCTTTTGGGTAGGTGTTGGGACCACTTTCCATTTTGGAAATTCGGACGGGGGGCATCGTATAGGGCAAACCAGTGCCCGCCCACCGTGTAGTCTCGTCCTTTCGAAAATTATCCCGCCAGCTCTCTCAGTGTGGATGCCTGGATGGCCTCTGTGAGACTGCAGCTCTCCTTGCCGCGCGCCCAGAACGCAGCTGCTCCCCCCCAGATTATTTCGCCACGCCAGCGATCCGCGCCACGACGCATCCAGACCGTCCACGCCAAACAGCGGTGGAGGCATCCTACCGTTCCCGTTACCGATCCGAGAAACCAACCTATCCACCAATCAGAGACCACAAAGAGCCTCTATAAATCCACCCAGCTCCGTCTTCCCCAACATCGCATCCCAAGTTCCCCAACCTTCCAGCACTCTCCAATCCACCAGCGAATCCCCACCTTTCCCCACCCGTAGAAGCGATGGCACCCAAGGCGGAGAAGAAGCCGGCGGCGAAGAAGCCCGTGGAGGAGGAGCCCGCGACGGAGAAGGCCGAGAAGGCGCCGGCCGTGAAGAAGCCCAAGGCTGGGAAGAGCCTCCCCGCGGGAAGACTGCCGCCAAGGAGGGCGGCGGCGAGAAGAGGGGCAGGAAGAAGGGCAAGAAGTCCGTCGAGACCTACAAGATCTACATCTTCAAGGTGCTCAAGCAGGTCCACCCCGACATCGGCATCTCCTCCAAGGCCATGTCCATCATGAACTCCTTCATCAACGACATCTTCGAGAAGCTGGCCGGCGAGGCCGCCAAGCTCGCCCGCTACAACAAGAAGCCCACCATCACCTCCAGGGAGATCCAGACCTCCGTCCGCCTCGTCCTCCCCGGCGAGCTCGCCAAGCACGCCGTCTCCGAGGGCACCAAGGCCGTCACCAAGTTCACCTCCTCTTAGATCTGGTTGACTGTACCCGGTAGTAGATGTAGTTGGCTGATGTGACTCTACTGGTTGCCCTCTCTGTTTACTTGCAATTACTGGTAGTTCTAATGCTGGATGAGTGTTGCTGAATTTGCCAATGTTTTGTTGGCTGGTCGCTTGTATGGACTGAATTATGAATGCATATGCTTTTGGCAAACTGAGATTCAGAACAATGATTCATTTCTGGTACTAATTGTTACCGATTTCTGCCTATTCTTGATATTTTAAGTTGCTGATGTTGTTAGATTTCCGATCCTTCCAGTACCGTTTTCTCACTAGTTTGTTTCCGAAGGAAGCGCTGTTAAATGGACGTGTTCAGAAACCATTTTATTTCTGAAACGAAGCGTGCCCTAATGTTCTGCTGTTCCTTCTTGCGCTGTGCCAGTCAGTCTTTCACCTACTGGACCTATCTCATCGAGTCATCAAGTAATGAGTAATTGTATTCTAATCTTCTGCATTCTTTAATGGATTGCAGGTAGCAGGGGAAGTGAAGTGCTACAACCTACAAGTATAGGAGAGATGATGGATGGTTCTACATGGTTGAGAAGCTTGGGCGGCAGGGGAGGCGTGGTACAGGATGGGGATGGAAGTTCATCAGTCTGCCTGATGGATCAAGCCGGTAGGACATTCTTGCTGTGACTATGTCGTACTCTGTCTCGTGACATTATATCTAAGGTTAAACTGTAGGCAGAGGAAAAAACTGAATATGCCTTCCCAAAATAAAACTGGTAGTATGTTCTTATTTTCTCTCCTTGTTGGCTAGTTTTTAACAAAACTGATATGTTTTTATTTTCTCGTTGGGAGATGTCAGTTGTGAATCAAGCAAATAAAACCGGTAGTATGTTCATCCCAATGAGCATCCCTTTGATTTCGTGATGATAGTTGTGACGATCTTCTGTTAATGGTCTGCTCGCTAAGGTTTAACCTGAAGCTTAGGAATTCTATTGAAATTAGTCAATCTCACATGCTACTTACGGATCATATCCACACGATTGTATTAACAGTAACTGTAGATGTCTCCAGGTGTCTTTTATGAGTGTTTGTCCTCTGAATTTGTTTCTGCAGACTATGGTAATTGTGTTTGATATGAAGAGAGATGGTGTGAACGTCCGAGAAGATCCTTAAATCTGCATGGTAAGAAAACATAGTCACTTGCATGCATGTGTTGCATCTGTACTTTGTATGTCCATTAAGGTTCTTTTATTAGGTTTCAGTATTCTAAAGGAAAGATTTGGAAGTGAGCAATTTATTATTCAGTTTTTCAAATAGCAGTGATCCAGAGTGAGGGAGTAAATAGAAGACATGCAATAAAAAATATCATGTCATAGTGTCCCTGCCTAATGAAGGTCACATTTGTATCCTACTATTAGTTTCAGCTACCTTCTGACTACTTACCATATGAAGGAGATGTACTTCTTGCAATGTTTTTTGAATTGTTTGCATCAAACAATATATGATGGACTGCTGCGTTAACAGCTTTCTTGCGATGTCCATGTTCCTCTGTGTGGATGTCTTTTGTTGCAACTCAGATAAATTGGTTCCTAGCTTTATTCGGCACATACAATAGTTGACTGCCTGCTGTAATATGGAATGGAATTATCAATATTGGTCTATTATTATGTAATGTTTATCATATACTGGAGTTCTTTGCCTTTTTATTATTACAATGGAGAGCATAGATTAGTCATGTTTCACTTCTTCACATGGCCTGATCCCTGAAACTTCTGTTTTTTTCTCCGTAAAGAAAGAACTTCTATATTGGTAAGAAGGTTTTACTATTATCTGGTTATGGTATTCTGAGTTCAAATATATGTCTTGACAGGCCAAAGAATTCATATAAATTGTGAACTTATGAAGATAAAGTGTGCCAAGTATAACCTCTATATGCAAAACAGCCGTTGGAAGAAATCTCCATAGTTGGCGTATCCATGAACATATGGAATGAACAATGTCTCACGTGTGCTTCTTCTCTTCTTAATTAGTTGATCTCTAGGTGTCCTTCAAGACTCAAGTGTGTGCCTCCATATAGTTCCCCAATGGCTTGATTATTTTGAAAAATAGATGCCCCTAATTTATATCATTAATACCAAATTTGTTTAACTCTCCACTTTGTGTTTTAACCCTATTTTTAGATATGGTTCTGATGCCAGCAAGACCTTACATGCAAGTTATTTCCTATGCACAAGTGTTGCCCATGGTTCCGGTAAAACATCATTTCTTTCTTGTAGTCATTCATTTCTTGATTTTTATATCACATATTGTCAGTACACTTTTATATGATTAGGTGTGTTCACCATTGTGAAATAGTAATAGTAATGTGATACTTCTGTGAGTAGAAATAAAGGTACTTCTAGATGAAACCCATAATGTAAACCCACCAAAAATTGTCTCATGGGGTGACAATTAGGAATATTCTGCCTTTAGGGAGATCCAGACTTCCGTCCTCCTTGTCCTCCCTGGCGAGCTTGCCAAGCACGCCATCTCCGAGGGCACCAAGGCCGTCACCAAGTTCACTTCATCTTAGATCTGGTTGATTGTACCCGGTAGTAGATGTAGTTGGCTGATGTGACATGTGGTTGTCGTATCTGGTTATTTGCAAGTAGTAATAGTTCTAATGCTGGATGAGTAGTGCTGAATTTTGTTCAGGTGGAGCAACCCATCCCCTATGCTTCACATTTTTTTGTTTACATCCATTCTAATTAATGCCGGCAAAGAGCTAAGCACAGCTTATGTCGGCATATTATTTACATGCATTGTCCAAATTAATCTCGCCTTCTTATTTTCGAAAGCAAAGAACTTGGCAGTAGATTACCATATTTTCTTATGGCGAAAAATGTGTGCGTAACTCCGCCATTTGCGCCATTTGGCGCAGTGGGTCATCTAATACACCCAAAAGTTTGCAAAGTCAAGTGATATATCTTAAGGAGAAAAAAATTTAACAACGGTTGTCAAGCGATAGAATTCTCATGCAATGGTAAATGTACTTGTGTACTTTTCCGACAATGGATGACCTCGGTATTTTTGCCTCCTACACTGCATGAAAGAATGAAATTGAACATCCGAGTGTATTCCTTGGCGATATGGTGTGTTGCACAACGCCTGTTTCAAATAGTTTCAGGTCATGGGTCGTGTGAGGGTGATGCCAGTGCACAATGTGCACAAGCAATGCGTCGCAAAAAGAATCCTGTACTCCTATAATAAGCATATACATAGTGCAAGCATTTCTTGTTTTGAAGAAACAGTTACAACGAGTACAAGCTTATCTTTGCCGAGTCTGAGAGCGATGTAAACCAAGAGAGGACCACGCACGCAGGAACCACAGCACGAAACCAACGGATCAGAACGCAGGAACCACCAGGCCACGGATCCCTCCCCACGATCCGCGTGCCTCACTTGAACCGAAATCCTCACCGCCCACTCCTGGCAAATCCAACGCACCAAACCCACCCTTCCCTCTCCAAAACTCAGAGCGCCAAAAGATCCAAAATTTTCGCCGGACTGGCGCCCTCCCGCCGGCCGCCGCCTCCCACCATAAAACCACCCCGCTCCCCTGCCATCTTCCTCATTCCAGCTCCCAAATCTCCAACCTCCACCAATCGAACCAACCCTAGACCACCAGCCTCCTCCTCCACTCCCCGATGGCCCGTACAAGCAGACGGCGAGGAAGTCCACCGGCGGCAAGGCGCCGCGCAAGCAGCTGGCGACCAAGGCGGCGCGCAAGTCCGCCCCGGCCACCGGCGGCGTGAAGAAGCCCCACCGCTTCCGCCCCGGCACCGTCGCGCTCCGGGAGATCCGCAAGTACCAGAAGAGCACCGAGCTGCTCATCCGCAAGCTGCCCTTCCAGCGCCTGGTGCGGGAGATCGCGCAGGACTTCAAGACCGACCTCCGCTTCCAGAGCTCCGCCGTCTCCGCCCTGCAGGAGGCCGCCGAGGCCTACCTCGTCGGCCTCTTCGAGGACACCAACCTCTGCGCCATCCACGCCAAGCGCGTCACCATCATGCCCAAGGACATCCAGCTCGCGCGCCGCATCCGTGGCGAGAGGCCTAGACTAGAGCGCCGAGTTCTGGTTTCCCTAGTAGTGTCTGATCTGATCCACTCGTTTCTTGTAACAACAATGTTTCTGATCAGAGATGTCTTAGTTTCTTGTTGTTAGCTGTTGCCTGTTGGTAGGAAGATCCACTCGTTCGTGATGTGTCGGCTGTGTTATGTAATCTCTGATGGTACCATCTTGTTATCGTCATCAATCAATGGAAAGTACTAGATCTGTGTTAAAACATTTGTTCTGCCTATGGTTTGGTTTACCCGAATGTGTATAGATTTTGCAGTAAACTTTTTCGAAATTTCTTGTACAGCTTCAGTGATGGGCAGTGTCAATTCAGCCGGTTTGGATGAATTTGAGCACTGAATGTGTTTCTGATCTTGTTACGGCATTGTCTAACACCGTTCTATGGCTGCCATTTCAGGTTGCTGTAAGAATCAACCGGTAAGAAACTGATAGCCATTTCAGGTTGCTGTAAGAATCACACCGTTCAGTATGCCCGTGGTCACTTGATTCAGACATCGAAGGTGAGGCAACATAATGGAATGGATATCAGTTTCTTCTTCTTTGACTGTCTCACTGTCATCACTGTGGTACGCAAGAACTGCAATTATGTATGCGTTTGCCCTGCAATGTACTCTCTGATGGTACCATCTTGTTATCATCATCAATGAAAAATTAGTGATCTGATGTTTAAACATTTGTTGTGCCTCTGGTTTGGTTTACCCGAGTGTGTATAGATTTCTCACTGAACTTTTCCAAAACTGTTTGGAATTGATGCACTGAATCTATATAACACGAAGCTGTTCGTGCTCCTGTTGGAGATTGTCTTCTTACTGACGTTGCCCCAGATCAATTCAGGTTGCTGTACTGGCCACACCGTTCGTTATGCCCGTGGGCCCTGCAATGTGTTGGAGGCTGGTTTTTTCCTTGCTTTGTCAGATCGTGATCATTTAGATTTAATCAATTCCTAAGCAAGTCTTAAGTGACAATCCATCAAACTCAATTTCCTCCAATAAGAGCATCACAACGGTTTGCCTTGCTATGTCTTGTTCTTGTTTCGGCAGTACCAGTGAAGGTTGCATTTTGGCTTGGAAACTGATCTGAACTGCCATGGACGTGTTTTCTTTGCTATATTCTGCTCTCTGCTTTTGGGCAAAATAGGTTGGCCTATGTATGCAATGTGTAACCCAAACTTTATTCGTCGAGTCGAACCTAAAACGAGAATGCAATACTATTGTTCTCTCAGTTTCTTATATAAGAACATTGCAAAATTAGGTAAACTACTACTATGATTCGGACAAATAAAATTTAAACTAAATGTTGAAAAAAGAGAGCAAGTTTTTAAATTATGTAGAGCAAGGGTGCTAATAGTCGACGCACTAAACAAGGTCAGGCCCATTTCTGAAAATGATTCAAGTTTTTGCTCTGTCATCCACCAATGATTCAAGTTAAGCAGCTGGACGATCCATCTTAGCTACTGGGAGTACTAGTAGTAGACAGTAGACAAAAGGTAACAATTGAGAACTCGCCCGATCTCTATCCACTACTAGTAGCAGCCAGTAACAATCGCTTGCCCGCTTTTGCATTCACCGCCTCATCTTTCTTCGCTAAACAAACATCAGTTCAAACCGGGCATCAAAACACATCACGACATTAATGCAATGATACCAAGATCAAAGTCTGTATGCTACATCTATCTAAAGGGCAAATATCAAGTCATGCAAGATATCCAGATTACAGTTCGAAGTTGACCATACAATTCCTCCAAATCGACAAGGTGCAAGTGCCTTATAAACACCATAAAACGCGCTCAGGCGGAAGTCTGACACAAACGGATGACTAGCAAGTACTCATCATAGACAAAAAAAAAAGACTGAATGGCTCTAAACTTTTCTTCATCGTCAGATCCTCCTCTCCTTCGATCGTCAGTCATACCCGCTCGAGTTAGCTCCAACGCCCAGAAACAGAAGAATGCTGCGAAACAAACAAGGACCACGTTAGCCACATCAAAAGTTCTAAATTTGCATAGCAATATAGCACATAGTATCAGAAAGATCACTGCTCCAAGAAGAAAATCATTGTTCAAGATGTCACAAGGTACCTTGCAGTTGATAGCATTGACACGGTAAACAGTATGGTTACAGCTTTACTCAAGCGGTAGATGTGGACGAGTTCAGTGGTAAGTCGAGCCGTACTGCATTCATAAGCAGAACCGACAGATGTCACTGTAAGGCAGTGTAATGCATCGCAATTAAGCGTCTGAAATTTATGGCTATTAGTATTACGCACCTGTTTCCTAGAGAGCCGGTCTGCTGGATGGTGGTATTTGCAGTTCATCTGAAACCTACAGGAGCCATGCCTCATGTAGTTGTAACACCGAGGTTCACCGGGCCTTTCAGGATACATGATCTGTTCTTGTGTCTGCACATCATTCTCTGGCCTTGTGAAATTATCAGATGCCAAGTCAGTCCTGTGACCAAATTCTCCCTGAAACAGCATAAAATCCATGAGCGACACATGTAAAAGAATGAGAAAAAAAATTAGCATCCATTTTGTTTCCGCTGGGTGACATGACATAGTACTACTTATTGAACAAAAATCAACCAGATAGCGATGTTATTGTAGAAATGAAAGGTCCAAGCCACTTGAGATTGTAGATAAAGTATATTATTAGCTACTACACAGATAACCAATGCTTTAGCATCCCTAACACTCCATAGTCCATGGATAGTACAATCATTATTTCCCAGTGAGCATTTTTCAAACATCCGCGGTCCGGTGCAATAGGAATGGAAAAGGTTCAAAATAGACTTCATTCATACAAGGAGGTAGTACATTGGACAACAAAGTGTCTCATGTACACACAAACAGAGCAATAGTAACATACTCACAGCAAACTGATCAAGAGTTCTGAACACACAGAAGTTATTTAGTTTCTATTTGCATAAATGTCAACAATGGTAAAGATCTCTATCAGCTAATTATGCAACAGGGATCAGCCAGACAAAAGGGAACAATTGAAAACTAGTTATGATTGAATAAATAGTGTTTACTTGAACATCAAATAATGATAAAGACATACCTCTGTAGTTGAACATATATCTTTGGGATGATGAAATTCACATGCTGACCCAAACTGACATTTCCCAGTTTTCATATAGAATGGGCATTCTGGCATGTCATGTGTTTCAGGTCCAATTTGATCAGAGTGAGCTGGACCTGAGGGATTCGACCCAACTGGAAGTCCATCTATTGGATGGTTAAATATACACGCAGACATGAATTTACATTTCCCAAATTGCAGGTAGTACCGGCAGTCTGGCTGACCAGGTCTCTCAGGATACTGCTGTTGCTGGGGCACATGATCTTCTACTGCGATTCTGGTAGATTGATGATGTTCATAAGTGGCAACAGATTTTTTTGCATTCGTTGGGCTCTCTGCTGTAGGACTCAAATCCTTTGGGTGATTAAACCTACATTGTGCCCCAAATTTACAGAACCGGTTTTTCATATAGAAGGGGCATTCTGGTTCCCCAGGTATCTCAGGATATTCTGTTTGTACCTCTCCCAGCGATGGAACTTCCGGATGGTATCTAGTTGGGTATTTGTCTTTTGAGTGGTGATATTTGCATGCTGATGCAAATTTACAATCACCGAACCTCATATAGAAAGGGCATTCTGGTCTGCCAGGCCTCTCAGGGTAATCCACATGCTCCTGCTTGCACAAAGGCCCATCTGAACTATCTGCTGAACAGCCACCATCGGAATCATCCGAGGTAGATGACCATTCTGAATCCTACATAAAGCAGATAGGGTAAGAAATTATCAAAAAGGCACAGACCAGTCATTAGTCTAGGAAAAGTACACAGTATGGTGTCACAATAGTAGCAATATGCACGCCAAATGTCCAAATACAAATCTAAACATCACATATGTACCTTTTTCACCTTTCCTTCTGTACTAGGCAGTACTTTTTGGGGAGGTAAAAGCATTCTTAATATGTTTGGTGGCAGGACCTCTGAGCAAGACGACGTGTTATGTAAGGTTGCATGGTCAGAAGACTTCTTTGAGTATGCCGTGTCATCCAAGGTTGCATGGTCAGAAGACTTCTTTGAGTATGATTTGTCATCCAAGGTTGCATCATCAGAAGATTTCTTCAAGTGCGATGTGATACCTAATGTTGTATGGTCAGAAGATTTCTCCAATTGCAAAGCATTATCCTCCCACCCTGTTGGTGCATAGAACTGAGCATCAATGACATGCTCTGGATGGTTAAAATGACAGTGTTTGCCATATCTGCAAGCACCATTCCGCATATAGTAGGTGCAATTTCTTGCTCCCTGAAAAGTAGACACAGAATTCAGTTTCTGCATTTTCCAAAATAATCATAAGTACCAACTTCAACAGATGAAAATACATCATAAGCATACTTCTCGTATGGGGAGGCCAATGCGGTTCAGTTCCAGAATTTCTGCAACGCCATGATTTCCTTGTTCAGAGGGACACCAAGAACCATCTGGCTTGGCTTTAAGCTGTAGCAATGACAACATCAACATAAATAAGAAACATAACTTACTAAATAGCTCATGAAAAAACTAGCGAACGAGGTATATAATCTGCCTTTCAATTGTCCACTACATTTATCGGCAGATAAAACATTAATATCGCTACATCATTTGTTTATTTGTAGACCAGGAAGGGTGTGATAGACTACATTCTTATACAGAAAAGAGCATGTTGTTTGGCATGTCTACTCACATATATCATCTAAGTGGAACAAACATACAGGGGCTGCTGGTGTGTGCTTAATGTACTGAAATACAGATCACAGTACTATCTACCAAGCTCAAAGACAGATGGCAAGGGTATGACAGAAATACAGATCACAGTACTATCTACCAAGCATTCTACTAAGTAAACAAACAAACCAAGTTTTCTTGCCCAAATATTAAAGAACAATATATCAAATGATAGTAAAGTGACAGTAAATTTTACCGGTGGGTGATGGAATTGGCATGACCACCCGTATGAGCAGCTCCCTTTTGACATGTAGAAGGGGCAGTTCAGTTTCCCAGGCCTTTGAGGATACCTAATGGGCAGCTTAATCTTCTCCTTAACTATACCCCCATCACTGCCATTTGAAGTCGCTGAAACCACCTCAGAAGATGAAATTTCTCTGATACTCTGAGAAGCTGCCATGTCCATAGCAAGATCATCATCAAGTGCACCCCATTCATGACAAACACGCTCCACTACATCCTTGTGCTTTTCAACAGTAAAATCAGACTTAGCTGCTCCCTGTTTGCCGCCAGTCCTTTGCTCCAACATGCTCCCCTTCATGTTAACAGCATACAGGTTCTTGTCTGCTATCTGTTCACCACTGTTGCATATCTCGGCCTCATTCTTCTGATCTTCCGAAGCAGTAGCATCACTGAGTGTACCCCAGTTGTCAACTATGACTTGTTCCTTTAGATAGTCGTGTTCCTCTACATCAATATCATCCTTGGTTCTGCCATTTTCGTCGATGACACTTTGATTCCCCACCGTATTATGTTCCTCCACATGATCATCTTCCCTGTATGTTATTATCGCATCACTGGCATACTGTGCCGCTGCCTTATCACGGTCTTTCAGCACAATATCATCCATGGGCACTTTACCCTGATTGTCGATGATGTGTTGCTTCATCAACTTATCTTGATCTTTCACAGCAACATCCATGTTCGTTGCACACTGTTTGTCAGTGGCACCTTGCTCCACCACCTTCTCCTTTTCTTTGACAGTGTACCCATCCTTAGTTGCTCTTGGTTCGTGAACTGCACATTGCTCCACCACTTTCTTTTGATCTTCAACAGCAATGTCATCTATAGAAGTGGGCATTCCTTCAATGATACTTTGCTCTACCACCTTGTGGTCTTCAGCATAATCATCATGGTCAATGGTTAAACAATCTCTGTAGACAACACCTTGCTCCACCACCTCTTGATCATCCACAGCATCGCCATTCTTGATTGTTTCCGAGTCATAAGTTACGCATTGTTCCACTTTCTTCTCTTGATCCTCCACCTTCTCCTTCTCTTCGACAGTGTACTCATCCTTAGTTGCTCTTGGTTCGTGAAGTGCACATTGCTCCACCACTTTCTTTTGATCTTCAACAGCAATGTCATCTGTAGAAGTGGGCATTCCTTCAATGATACTTTGCTCTACCGCCTTGTGGTCTTCGACATAATCATCATGTTCAATGATTAAACCCTCTCTGTAGACAACACCTTGCTCCACCACCTCCTGATTTTCCACAGCATCACCATTCTTGATTGTTTCCGAGTCATAAGTTACGCATTGTTCCACTTTCTTCTCTTGATCCTCCACCTTCTCCTTTTCTTCGGCAATGTACTCATCCTTAGTTGCTCTTAGTTCGTGAAGTGCATATTGCTCCACCACTTTCTTTTGATCTTCAACAGCAATGTCATCTGTAGAAGCGGGCATTTCTTCAACAATAATTTGCTCTACCACCTTGTGGTCTTCGACATAATCATCATGGTCAATGGTTAAACCCTCTCTGTAGACAGCACCTTGCTCCACCACCTCCTGATCTTCCACATCATCATCATTCTGGATTGTTTCCGAGTCATAAGTTGAGCATTGCTCCACTTTCTTCTCTTGATCCTCGGCAGAAATGTCATCTATGGTTGCACGCATTCCCTCCATGACAGTTGGCCCTACCACCTCATTTTCTTTGACAGCATTAACATCCATGGCCGCACCCTCTTTATCGATGACACATTGCTCCACCGCCTCCTGATCATCCTCGCCACCACCATTCTCAGTTGTTCCCAATCCATAAGTGTCACATTGCTCCCCTGCCTTGTCTTGATCCTCGGCAGCAGTGCCATCTGTGCCTTCACTCTTTCTGTCAATTGCATCTTGCTGCACCAACTCCAGGCCTTCCACAGCAACAACATTCTCGGCTGATCCCACCTTCACTTGATCCTCAGCAGCAATGTCACATGTGGTTTCATCCCTTGGGTGGATGGCACCTTGCTGTACCACCTCCTGATCATCCCTGGCAGCTCTCAGCTGATCACCGGTGCACTGCTGCAGCACCTTCTCTACTTGATAATCCCCAGCAGCAGCATCGTGATCTTCCAAGGCAAGATCAGCTCCGGCGTCACCCTGGGCGGCGTGAGGCCATTTGGCAGCATCCAGAGGGTCGCCCTCCTCCTCAGACGCGGACGAAACCTGAGTTACCCTGGACTCGTCATCCTCCCGGTCTTCTTCCACGGCCGGCCTGAGGTGCTGGAGCGGCTCTGCGTCGGCGGCGTGAGACCGTTCTGCAGCGTCTTCCAGAGGGTCGCCCTCCTCGGACGCAGATGAAACATCGGTTGCGATTGACTCGTCATCCTCGTCATCAGACAGAGACGCGACGTAGGTGGGCACTGACTCGTCGCCCGCACGGAATTCCTTGGCTTGCTGCCCATCCACCAGGCCGGACTCCTGGTCACCGGCCGTGTTCGCCGCCGGCCTGAGGAGGTGGGGAGCCCTCTTGGATGCCCACTGCCTGAACGGGGTGTTGGCCGGCGCACTCTTTGCAGCAGGGTCGCTGGGTATGTACCAGTTCACCAGAGAGTCCAGGCCTGCGTCGGCGGCATCTCCCAGAGGCTCGTCCTCCTCAGACCCAGACGAAACGTCAGTCGCGATTGGCTCGTCCTCAGGCGGAGACGCGACGTGGGTGGGGCTTGACTCGTCGCCCGCACGAAATTGTCGGCTTGCTGCCCATCCACCAGGCCGGACTCCTGGTCACCGGCCGTGTCCGCCGCTGGCCTGAGGTACTGGAGGAGGCGGGGAGCCCTCTTGGCGGCCCACTGGCTGAACGTGGTGTTGGTCGGACCCGGCGACGTAGCAGCAGCGTCGGCGTGAAGCCGTGCCGCAGCAGCATCTTCCTCTTCCTCGAGGGGGTCCTCGGACGCCGACGGAGACGGAGAGGCAGGCGGGTTTGGTGGGTGGAGAAGAGGGTGGTCGGGCCTGAGATGGAGCAGCAGGCCGAGGCCGACCTTGGGGGCGGCGGTGGGAGGAGACGCGGGGAGGGCGAGGGCGCGGATGGAGCCGAGCAGCCGCCTCCCGAGGCCGGTCCCCGGAAGAGACGAAGAAGGGGGCGCGATCGGTGGCGAGGGAGGGGAAGGCGGCGTTGCCGTGCGGGTGGATGGTTGGGCCTCCGGTTCGTTCTGGTCGTCACCGCCGACCATGGCGGCGATCGTGGGCGGCGGCGGCGCGGGGAGGCGAAGGGAGATTGGGGAAGAAAACCCTAGCTAAGCCTGGTGTGCTGCATTCCACCCAACCACTCCCTCCCTCTCTGCTTTTTGATTCTCTCTGACTCTGAGCACGCAGATGAGATGAGGAGATGAACCCCTCTCTAAATGGAACGAAAACCGTACGGGAGGGAGAGTAAGACAGAGAGGGAATGCCTATCTCCTAAGCTAACTGGATTTTTGCACTGCGGCCCCTATGTTGTACATAATTTTGCGCCCCCTTGGAAACGTCGGCTGCAAGTAGTACTCCGTAGTACTGAACTACTGATGCTGGGTGAGAATCGTTAAATCGTTGCCACTGTTTTTTTTTTTTGAAATTTTCCACCACATATATTAGGTCAGCAAGCCGACTCATTAAAACCACTCCAATCCCTTTCGGTATCCTGATAGGGAAAAGAGTACGTCTGAAACTTGCCACCTCTCAACGTTCAAACAGACTTATATCATCAGCGAGGAGGCCCAGAATGCAGTCTGGAGGATCCTCATGCCAAACTACGGAATGAGGTCCATTCGCTAACCTAGCTATACAATGGGCTACCATGTTGCTCTCTCTAGGAGTAAATTTAAAAGTGACATGAGCAAAACCTCTAGCTAGAAAGGAACACTCCTCATATATCGCTGCAGCCGGACCCAACGAGTTTCCATCTTCTTGCATCACCTCGACAACTTCAGAGCAGTCACTGTTAACTTCGATCTTGGTGCATCCGATATGTCCTGCTAGTAGCAGTCCATCCCGAAGGGCTCTTGCCTCCGCCGTAGCTGCGTCACCGATGTTTTGGATTGGGCAGCATTGACTAGCGATGAAGCGACCGTGATCGTCGCGAATAACCGCTCCCGATCCTCCTGAGCATGTATCCTGAGAAAAGGCAGCATCAACATTTAATTTTATGTACCCTTCTCTTGGACGCTCCCAACCGTGCTTCTGTCTCCCCCCGTTCTTCTTCTGCGCTCTGAAATAATTCAGTGCGATAGCTGCTATTGCTTGGCCAGAGCTTGCAGGTTTCCGCACCTTTTCGTTATGAACAAGTTTCCTTCTCTCCCACCACATGTACCAGCACGCCGTAGCTATCACTTCTCTGTGTCCCATGTCTTGCAAATTCGACAAGGGCATCTCCTTTTCCCTCATTAAGGTCTCAAAAACTCCTGAACCCTCACGGTCGAGGGAACAAGCTGCAAAATTTTTTGTGCTTAGACCGAGGTTCTCCCAAATTTCAGCTACTCTCGGGCACCTGAAAAAAGCATGCATCGTGTCCTCACAATGAACTTGATAGATAGGGCATAAGTTGCTCGTAACAATGTGTCGATTAGCCAACACTGCCCTACATGGTATAGTCCCATGTAAGAACCTCCAACAGAAAATCTTAACTTTTGCTGAAACTTTAAGAGACCAAATATTGTGCCACACTGGATTCACATGTGCAGAGCCAACTTCGTTTGTTCGTAGGATCTTCCGTCCGTGTTGGTGGTCCCACTCGGCATAGTAAACTGATTTGACTGAAAAAAGGCCATTCTTTGTATAGTTCCAGGAAGCAAAATCATTCATCATACCAACCGCAGGTGGAATCTTCATTATGCGGTTGACATCTACCGAGAAGAACAGGCTACGCAGCTGCTCTTCATCCGAAGTTCTAGTCACTGGGTTTATCAGTTCCGAAACCTTGGTTAACACAGCGTTACCTCGCGGAGTGACCACTTTCCTCGATGGGCTGCTCGGAATCCAAGCATCAGTCCATATGTTGATATCCGATTCATCACCCACACACCATATGTGCCCTCTTTTGAATGTTTGGATACCATACCATATGCTCTGCCATGTGTACGATGATCCTTTTTTCAGTTCTGCATTTAGAAGGTCACCTGATGGGTAGTATTTTGCTCTAAGCACCTGAGCACAAAGCGACTCCGGTTCACAAAGTAACCTCCAAGACTGTCTTGCTAGCATAGCTAAATTAAAACAGTGCAGGTCTCTGAACCCCATACCTCCTTTTCTTCTTTGGCACACACATTTTCCACCAAGCGAACCAATGCATATGTTTCTGGCTGTCTTCGTCTCCCCACCAGTAACAGGAAATTGCATCTATAATCCCTTTGATTACTTGTTTCGGAAGTTTGAAGACTGACATTGCATATGCAGAGATTGCCTGAGCCACTGCTTTTATCAGAATTTCCTTGCCACCATAAGAAAGAATCTTCTCCTTGTACCTCGCCAGACGGTTGCACACCTTGTCTATCAGATCAGCAAAACAATCAACTCTGTCAAGGCCCACAAGAGGGGGTAGTCACAAATACTTTTCTGTAATTGGTTCAGTTAAGATATTTAGCCGCACACAGATCTCCTCCTTTGTAGTAACATGGGTACAAGGACTAAAGAAAATGCTGGACTTTGCATCGCTTACTAACTGCCCTGAAGCCATACAATACCTTTGCAGAACGATCTTAAGTGTTTGCATTCGTAATGTCTGCCCGCATCAGAATCAATGAATCCTCTGCAAATAGGAGATGCGAAACAGCAGGCGCATTCCTACAAACCTTCACTCCAACCAAGTTCCCTGCCTCTTCCTCATGCCTTAACAAGCTAGTTAGTCCTTCAGCACATAATAGGAATAAATAGGGGGACATGGGATCAACTTGTCGCAAGCCACGAGTAGGAGAGAACTGTTCAGTCTCTCTTCCATTGAACCGAACTTGGTACCTGACTGATCGCACACACTCCATGATTAGGTTGATCCAGACTAGGTCAAAGCCCAGCCGAATAAGAATCTTCTCCAGAAAGTCCCACTCAACACGGTCATATGCTTTATGCATATCTAATTTTATAGCACATGTTCCTACCTTACCAGTCTTCTTATTCTTGATGGCATGATAAGACTCAAAGGCAATGAGCACATTGTCTGTGATGAGACGCCCAGGCATGAAGGCGCTTTGCGTTTGAGAGATGATCTCCGGAAGAATAGTTCTCAACCTCGCAGCCAATACTTTAGAGATCACCTTATAGATAACGTTACAGAGGCTTATAGGTCTGAATTGTGTCACCCTCTCCGGGCTCTCTACCTTTGGAATCATGACAATTGTGGTGTTATTCCACCCATCCGGAATTGTACCTGAGTTGACAGCATTCAGAACTTCATCAGTCAACTACTCTCCTTAAAGCTCCTGTATCTCTTGTAGAAGATGGCGTGTAGACCATCCGGTCCTGGGGCTTTGAGGTCTCCTATATTAAACATTGCCTTCTTCACTTCCTCTCTAGTATACGGAGCACATAGCATCGTGTTCATCTCCTCAGTAATGCAGGGTTTTACCTTACTAATAACCTCCTCATCTGGTTCATCAACTTCTGTAGTAAACAGTGTGTTAAAATATCCACGTATATGAGCGGCCAGACCGTCCCAGCCTTCCACATCCTCACCATTATCATCCATCAGTTTGTTGATCAAATTCCTTTTTCTACGAGCAGTAGCAAAATTGTGGAAAAAAGATGTGTTACGATCCCCCGATTTCATCCAATTTGCCCGACTTCGTTGGATCCATTTCATCTCCTCCTGCTCATGGATATTTTCCAAATCTAGCTGGATGTTGTTTTGCAGTAGCTTCATCTGACAGAGGACCATCCATCACAATGTTTAGTTCATCTTGCAGTTCTCGAATGCGGCGTTTCGTTTCCCCCAACACCCGCTTATCCCATGCATGAAGGGCCCCATGGACCGATTCGAGCTTTTGGGCTATCGACGGCCCATGATCCTGTGCTCTCGCCCACGCCTCTTCCACTATTTCATCGAAGGAAGTTTCCATCAGCCATTTTGCTTCAAACATCTTCCTACCACTAGGGTTACGGATGTGTTCCTGATCAACATAGTCGCAGTCCACAGAGATAGGTCTATGGTCCGATCGAGAGAAGTTCTCATGGATGACCATTGCCAAGGGGAAACGGTCCTTCCATCTCTGATTGGAAACTGCACGGTCTAATCTTTCTCGCATCCGTCCTCGCCTCCAAGTAAATTTTTCACCCACATAACCCAAGTCCTCAAGGTTGTAGTCCGTCAGACAGTCACATAATTGCTGCATACATCTTTGCGGTCTAACATTTCCACCTTCCTTCTCGCTAGTCGAAAGGATCTCGTTGAAGTCACCCAACAAGACCCACGGTAGATCAACCATGCTTTTGAGATCACGGATGTAATCCCACGTCAAGTGTTTGCGATCCCCACTGGGCTCGCCATAGATCCCGTAATCCTCCAGGGTGCAGCAGTATCTTCATCTATACGAATATCCAAGTAATTTGTGTGTTCCGCTGTAGAGGTGACATTTAACTCCTTCTTCCACAGCATTAGCAAACCCCCACTCCTCCCATCACTAACGGATTGGATCATGTGATCGAACCCGAGCTTCCGTCTCATTTTTCTGCCCTTGCTTTCGTTAGGTGTGTTTCGGACAGAAAGAACACATCTGGTTTTAGGCGCTGCTGGAGAATCAGTAGCGCATGAACCGCCGCAGCTTTGCCCAAGCCACGGCAGTTATCTCCGCATATTTTCATTGATCCCGGCGGTCACCCTCGAGGGATGCCGCCGATCCTATAGATTGTCCAGAAATAGAGGTGCCATCTTCTCTTTTGTGCCGTTTCTTATCTTTCACACTTTCTGTCTCGCTCTCAGAGGGCTTCGACACTTGGTTCTCATCAATGTGCAAAGTGTTAGTTAAAGCTAAGGTAGTCGTATTAGGCATGTCAACCTGATCAAAAGCCAGACACTTCTTAGCGTTCTTCTCCGCATCTGACATGTGTTGATCAACCGGTTTAACCGGGCTTGAAGCAGTATCACGAAGGTCATCATCTTCCTCATCAGTATGGCGCTCTGGATGGAGACGCCAATCAACATAGTTTCCTCTGCCTAAGGGCACCTGATGCTTGGGGATTCCCACCTGTGAGAAACTAGCACCAGGCTCTCCTCTCCCTCTACCATGCATCGTGCTGCCACCACCTCTCAGACCCCCACGTGATGCATTTAGACCTCCTGGACGCCATGAATCTGCTCTGATCCATTCTCCATACTTAAGTTTACTCTCATCAAAAATCCCCAGTCCACATTCCTTATAGACATGCCCTAGAAGCCCACATGCAAAGCAAATCATTCCCAACTTCTCATATTTCACCGTAAAGATGGATCTTTTTCCACCAATGGATAGTGACACAAATCTAGCAAGAGGTTTGCAGACCCTTTGGTTAATGCGGACTCGCACATAGTCACCACGGAAAACTCCCGATGGATTCATCTGAATGGTGATGATCTCACCTACCTGTCGACAAACTAGCTGTGAAACCACCTCTTCCTTCCGAACCACTTCAGGCATCTTATGAATTTGAATCCAGATAGGCATGTACTCCAGCTCCACTTCATCAGGATCAGAGAGTCCATCGTAAGGCGCAATGACAACCACCCAATCCCTAAAAAGCCATGATCCTCTTTCTGTAACCTTCTCCCAATCGCCGAGACAGAAGCACTGGATTACAAATCGTTTTGTCCCCACCGGCCTAATCTTGATTTCTCTTGCAGGATTCCACGCTGCTTGCATCTGCTGAAAGAAAGCTTCATGGCTGAAACCCTTGTCGCAGTTCACCCGCGCAACGGTGAGCCAGCGTATGCTTTCCTCGATGTTTACTTCCGTCTCCTCAAGAATTAGGTCATCGAATTCTTCTTCATCTATCTCGAGGCGACCAAACAAGGAGTTGATTCCCCCGCCGCCAAACACTCCCGCTGCCTCTTCCGATCCATCCTCCGTAGTCCTCTTACTGTTGTGCTCCCCTCCTTCGAGCCATCCACCGATATCGTTGATCTGACTTTTGACATCGCCACTCCAAACCCTAGCCGTTATAGGGAACCAACGAAACTTGGAGCAGCGGCCAGGGATTGCCCCCTAGCCTCCGTCTTGAGATCCCACGCACAGGAACCACAATCGAACTCGCAGAGTAAGGCAGATCAAACGCAGATTGATTTGTCGAGGACTCGCCGCCTGATCGCTAGACGGGAGTAAGAAAACCCTAAGGGTATTTGCAGGTAATCGTTGCCACTGTTGGTTGGGTGGAAAAAAAAATAAACACCAAAGTTGATTTATTAAGGGTAGGAACATACCCCCTATTAGATGGAGTAGTGTTGGCTTGCTACATGAAGCTCTTCACAAAGTGAAGTCTAAGAAAACTAGTTGTTGTTTTCTTTAAAGTTGTTTTTGAAAAAACCGTACGATAAGATAAATTAGGAATTTCTGTTTGATATTCTTAGAATGAAAGTTTTCCCAGAAAAATTTATCAGTTGGGTTTGTGCATCGTTAGAGAATGGTAAAGTAGCTATAATGAACAATGATACGATTGGAACATTTTCACTACGAAAAGGGGGGGGGGGGGGTGAAAAGGAGTCCCTTCTCCACGATTCATTTCAATATAGCTGTTGACGTGCTTGCAGTTTTAGTCGATAGAGCTAAGGATAATGGACTTATTAATACCTAACTGCTAGACGAGGGCCTGGTTATGCTACAATACACGGACGGCACGATCTTTATGCTTCAAAAGGATCTGGATTCTGCAAAGAACTCAAAGATTCTCTTATGCATTTTTGAACATTTATCAGGTTCGAAAATCAACTTTTTGAAGAGTGAGATTTTTTGCCACGCGCAAGCCAAAAATAAACGTAGAGTATACTTCCATATTTACTTGCATAGAAGGGGATTTCCTTACACAATAGGAGATTAAGAGCTATAGATTGGAGGTCGTCTTAAGTGAAAGTAGAGAAAAACGTCAGGATCTTGGATGCGAGTGGTTTTTTGCTATAGACTTCTTTTGCTTAGGTCTTGTCTTAGTGTTGTCCCTTTTTATATGCTCGTTTTCTTTCTGGTACTGCCAAGAGAGTTTTTTTTTAGGAAAAGGCTTTTTTGGCAAGAGCAAAAAGATAAGAACAAAATACCATCTAGTAAAGTGGCAAGATGTTTGCCAACCTAGATAGCAAGGAGGTCTTGGTGTAGTATGCTTGCATATTATGAATATTTGTTTGATATGTAAATGTCTATGTAACATTAGAAATGAGGATGGCTTGCCGCAACAACTAATTAGAGCTAAGTATTTGCATTCTTATTCATTAGCTCATGTAAAGTTGAAACCGGAACTTTCACATTTTGGTTTGGTCTTAGAGTTAGAGATATTTTATTTATGTTTTGTGGGGAAAGAATTGGTAATGGGTGTAGAACCAGATTTTGGGAAGATCTCTGGATTGGTGACAAACCTTTATGCATTACTTTCTCTAGGTTGTATAATCTATCTCACAATAAGTCTATTAGTGTTGCTAAGGTCTTTTCTGAGGGGTGGCATAGTCTTAAATTCCGAAGAAATTTGTGGGGGGAGCTGGCTGAATTATGCATCGTACAAACTGCAGGTTTGTGTGCTCCTATGAGGTTAACTAAGGTAGAGGATAGTTGCATTTGTACTCTGACGAATCTGGTGTTTTTTCAATTAAATTGTGTACACTCTTAAAAAATAGCAAGTTAAAGTTCCTTACGAAAAAGTTTGGTTCATCAAACTCCTTTGAAGATTAAGGTTTTTCTGTGGCTAACATTTAGGAAAAGGATCCTTACTAAGAGTGTGCTCCTTCATAGTGGATGGAAAGGGAGTGATAAGTGCATGTTCTGTAGCAATGTAAAGGCGATAAATCATCTTTTCTTTGAATGTCCATAGCAAAGTATGTATGGAGTGTAGTTCGCTCTTCTTTCAATCTTAAATCTGTACCTTGTAGCCTTGAGGTTTTTCCTATATGGGTAGAAGCTTTTAGTATGAAAGACAAGATCATGTTGTCGACAGGGATTGCCGCGTTGATTTGGGCGATCTGGAATTCCAGAAACAAGGCCTGCTTTGACGGGTTTTTTCCACAAGATCCATCTACTATTATGTTTCAGATTGCTCACTATCTCCCATACTGCGCTGATTTGTAGAAAGTAAATCTTCGAGACCCCCCAACGCATAGGAGCAAAACTGCTAATGCTGGCGGTGGCTGAAATTTTTCATAGGAGGCAGGGGTGGGGTCCCATGGTGATGAGGATTGAATCCTCATGAAAATCTCATGTCCCTGCCTGGTGCCTTCGAGCAAGGATTTTCTTTCTGGTACCTGATGAAAAACCTGAAAGTAGAGACATGGAGAGTAAAGTTCTACATGTATGCGGTGGATTTTGTTTCCTGACAAAAACATGTAGTTTTCTCGGGTAAATATCAGATAGTCAGTGTTTAAAAATTAGTTGCTAAATGTACGGGTTGCACATGGCGATGGTTATTATGTTTCAAACGTGGATGTCGTTCGGAGAAACCTGGAACATGTATTATCAGTTTTCATTCAGGCAATGAAAATTGAGAGTCACAACTATTTACTTCAAAAAATAACCTTTCTAAGTAACGGTATAAGGGTTTTCCTGCTAAATGTATTAACTGTGTTATGAGCAGAGTAGCTCATGCAAGTTGCATTTATGAATAATGATAGAATATAACCTTCATTTAAATTTGGAAAAGGTCTTCGTGAGGTAGATCCAATGCTACCAAAAAATTAATATAGCAATAGATGTTATAATATTGTTGACTAAAAATGCAATAGAGAACAATTTTGGGGGGCACTAGCAAAAGTTGGTAGACGGAGGAGTAAGTTTGTTACATATAACGGTACAATATCTTATGTTCCGGCCTTCCGGGATGATTAAGGTAGTGCTACGAATTTAGATTTCATATTGTGTATTTTATTAGCAATTATCTTGTCTAAATGTTAAATTTCATTTTTTTTTTCAATTTTGGTAAAGCTAAGGATAAAGTGCAAGAGTATACAACGTGTTTTACCTGTGTAGTAGATAAACTCCATTTTAATATCTGGGTGTGCTCATGCATTACGGTAGATGAGAGGCAATTTTCTACCCATGGGGTAGCTACACACCCATGCGAAATACGTCGATCAAGCCGTATATACACGTTTTAGCTTGTTTTGCTTATAGAACATGGATTTTTTGTGTACAGAACTGGTTCCAGAATTTTGAAAAATATATTTTTTGGTCATCATTTTAGGTTGCTTTCCTAATTGACTTTTGCGTTGAATTTTCCGTCAGGGTTTAATAAAAATCATAGTGGATGAAAAATAACTGAATTTTTTTTTTTTAGTAATTCTATCAACTCTACTAGTGACATATGCCAGTCTCCTTGAATAATCTCTTCTTATCATTGCACATACATTTCGGTCAAACCTAGCGTGTGTAGTTACCCTCATGAGCACCGGGTCTTTTCCGCACGGTAGATTGTCGTGTGTATCCACATGACATACTGGCATCACCAACCCAAGTACAAGCTAACAATCATCCACTGATTTCCTTCCGGTAACAGCACGAACTACCAACATCCAGCTACAATTACTAACATATGAAAATATTTCAACCTAAGAGAAGGTGAACTTGGTGAAAGGAAATGGACATCAACTCTCACGCTTGACAATTTCCGAGTAACATGCTTATGTACAACACCAAGCTGCCCCATAATTGTTACTCGACAATAACTAGTGGCACTACCAAAGCAAGAAGCAAGCAAAAACAAAAAAAGGCTAGCAATTGGGTTGTTCTTATAAGTATCGTAGGGAACAAAAGGTATGCCGCTTGATGAATTCCGATCTTCCTTATAAGTAATCGTTGTCTATGTCATGCCCTAATTTTTTTATGGGTGTTGACTGATGAAAAAATATGAGTGATGATTTACATGGTCATTCACATTTCATCAGTAGTACTTAGGTATATCTTAAATATTGTGATTTAAATTGAAACGCCATGAAAATTCCTTAAAATAGGAGGAAATTCGACGTTCAAAGGAAACACAATTTTGTTGGATTGATCGCGGTAGAAACAAATTATGTCATACTAAAGTAAATCCAAATAATAAGAAACAAGATTTTCTCTCTATAAAGCCGAAATTAGTTCCGTCCCAAAAGAAGACTCATGTGAAGCTAGCTATCGGTAGCCCGATCTCAAACGCTCGTATCTCTAGTGTTTTGGATTACTAATTGTTTCTTCATAGTTTATTATTACCGTAATATCGTCTAAAAGGTGAACATCCGACAGTAAGAAAAGGGTCCTAATTCTAGGTTCATCATGTGCCTCGAAATCTCACGACCGAACCTAAGAGCTCCATCGACGAGCAGAGCTTAGAGAGATGATGAGTAACAACCACGAGGAAGAATGACCGGGTTAAGGTCGGAGGGAAGAAAAACAGGTCGCGCATCATTTTTAAATCATTTAGATTTAATTTCTATTAACGAACCACAGTCAATTTTTTAATAAAGAGAAAATATTTGGCTCAGTTCAGTAATTCAGTTCCCCGCACGTTTTGGCTTGCCATCCGCGCCGGAACGCATCCAGGCCGTCCACACCAAACAGCGCCGGACGCATCGTACACACCCACGTCACCGATCCGGGACTTCCACTCCTCCACCAATCAGCGCCCACCTTACTCCCTCTATAAAGCTACCCTGCTCCTCCTTTCCCCACATCGCAATCCAAGATTCCCCACCTTCCACTGCACACAACCCACCAGCGAATTCCCCTCCTCTCCCTCCCGTAGCAGCGATGGCCCCCAAGGCGGAGAAGAAGCCGGCGGCGAAGAAGCCCGTGGAGGAGGAGCCAGCGACGGAGAAGGCCGAGAAGGCCCTGCCGTGAAGAAGCCCAAGGCTGGGAAGAGCCTCCCCGCCGGGAAGACCGCCGCCAAGGAGGGCGGCGAGAAGAGGGCAGAAGAAGGGCAAGAAGAGTGTCGAGACCTACAAGATCTACATCTTCAAGGTCCTCAAGCAGGTCCACCCCGACATCGGCATCTCCTCCAAGGCCATGTCCATCATGAACTCCTTCATCAACGACATCTTCGAGAAGCTGGCCGGCGAGGCCGCCAAGCTCGCCCGCTACAACAAGAAGCCCACCATCACCTCCAGGGAGATCCAGACCTCCGTCCGCCTCGTCCTCCCCGGCGAGCTCGCCAAGCACGCCGTCTCTGAGGGCACCAAAGCTGTCACCAAGTTCACCTCCTCTTAGATCTGCTTTATGTGTATCTCTTAGTCGGTGTAGACTGTAGTGCTAGTGGTAGTTCGTCTGTTTCTCTAGAAGTATGTTGGTGCTGAACGGAAATTGGTGAATGGTGTTAGTATGTCTTGTGGCTGATCTGAAATAGTAAAATGATGTGGTGCTTCTTTTGGGAAACATTGGATCCTGAATAGTTTACTCGTATGCTGCAATGTCCTGATTATCTAGTGTTCTCTGTTATGTCATGCTAAATGATTTTAATATTATTGTTGCTGTACGATTTTGCTTTTGGAGACTTGGAAAATGTTGATTTGTGTACTGTGGCAGGTAGCAAAAGTGTCATAACTTAAATGATGTTACTAGTATGATGTTGCTTTTGAACCTGTGGGTATGCTATTGATTTTTGTTCCAATTGCTCAATTTAATCCCCTTGGCTATTGATTGTGTTCCAATTCCTACACTGCCGATAACAGTTATGTTGTTCCATGGACTGACATTGCCTTGAAAATGAGCAGTGTGGCCTTGTGAGTGATTTGTCGGGCTGCATGGTGGCGAGCTTCAGAATAGTGGTGTTACAGGCTACACAAGGATGGTGTTGTTGATGGGATGAAAACCTATAGCTTCTGGAGCTCACTCTGTTCTGTAGACACTGCATCAATTTAATGATCATTGAACTTCATGATCGGCTGGTGAGTGCTACATTTGTTTTTTTCAAGTTACTAAACTGAACAACCCTGCCCTCCGGTGAACATGCATCATTATTTGGCCATAAACATATTGGGCGTAGGAGTACAATTTTCTGTCTAGCAGCAATAACGGAGTAGCACTTCTGTTGTGCTAGTTGCTATAATAGCACTATCCTTCAGTGTCTACTGTCTGTAAACTTATTCTTTGACATTTGTTTGCCTGAGCGAAATGGACAAGAAAAACAGCATAATGCTAATTATTATCTACATGGAGTGATGGAACTTGGATGCATATTATGCTTCAATATATCTTCATAAGTGGCTGGATGTGACCTTATATGGGTATTTTGTTTTATTTCTTTGCATTTCAATATTTGGATCATATTGCTGCGCACTGTTATAGAATTGCCTTTATTCTTTGGTAGATCTTGGGATGTTATGTCAATGATGCCAGAGAGTTAATAAATTTCTTCACGTTCTGTTCCCCTACCCCCTCTTTGTCCATCGAGCTAATTCAGGGCAAACATATTTATCTGCTACTTTGTTCATGTATTTAATGTTAATATGATTTTCCACATCATTGGTTGAGTAATTATGCATAATGTTGGTAATATATATACATCCACTTTTGGACAAACTTGAGACACTTATTTTGGGACGGAGGGAGTATATTGGAGGAAGCACCATGTTGATAATATGTTGCTTCACATTTCAGAATGATACATTCATCATTCTCTTACAGTGTTTGGATGTTGCACTGTCCTCGAAAATATAAAAAGATGATATACCATATAATAGTTCTAACTTTTACAAGAAATACCTTATGTTCAAATTCGTAGAGATGGCGTGGAAACAACATCTATTTCCAAAGTGGCTTCAAAACATTCAGTTGTTTATATCTCTGTATAAGTCAGAAAATTGCAGGAGCCTGTGTTGGGTACTCTCAACATTCCAGGATCAGGCATATGCCATCATTTATTGTTTATTTTCTTGTGTATTTTTGGTTACTGCAATCCACAAAATACGTAGGTAATTAGTTATAGCCGTGATCACAATCAAGAGAAGAGTATAACAACGTTGCGTGTTCGGCAGCTACCATACCTGATTAATAGCATCATGGACTTACCCCAACTGCAGGCCGTAAGTTGATACCGCTTGTGATAAGAAAATCAATAGACAAATTTTCTGGTAGTATCTGTCATTTTGTCGAGAACAATGGAAGATGTTCAGGATTTGACCATTGTAACCAAAAGCCTCTCTCTGGAAAGTCCCTGACCGTGTAGGTATTTTACCATTTTTTCAGTGAAATCTTATTTTATTTCTACTCTTGAAATTTGTATTAATTCTTCCACTTTCTTTTCATGCTCAGCTATCTGATGCAACTACCTTGTTTTTTCTATGTCATCACTAGGTGGAACAATGAAAGAATGAGGACTGACTGATACAAAGGACACAGAATGGCTTAAGAAACATTTGAGCTTTATTTGGTATAGTAACGAACAGCTGCAGTTTCTTGAGTTCTTGTAGGAAAGGGAAGAGACACGGGTACTACAGCAAATGGGTGACATGGGTCTGTCTGTGTAACTGCCATGCTGTGTTGCTTTTGTATCTCACAGCGGTAAATGTGGTTCCTGTATGGTGGTATGCAAGATCTCCATGCTTCCATAGTTCCATATACGACGTCACGATTTTTAATATTGGGAACTTGCATGTCATCCAAACTTGCTTCATAATGGTTAAGGATCACACAACTATCGTCGTTGGTCATCCTGAAGATGTACAGGTCTATTTTTCTGCAAAAGAGCATTCGGATGCTCACTAAACTTAGAGATATTTGCTTGCACTTGTAGTCCTGCAATTTTTTTAGACTCTAGTAAGCCACCAATCATGTTTGCCGCTATGAAACATTGGTTCCATGCCGAGCTTCAATGCCATTGGAACCAATTTAGGTTGTAACTCGGGATCTGCACTTCCAAATGTAAGCACCTTGAAGAAATACCAAAAAGCTTCGGGGTCAGATAGCTCAGTATAATAAACCGTGTACCAAATTTTATTGTTTTGCTAGATCTGACTTGTGACCTATTGCAATGTGACCAGCATTAGCTAAGCATAAGTTTTTCCTTGTAGCCTCGTCAAGATCGTCCTGCAGTTCGACGATAATTAGCATTGCTTCTCTTTCACATTCTTTCTATGCTTAATCACATGGGCATCACCTTGATATTCAGACTCTCGTTTGTCAGATCGTGTTCACCGATCAATGCAATTTGAGGGAAGAGATTGCGCACTCATTCATGGTTGCAGACATGTGAAACTATCAAACTATGGTGCTGTTCCCTACATATAATGGACCAACGATTGGCAGGACATGTACACTTCTCTACCTGGATGATCTGTGTGCATTAAGAAAAGTTCATGATCCTTTCAAACTCCAATCGGCGACCAAACATGCTCCTGTGGAGGAGCAGGTCTGCAGGTGCATCCGTGCATGCCGTAAGGGTGCCGGTACATTGGAGGATAGCTTTTAAAAAATGCGATGAATTCACTGACATCAGCAATGGTGTTATTCAAGTTGTTAACCACTAGCTCCGCTTGTTTCTCAACATTTGTATCACCAATGGAGACAAAGAGACGCTTGGCTGGTTGTTAACCATTTAGAAGTGTTATCTTGTTATCACATGAGGTGTGGTATCACTAGATAGTTTACCAAAGTCGAAGACAGACTCCGGAGTGGGAAAATATCTAGTGATAACTTAACTTAAATGATAACGAGATATCACTTTTCAAAATTCAAATTTATAAGTGCCAAAAAAATTCAAAACAAATGGTGGATGATCACAAGATGTGTTTTTACGTTCTCTATAATTTTCAGAACCATATTCGAAACGCACACAGAGAAACAAAAAAGACAAACCGCAATGTGAATAGTGTCACTAAGTGTTTTTGTGACACTGTTCATGTTGAATTTATCTTTTTTTTTCTATGCGTCTATTTCCAATTTGGGTTTTGCACATTCTAGGTATAGTAGACGCACAACTTGTGAACACCCACATTTATTTCGGTGAAACTTAAATTTTCAGTTTTGGGAAATGGTATCATGGGTTATGTATACCGTGGATATGGTCGCCGCGGATCTGATAGTAAACGAGCTAACGGGCCTGTTCTGATTTTCTCCCAAAGGCCCATCAGAATCTCTTCTTCCTCGACCCTTGCGCTGTTCTCTCGCCAAAACCCTAGGAACCCCACTCCTCCAAACCCTAGCACAGATGGGTGGCTCGCGGCGCAAGTTCAAGCGCACCCGCACCAAGGTGCGCGTGGGGTTGCCGCGCAAGAAGCCGCGCGAGTTCAAGCCCGCCTTCGACCTGCCAGAGGCGCTCGCCGCCGCCGCCTCCGCGGAAGGCGGCGGCCATGCGCCGAGCTGGGACCTGGAAGGTAGCGTGGTGAAGAACTACGCCGCCTTCGGGGTGGTGTCCAATCCTAACCTGCTCGGCGCTCACTCCCGCGGCACCGCGCGCCTCGTCGCGAGCAAAGACCTGCAGGACCCAAAACTCGAAGAAGAGCGCCGCATCGACGAGTTCGGGCCCGTCGACACCGGCAGCGACATGGAGTGCGACGGTCAGTCTCCACTTCACTCCCTTCTCCACACCTGATAACCTGGATTGGCTCACAAAGTAGCGAATTCATCTTTTATGTGATAATATGTGACTAATTTGGTTGGGCTGATGGGAACCTTAGGTGCCGTATTAACTAGCTTCGGTACATGCCCAAAGTTTGGGGATCAATTGGTACTGCACAATGCGATTTTTCAGCCAAGTGTGGTGTTTTAGCTCTTAATCACTGTTATTCATTTGTGTTTAGGCATATACAGGTGATAAGCCACTAGATTTGATTTACTTTGTGCTGTGAATGATCCTTTGAACTGCCAGAAAAAAGAAATGGACAATATGTGAACTAAGACTGGGAAACACATTCTCACCGAAGTTGTAGGTTTGCTTTGAGATGTTTGTTCTATAATCTCTTTCACAGTTGACGCAACTGAGCAAGTTTTGATAAATGGGAACTAATTTTCCAGCAGACTACTTCCGGTAGGATTCGTAGTTTTTTGCTGAAATGGCGCTAATGAGGATATAGTATTGAGTATTTGTAGTTTCCTGCAGAGTTCAGACTACTTCCTGTTGTTTTCCTGTAGAAGCGTACATGGTTTTCGCTTGAGGTTATTGTGGATAAATTAATGGTCATTATGGGCCAAGAATTGACGCTATGATCCTTCAGTTTTTGAAAATCAAGCAAGTACTACTCCCTCTGTTCGGAAAAGGATGACTTCTATTTGTCCAAATATGGATGTATCTAGACATGTTACAAGTATAGATACATCCGTATTTGGACAAATGAAAGTCATCCTTTTCCGAACGGAGGGAGTACTTCATAAAGTGGCATCATATTCGAAGTCAAGGGAATTTAACCATGCCCTTCCCCTAGATTTTTCTGTTTTAGTTAGTTATCCACAGTTTATACTGGCCTGTCTCGTGCCTGTTTATAAGCTGTATACTTGAGTTGATGCCATGTAGGGAAATACGTTTAGGAAGATGCTAGCCGCTATGGCGGCAAAACAGAGCAGAAAATTCAAACACTGGTTATGAAGTTCACCAGGCAACGAAAGCTGAGTATCTGCTGGAGTTGGCGTCCAATTCAGCTTAGCACTGGAGTTAATAGGTGAGGAAAGAACGTAGTTCTAATCAGCAAGTTAGAAGTCCTGGACTATAGTCATAGATTGTTAGCTAGTTCAGAATAGAGTCATACTCTGCTTAGGAAGAGTACTATAAAAGGAGCAGGCATTGTAATTTTTAACAAGCCAGAATGTTATATGTTTCTCATCTCATCCCCGCTACCCAAAGCGTCCTTCTCTCTGTCACTGCACTGATACCCGGGTCAGAAGCTGTTGGCGGAAGCTGCCATCTCATCCCTGCTACCCAAATCGCCCCCCTCTCCGTCACTGCACTGATACCCCGGGACAGAAGCTGTTGACGGAAGCTGCTTAGGCGCTCACAAAATCCTGTTTCGCTCGGTCGCTTGCTTCAAGGGTGTATTGGCATGATGGCAAGTTTTACAAACGATTAACATAATTTTGAAAGACTACAAAAACAAAAAATTTTAAAGAAGAAACTGTTGTCCAATTGGATAGACTGATAGAGAGGTAAGGTAACTCACATAAAAATAAATATTTTGAACCTGACTCACCATTTCTCAAAAATCATGGTAGCCTTAGGATATTCAAAATCTATAAACTTTTCAAACTCGAAATTTGATTATTTCGAAATTCAGAACTTGAATTAAGATATTTTTTTGTTAGTTTTGAGCAATATGCTGTGATAGACAAGAACCAGCCATCGAGTTTTTTCCTCGTGAAATGGTTTATACAGTAGTATCCAAGACCTGTCAAATGGTGGTTTTACTGTATATTACTGTATCTTTCCTTAAATTGTCTTCATCGAATAAAAGACATTTGTTATGAAGCATATATCTGTATTTGGATTTACTTATAATGTTATGTGTAAGAGTGATTATATACTTGTATATGATCTCATGCGGTTGTTACTATCCAATGTAGATCTGAAGTCTGTACTTGGGAAGAAAAGGAGGGATGGCAAAACTACACCTCTGGAGCCGCTGACTAAAATTCAGCGCATTTGCATTGGCAGATTAATAGAGAAGTATGGTGATAACTACAAGGTATTATGAAATTTCCATTGCTGTTATTTAGCTGAATTTATGATTGCTAAATATCATGATTCTGAAAACGTAGACTAAGAGAAACTTCATGTTGCAGGCCATGTTCATGGATACCAAGCTGAACGCTATGCAGCACTCAGTGGGTACACTGAAGAAGCTCTGCGAAAGATACCATGTTGGTGGCAAGACTTTTGTCTATCCTTTGTAGTGTCGTATGAAACATTGAGATTTCGCTTTCAGTCTGTACCCTGTATCTCCCACTGATGGGGCATGAAAATTTTGCATGTGAACAATGTAACTTGCTGATTACTTCAGTATGTGAAAGCTCTACTTTCGATCTCATGTATTTGAGAAAATGACAAAAAACCACCACAATTGCGCACAAGACGACGATGAACCACCATCTTTGGGCTTTTTGACACATAAATATCACTATTGAGGCCATGGTGTGACGCGGAGCACTAATCGCCCGTGGTTAGCGTTCTAACAGGTTTTCTGACAGGTGGGACCCAGCTGTCGGGTCTATGTGGCAAAAAAGAAAAGAAAAAAAAGCAAGGGGAAGAGAGGCATGGTCAATGCACGCACGCGCCGGCGCCCCTCCCTGGCCGCGACGTCACCGCGCGCGCCGGCGGCCGGTCACCCCTCCCTGGCCGCCTCCGTGGCCCTAATCAATGCAAGCAAGCGCGGAGGAAGCAGCGGCCGCGGGGAGGACGCGCTCCCGTGAGGTCGTTGCCGGCGCGCAGCGGGAAGGCCGCGGAGGAACGGGAATGCGGGAAGTTGGAGCCGGGGCCGCCTCAGGCCCTCTCGCCTATCCCCTTGATCTCCATGGAGTTGGAGCCGGAGTCGCCTTGTCGGTTGACGAGGTTGTGGAGGAACGGGTCGATGTCGCAGCTACCCTGCTTCTGGATCTTGGGCGGGCGGGACACCGACGTGGGCGACGAGAGCGGCGGCGTCACCGGCGCGCTGCGGGAAGGCCGTCGACCACTAGGAGGAAGGGAACAGCGTGGTAGGCCGTGCGGAAGAGAGCCACCCTCCACCAGATTCTGCACGGGGTCGGCGGGTACCGCGCTCCACGGTCCGTGCGTGCGCACCACGGCGAGCAGCGGCCGTGCGCACTACTGCGGGGCGGCGCAGTCCAGCGCACCGGATGGCGGGCCATGCTGGAGCGACGCCTCGCCGTCCACTACGTCCACCCCTAATAAATCGAGCCGGGAACACGCAGGACACCGCCGCCAAGAACTTTTTTCCCGCCGCCCGGAGCTCTTCTTCGACGAAATTGGTCAGCCCGGGCGTCCTCGAGGTCGACAGGTTCCAGCACGTCGTGCTGCGCGGCGGCGGAGGCGGCGGCGTCCGCTTCTCCCAGTGCCGCTTCGCGGCGGCCAAGGCGTGCGACGCCGCGTCGACGGGGTGGCCGAGGTGGCCGTGCGACGGTGCCGGTCCGCTGACGTGGAGCGCGCGGGCACGGTCAGCATCTAGAGGTGCTAGGGTGCCACGCGCGTGCATGGCGCCGGCGAGCTGCGCGTCGGGCGCTGCAGGGAGGCCGAGGTGGGCAGCTGCTCGGACGTGGCGCTGGGCCGGTCTGTGGACGTCAGCCGGTGCGGCGCCGTGCGCGTCGGCCGTCACGCTCGTGTACCGGCGGCGCGTGCAGAGGCTGGCAGGGGCGAGGCGGCGGCGGGGCCGCTGGCGAGCGCCGGCCATGGGCAACCGCGGGCGAGCGCGGTGGCGCGGGCTGGCCATGGTGCGGGCGAGCGCGGCGGTGAGGAGCGCGCAGGCCGAGCGCGGCGATGAGGAGCGCGCAGGACGGTGGGCACGGCGTTGGCGCCCGCGACGGCGGCCAGGGAGAGGTTGAGGAGGTAGGAGATGGTGACCGGCGAGTCGTAGGGCAGGGACGCGCGGAAGACGACGTAGGAGGTGCAGGGGGCGGCGACGGCCGTGGCGTTGCAGGTGTAGCCGAGCACGGAGCTGTCGTCCGGCCGTAGCAGTTGTCCTGCGCGTTGGCCTCGTACTCCTGCTGCGCCCGTCCGGAGCCCGCGCCGCGCCCACGCTCGGCCAGAGCTCGCCCGTGCCTCCCGCACATAGGTCCGCGTTGACCTGCTTTTTTTTGCCACATAGATCTGACGAGTGGGTCCATACTGTCATAAAACGTATTAACAGACTTAAACAAGCGAATCAGTGCTCCGCGTCACGACCTAGTCCCAATGGTGATATTTATGTGTCAAAAAGCTCAAAGATGGTGGTTCATCGTCGTCTTGTGCGCAATTGTGGTGGTTTTTTTTGTCATTTTCTCCATGTATTGATTAGACTACCCGTAGTAGGAGTAACATAGCTAGTAACATAGATGCCACATAGGCAAAAATATGATGTGGCATACAAAATGAGTCTACAACCTAATAAATGCTATACTACAAATAAGTTACTACCCACTATGGAGGCAGTAATATAGGATAGTAACATAATTATGTTACTACTCAATGTTACTCTCTACTATGAGTAGTCTTATGTAGAGTCCCAACTCATCATTTACCTAAATTAGAACATGACCGAATTTTGTGCAAACGAAACAGAGGGCCCCTCAAAGAGGCGGTTGCAATCAGGTAGAATATGAGAATGCAAAGCATGGTTTATTTGCTCATGTGTTTGTCATGTGAAAGAGAGGATAAATAGCAGCCTTCTGATTTGAATTGTGAAATGAACTCTGCTATCAAAAATAGGGAAATGGTGAAATCCAGAACTTTCAAAATATCAAATATGGTTTGCAAAATTCATACTTTGATGTTCGTCAAATATAGTTGCAAAATTCATACTTTGATGTTCGTCAAATATAGTTGCAAAATTCATATACCAGAGAAAATGACTTCAGCTCAGTGTTTTTCTATAACACGCAATGGTACCGATCCGTAGATCAGTATGTCTTTTCAGTGTTGGGCATCTTAAGTAGCATCAAAGAATTTGGAAATTCATAAATGCACCCATTGCTCAGAAAACAATTTTTAAAATGTAAAAAAAATCGAAGTAAATTTTTGGATTTACTTCAAGACATTTTATGTTAGCACACAAAAAGTTTTGCGAAGAAAAGATATTTTTTGTGACCTGTGCAAAAAAGACAAATTCAGGCATTTCAAAATGACTTTGTACGAGACATTTTTTGTCTTTTTTGCACACGTCATAACAATGTATTTTCTCCGCGATTTTTTTTGTGCTAACACAAAATGTCTTTATTAATATCCAAAAAAATTGATTTTTTTTCCAAAAGTTAATTCATGTGGACGAGCAATACAGAAATTTTCCTTGCGGGGTTCATCTTCATTCTCGACAAATAAGCTCATATGTTCAAACAGGGCCACCATTTGGCTTCCAACTGAACAATGCCAGATACAATTGTAAGGAGGTTTGTAATACAGTACATATGTACAAAATTGCAAATAAAACAGATTCTGCAGATGTAGGATGGCGACTGATAGCATCTGCCAGTGAGATATTGGCCTTCCCGATGAGTCAGTTTGATAGTTGCCCGGCAGTATATGGAACTCTTGCCCGGGAGTAACATAGATGTTAGTAGTCTATGTTACCACCTTCACAGTGAGGAGTAACATCATTGTGGTGTCATATAAGATCTTATTTATTGCACTATAGACTCATTTTATTTTGATAAGTGTGATGTTACGGTAACTAGCTAAGTTATTCCAAACAGGTCTCTCATTAATTACATGCTACATAAACAAAATGATCTTAAGATGTGTAATGTTACAAACTAAGTTACTCCCATTGTGACTACACGTCACGAAAGACGGATCCTTCCGATACTGTAATTCATTCATCCTACCTCGATCCTATAGGAGTGCTGTACGTACGCTACCTGGATCCTAAAAGCTGTAAATATGTTCGTATGCTACTGCGCACATTAGAGGTTTCGCTGCTTCGATTCGATGGAGTTGCGATCGAGGCGACGCCTCCGTTCGCCGCCTCCACCGGAACCGGACACGGCGTGCTCCCGCTCCCGTGCCCGGCTCGGTCCACCATGCGGAGGAGCGGACCGCATCAGCGCCCTCGGCGACGACCTCCTCGTCCAGATCCTCGTCCACGTCGGCTGTGCGCGCACCGCCGCCCGCTGCGGCCTCCTCTCCCGCCGGTGGCGCGGCCTCTGGGCCCGCCTCCCCGAGCTCGTCCTCCGCGACGTCGCGTTCCCCTCGCTGGAGCCGACGCTCTCCCTCGTCTCCCGCCCCGCCTTGTCCCGCCTCGACATCCGCCTCGCCATGCGACACCGGCGCGTCGGCAAGCGGCACTGGCCGAGCGGCCCCCGCGTCACCTCGCTGCTGCGCGCAGCCGTGCGGCTCTCTCCGGAGGAGCTCGTCTTCGCCATCCCGCCGCTGATGGGCGCTTCCCAAATGAGCATCGACCTCCCGAGCTTCCACGCGGCCACCTCGATACGGCTCGACGCCACCATTGTCCTCCGCGTCAGGCTGCCGCCGGGCATCGGCGGCGACGCCGAGTTCTCCGCGCTCCATACGCTTCACCTCTCTGGCTGCGTCGTCGAGGACCTTCACGCCATGGTCTCCCGCTGCCCACGTCTCCGCGTGCTCAGGTACAAGACGCCCTGGTTCGACGACGTCAGAATCAAGGTCCACTCGGCGACGCTGGAGGAGCTTGTCGTGGAGAGCGAGAGGGCCAAGGCATGCAGCGTCGACATTGCGCTTAAGCAATTGACGTCCGCCGTCCTTGCTCGTCCGGGCCTCGACGTGTGCATCTTCGCACCAATGGTGGAGAATCTCTCGTGCCAGTGCTCCTATGACACGCACTCTGCTTATCCCCATCGTCTTTGGGGCCTGAGGCGCCTCAGGCTAAAGGACGGCAAAAACGCCCGCCCATGCCCCGTCTCTGGAGATGTATGCGGATCTTGGGCGTCTTCTCTCTTTGCTCAACTTAATTACTACTACCTCCGTTCCAGATTATAAGCCGTTTTGGCCAACTGTTTTACCTAGCCAAAATGGCTTACATTATGGAACAGACTGATATTAAACTGAGGCTAATTAGTGCAACGCATTATGACTCATACATATCATGCCAAATTGTTTTTGCAGGGCTACGAAGGCTTTAAAGATCCCGATCACACCTTTGCGCAAGAGATACAGAAACATCTAGTTGTTGCTGACATCTCTGTCTTAAACTTACATCTCACCACGAGGCGGCATGCAGTGGCGGAGGTGCAAAATCCAATCATTGGGTTCATTCCATTGTATTCATGGAATCAAAGTAGTAATCTGAAGCAACTAAACTGATTTATTGATGGGTTAGCATAATTTCATTGGGTTCAGCTATGCTGAACCCAATGCTTGTATGCTGGCTCCGCCACTGGCGGCATGTTTTCGGAGCATTTGTGGGAAACTGGGCCAAAAAACCGCACAATGCATGATTATTAGGAGGAATCGTGCGAAAACCCACACAACGGAGAAGAGCACCTAGCTAAACTAGGCCTAAAACTCTCCCGAAGCCACAACGACGACACCAACAACACCGCCAAGCCTTGCAACAAGCCCTCCATGCCGAGCACCCAGCCAGGAGGCGAGGGTGCGAAGCACCGAGCTTTGATGGCCGCGTCACCAGCGAAGTGGAACCTGAGACCACACCAATGACACAGAACCGCCCTGACGAAGCCGCACCATATACGCCTAGGAGAGAAGGCAGGCCGAAGAGAGGCCTAGCCCCGACAAGTGGGGTGCGCCGGACCGGAGCTGAGCTAAGGCTGCCTCAGCGAAAACCTCCACGCAAGTCCATTGCGCCCTTCAAAACTCCACGCCCAGACGGAGATCGGCAAGTACCCATCGCCGCATGGAACCGGGGAAAGTGTGTACCAAAACAACACCCTCAAGAGGGAATGCGACGCCGCGCGCCGTTGCTGTCCGGACCGACGAACCAGTCCTGGGGTTTCCCCCGGCACACAGATGGGGACGGAGAAAGGGAAGATCCCCGACGCCCTCCAAGGAGGAATGGTGACGCCCACAAGCGCCACCGCGTGGGTGTTGGGCATGCCGGCAAGGATTTCTCCCGGAACCCACCTCTGCCCCACAACAAACCCGAGCCAGGAAGATGAGCGGATTACCAAATGACGGGAGCAGTCTCCGTCGAGGAAGAGGGCGCAGAAGGCCGACGAAGGACTCAGGAGGGGCACGGAAGTTGGCGCCGCGCACCACCGCGCTCAACAGCAGCGGATCGCTGGAGCCCAGATTGGGCCCAGATCTGGCCCGCTCGGGCCCGGCCCTGACGCGCCCGCGGGCTCCGCCGCCCCTACCTTGCCGCCGCAACGCCACCTCTGCCTCGCTGCCACACCACGCACTCGTCGCCCTCCGCCAGCACCATCACCAGCCGCGGCGCTCGCCGGCGCCGCACGCAGACGAGTCGCCGCGTCGCGCAAACTCACGCGTCACCGCAGTTCTCCCCATGCCCCTTTGTGGAGGTTGGGGCCGCCGCCACCGCGGAGAGGCCGGCGGCAGCGGCAGCGGAGAGGGAGGCCGGAGGGGAGGGCTCTGGCGGCGGGGTAGGGTTTCCCCCCGAGTCGCCCACTGCGGGACGACGTGAGGGACGGGTTCGCTCAAAGTGTTTCTCATTCATATCAAGTGATTATGTGTGAACGAAAATTGGATCCCGTCTACTGCTCAATAGAGTATTGCCCCACAAACTTTAACCTGGATTTATGCACTGTCAAGTTATTCTCACAAAGAATACCTCTATATATAAAGGGGCGACATGTCCTCAGCGTCTCCTGCGTTCCACGTCGCCCCCTTTCCCCTGGCCGTCCGATCTGCGAAACGGACTGTCGAGATCGATCCACGTCGTCCCTAGCGTGGAACTGTTCCACCTACAGGAACACGCGCTTCCGCACCAATCAGACGTCGCCACGTCATCCGGTCGTTGCCTGTGGAAACGGTGGCCAGCCGGTGACCCCTCCCGCACGATTTTTGGCGCAAGATTTTACAAAATACCCCCCGAAAAGGACTAATTCGCAAATTTCGTAAACGGTAGGGATCTCCGTGTAAAAACAACCGCACAACTCCCCTTTCTCCTCCCCTCTCCCCGCGCGAGCCTGAGCTCGCCGGCGCCGCCGACGCCTGCCACCGCCGCTCTCCCTCTCCCCGTTCAGATCGAATTACATGGAGACCTCCGCCGTCGCGCCCTCTACCTCTTCGCCAACAATCGCGTGCTGAAACGCCGCGAGCTCGCCGTAATCAGCGCCGCCGTGAGCTTCGCCGTGCTCCATGTCCGCCGACGCGAATCTGGACGCCGTCGACGACTCCGGCTACCATATTGTATGCCGCGCCGCCCAATCGACTCCCCTCGATGCCCTCCTGCAGATCCACGCACTCTCAGGCTCGCACGCACGCGCAGCTGACCGAGCACGGCCGTGTCCACCGGCGAATTCCGTCATGCTGACGTCACTCACGGCCCCACCTATTATTTTCCCAGATTTTCGTAAATTATTTTCAAAACAGAAAAAAAAAACTGACGCCTGGGACCATACATAATATTGCTGAAATTAGTAAAAAATATTTCTTTTACTCTACGATTCGAAATATTGCAAATAATATATAAAAAAAAAATTAAATTCACCAAATTTTCAAAATTACCACAAAAAAAACTATATTTCAAAAAACACTAAAACACATCAAAATGCCCACACAAAAAAAGTCACAAATTTTAACATCCCAAACTACTTCAAATATTTGTTTATTTAAAAAAAACTTTAAAACATATCGACATCCCCACGTTTTAATTTGCTAAATATTTGGAAATACAATAAAATATTTCAAAAAACTCATAACAATCATACTTACAACACATTTGAAAAAAAAAATCACCAAATTTTCAAAATTACCACAAAAAAAACTATATTTCCAAAAAACACTAAAACACATCAAGATGCTCACAAAAAAATGTCACAAATTTTAACATTCCAAACTAGTTCAAATTTTTTTAAGAAAAAACTTTAAAACATATCGGCATCCCCACGTTTTAATTTGCTAAATATTTGGAAATACGATAAAATATTTAAAAAACTCATAAAAACCATAATTACAACACATTTGAACATTACAATTTGGCAAAAAATCGGCTCTAAAATATGAATACCACAAATGTAACATATCTTTTAATCTACGATTCGACAATATATCAAAAAAAATCAGCAAATTTTCAAAATTGCCAAAAAAGAAACTATATTTCACAAAAAACCCCCAAAACACATTAAAATACCCAAAAAAAAAAAGAGACAAATTTTAACATTCCAAACTACTTCGTATTTTTTTTAAAAAAAAATTCATCATAAAAACCATAATCGCAACACATTTGAACAATACAATTTGGTAGAAAATCGACTCTAAAATATCAAAATATGGATATCACAAATTTAAATATTGAAAAATAGCTATTTCAAACTTATTTCCCAAACAAACATAGTTGAATCAACAAACAAAATTTGAAAAATACCATGTTTCGAACAATTTAAAACACTTTATATATATTGTTGTAAGGTATTTATACATTTTCCAAAATCTACTAAATGCTGCAAAATCAGTAACTTAAATTATATTCGTCAACAAAATATGAAAAATATATCGAAATAGACACCAAAAAAGACTATTTATGTCGTACTATCAAATTTCAATTTTAGATATTCTAAACTTTCAAAGATCTTCCAACTCTGATCATTTCGCAAAAGTAAAAAGAAATCGAATCTGAAAAACACCCCAACTCGAAACAATTTTCAAAATCTAAACAATTTTAAAGACACAAACTTTTCCGAAATTCAATAATTTCCAAACCTACACAATTTCTAAATGCGTACGTTACCAAATTTAAATTTTATTTACTACAAAGGCACGGCATTGCCGCGCTACACTTACCACTATCTATAAATATCTATAACAATTTTACCAACTTCTTCAAATCTAAACAATTAATAAATGTAATTTTTTTTATAATTCAAACAGTTCTACAATCTAAACAATTTTTTAAATGCGAATATTTTCAAACATGAATTTTAACCCATGGGCGCGGCATGTCGACGCGCCATCTTGCCTAGTATTCCTAAACGGGGGAAAGGGATGCCGTGTATGCATGACCTCCAAGTTCAACAGCAGTACAACTGAGATCGATTAAGACCTGGAAAGATATCGAGAATCACTCGGACTTGATTAAAGAAACGCGAGGAGCAAGTGGCGTGGCACCTAACCCCTAGTGCCATCCCTACTTTAGACCATTATTATTCGGCCGTACCGTCCGCACTTACTCATCCACGACGAGAACTACGATATCCTCATTTCGATCGTACCATTTCGTCCTCTTCCGACCACTCTGTCATCGCCGTCGTCGATGCCAATGAACGACGATAGTTTCTACGCGTTCAGCACCGTTCGAAAAGGAGTATATATTTTACTCGATTGTTTTGCTCTTGTAGCCCATGAGAGTGTCTTGGCGTCTTCTTGATTTGTGTAGATTAATCTCCCACTATGCGTACCGTGATGTTTTATGATTCTCTTTGCTTCCCCATTTTGTCATAGACAAGAGACGCTTTTGATACTACCCGGCTAACATACAATTTACAGAGATTAGTTAATGCTAAAGCTTAGCTGAAATGAGTCGGTGAACTCAGACGAGAGGCATGTTCTTTCCTCGAACATGGATTTCCCTCGAAACACGCTTTCGCCCGCTTTATAAATAAAGCCAAACGGCAGAACCGATACAAAGTGATGAGAGGATCCTCTTACAAAGCAGACCATAGATAGAAAAAGAAAAATAAAGAGAACCAAACTTGCCACCGAAAACACCAGAACGAGCCTGAGAGACGAGGCTCCGCGACGACGCCCCCAAGAAGGTAACGACGTAAAACGCCACCGTCGTCGAGACCGAGATGGTCAAGGGCTTTCGCCCGGAGCCCTAACGCGGCGAAGGTACCCATAACAACGCCCCCAAAAGGGTAACGACACCCGCAGGCATCGCCGTCATTGGCGCCGGAGCGTAGAGCTTTCGCTCGGAAAAATCTTCGCACAACGTTCGACGAATCAGACCGCCCGCTAACCCCGAGAATGGTCTCCAGAACATGATCTGGGAGTTGCTGCCACCAACGCCAGGACCCCCCGCCGCCCGATCCTCGCCATCCACACGACCAAGGAAAGAGGCCATCACCGCCGCCACGTCGCTCGCCGCAGAGACACACGCGCAGTCCACCTTCCAGGGCCGCCGCCCCGGCATCCCGAACTCGAGTCCCGTGAGCGTCAAAAGGCACCGCGAGCCCAACGTGTCGGTCGAGGAAGGTTGGCGATAGATCCAAGTCTGCGTGGGCGGCTAAACACACAGTAGCCAATAGGAGGAGATCAGTCGTCCTCCGCTGCCAAAGGCAGCCGCCGACCGGACGCGACTGGCAGGGCCTGTCAGGCCCCGATCCGGTCTAGATCAAGCCATGATCCGGTCCAGATCAGGCCCGACTAGCCCCGCCCACGCGCTGCAGCACCAAGGCCGCCGTCGTCGCCATCCACCGACAGATCCTCGTCACCCCTACCAAGTCCTACCAAGCCGACAACCTGCCGCCATGCCCCTTTGACCGCCATCGGAGGCGTCGCCGCGACGAACCACCAGCTCCCAACTCGCCCACCTGCACTGCAGCGAAAACGTGCATCGTCGCGACCAGATATCGGCCTGCTGGCCGAATCTGTCTCCCCCGCCACGCACAGCCAGGGAGAGTACGCACAGGCACCAGCAGGAGCGACCAAGGCGACCAAGTCAGCCTCGGTCCTGCAGGCCTAGATCGGGCCCGCAAGGGCCCAGATGGGCTCACACCGCCGGAGGCCATCGTGCACCTCGCCGTGCTCCCTGCAGAAGCGCACTTGCCTCGCCGACCACCCAACCACCGCCGCCGCGACAGCTTCCAGCCACCGGACCACGAACTCGTCGCCACAAGGTCGCACCGCCGCCAAGGAGGGCCGCCACCGCGCCCGGGCTCCCCGCGTCGGTAGAGGCCGGCCGGCCGCCGCCGGCACCGCACGGGCTTTGCCCGGCGGCGCACGTCGGCAGCGGCCGGGAGGGGAAGGTGGTGAGGAGAGGGAGGAGGCGGCGGGCTGTGGATTTCCTGGACTCCTTTTTTTTTATAAAGGGAATATGTTAATATCGTGAAAATACCAATTACACACAAGATCTGCGCCAACAAGGATGCACACAGCCAAATTTACTGGACTCTTTAGTTTAGGCAAATCCGGATAACTAAACAACAAAACTGTTTGAATTGCAGCTACAACTAGCTAATTGACTCGTTCACTCCACGGCAAATTAAATAAGATAAATGTTGATTCGAATAATCGAATCAACCCATATGGATCAAGTAACTAACTAAGCGAAATTATTGGAGGACATATATGAACACAAACAATTGACTCCCTATATATATATATATATGAACACATTGGAACACCGGATGAAAGGAAGGAGAAGGACTTGAAGAAGAAGAAGACCGAAGACGAGAACATAAGGCAAAGATGGATGAGTGGATGAAGCTAAAGAAGGACATTACAGCACAAACTTTGCAATTGAAGAAGTAGTTAATTGGTACCTGATCTATGATGCCTTATGTTTTTGGATCGAAAACTATGACCAAGGTAAAAAAATTGAATGTTAATTATTTTTAAAATATTGTCTTGTTGAGTAGTAAAAACTATTTACATAAATTAGAGATCCATTGCATATTTACATTAAAACCAGAGAAAACCTTTTTTTGGTGTGCGAGATATGCGGGATCTGTTCGGACAAAACACCCGTGTCATACTGCAAAATTCATTTAAGATACGAAATATGCTGGATCTGTTCAGACAAAACGCCCGTGCCATATCGCAAAATGGATTTAATAGTCGGGATATGCAGGATTGGTTAGTCAAATCCCAAGCAATTAATCCTCCTCCGGTGTATGCTCGTCAGTCGTCACTAGCTATACGCAGTATTACCCACCACATAAACTTCAGAAACCTGGAAAAATATCAAGAATCACTTCGACCTGACTAAAATAACGGTGTGTGCCACCTAACCCCTTTGCCATCCGTACTTTAGACCATTATTATTCGACCGTACCGCTGCACTTACTCTCATCCACGACGAAAAATACGATATCTTCCGTGTTTCGTCCTCTTCCGGCCGCCACTCTCATTATCGCCGTCGCCGCCAACGCACGACTTCGATAATTTCTATACGTGCGACCTTCATTTTCAGCTCCCTTCGACAAGGCCGCTTTCTCTTGTATTGTTATTTTTTTAGGTGAAAATGATTTTTCTCTTCTCAGCTTGTAGCCAATGTGCGTCTTGGCGTCCTCTTGGTTTGTGTAAATTAATCACCGCTATGCGTTCCGTACGTGATGTGGTGTTGTAGGTTCTTCAAAGAGATTTTCGCCCAGCTTTGTAAATAAATCTAAACTGCCATAGAAGGTGATGAGAATATTACAGAGCAGATCAAATATAGACAATGAAAACAATGGAAACCGGGTTTGCCACCGAAGATCCTGGCGCGAGGTCGAGAAATACCGAAACTCCAAGGCGACGCCCCCAAGAGGGTGACGACGCATAGCACCGCCGCTGTCGAGACCGAGACGGTCAAGGGTTTTACTCGGAGCTCTAACATAGTGAAGGTACCCACAAAGAGGCCCCCAAGAGGGTTACGACACAGCAGGCGTCGCCGCCGTTGGCGGCGAAGCGCAGGACTGTCGATAGAAAAAACCTTTGCACCACAACCGGTAACGCGAACCGCCCATAGCCCCGAGCCAGGCTTACGGAACATGATCTGGGAGCCGCCATTGCCGAAGCGCTGCCAACAGTAGGATCTCCCTCCGCCTACTCCTCGCCACCCACATGGCGAGAGAAGAAGATCATCACCACTGCCACATCACTCGTCATAGAGTTGCCCGCGACGTCCACCTTCCGAGACCGCCGCCCCAGTATCCAAGATCTCACCCCCACGGTTTAACAGATGTTATGATGGCAGTTCCACCGGAACAGACATGAGAAGGTCAGAGACAGCCAGTCAACCCTAAATTAGTGGGGATACAACGAGCAAGACGCACCCGCCGATCACCGTACACCCCGAGCAAATGGGCTGCTAGGCAGTCATCGGATCGAGACCCTCCAGACCCGGATCCAGCACCCCATCCACTCCATGACTGGAGGAAGGTTTCCCAGGCGCGACGGAAGCCTCTGAAATCACACCGACAATAGGACCCGCCTAGCCCGGATCAGGCCTGAACGGTCCTAGATCTGGGCCGAGAGCACCGCCAGCCACCATCCTAGAGCTGTGCCGCCCCGAACCTCTCGGTCATATGCTCCGGTTTAGGTGTCGTTGCCAATGCTCCATGGCGCCGCCGTCCCTGTCACCAGACCTCCGCTGATCTGCTCCAGGCGCCGACGTCCCTGCCCACAATCACGGCGCCGCGTCGTCCCCGACGCTCGGCCGTTTAGACCGCGATGCCCTACCAAGCTTAGCTACATTAGTCGGTGAATTTGAAAACACTGACATGTTGTTCCTTGAAAGATGGATTTCCTAGACTCTTTAGTTTAGGCAAACCCGGATAACTGAGACACAAAAACTGCTTGAAGAACAGCTAGCAAAGTAAAGCTACAGCTAACTAGCTGATTGACTCGTTCGTTCCACAACGAATTGAATAAGATAAATGTTGATTCGAATAATCGAACCCAGCCTAGCTACATGGATCCAGATAACTAACTAAGAGAAATCATTGGAGAACATATATGAACACAAACCATTGACTCCATATTCATGAACACAAACCATGCATATATGAAGTTATGAACACATATGCAGCTACAGCTAGCTAATTGACTCGTTCGTTGGACAACAAAAAAAAGATAAAATACGGAATTGGATAATCGATCATAGCCCACATGGATCCAAATTATTGGAGGGAGATCAGTAGAGCACACACGTATGAAGTATGAACACAGCCCTGTATGTGTTACAATGTCAGGCCCCAATGCCAGCGCAATCCATGTTCCGCCGGTGCAACATAGAGGTCCTCCTGCGTTCGTACGGATTAACAAAGCTTCGTTCTACGCGTAGAGAAATCCGTACGCGTAGCAATCAAAGCCGTAATACAAAATTGCACACTTGCTACAAGGCTCCAGCTACGATCGAGGGCTCCCAAGAACAAGAGCAGCTAGCGTCGACCTCGCCTCGTCCTCCCAACCCACCTAACCAACCGCCCAAGCCGCCATTATATAGACACACATGCTGCCCGCCCAAGAATCCCAAGCCCTCACATGCTTTGATCCCTCCCACTTCTCCTCATCTCCTCCTCTTCTTAATCCCCTCCTCGCCGGCCGGCTTCTTGGAGAGCAAAGACCGCACCGATCATCAACCACTCTCCGTTTCCTGCGCACCCAAACCAAAGATCGCCGTCAACTTGCCAAGAAGAGCAGGTGATCTTGGCCTGGTCCGATCGGTCGACGATGTTGATGATGGGTTACTTCCGGGCGCCGAAGCTGGGCGGGAGGAGGTCGTCGTCAGCGGAGAGGGACGGCGGCCAGAGCCTGCGAGCGGCGCTGCTTGACGGCGAAGCGACCGGCACGGTGCCCAAGGGGTACTTCGCGGTGTACGTGGGCGCGGAGGCGCGCCGGTTCGTGGTGCCCATGGCGCTCCTCTGCCAGCCGGCGTTCAGGGCGCTCATGGAGCTCGCCGCCGAGGAGTTCGGGTTCGGCCAGGCCGGCGGGCTACGCATCCCCTGCCGCGAGGAGGACTTCATCGCCACCGTCGCCGCGCTCCTGCCCAATGCCACAGAGTCCAGGCAGCGGCGACGGAGCGGGAGGAGCAAGGGCTGCAAGACCGGCACCGCCACGCCGTGGTGACCGATGAAGGCCTTGGCCAGTTTTGCCGTGCGACCGATCGTGGTGGCATGGAAGAAGCTTTTTTGTTGCTACGCTTGGATGACTGCCATGTCCGAACGCCCTTCACGTGCGATGATCCATGGCATCCATCCATCCGATGGCGGATCACCATTGGTTTTGGTTTTCACACATGATGATTTGTCTGTGGTGGAGCAGTAGATAGATAAGATGTTGTCTTTCGAGTCTGGAATAATTATGTTCTTGTAAGGGCTCTGAATTCTTGACAGATGATTGGTTTCAGTAAGAAGATAATTGATCGCATGCCTGAATGTATCCTACTGTTCCTCTTGTTGATCAAAAGATCCTATATGCATATCAACAATGATAATCAGTATATTTAATGGCGAATTCGCGATGTTCTCCTAAATTATGCGATGAATATCGCTGTCGTGACACTGACATTTGGCTTGGGGCCCACTGGCGAGCCTCACTATGCAATGGTGCCGAGTTATTCTTCTCAGTTCTCACTGATAATTCTGTTTTTAAGGGTGAACAGCCTGGGTGATCACATCATCACAGTTGGACTACTGTTATATCATTTGCACTTAAGAGATTCTATTTATTTGATCTGTTCACCATGGATGAACAGCCTGAGGCTCTGTCCAAATGGAGCTTACAGCTGGAATTCAGGCCAGGCAATGCAATCTACAAGAATTGCACTCCTATCTATTTCTATTATCTGTTCAGAATGTTCTGAAAAAATCCGCTGAGCAACCAGAACAACAGCTTGTAAAAGAGATTCTTCTAGCTGGCAACACTGAAACAGGTGGCACAATTAGAACCCACAGTTCTTAGAGACAGGACTTCTCCCCATAGAATCATACAAGGAAGTCTTCCCCTTCTAGTTTGTTTTATGTTCTTGAGATTTCCGCAATGTGCATTGTGCACCACCGCCCGACGAAGCTGTCAGCTGCCGCCTCTGCGGCTCTGCCAGGGGAAGGTCACCGGAGATCGAAGAGTAGCGACGACGTACAGTGGTTCGAAGAGGACAATGATCAACATGTTTAATAACCCCGCATGTTCTTTTCTTAAACTAGTTCATTTCCACGTGTAAATGTACGACATTTTCTTTCCCTGGAACCCTGTTGATCAAGGTAGTACATGTGCCAATAAATTGAGCAAGAGAGGTAGTAGCTTAAAGCATCCAAAGATCAAGGAGTCCATATGAGTGTAAACCATGTGTGAACAAGCAATTAACAAGACACTCCGTACCACTAAGCATGGGCTTCCCTGGAATGGATCTGAAACTGACAGACAAAAGATCATTACAATTCTCTTATTCCTCTGGTTGATTAGAACGTGACATAACCGCGTATATCTGAGGGAATTAATTGAGGTTAGCTTATACATGGTCATCGCAAAAACAACCGGAATCGAGAAGCGTTGAGCTTAACTTAGGCATAGACATCACAAAGATCACCGGTAGTAAGTCAGTCATCGTGGCACTGACATGTGGCCTCTGGCCCGCTTATCAGATCGTGATGGCACTGAGTTATATTTCTCACTGATTTTTTTTTGAATAAAGCCTGGATGATCACAACTGGGCTCATGTTTTTTCCTTTGCATTTAAAGAATTTTCCTCTTCTCTCTGTTCACTCATATATGAACAGCCTCTGTCCAAATGGAACTTCCAGGTAGCATTCAGGCAATCAGGCTACACCAGGCGCTGCAAGCTGGAGAAACTGCACTCCCATCTATTTTGGTTATCTGTTTAGAATATTCTCCAAATTGGCTCACAAACCAGAATAACACGGACTTAGCATGTCCTATTTCCTAACAAGATGCTCGAGTAGCTGTCACACCTGAACCATGTGGCAGAATTAAACCCCACAATTCCTAGAAAGAGGACTTCTATCCCTTTTAGCTCATTTTCAATTTTGATAATTTCCGCAAGACGAATTTTACGTATGCACATGCGCCGTCCTTGCCACCGTTGAAGCACATGGGCCGGCGGACCGTGTCGCATCACCGAGTGGTGGCGAGGAAGATGAGGAGGTATGCACGAGGGCACCGGACATGGAAGACTAGTGGCGGTTCGGTCACTAGAGCAGAGATATTAAAGAGTACAAGGAGTTAATATATTACTGAATAATCTTGGCATGTGTTGTAACTGTACGGCCTCTTTCTTTCTGGAACTCTTATTTAGGTCTCAGAAAGTACAGTTCAGGACAAATACATGATATTCTTCAGATCAAGAATGTACATGTGGCAGGAAGCAATTGAACAAGAGATGTACTAGTTTAAAGGATCCAAATATCAAGAGAGTCCAAGTGGACTTCCCTGGATTTCTTGCACATTAATATTTCAGCAAGGACTGAGCCATTGGATATAGACTTGCATGGTATGAGCTTCCCTAACAATAGACTACATGTTATACTTGAAGATCAAGTGGGACATGGACTTGAGAAAGAAAGCTAAACTACTTCTTACATTTGAAATTGAAGGTGAATAATTATTCATGTGTGGGATTTTACCTAAGATACTTGATATGAATCCTTCAATTTTACTCAAAAAGATTGTGACTCCTTCATTCGTCCCCTTACACAAACTGCCAAGCTCATAGATAACGAACTCTTCCTCATCTTCTCGTTAGAAGAATTAAAGAAACCAAGAATGGAACAAATGGACAACAAAAAAGACAAGAGAACATCATATGCACAGGATCTCACGCTCCGAAGAACAGTAGCACGCAGCCTCCTCCTTCCTTCCCACCAGCCTCAGGATGCCCTCGAACACCTCGACGTCGCAGGGGATCCTCAGGGCGCCCTCGTGCTGGAACCCAAACTCCTCCTCTGCCTCCCTGAGCAGCTCCTCGAACGCCCAGTGCCCGAGGTACTCCGTGGGGATCACGAACCTCCTCATCTCCTCCCCGACGCACACGGCAAAGAAGCCCTTCGGGACGCCAGCAGCAGCACCGCCACCACCGTGCTTGCCGCCTTTCGGTGCAAGCGCGAGCCGCTTCCACTTCCTGAGGAGCTGCTGCAGCCTCACGATGTCTCTGATCTTGTTGCTGCTTGCCCTGCCGTGCTCACCCATTGTGCCAGTGTTGTCTCTCTTGCCTCAGGCTGCTGCTGCTGCTGCTGCTCCCTTGCCTGGTGCAAAGACTTATGAGACACTGACAATATATAGGAGGTTGGCTGAGGGTTCAGTTGCGTATTAGCGTGCGTGTTCAGCGGGTTAGCTCTAATGTTCTAATCAATGGCTTGATACGAGGCTTTGTTTAAGTTTGGGAGCTACATTTTCTATGTTCTGCTCTTAGGATGATAAACTAATGCAAACAACAGACACCACTAGTCGTGGAGCTCTTTTTGTTTATCATATTACCTGTAACCACACACACTGCAAATTTAGTGCACACTCTGATGGTCTCTGCTCCCTTCTACAGTAAAGCCATAAGCTCTTATTTTCATGCTACTTCACTGTTTGACATGTGCATGCATGGGAGAAGGTAAACTTATCACCATGCTGCCCTAAAAAAGAGAGTGAGGAAAAAAAAACGTTAGAAAGATAAACATATCATCATGCAGAAGTCAGGACATATGGCTATTTGGCTGATTGCTGAAGAAAGTAAAACAAGTGGCTACTACTAGGGAGCAGGAACTAGAGTATGTTCATTTCATATCAATTGCATCTAGTCCAAGTAAAAGAGGGAAAGACGAGTGGAACTGATGAAAGATTCTAGACGTTACGGACACGGCCACTGGATTTTATTCTATATTTGTGAAGAGGTTGTTCTTTCAATATCATGTCAGAACCTGACCTCTGGAAGAATGCAAAGTGTGATCCAACTGATTGGAAGATTCTCCTCCCTGCTAATGATGAGCAATCAGCACCAGCTCTACTCCGCTTATCTGAGCAACTACCTGCATGATTTGCTCCAATCTCATCATTGGCGCAGGCTAAAAGAACAATTCATGTACTGGAAAAGGACGCCTCTAGTCCACACTTTAGGTGGCAGCGCAAACTACCCGTCTGCTCTTGTGGGTTTTAGTGTTTGACTCGGAAACAAAAAGGTGTCTGCTTACACAAGAATATATTAAGGACTCTGGATTGCTTACTTCTCTATTTTCTTTCTGATGAAAGGATCTGGGGGTTATTGGGTCAATGTCAGTGCTCAAACTTCACAATATTTTGCAATTACAATGATCAGTTAGTTCCTGAAAGCGCAGTTCCGCGACATCCACATCACCTGAAAAAGAAAAACGAGAGGCTCAAACCTGAGTTTGAACTTTTAGGAGCAGAACAGAACAATGTAAGTCGTTGATAATTTCAACGATTTCTGCTTCCAAGAGGACATGAAGAATGACAAGTCATGTTTCTGGCAGTAAACTAAAGGAGTTTGCTGCAAAACTGCATATTAGCCGAAATACATTTCTGTACAGCAAAATACTGCTGTACAATCCAAAGATTTCCGTTTAAATGACCTAACCAAAGGCAGATCATTATTAAATCTCTGATTACATACATAACATACCTTTAACTAGAGATGCTATATATGACTCAGATGGATCTCTGTTCTGGCCTTTATAAAACTTGTTAGAGCTTCTTTTAGGTACCGGGCACCACACAGGACACTAAGGCGAATGTTTGGTTCTCTACTCCACACATCTTAAACAAAAAGGAAGAATGGTGTCAAAATCGAGGACACAAATTAAAAATAAGCAAAGAATTCCGCTCCTGCGGTGAAGAAATTGTTGCATCAGATGCATAACTGAAGTAACTGTTGGTCCATTCTTTCTAAGATAATGTGTCATGCACATGGCAACTGAAAACATGGCATCTGAGCAGATCAAGGTGATATGAAGTATAGAATACCAGAGATCAGATGCAAATGGCTGCACATGCAATCGGTCACAGCCGTGTCTGTACTCTCTAGAATCACCTAGATCTAGCACACAGTTCCTTGCTCGGCAAGCTGGCGTGGACGGTAGCGCTGTCACATGTTTGGAGATCATTTCCATACTTGAGATATTTACTACTAATAGACTGAAAGATCAACACTGGTAATTCAAATTCTTCTGGCGACAGACTGGTTACAGTATGACAGATGCTTTCTTTGGGAAGAAACCAAGTCATGACAGAAAACAGAGGATAAATGTCCACAGTAGATGACAACAATACTTGACATAATCCTTTTACTACAGTAACTACGTGCTCCGCTGTTACCAAAAGTAATATTACTACTATGCTGATATGAAAGTGCAAAAGGGATCTTCCATTGTCTACCTTGTCTGACTGACTAAACCAAAATGCATAGACAGGATTTGAAACAACAATACATGGTCACTTTCTGCAGTCAGACCTACCAAATCTATGCAATCAACCAATCAAGAAACTTTATGGTCCAAAACAAGCTGACACACACACAGGCAATGATTACCATGATAGGGACAACACACTGTCCATGAAAACTTGTAAAGTGGACAATTTTGATTTAGCTTCATCCATACATATATTTTTTCTTTCTCTATGTCTTAAAATTAAGATACAATAGTTCCAGTTAGACAGCTGTGTTTGTACTCTCTAGTCCATTCCAATAACATAAAATATCCATGTGTCAGGAACAGTTACAGTGCTATACTGACACCTTAACAAGATAAACGATGAAGCATGAACTACGAGTTGTGACAAGAAAATCATAAGAACCAAATGTCTAACGGATAATTATACGGCCTAATCATTTAAGGGTGAGATTCTTGAGAATACAGCAAAAAATTCCTGATTGTCCCATAGGAGACACCCCAGGGCAGCGTTGTTTTAGAAAGTTTGTTCAGTTTCAACCGAGTTATCAGATGAAAAGCACACAGAGTCATCCAATGGAAGTAGCAGTTACTTTGATATCCTGTTATATTAAATATGCTAATTTCCCCCAAACAAAAAAAGATTCCAATGAGATAAATGGGGCTGAAGAAAAGATGCAACTCGAATGACTTTTTTATACTGGGAAGATGGACAAGCCAAAAGTGTCTCATTTCCATTGAAACTATAACAGTGTTGCTAAGAGATTAAGGAACACAACAAAATCAGATTGGGCTGCCTGAAAAATCATGCATGAAGTTCTCCAGTGTGATTAGCATGTTTAAATTTGTATTCCTGGATTTTGACGACATACAAGTATGCACATTTCAACATGTATGCTCTTTGCCAAGTTAATGCAAGATAACAAAGCCAGAGCACAAAAACTATGATGCAAACTTAATCACTTACATCAAGCACCTGTTATTTTTAGCTTTCAAGGTACCAGACAGACGATAATCACACAACATGCAAAATTGTTAACTGTCCCAAGCAAGAATCCACACAACAGTATTTCCAGTCCAGAATATGCCTCTTAGACTAGCAATACGGTAATACCATCCGATAAGAATCTTTGCTAGATACTACTATGCTTCATAACCCCGTGTTATTTGGCTGTCCTTTCTTTTAACTCTCCATCTATGGTATATACTAATGGATTGGCCAATAATGCAAGAAACTAGAAAAAATTAAACTGGTAACATGATAGACTGGAAATAAATACGAAGAAGTTGAGGTGTTTGGAAAATTGTCATTGATAATTCTAGCCACCAGGCAACAAACAAGCATCAGATGTTTTTTTTTGCAGTGTGCTTACAACAGCAAGAACGAACTAGAAATATCATCAGCTCAAACTTCTTCATAGATGATATTCTAGCACAAGCATAGATGCAAATACACTGTCAGGGAAGAAAAATGCTGCTGGAACTGAACTGGAATCCATCATATCTCACTGAGCAACCTTGCAAATGTCCTCATACTCGATGGCCCTGAGAACTTTCCCGTCATAGAGTCCCTTCTCAACCTGCAATTTGGCACTGAATCTCTCTGTGTCCACTGAGAGCAACCTTGCATTTGATCCCCGGTAAGCCCCATTAACAATCCGCACCAGCCCACCAATCTGTGGAATGACAGTCTCAAGCTCATCTTGGTCGACCCTGAGAACATGCTTACTCTCCAGCATCTCAATCTCCCCAACATACTTATCTATCACTCTCTTCACCAATCCCTTCTGCTTGTAGTAGCCCTTCTCAGCCAGTGATTTGCTCATTACCTTGACCACAATACCAGGGCACAACCAGTAGTCCTTCCGGTTGCTCCGCTCCTTGGCCTTCTCCTCCTCCTTCATCAGATCATCAATTGCCGACCTCCTCGTATCCGTTGCTTTCCCAGCATCATTCCCTTTCTTATTGGCCACCTCCTCCTCTTCCTCGAAGCCAAATTTCATCTTTGGCTTATCATCAAAAGGGTTAACCTTAGGCGCAGGCGCCGCCCGCTGGAGTGCAATAGCAATCTTCACTGCTGGCTTGTTGGTGGTCTCTTTCGCATCGTCCTCCTGGTGTTCTTCTTGATCATCATCATCATCTGAGCCTGAATATTCATCTTCGCTACCGAGGACATCATCATCATCTGGATTAGCATCAGCATCATCTGCATTAGAGGCATCGTTGGCCCGCTGGGCGCGCTCGATCTGCCGGGCAATCATCAGCTCCTGCCGCTCGTCGTCGGCGAGGTCGGACTTGACCCTCTTGCGCTTGAGCCTTGCCTTTCTGGCCTGCTCTGAGTCCCTGTCGATGTAGGTGATGAACCAGCCCTTGGGCGTGTCCTCGACCTTGGCGTGGCCCTCCTTGCCGAGGAACTTGACGAACTCGGTGAGCGTGTTCCAGCGGGTGGAGTTCATGTGCACGTGGTTGCGGTCGGCGATGAACTCGTTGTAGATGACGGTGGCGGCGACGCGGGAGCTGCGGTGGGCGCGGCGGAGCAGCGTGAGGAACTCCTCGAGGAACTCGTCGGAGAAGCCCTCGACGATGCGGTCGGGCGCCTGGCCGAAGATGGCCATCTGCCGCTGGTGCGACTCCGACATGCAGTGGCACTTGAAGCCGTTCTCGTCGCGGCACTGCTTCTGGCACATCTGGCAGTACCACCGCAGCTTCTGCAGCCCCTTGGCCTTGATCCGGTTCGCGATCGCCTTCGGCGTCAGGAAGTCGCCCTTCCCCATCGCGCCGCCGCTGCCGCTGCCGCCCGGAAGGTTTGTGAAGGGTTGAGAGGTGCGCGGCGAGGAGAGGCGGGGCTTCGGGCCGGCAAGCGGCGGTGGTGGCGGCGGCGGCCGGTGAGATCGGGGAAGAGTGGTGGGTGGATTGGGGATCGAGAGTCAGGGAGCGAGGTCGGACTTGACCCTCTTGCGTTTGCGTGAGAAGTGGGCTTCCGTGTACCGCAATGATTCATTTTGTGCTGACATTTTTTTTTTTGAAAGTAACAACTTGTATTCAACAAACAGTAGTAAGGATACAGCATACAAACGCGTAGGAATACAAGAGCACATGGAACGGATACAGGAGGTGAAACCCCAGAGGGCCATCTTCATCTTCAACCTCACGCCATCAACCCGGACCTCCACCAGCGCGCACGCCCGCGAAGAAGCCGCCGTCGGCGCCAAACCCTGGAGACGGAAGAACTCCTAGCCAAAAGGCTTTGACGAGCCGCAGTATCCACCAATTCCGGAGAACTGGATCTGAGGCGAACTGAACGAACATCGGCCGGCGACGCACGCCGAGCTCGAACCGCATCCGATCTGGCCCAGAGCGACCAGATCCCTCCACCGCTGACCACTCCACCACCTCCGCAGCACCACCAACCTGACCGCCGAAAAAAGGAGGCGTAGAACACCTCCCCGCCGACCTGGCGCCGCTCCACCTGCAAAGCAGGGCTTCCAGACTCCGCGACGAGGACGGAGCCAACCTCGTCAACACGAAGAAGGAGCCAGAAGACCAAAACGTGGACATCGCCTCCGGCACGACACCCACGCACGGCCACTGCACAGACCGAGAGATCCTCAGATTCCCGGCCACCAAAAGACACGTGAGCCACGGCGGGGCCTCAGAGGACGCCGTCGCAGAAGGGGAAGCTCACAGACACCACACCCCGTGCCGATGACATCACCGCCTCCACAACGCCGCCGACCGGGACGAAACCTACCCCTACCCTATACACAGGCCGAGATCCGGGGTTCCCCCACCCTCCCACCGCCGAAGCGGCCGGCGGAGGGGGAGGGAACCCGCGGCTCGCCGGCGGAAACGGTGGAAACCCTAGGTCGCCCTCGATTCGCCTCTGAGCACTGTTCACAGGGAGGGGAAAGGGGATCTACTCCTTGCTCACTCATTTTGTGCTGACATGACCTCAACTCAAAGGAGCGACGGTATGAACAATGTGTTCAAGAAGCAATTTCGCAAGAAGCTCTCCCTTTCGGAGCTGTTAGAACAATATGAGAAGTGTTCTTCTAGTCTTCGTGAAAATGAACTAGATGCAGATTTTAAGTCACGGAAGAGTAACCCTATTACTTACATAAGGAATTTACCTTTGTTGAAGACTGCAGCCGAGTCATATACAAGGAGGCTTTATACTGATTTTGAAGAGGAGTTCAAAAGACAACATTATGTCAAGTGCGAATTGATTTCTGAAGTGGGAACAATAAAAAATTATAAGGTGATGGGTGCGGAATATGAGGCTAAGCACTAGTTGTCTTTGATTCTGAGAATTTGACCATATCATGTTCCTGTAGAAGATATGAATCCAAAGGTATGCACTGGTTGTTTTTAGTTAATTTCTTGGTTTATAAATATGGCCTAAACCCGTGTCTTTTATGATGCCATAGGTCTATTGTGCAAACATGCACTCAGAGTATTCAACATCAATGAGGTTTTCACTTTGCCACCGCAATATATACTACACAGATGGACAAAGTATGGAAAAAGAGGATATTCTTCGAATAATGAAGGAAGTACAAAAGAAACATTACAAACACGTGCTGCACGCATTTCTCGGAAAGCAACCTCTATTGCACTAAAGTGCTCTATTTCAGAAGAGCTTCTTGAAGAATTGGAGAAAGCTATAGATATGCTAGATATAGAAGCTGATGAGTCAATAAGCAAAATAAGACATGACAAGCCTCAGATCGTTCATATAAATTCCAATGATTCAGGTGAAGACATAACAAATCGAAATATAACATTTAAAGCTCCTCAAGTGATAAAGGGTCCAATGGAAAACAGAGCAAAAGGTGCACTTGAAAAGAAAGCAACAAAAAGCCAAAGGCTGGAACAAAGAAGACAAAGACCGGAACAAAAAATGGTAATGCAACCCCACTGGTTATTATTTTGTCTCTCCTGATTGCATAGACAGTACATTTTGCATTGTTGACATGATTCATCAATAGTAGGTGCTGGAAACAAAGTTACAGAAAATGCTCTTGTCGGAGAAGGACCTCAACAATTTAACGTAAGCCAAACTCTCAGCTTTCTTCAATATCTTTCATGTAATTTATATACTGATATGACACAGGGATCTAATGAGGTAATCACAAGAACTAATATTGCAATGCCGCAGTTCACAAATGATATGTTTTATGGAGTAGGTCCTCAGCAATATACTGTAAGACTGATTACTTGATTTTTTTTATATTTCTCATGTACTATAATGTTAACACACAAAATCTAAATAGATGCACTACATTTATATGATACAGGGATCTTTTGGGTCAAGCACAAGAACTAATATTGCAATGCCACAGTTGTACAATAATATGTTTCAACCTGAAGGTCCTCAACAATTTACCGTAAGATAGATTACTGGAAGTTTGTTTACATTTCTCATGTACTATAATTTTAACACACAAATTCTAAATAGTCCACTACATTTCTATGATACTATAATTTTAACACACAAATTCTAAATAGTCCACTACATTTCTATGACACAGGGATCTTTTGGGGCAAGCACAAGTTTTGATACGACAGTACCGCCGTTCACAAACAATACTTTTCACGGGGATACTTCGACCATGTTTGGTCCATTCATCCAAGGAGGATACACCGACCTTCTACTTCAAACTGATCAAGCTTCAGACATGCCGCACACTTCAAGAAGATTAGATTTTGATGGGAATCCTGGAGGAAGGAAGGAGTAGGCATAGAAGCAGTACATTTTATTATTTTTCCTTGTGGCCAGTGCCTGCATCTGGAGTTAGTTTCAGAACCAAAATACATGTACTATTCTGTCATGTTCCTGTCATAGATCACTAATGATCTGTTGATTTATAATGATGCTTTATTATCAAGTAGTTTATCACCTCCTCTGGAATATACACGCTGATCCTCCAAGTATCCAGCCCATCGCTACAAGTTCATTGACAGTTAACAACTATAATCAATGGAACTACGGGAATCAATTAACAAAGGGACCTCTTTCTTCTTTTCTTCCTTTCCTGGCATAAGCTACAAGAGCATGCCACTAGAAAGGTCATTTTCTCATAACAGGATTAGACACACAGCCAAACACATCCATCAACTAAATATGACAACGACATAGAGGAAACAAACCACAGAACTGCACATTCGTTCATCAACTCGATATATTCTGGAATTCCATTCATTTACACACAACTTTTGCAACAATTGTGCTACATAGAAGCTACTGGTACATTTTTCTAACATAGTTCAGAAAGTGGTAGCTGTTTCTCCTCGGCCATGTCTTCGAATGGACTTGAAAGAAAGTGGTAGCATTCCAATTGGACCTTTCTACGGAAAATCAAAGCTTTGCTAGCCGAATGTTAGCAAGTCTGAAATTTGTGAACAAGACCGGAACTGCCTGCATAACACAACACCAAATTTCAGTAAAAATTATACTAGTAAATAAATTGGGGAAGAATCAGCAGAATCGGGCGCACGCCGGCGCCGTACCTTCTGCGACAGGCAGCGGAGCCGCGGAGCCGCGGTGGAGCGGCTTGCGAGCAGAAGGCGGCGGCGACGAATCGAGCGCTGGACGGGTCCGTCGCTTCCACGAGATGCAGGGAGAGGCCCGCTGGCGAGCAGAAATCGGTGGCGACGACTCGGATGCTCGCCGGCGCCGGCGCCGACGCTTCCGCGAGATGCAACTGGAGCAGGCAGGTGCGGCACGGGTAGTACTGCCTGGTAGCCTTTTTTTTTCCGGTTCAAGGTGGTTAGGAGGAGCTTTGAGATGGGTGATTCGAGATGACGTGTCCCAATCTTAGAAGGGGCCCTAGGAGGGATATGCTGCGGCCGGTTCCCAGAGAATTTTTTGCCGATCCGAAGTCCAAACCCTTTTTCTTCTCCCCCAATCTCCGCCTCTCCCCCAATCTCGCTCGCCAAACCCTAGCCCCGCCGTCGCCGCCATGGACGGGATCGACGCGGAGCTCGCGCGCGCGCAGGACGAGCGCCGGAAGCTGGAGGAGGCCCTGGCGGCGGGCGCGCCCATGGCCTCGGTCACCTTCGACAAGGACCTCTACGGCGGGGGCGCCTCGGGCCCCGACCGATTCGCCGGCTACGACACCTCCATCCCGGCCTCCGAGGACGACGCGCCCGAGGACGAGCCCGCCGCCCCCAACCCGGCCGTGCGCCGCCTCGCGTCCTACACGGGCCACGCCCTCGCCGCCGCCGACATCCCCCGCTCGTCGGAGGACGACGACGGGATGCCCGCCAAGCGGTCCCAGCGCATCATCGACCGCGAGGACGACTACCGCCGCCGCCGCCTCGACCGCATCATCTCGCCCGAGCGCCACGACCCCTTCGCCGCGGGCGAGGCCACCCCGGACCCCTCCGTCCGGACCTACGGCGACGCCATGCGCGAGAGCAAGGTGCAGCAGGAGAAGGAGCACGTGCTGCGCGAGATCGCCAAGAAGAAGAAGGAGGAGGAGGAGAAGGCCAAGGAGAAGAAGGCTTCTGCGCCCGAGAAGCCGCCCGCATCAGCGGCGACCACCAAGCGGCGCAACAGGTGGGATCAGTCGCAGGACGGTGATGCTGCTGCTGGGCCTAAGAAGGCGAAGACCGCCTCCGACTGGGATGCCCTGACGCAACTCCTGGATTGGGCGCTGGGACGCCACCTGGGCGTGTTGGTGATGCCACGCCCTCTGTGAGGAGGAACAGATGGGATGAGACACCAACTCCTGGGAGGATGGCCGATGCAGATGCAACTCCCGCAGCTGGTGGCATTACTCCAGGGGCCACACCTTCTGGGGCGTGGGATGCTACTCCTAAGCTGCCTGGTGGGGGTGTCACACCGACTCCCAAGAAGCAGAGGTCGCGGTGGGATGAGACGCCGGCCAGCATGGGGAGTGCAACACCTGGTGGTACTGCAGCCACCCCGGCATCTTACACTCCTGGAGCAACGCCGTTTGGAGGAGGAGACCTTGCGACGCCAACACCTGGCCACATTGCTGCTCATGGCGCCATGACTCCGGAGCAGTACCAGCTCTTGCGGTGGGAGCGGGACATTGAGGAGCGGAACAGGCCTCTCACTGACGAGGAGCTTGACGCCATGCTCCCAACAGAGGGGTACAAGATTCTTGAAGCTCCAGCTTCATACCAGCCCATACGCACCCCGGCGAGGAAGCTGCTTGCCACGCCAACACCTATGACAACACCACTTTATAATATTCCAGAGGAGAATCGTGGACAGCAGTATGATGTGCCCAAGGAATTGCCTGGTGGGTTGCCCTCATGAAGCCAGAAGATTACCAGTACTTTGGACCATTGATGAATGAAGACGACGAGGAGCAGCTAACGCCAGAGGAGCAGAAAGAAAGGAAAATCATGAAACTCCTATTCAAGGTTAAGAATGGCTCACCCCCACAGCGAAAGACAGCACTTCGGCAGCTCACAGACAAAGCACGGGAATTTGGTGCCGGTCCTCTGTTCAACAAGATCCTGCCATTGCTCATGCAGCCAACACTCGAGGACCAGGAGCGGCATCTCCTGGTGAAGGTCATTGATAGGGTGCTGTATAAACTGGATGAGCTGGTCCGTCCATTTGTGCACAAGATTCTGGTGGTTATCGAACCACTTCTGATTGATGAGGATTACTATGCTCGTGTTGAGGGCAGGGAGATTATCTCAAATCTGAGCAAAGCTGCTGGTCTTGCTACAATGATTGCTGCCATGAGACCGGATATTGACAACATTGACGAGTATGTCAGGAATACAACAGCTAGGGCATTCAGTGTGGTGGCTTCTGCTCTGGGTATCCCTGCCCTCCTCCCATTTTTAAAGGCTGTCTGTCAGAGTAAGAAGTCTTGGCAAGCTCGTCACACTGGTATCAAGATTTGTCAGCAGATTGCTATTCTCATGGGCTGCGCTGTTCTGCCTCACCTTAAGAACCTAGTTGAGATCATTGAGCATGGTCTAAGTGATGAGAACCAGAAAGTGCGGACGATCACTGCCCTCTCTCTTGCTGCACTTGCTGAAGCTGCTGCACCCTATGGTATAGAAAGTTTTGATAGTGTGTTGAAACCTCTCTGGAAGGGTATCAGATCTCACCGTGGAAAGGTCCTTGCTGCCTTCTTGAAGGCTATTGGTTTCATCATCCCTCTTATGGATGCTCTGTATGCCAGTTACTACACGAAGGAGGTGATGCAAGTCCTAATTAGGGAATTCCAGTCACCAGATGAAGAGATGAAGAAGATTGTCCTGAAGGTTGTTAAACAGTGTGTCAGTACAGAGGGTGTAGAGGCTGATTATATTCGGACTGATATCCTTCCAGAATTCTTCAAACACTTCTGGGTTAGGAGGATGGCTCTAGATCGTAGGAACTATAAGCAACTTGTGGAAACAACCGTGGAGATGGCAAACAAGGTGGGAGTTACTGGTATCGTTGGTAAGATTGTGGAGGATCTGAAAGATGAAAGTGAGCCTTACAGGAGAATGGTGATGGAGACAATTGAGAAGGTGGTGGCTAATTTGGGTGCCTCGGATATTGATCCTCGTCTAGAGGAGCTGCTTATTGATGGCATCCTGTATGCTTTCCAAGAGCAGACAAGTGATGATGCAAATGTCATGCTTAATGGTTTTGGAGCTGTTGTGAATGCACTCGGTCAGAGGGTCAAGCCTTACCTTCCTCAGATATGTGGTACCATTAAGTGGCGGTTGAACAACAAGAGTGCAAAAGTTAGGCAGCAGGCTGCTGATTTGATCTCAAGGATAGCCATTGTGATGAAGCAGTGCCAGGAGGAGCAGCTCATGGGTCATTTGGGTGTTGTGCTGTATGAGTACTTGGGGGAGGAGTATCCTGAGGTGCTGGGTTCTATTCTCGGAGCTTTGAAGGCTATCGTGAATGTTATTGGTATGACCAAGATGACACCGCCTATCAAGGATCTTCTTCCTCGGCTGACCCCTATATTGAAGAATAGGCACGAGAAGGTCCAAGAGAACTGCATTGATCTAGTTGGTAGGATTGCTGACCGTGGAGCAGAATTTGTACCAGCTAGGGAGTGGATGAGGATTTGCTTTGAGCTGCTGGAAATGTTGAAGGCTCACAAGAAGGGCATCAGAAGAGCCACTGTGAACACATTTGGTTATATCGCGAAGGCAATTGGGCCACAGGACGTGCTGGCCACTCTGCTTAATAACCTGAAGGTGCAGGAGCGACAGAACCGTGTCTGTACCACTGTAGCAATTGCTATTGTCGCTGAAACTTGCTCCCCTTTCACAGTTTTGCCCGCCCTCATGAACGAGTACCGGGTTCCAGAGCTCAATGTCCAGAATGGTGTCTTGAAATCTCTCTCGTTCCTCTTTGAGTATATTGGTGAGATGGGCAAAGATTACATATATGCTGTCACTCCCTTGCTTGAAGATGCTTTAATGGACAGGGATCTAGTCCACAGGCAGACTGCTGCATCTGCTGTTAAACACATGGCTCTAGGAGTTGCTGGCTTGGGATGTGAGGATGCTCTTGTCCATTTACTCAACTTTATCTGGCCCAACATATTCGAGACATCTCCTCATGTCATAAATGCTGTCATGGAGGCTATTGAGGGGATGAGAGTTGCTCTGGGTGCAGCGGTGGTTCTGAACTATTGCCTCCAAGGCCTTTTCCATCCAGCAAGGAAAGTGCGTGAAGTATACTGGAAGATCTACAACTCGCTGTATATTGGTGCTCAAGATGCACTTGTTGCTTCTTATCCTGCGCTGGGCGATGATGGAGACAATATCTTTAGCCGTCCAGAGCTGGCCATGTTCGTCTGATCAACGTGAGTCGTCCTTACTTCTTAATGCAATATGTACACATTAAAAGCTTCAAGATATGAAATTACTTTGTAATGTTGGATCATGTTTACTATTTTGGGTGCTCAGTTACTTCTATCGGCTAGATCCCTTTTACTAGTTTACCACTGCTTTTGTTGGAGTGATGTTTACTTAGAACATAAGTTGATTTTCTGTTAACACTTCATGATAATACACTTTTCTAAAACTACACTGGTTTAATGTTTAGGTATTGATAAATAATAATTGCACCACAGGGAGATTGCAAATCCTTGCCCCTTGTCAGTGAGTCAGCAAGTCAGGCCATTATGGCATTTGAGCAGCAACAAGTGGTGTTTAACTTGTGTGTTTCATGTCCCTTTTTGCATTTTGTTGTATTTATTATTTTCTCTACAAAAGCATGTATCTGATACACCCATGGTTTTTGAGTCGCTGATTAGTCGCTGTATAGTCGCCGAGTCGTTTTCCAAAAATCACGGCGACTCGCGACTATACAGCGACTTATGGCGATTATACAGCGATTTTTGTCGACTATACAGCGAGTCGCAGGCTCGGCGACTCATTTTTGAGTCGCGACTCAAAAACCATGGATACACCACATTGGCAGGCAGGATGTGCATGTCCATGTATCGACATCCATATGCAAACAATGCATGTGGAGCTTGAACTGGGTGGTATTTGAAATAGAGCTTGCATTTAATTACCCGGTGTTACTTTGTTGTGATGTATTGAAGCTGCATTTTTGTTTGTATTTGCAGGCTTGTTCATTCCTGAAGGGGGTGCAATCTAATAAGAAATGCTTCTTTATTTCCTGGTTTACCGTGCTGCTAAACTGTTTCTGTGATCCGATGCGCTAACCTTTTGCGAAACTGTTGTGCTTTTCAGGGTGTTCGGTCCAAGTATGGTGCTGAGGAGACTATCTGGATTCAGGACCGGTCGGAGTAGCTGAGAATATGTTCATCGCAGTCCTGCTTCGAAGAGTGGAGACAGCAGTCGTAGCGTCGATATCATCTTATATCTTGTAATGTTGGTTATGGTTCTCAAAACTTCGTGTTACCGTTGTTTTGTAAACGCTGTATATCGTTGAGTTGTGTACTGCTATGGTATCGCAACATGAGTATGCTTGGAACGGTTTGCTTAGCTCGTGTTATTTCCTAGTAGTTGATTACCTATCATCTCCTTTTGTGTCCTGAGATTATTATATTTCTCCAAGGGTGTTCCTTAGTCTGATGTTGCGCATCACTTGCTGGAACCATCGCCAGCCAAAACGTGATTTATTGCAATCTGCATGTATTTGTGGCTCTTGTGCTTCAAAGCCTACGAGTGATTAAGCCTTGTGTCATGCTTGCACGGTTAATCCAACTTTCGAGGATCTTAAAGACAGATCCTAATGGACCAGAGGGTATATTTCTATTTTATCATCTTCATCAACGATTCGCAAGCCAGCCATATCTTTTGAAGAGTATTTGTTTTCTGTATTCTGTGCTACTGAGCTTACCTCTGGTGCAGACAGTCTACTAATGTGTGTCTTTCTGTTTATGTTGCCAGAATTTGCATACCTCGAAATGCAGTACTGGGCAGTATCGATCAGTTGCCTCAGTGTGCTAGCTTTCTTCCTTTGGCATCTACGCCTGTCTGCCAACGTTGGAGTTTCAACAACTTTGAAATATGGTTCATTGATGGTAGTTTTATATCTCATGACATTCTCGTTCTTCCTGCTAAAGATTGATGGAGGTAACATGCAATGAACACGCACTGTGTTTAACTGATTGAAGTCCATTGGCAAAAGAGTTCGGCAAACTAATCTATGCTGCATATTACTGTAGGTCTGTTAAGGATGGCAAAATTTGGGTATTTTCTCTTTCATGGCGTGGCTGCTGTGATCTTAATCAACCACATTCTAGAGAAGTTCCCTTCATGCTCATCTTTTGGTTTGTACCTGAAGTCTAAGATGTAATTAGATCTTTATTTCTCGTCTTTTGTTCATATGTGATTGCATATGCTGATAGGCATTTATACATTTCCTGCATATCTATAGATAAATTCCATTGCAGAAATACATATGCATATAAGAACGATACAATTGCCCCTACTTTATTTAGTGTCATTTGTATGTAATGCCGGCCATTTTGTGTGCTTCTTGTTTAGTGGTGCAATATATTAGTATATCTCTCCGTTATTGACTTGGAAGTGGCACCTTTTCCTGTTTACTTATACTCTGCTGTAAATCCAGGGGAGGCACTTTTGGTATCAAGTGGTCTCGTCATTTACGTTGGTAATATGCTGGCTCATACTCTTTCAAAGGTATTGATTTATTCCTTAGTCCTAACTACATGTTTTCATATAAGGAGAAAATCTGAAGCGTTTTTTTTCATCATAATTGTGTGGCAGATGGAGTTCTCTGCATCATTAGAAGCACTCATGCATACACCTGGAACTCGAAGCGAGATAGCCACAGTTATTCAGGTAGAGTTTCTCTTATTTTGAAAGTCTGGCTTGAGCTTTTAGTGTGTTTTAGCAACTGTGAATAGCTCAGTTGGTGGGAGGTGTAGGTGTACACCCTAACCACCAACTAGGTTTAAGTCCTCGTGAACTCAAATTTGGGTACCTATTTCTTCTATCAGCTGAAAAGTTACCAGTTCCTCCTAGGTAATCTAATGGAGACTTTATATTGTGTTTATATCTCTTCCTTCTTTTGGCAGGGGATTTTGCTTGGACTTTTTCTACTTCCCTTGTTGTATAAATGTTCACTTCGAGTTTGGGTTTACTGTCAAACACTGGGGAAGCAAAGAACACAAGCAGTTGAGAAACAGGCAGAAAAAAGAATAGGTTCTGTTGTATTTTATGTCTTATTGTTGGTGGTGTTGCTGATGTTAGTGCCATCATGGACACACCTTGTCGGTCTGGAAGTGCATACATTTGTCTGGTAAGCATCACTATTTGCCTTTCATGGGAATAGAAAAGTGTGCACGTTATCATCAGTATATTGTTTTTTGTTTTAACTTTGCACTTTGTTCTTTCTCATAAAATCTTCTCTGTATTTCGTAGATACTTATTTTCTGTTTGCTTTGCTGTTCATTATTTCACAGGGTTCTTAACTATATGTTCACCAATTCACATGGACGTCTTGCTTTATGTGCATACTGGATATGTGTGATATATGTATCAATTAGAAGGTTCTACAGTATTTCAAAGCAAAGCAAAACAGAAAGGATTCTTCTGCGCAAGTACTATCATCTTGTTGCTGTCTTGATTTTCTCTCCTGCTGTTATATTTCAGGTAATGTACGCCTTTCTTATTTTAAATCCCATCAGAACATTCAGAGATTATTTTTCTCAATCTGTTCTATGTTTTGCAGCCTGCTTTCTTGGACTTGGCATTTGGTGCAGCGTTTGCAGTTTTCTTAATACTGGAGATGATTCGTGTAAGAGTCTTCCAATTTCATGTTCTTCCTCAGTCTCTTCCCTTTTTTTCCTTCAGCAGTATCTGTTATGCCTAGTTTTCTCATTTCTCACTCAAAATTATGCCCTCAGGTTTGGGAAGTATATCCTCTTGGTCGTACTGTACATCAATTCATGAACGCCTTCACTGATCATCGTGATTCTGAGATTCTCATCATTAGGTATGCGTGCTTTTTCTTTTATTTCCATATTTTATTTCTCTGCATATTCCACTACATGATATAACTTGTCTTTTATTGTTTCATTTTCAGCCATTTCTCACTCTTACTGGGATGTGCACTTCCTAAATGGATGTCATCTGGATTCAATGACCGACCACTTGCCCCTTTTGCTGGAATTCTCAGTCTGGGGATAGGTGATACCATGGTATGTCCAATGTTCAGCAGCAACACCTTCTACTGCCTGTCTGTTTTCTCTAATGTATTCTCCTATTTGTATTTAGGCATCAATGATAGGGTACAAGTATGGTGTCCTTAGATGGAGCAAGACCGGAAGTGAGTTTGGTCATAATTATTTCTTGGTCCTCCTTCCACACTTATTTTCTGATCACTAATGAGTGTTTTCCTGAAATGTTAGAGAAAACGATTGAAGGCACAGCAGCAGGCATAACTTCTGTACTGGTAGCCTGCTCAATTCTGGTGTCACTCTTAGCTTCAAGTGGATACATTCTTTCACAGGTTCGATCCCTTGATTTCTTTCACCGTAGTGACTGAGGCTTTATGCTGGAATGTGCAAACCAAGAGTAACTACTAACCAATTTTCTCATGTTGATACAGCACTGGTTGTCACTTTCTGTAGCCGTGACATTGAGCTTGTTACTGGAAGCATATACGACACAGCTTGATAACGCTTTCATACCCCTTGTATTCTATAGCCTTCTGTGTCTATAAAATTAAGAGCAACCTGTTGTACATCAGTACATCTAACTGACCATGAGGTCCTCTTTTTCCCTTCACTAATATATATAGTGCAGCAAGGCAATAGGTATAGTCATCCGGTCTCCTTGCTTCATGTGCTTCTTCGGTACCACCTCTGATTAAAGACCGCGGGCTTAGTTTTTAGGAATTAAAAAAAAAGAATTAGGGAATACTTCAGTAGAGAGCATCTTTCGTATATAGTTGACTGTAAGTTGTAAAGTGTAATTGTTACAGCTTATTCAAAATGGTTCCATTCCGTTAAACCTTTTGTTATTCTGTTAGGCGCATCAGAGCACCAGTTGTGTGAAGCAAGGATGAGTGTAGATTATGGTCGTGCTGTTGTAAAATCGTCGATTTGCCATTCTTTTTTGCTGACAAATGAATGCGGCATGCTAAGTTGAGACATCATATTTTGTAAGAAAGAAGGTTGAAGGTTCTCTACGTTGTTTACAAACTTGGCAGTATGCTTACATGCTCATCTGGAGAAGGTAAATGCAGAAATTAAGTAGCCGATGCCATCTGACGGGCTTTCCCCTGTTTACTGTTTTACTCTTCAGGTCGTTCTACCCTTAATTTTGCGTGCCCATATGATTGGCCAGCAGGTAGTTTTTGCTCTGTGAATCCTAACGCCGAGGTCATCCTGCAGTTTTAAGGCGGTATAGCTGTTTGATTCTTTCGAGCACCTGGACAGTGGGACTGGTCACGAGCACCTGGACACTGGGACTGGTCACTAGAGAGGGACACTGGGATACAATCAAGGCTTGTTATTTAGGATCCAGCAACACAACTTGATTGAGTTTAACACCCACAAGAAATTGTCTTGCAGCATATACCAGTGCACAGTGAGAATGATTATCCAGTAAAGAGTCTCCAAAGCTGGTTACTGAACACAGCACGCTAGAAGAATGATGCGATTCTTGCTACCAGGTAGTAGCAGACCCAGAGTGTGATGGGGGATTTCTCGGTTACTATTCTGGACCTAGCCAGAAAATCGAGCATGTGTTTACTGTTATTGCCCCACAGTTCCAGTCGGGAGTTTTAGCTCAGGCTTGACTCCTTCGGCAAGCTTTTGTTAAGCATGGCAAACTGGGTAGTGTTGCTCGACTTGACACATTTGGTCCCTGCAAATAATACAAAACTATAGATGAAGACACTTGCATTAATTTCTATGTATAGAATTGTATTGTATCATCATCGACCATGTTAACTGTTTTGTTCTACTACAATCATAGCATACTAGGCTAGAAATATGCATATCTGAATAGTTGCGCAATGTGGAACTGTCAGTTCAATAATTCAGAGTTATGAATCACATCATATATATCTAGTGAACCGAATATGTTATGTACAACTCTTTGCTTACCGAATGGATGAAACTGTTGGCCCGCAAATTCCTGATGCATCCCAAACCTATTTTGTTGAGCATGTTGAGATGGAAATTGAGAGATATGCTGGTTACATTCTAGAGCCATATCTTATCTTCTGTATGGTTTGGTTCGTCAGCTTTGTGGTATTTATATTCAGGTATTTCCATTGTGTTACTCTAAATAATGAACGTTCACCTAAAAAGGCATATAAACTTTATAGTCCGTTCTTTATTTAGCTCTCCCACCCACCAGCACTTAATGGGAGTCAATTAGAAGTGATAGAGCTAAATCATGTACAATTATATATCATTAATCAACCAAGATATATATCCTGATAGTGGCTATTGATTGTCTTGTAGTACCCACCTTTCTTTAATATTTTATTTTTCATCCCTTGCTGGCTACATCATGTTTTTCCTTGTGGTTGTTGTATGTGGCTCATTGATTCGTATGATTCACAAAACACAGTAGTAAAAAAACACAAGATTGAAGTGTCATTCACTGTATCATCCATGATTAGAAACTACATGATATCATCAAAGAATGTTCAACACCATAAGAAAAACAAAGGAAATGTAACAAGAGGCCTGAGTGGATGGATTTTTTCTCCAAAATAGAGTACATCGGAACACTTTGGAAAATCCCTAATGATTCTAACCCTATGAATCAAAAGACAAACATATGCAAAATTTCTAAGTGTCCAAGGCCTCTAAAAATTGTGTGGTTTCTTTATTTTGAATGAAAGGAGGCCATATGAATCTTGTGCTTTTTTCTAGAAAACATTACAAATTGTTCTAGCAACCAAGTTGATATTGATACATTTGTACCTAATTCTTGTACATATATTGGTGGTGCCATACAAAATCAAGATGGTTCTCTAGATGATGTTACACCACCAATACTAATGTGGCTTAACTATGACAGGCTTCCCCTGTTATCGGTGTTTCGTAACCGGCTAGTGATGGGTTGTCTTCCTCAGCCAGCCTACTCAGTTGGACAAGATATTCGAGCATGTGGTAGCTGTAGTTGTCCTTGCTCGGGCTTTTATCTTCAGCTGGTCTCCTCTGGAAAGATGTAATGCATAGAAAATTGGGTGGTGTTGATGGACTGTAAGCATAAGGCCCATGCAAAGAATACAAATCTATCATTCATTTATAAATATAGAATTGTGTCATATCTTCATCAACCACGCTAGCTCTTTTGTTCTAGTACAAAGATATCATACCAGGTTAGAAATATGCATATTTAAATAGTGGCACAATGTGCAATCCAACTTCAATAGTTAGAGTTATGGCTGTTGAGTATATAAGCAATTGTTCGATTAAATTAATCCAAGTATAAATCATGAGCATGACGTAAACAATGCTAATGACATACTAAAACTCTATGATATAACCATGTACTAGAGAAATAGTAGAAACATCTACAGAAATCACTAGTATGGTGTAACACCCCGGCCACCCCGGGCCGGGCCTGTCACCCCTGGCAGCTCGCTAGGATCTCCAGACTGGCCCCACTGATCAACACTAGTCTTTTCTGCGCACTTTGTCCTCACTCGTGCGCACCGAGTAATGATGTAACTATCGGATATACCTAGCAGTTCTTACCGTGCGGAAATCCTGGGATATCCATTGCCCTCCTTAGCATGATTGGTTAGCCAATCAATAAGTTGAGTTTGACAGTGCTACCAAGTCAGTTGGCTCTGATGCACTCCCTCGGTCAAAGAGCTAGGTTCGTGCCGAAGCTCCCAAGACCACCTCGTTGTGCCTTGAAAGGCATGATTCTCTCTTGAACTCAAGATCCACCGGTATATCGTGATATCCTATATGTGGATCGTGATATTCTGGAGGTCTTTCCATAAGTATCGCCAGGTTGTCACCTGACCGTGATGTTGAGCTTATGAGTAAGCTGGTTCTCGGAACAACTCCATTCTCCAAGAAAGTCGTGCTGGATGTCCAGAATTATTCGGTTGAGCTTAAACAACTTGGAGAGTTGAAAGACAAGAGCTCTATCCCGACATAGTTCCTTTCCAAAGGGATGTCTAGACTGTCAGTGTTGAAGCTAGGTGGTATCCCCTTTGTGGATATGCTATCCTACAAGTCTTTGATTTGAGTTGGGCTATCGTCAGATCAAACTCAGACCTACCTACCTGAATGTGTTAGTCTGACCAATACTCATGCCCTGTTCCTGTGAAATATGAGTCTACCGTCTTGGGGTATTTGGATAAGTTTGTGTTGAGCCCATCAACTACCTTCTTATCTTCTCCATGTTTGAGGAGATTTATATTGGAATATTGTGCGTTAGCATTGGAAACTTGTTAGAACTAACCTTGTGTCGTCACAAGGCAGGGTTCTAGAAGTTAGAAGTGACTTTCCCTGGTTCACGTGCAATTGCTGAAAGATGTCGCCGTGGATCTGAGTGAATTGTCTGGTTCCCCGAAATCATCTCAACTCGATCGTGCATGTGTAGAATATTCTCGGAATGGTATGGGGTTACCTCCATCCCTTGAGAATTTCATCTATGCATCCAAGCCACTGATTGAATTGTCCTAGAAAGAGAGGAAGTCTGAGAACTTCTTTGTCTCCTATGGTGTTTCCCATCAAGAATTCAATCGTGTCTCGCTACAAGATAATCAAATGGGGCAGCTGTCTCCTGACAAATTGCTAATCCGCGAGTTCCGCAATTTCATTCCTCCTTTGGAGCTTGACATTGTAGTCCAACTCTTGGGTCCTAGCAATTGTAATCCGTTGGTATGCTTTGCAAAGATTCCCTATTCATACATGTGGAGTCTGAAGTATCTCTACACCTGACCAGATCTAATTCTACATCAGGAACGGTAGTTGGTGATCCTCAAGAAGTTTGTTCCGATGTCTGGAAAATCAAGAAGTGTTCCCAATACTAACATTTGCGGAGTTTCTAGAGTTCTCTCGATCTAGCTTTCCGATCCTTCTCCAGTGATCCGAAATGCTCCTCCGTGAGGAAAGTTCTACTCAAGCCGACTAGTACAAGATATCTCTTCATCTGTTGGAGTCTTGTTTCAACCCTCTCCCTCAGAAATTCTAGGCCTCGTGCAAAGTTCATATTCTGAATCTTTGGGAAACAGTTGTCTACCAACTGGGAACTCCTCATCAATCTCCCGTCAAACGCATGTGCCTCCTAACTGTCAAATCAAGGGATGCTTGAAGTCTCTTCTTAAGTTCTATTAGGAGGTACTCCGTTGTGGTATGTTCACCAAGATCCATCTTCCCGGTGAGGTTTCCTTCTTCCTATGGTGTACCTTGATAGTGACCTCGAAGCGAAGCCGATGAAGATCTTCAGGATGCCCTTGGTCAACCCCTTCAAGAAAGAAGCCACCTGAAGAGAGAAGATCGTGTAGTACCGTTGTAACCCTTTTTCCCTCTTTCCTACTCTAAGAATCTCGGGACGAGATTCCTGTAAGGAGGGTAGAGTTGTAACAGCCCAAAGCCTGAAACCTAAAAACATGTATCAAATTTTCGCTTTTGTGTTCTTTGCATCATTGCATCCATATTAAATTGCTAAACAACTCACTAATTGGTTTAGCAATAAATCTCCAAAGTGCGACGGGTTTCAAAATTTAAAGGAAAAAGGTCTAGTCCGTGTTGGAAACAACATAGCAGGGGGTTTTGTGTAAAAAGGGAAAACTAAAGTGGAGGAGAAGACCACAAACCTGCCACACCACTCACTCACTCTCTCTCTCTCTCCCGTTTCCCTCTCCATCCTCTTTCCCTCCATGGCCCAAAACCAAGCCACCCGGGCCGAGCTCGCCGCCGTTGATTGAGGAGCCCCCGAGCAAAACCAAGGCCACCAATAGCTCCGCCTCGTCGTCCTCTACCACTCCACCGAAGGAATCGAGTTGGGAATCCCGCAATCGAGCTCACCGTCAAGTTCTCCGCAAACCACCGCCGGAGCTTTCCCGGACAATTCCGGCCGTCTCCGTTCATCCCCGGTCCTCCCGAGCACTCCCTACGAGTTCAGGGTGAGCTAACCATCCTAATGCACCGCTACCTTTCCTCCCTTTTCCTCTATTTCGTCGAATCACCGTAGCTCTAGTTCGTTCTCGTCGCGTTGACAAATCCGGTGTCAGACCCGGAATTATCCGGAACTGAACCCGGATTCACCCGGTACCAGACCCGGAATTGTCCGGAATCTATACCGGATTAAGAAAAACGGTACTGGACTCGACCATTTTCGCCCGGTTCATACCCGGAAATGACCCGGAATTAAACCCGGTGCCAGACCCGGTATAAAACCCGGAATGACCCGGTACAAAACCCAGAAATTTCCGGAATTTAATCCGGATGCTCCCTGAAACATGTTTTAACACTAGTAAAATTATTTCCAGTTCCTTCTAACTTGATTACATGTTTAACCCTCTACACCCTGCATTCTTCGCATGATCATGTCATATCATCTACAAGTTAAATCCTAGGGTCTCAACTACGTTAATCAACAAGTAAAGATGATTCCTTACTTAACTCCACGGTGTATTCGAGGTGTGTCCCCACTAAGCACCCAAACTCCGTTTAAATTGAATAGTTGAATCATCCTCCTCTCGGGATTTAAATTGACATGTCATCATGTGTTTGTGCATTGCATCTGCTAAAGTTTGTGTGGTGATTGATTGTTCTTCCGTTGCTATGCCTCGATAGATCAAGCAGTCGGGGTTACTCCACAATACCCCGACGATCCGTACTACCAGCACGTTGAGCAAGGCAAGCGTAATCCCCCCTCTGAGCATATCTTATCCTATTTTCCGCAATTATTTTCTCCGCTATAATATTGCATCCGGTTCTAAATGTCTTTTGCTTGGAGTAGAGTATCCTACTAGTTGCATTAGAAATCTGTTGCCAATATCTGTTTCCCCTCCTATTACCATAGGTTTGCATTGTTGGCCTGATATAACTATTATGCTATGCAAGTGCTTAGCCATGCTTAGTGAATTGCCTAGTGGTACTATGGTGGTACATGCTGGAAACAGGTGTTGACTTGTGACAGTGCTGTTGATGGTGGAGAAATTGTGGTGATGGATAATAAGATGCTTAAAGGTGGGGATGAGAGGCCGCATGGGATGTGGTGGGTTGTCTCGTTCTCACCGCCTAGGTGCGAGTTCTGGACCTCTTGAACCAAGTTGAGCGTGCAACCATGCGTGGGCTATATGGAACCCCCATCGACCGACTAACTTGTGGCGGGCTAGCCGAGGGTCCTCTAGTTTGGCTTTCCATTTGCGCGTGCGTTGAGATGGTGGCCAAGACTGGGATGAGGATGGTGGTGTTAGGAAAATAAGTGGCCGCGGGACAGGGTGACTGGAGGAGACACCAAACCCGTCCTACTGCCACTGATGATCCTTGGATAGTCTTAAGCAAGGTAAAGGTTGTAGCCGTTTCACACTCAGCCGGCTTTCCCCGGAAGAGAGCTAATGTCTGGCAATGAGTCTGGCTGTACGCGTGGCGAAGGAGCTGGGGCCCCTCGGGACTCCGGGGACTTCCACTTTGTACACCCCTGCAGGGTTAAATCTTTTCGAAAAGCCGTGTCCGCGGTTATGGACGACTTGGGAATGGACGCTGATCATAGAATAACTTGAACGGAATGAGTAAAACTTGGGTACTAAAGGTGCCATTCAAGACTGCAAGGTGAGCTTCCTCGAGGGTGATTCGGGGAGGTGCCTTTGAGAAACAGGTACAGTTGGTGATGATGGTAGATGTTGAGAAAAGTGATCAAAGAAAAGAGTCACTTCTTACCCCTTTTCAAATTAATCTGATTAGTCGATGCCATGGAGTATGTCTTTGAAAATAAAATCAGCTTTATGCAAAACAGCCATAAAACCTTGAAAGCCAATCATCGAGCATATATTAGCTCTTAATCTTGCGAGTTCGTCGAACTCAACGTTGTTTGCTTATTTTCAGGAGAGGACTTCACCGACCTCGAAGGTGGGTTCTTTGTGACGTCGACGAGTAGTCTGGGGTTCCCAGGTGACAGCTTGGGACATCCCGGAACAGCTGGCGCTGGATGTTTATTTGCAGGCCTCTTAGGCCATAATTTGGTTCTGGTTGTTTAGAACAACACACTTCGCTTCCGCATGTTGTACTGTTGGGTCTGTGACCTCGGGTTGTCATTTGCTATCTTCCTCTACTATAAGAGTTGAATTATAATGATTTTTGTGTCGTAGAGTCTGTGATGTGTCAGTTGTTCCACAAGTCTTGATCTCTCTATTATGCTTTGATAGTGTGTCTGGTGGTATCGGATAACCGGAGACACGGTATCACTGTATAGCAGTCGGGTCAGGGCGCCACAATTTGGTATCAGAGCCGACCCTCGCGGCAACACGGGCGTGTGCGGGTCAGGGGCGCGGACATGTGGAGCATGTGCCAGCACTGGGCGCACAGACGTGTACCAAGAGGGGAAGTTCCTGGACTGGGGGCTGACCGACGAGGGCGTCGGTCTTCTAAGGGGGGAAGAATGTGAGATCCTGGCTCAGGGCTTAACAGGATTGATAGAATACTCATATCAATAAGTTGCAACTTCTTTTCCGGAAGCTCATCTGGAAAGAACTCCGAGGTTAAGCGTGCTTGGCCCGGAGCACTCCAAGGATGGGTGACTGACCGGGAACTGGTTCCCGGGTGCGCACGAGTGAGGACAAAGTGCGCATAAAAGACTAGTGTTGATCAGTGGGGCCAGTCTGGAGATCCTAGCGAGCTGCCAGGGGTGACAGGCCCGGCCCGGAGGTGGCCGGGGTGTTACATATGGCAGACATGCAAGTAATCAGGAGATGAATGAACATGTACCCTCCAATGGGCCAGTTGGCCGTAGCAGCAGCAGAGGCTGTGGCAGCGTTGGCAGTCTCTTGAGCAGCGGCGGCAGCAGTAGCAGTGGCGTCCTCGTTGCTCATGATGATGACGAAGACGACGCGGACGTAGTTGAAGCAGATGAAGTTGAAGCAGACGAACGGATGCGAGCAGTCGCGTAGGAGACGCTCCCCAAAAACCTAATCGCCCCTCTCCCGTACAGGATATGGAGAGGCGGGGTTTCGGAGGCCTGCTCTCCTGTCGACCGTGTACGCGGTGGACGGGATGGGATCAGCGGTAACAGCAACAACGAGAGAAACGATGGTGGCGGCGCGAGCAGATGCGATCTTTCTGTTGCGTGTCCCTACTGGAGAGGAGCGACCTCTCTCATATAGACACACACGCAGGCGGAAGGCCAACGGAAACGCACGCAATCAAGGGGAGAATTAAGAGACTCGAAATGCCCGTACTTAAGAGCACTTAAGACAGAACGTTTCATCTCACATTCATTCTCCATTAACGCCATTAAGGCAAAACGTTTCTGTTGCCACTCACATTTTTCCTGCGTGATAAAAAGATAAGCTCGGCTCGGCGAGATTCCCGCAACCCGCGGCGCGACGCGTCGTGACGAGGCGAGGTGTGGCGAGGCGGGCGGCGGAGGAGGAGCGCGCGTGTGGAACGCCTCCCTTCCCTTCACAGCCAACACCTCATACATGGTGGAGAAGAGCTCACCTTATAAGTTGGTGTACATCTCTCTAAACTAGCCATGTGAGACTAAACTCCCAACCACTCTCCATGGCAGCATGGGTCTTTAGGGATTTTTCTGGAATTGTTAGATGGGCCTAAAGCCCACCCTAATATTAAGCAATATTTCAGCAATCCCCCACCAAATCACAAAGACCCATGATGTTCTCTGTTCCAAACACTGTTTTTGATATACCAGTATTTTCAATGGAGACCCGTTAAGGTTGAACATCCACCTAGAGAAAATAGCTACACTACTTCACAACTGACAATGGACTACGCCTTGAATTGTCAGTTTGGCGTAAAGTAGTTTCACCAAATGTCTTACTAGTACTAGGCTGCCGAAGGCTGACTCCTCGGGTGCAGCATATTAGTCACACTCCTGGCCTATTCATGAACTTACTAGAGATCAACCCAATCTCATGGACTGTGACCAGCAGTCAGGCTCATATAGGTGTGTTCCTCCAAAGATTGCTCTGTAGGATAGCATCTTGTTTATACAAAGCCTTGGAACACATTAAGACAAGTGTCAACCTGCCATACAGTTACCGAGAGTAGTGCATCTCCAACGGAGTGGGCTAATAAAAGTACTCTCCTCAGTTAATCACTAGCTTGTTTTCCTAGGTCCTACTTCACGGGATCTCCGATCACATAGGTTGGGTTACTACTATGGCAACTCATGTGGGTTTCATCCCTATCTCCCTCGATGCATTTTCTATCACAACACGTGATAGCCCTTTAGTAAAGGGATCAGCCAGATTCTTAGCCGACTGGATATAATCCAGCGCAATAACTCCGGAGTTTCTTAAATGTCTGACAACTTTTAATCTCATTCTTATATTTTTGCAGTCCGAATATCCAAAATGACTCAAAATCTTCTCAACATAATGGGATTGCAACAGAGTAATCCCACCCTCATTTTCTCTCAATAGCTTGATGTTCAAAATAACATCAGCCACACCAAGGTCCGTCATCTCAAAATTCTGAGATAGAAATGACTTAACCTCCTCAGTGACTTTGAGGTTGGTTCCAAATATCAGTATGTCATCAACATACAAGCACAGTATAACTCCTTCGCCCCCACCATGGCGATAGTACACGCATTTGTCAGCTTCATTAACAACAAAACCAACAGAGGTTAAAGTTGTATTGAACTTCTCATGCCATTGCTTAGGTGCTTGTTTCAGGCCATATAAAGATTTCAGCAACTTACACACCTTTCCTTCCTGACCATCTAATACAAAGCCATCTGGCTGTTGCATGTAGATTTCCTCGTCTAGCTCTCCGTTCAGGAAAGCCGTCTTAACATCCATCTGGTGGACGAGAAGACCATGCGAGGCCGCCAAAGAGAGTAGTACTCGTATGGTGGTCAGTCTGGCCACAGGTGAATAAGTATCGAAGAAATCTTCCTCTTCTTTCTGGAAATAACCCTTGGCCACAAGCCTAGCCTTGTACTTTTCAATTGTACCATCGGGTCTAAGCTTCTTTTTGAACAACCACTTACATCCCAATGGTTTACAGCCATAGGGACGTTCAGTGATTTCCCATGTTCCGTTAGCCATGATGGAGTCCATCTCGCTACGGACCGCTTCTTTCCAGTAATCAGCATCCGGAGATGCATAAGCCTCTGAAATAGAAGTGGGAGCATCATCCACGAGGTACATAAGGAAATCATCACCAAAGGACTTTGCAGTCCTCTGTCTCTTGCCCCTACCAAGGGTTTCCTCGTCATCCTCCTGAGGATTTTCATCATGTGTTTGTTCATAATATTCCAACGGAATGGCAGGTTCAGGAGTCTCATCAGATTCCTGTCTAGAAGTGCTTGTCATATCTCTCATGGGAAAAATATCCTCAAAAAATGTAGCATCTTTAGACTCCATAATTGTACCGACCTTCACGTCAGGTACCTCAGATTGCACTACTAGAAATCTATAGCCGACGCTATTCTTAGTGTAGCCCAAATTAACACAATCCACGGTCTTTGGTCCAAGCTTACGCTTTTTGGGGATCGGCACATTGACTTTCGCCAAGCAGCCCCAAGTACGTGAGTATGAGAGTGTCGTCCTTCTCTTCTCCCATTTCTCATAGGGAGTGATTTCATTATCTTTTGTCGGAACTTTATTCAGGACATAACATGACGTCAATATAGCCTCCCCCCACCATGCCTTGGATAAACCCGATGTATCTAGCATGGCGTTAACCAAATCTGTTAGAGTACGGTTTTTCCGTTCAGCAACACCATTTGACTGGGGTGAATAGGGAGGCGTCATTTGATGAATAATGCCGTGTTCCGTACAAAAAGAATCAAACTCTTTGGAGAAGTACTCTCCACCATGATCTGACCGGATTCGTTTAATTTTCTTTTCAAGTTGATTCTCAACTTCTGCCTTATAGATTTTAAAGTAGTGTAGAGCCTCATCTTTAGTACTTAACAAATATATATAACAATATCTATTGGAATCATCTATCAGAGTCATGAAGTATCTCTTTCCACCTTTAGTCAACACACCATTTATCTCACAAAGATCAGAATGTATGAGTTCTAACGGTGCCAAATGTCTCTTCTCCGCAGCCTTGTGGGGCTTGCGAGGTTGCTTTGCTTGCACACACAAATGTCATTTAGAACCTTTGGCTAAAGTGAAACTTGGGATTAAATTCGATTTTACTAGCCGCGTCATACAACCGAAACTAATGTGACAAAGACGTGAATGCCAAACTTTTGTTTCATTAACATTCGAATGAATATTGTTCACGACTTTATTACAAAAATTTGCGAAGGAAAAGCGGAACAAGCCTCCGCATTCATAACCTTTTCCAACAAAAAATCCATATTTCGTAACAACTACTTTATTAGACTCAAATACAAACTTAAACCCTTCTCTACATAGAAGGGAGCCACTAACGAGATTCTTCTTGATGGCGGGGACATGTTGCACGTTCTTGAGCTGCATGATCCTTTCCGAAGTAAACTTCAGATCGACCATGCCAACACCAAGAACAGAAGCACTTGCGCCATTCCTCATTAGTACGGATTCGTTCCCTGTGACCTGATAAGAAGAAAACAATGAGATGTCAGAACATACATGAATATTTGCACCTGTGTCAATCCACCAATCGTTAGACTGACAAACTGAAAATAAGTAAACAAATTACCGTACCCAGATGCTTCATTCTCATTGTTGCTCACAATCATGTTGACTGACTTGGAGTCCTGTCCTGGTTACTTGAACTTCTTTGGGCACTTGGGAGCCCAATGTTCCTCTGAACCACATGTGAAGCAGTGAAAGGACACGGATGTCGCCTAGAAGGGGGGTGAATAGGCGATTAAAATTCTTTGCGGTTTAGGCTTGAATAAATGCGGAATAAAACTAGCGTTTAATTTATCAAGCACGAAACCTAAACAAGCTAGGTTAACCTATGTGCACCAACAATTTATGCTAAACAAGATAAGCAAATATGTGATAGCAAGATATATTACTTCAAGCTCGATGGCTATCACAAAGTAAATAGCATAAGTAAGAAGCTCGGGTATAGAAATACCGAGGCACTTGGAGACGATGATTTATCCCGAAGTTCACTTCCCAATGGAAGCTACGTCTCCGTTGGAGCGGTGCGGAGTCACAAAGTGATCCCCGAATAGCCGTCAAATGGCACACCATAATCTCCTTCGTGCCTCCACCAATGCGGAGTGCCACGAACCACTATGGGACACTTGAGGGTGGTCACCGAACCCGTACAAGGATGAGGCACACTCCACAACTTAATTGGAGGCTCTCACCGAATTCCCGCGGCTCCCAAAGCCACAAGAATCACAAGGTTGGGGCGCGACTCTACAACTTAATTGGAGGCTCCCAACTATCCCGCGAGCCACCAAAACTCCGAGATCAACAAGGACCGTCTAGGGCACTTCAAGTACCCAAGAGGACAAGCTCTAGGGCACCCCAAGTACCCAAGAGTAACAAGCTTCTCAACTTCGATTTCCACGTATCACCGTGGAGAACTCAAACCGATGCAACCGATGCAAGAAGGCAAGACCACTAGAAGTGGTCAAATCCTTCACTCCCAACTCCCACCAAAAGCAACTAATGCTTGTGGGGGGAGAAGAGAGGAAGAACAAGGAAGAACTCAACAAATGGAACTTCAAGATCACGATCTACTAGGTTCCCCTCACTTAGAGTAGGAATGGATTGGATGAATATGTAGATCTAGATCTCCTCTCAAATTCCCTCAAAGATATGCAAGAATCATGGGAGGGATTGAGAGGAAGGCAAGCTTTTCCAAAGGTCAACAATGGAGGAGAGAGAGGGGAAAAGCTAGCTCAAGAGATGAGAGAACCGTTGGAGAAGAAACCCCCTTAAATAGGTCCTCTCAAAAATCTGCCCGTTGCAGACGAAAAAGGCCGCAGCGGTAGTACCGGGCCGATCCCGGTACTACCGAGCCGTGTTGCCTCGAGGAAGAACGAAGACCAGTCAGCGCTCCCTGACTCGGCGCGCAACGGTAGTACCGGACCACCTGGCCCGGTAGTGCTCCCTTCCCGGTAGTACCGCGCCACTACCGGGTCAACTACCGGGTTAAAACTTCGAGAGGCAGAGAGCCATCCGGAGATGCGGTACTGGGCCCGGTACTGCCCGCGGTAGTTCCGCAAGGGGTCACCCGGTAGTACCGGGCGAGGGTCGGTACTACCGGCCTAAGAAGAAACTGCAGAACCAGAAAACGAGAACCGCAATAACTTTTGCAAGGAAGCTCCAAACGAGATGAATCCAATTCTGTTGGAAAGGTAGCGACAAGAGTTTTACTACACATGGGAAGGTGTGGACCCTATCTCGAAGGTGGACCGATAATATTTTCAACCAGAAAACGCAACAAGTTTTCCATACGAAATCCATTTTCGGAGAACTTGGGCTTGTCATGACGATCACAACAAGCACCAAAACCCAACAAGGAGAAAATCCAAATAAGAACCAAGAAAGATGATGAAGGCAAGTATGCAAAGGTTTGAGCTCTCTCCAACTGATACGCTAAAGCTCAATCGAGAGCCCCTCTTGATAGTACGGTATGTATCCTATAACCCGGTCTCCCAACTAGTACCACGAAACCGGTAAAATAGAAACCCTATCATACCTTTGCCTTGCGCATTCCACTTGAGCTAGATGACGTCGATCTTGATCTCTTCAAGTGGAACACCTTTCTTGATTGCGCTTCGCTTGGTGAAGACCCAAACATTGCTCCCCCATACTCCACTATGGGAGAGCCTCTCTTAGGCACATCTTCACATGAACATTATCTCTAAATGGGTGGCAAGCTTCAAGCCTAGGATTTCTGCAAGATGCTCCTCTTGAACTTGCGCTTGTATCTTTTCTTATCTTTTCAATAGATGATGTCTTGAAGATAACCATGAATGATCACATAATTCTTTTCTTCAAGACATACTTGCAATATGCTCAACTCGATGATCTTGATGCCAAATACTTCATTATATCAATATATTCATGGCATCAACCTTGAATCCAACATATGGAGTTCAAGCATGGTCTATGGACAAACACTACAAGTAAAACTCAATGCAACCATTAGTCCATAGGGATTGTCATTAATTACCAAAACCACACATGGGGGCGCCATGTCATTTCAAGCAGGCTCCTTTCTTCTTATCCTTGTTGAAGGACTTCTTACCCTTCTTCTTGAAGTCGGTATTCTGTTGGACACCAGGTCTCCCCTTGGGCTTGTGGAAATTGGAATTCTTCTGTACAAAATTGGCGACAAAAGTTCCCTCCGTCCCTTTTCCGTGCGAGTCCTTTGCTCTCGAATTCTGCTCGACACTCAGATGGCCGATGACATCCTCAATTGAGAATTCACGCCTCTGGTGTTTCAGAGTAGTAGCAAAGTTCCTTCAGGAATTAGGCAGCTTAGCGATTATGCATCCCGCGCCAAATTTGCCCGGTAGCACACACTTGAGAAGCTCAAGCTCCTTAGTGATGCACTGTATCTCATGAGCTTGTTCCAATACAGAACGGTTTTCAACCATCTTGTAATCATGGAACTGCTCTATAGTGTACATCTCGCTTCCAGCATCGGTTGCGCCGAATTTAGATTCGAGCGCCTCCCACAAGTCCTTGGCAACCCATACATGTAAATATGCATCAACCAACTTATCTCCGATCACGCTCAGAACGGCTCCAACAAAGACGATGGTGGCCTCCCTGAACGCCTTCTCCTGTTCAGGAGCAATCGTTCCAGTGGGAGTTACACCGGCGACCCAGAACACGTTCATCGCAGTGAGCCATAAGGTGGTTTTGGTTTGCCAACACTTAAAATATGTCCCCGTAAACGGGGCTGGTTTCAGTGCAGCAGCAAAACCTTGGATCGAAAATTGCCTACACAGATTAGGTTTTTGGATTGTTGAGTATATAGGCAATTGTTCGATTAAAATAATCCAAGTATAAATCATGAGTATGACGTAAACAGTGCTAATGACATACTGAAACTCGATGATATAACCATGTACTAGAGAAATAGTAGAAACATCTACAGAAATCACTAGTATGGCAGACATGCAAGTAATCAGGAGAGGAATAAACATGTACCCTCCAATGGGCCAGTTGGCCGTAGCAGCAGCGTTGGCAGTCTCTTGAGCGGCGGCGGCGGCAGCAGCAGCAGTGGCGTCCTCGTTGCTCATGATGATGACGAAGGCGATGCGGACGTAGTTGAAGGAGACAAACAGATGTGAGCAGTCGCGTAGGAGACGCTCCCCAAAAAGCTAATCGCCTGTCGGGGTTTCGGAGGCCTGCTCTCCCGTCGGCCGTGTACGCGGTGGACTGGATGGGATCAGCTCGGCTCGGCGAGATTCCCGCAACCCGAGGCGAGGCGAAGCGAGGCGGGTGGCGGAGGAGGAGGAGCGCGCGTGTGGAACGCCTCCCTTCCCTTCACAGCCAACACCTCATACATGGTGGAGAAGAGTTCACCTTATAAGTTGGTGTACATCTCTCTAAACTAGCCACGTGAGACTAAACTCCCACCACTCTCCATGGCAGCATGGGCCTTTAGGGATTTTTCTAGAATTGTTAGATGGGACTAAAGCCCACCCTAATATTAAGCAATATTTCAGCAATGGCTCACATCACATATATGTCCTGCATATGTTAGGCACTACTCTTTGCTTACCGAATGGACAAAACCATTGGCCTGCAAATTCTTGATGCATCCCAAACCTATTATGTTGAACATGTTGAGATGGACATTGAGGGATATTTTGAATACATTCCAAACCCGTATCTTTCGCATATGTTATATGGATGATAGCGTAGTCTACGGATCGATACTCCGTTATGTTTACGAAACAGTGATGGGACCCTAATGGGACTACACAAAATCGAGCTGAACATTTTCCGGAAGTAGTATGTGGCTGATAATGGGCCTAAACCCCTACCTAGCCTCAAATTTGTCCTTACAGTACTAGGCTGGTAATTGGGTGAAACAACATCGGGCCTCCCTGTGTCGTAACATTACTGGGTCATAAATTGTTTTGACGGACAAATTTTCATGACTAATCACAACAAGACACCAGTCCACTCAGGAGTCCCAATCACACTACGGGAAAACATAGACAACGGTTGAAACAAGCAGGGCAAGGGGCAGGGCGGCTCAACAGGGGTGTGCCGATAACAACGCATTCTACATGGAGTGTGCCGATAAGAGAGCAATGGTGTAGGGCGACTTTTCCAGGACCTCCTTGGTTCAAAATATTTTCAAAGTAATTTTTGTAGGATTCTTATCTATAGGAATTTTACAATAGAGTCTAATTTGGTCCGAAGGAACGACTCCTCGAAAATTCCTATGGATTTCCTTTTACACTATAATCTAGATGATTTCTTGCAACATGTTAAACCTATTGGAAAATATGCTATATGTGAATGACAACTAAGACATGTACTCAATATGTATCATTTATGAAAAGCCGAAAAATCCCCTCCGTCGTCTCGCGTAGGCGATAGGGTTCCGCCTTCCCGCCGCCACAGCCCGCGCGCCTCCCCTCGCCAGCGGTGGCGGCGAGGCCTCTCTGCCCCCTTCGCCTCCAGCCTCGAGTCTCCCTCCGTGTTGTCCTCATCCCACGCTGCGCGGCTCTGTCGGATCTCGAACGGCCGCCATATCCAGCCAAAGCTCGGCGTCGGTGGCCCCTCTACCCTCGCTCCGCCTTCCTTTGGCCGGTGTTCTAGCCCCTGGGGTGTGTGGGTGTAGCCTAGCGTTGGGAAATCGGGGCCCTCATTTGGGGCCGGAGACCCGCGTGGCCAGGTGGTGCCTGCCCCCCCGAAGGTCTTCATGCCGAGCGATGAGATCGGTAGGCTGGTGGGTGCGGGTCACCGCGGTGGCACGGGCGCGTCGGCGCTGCTGCGCCGCCGGATTTGACCAAGGAGGTCAATTGCTTTGTGATCTCTGGGCTGGTTCAGGTGTGCGCACTAGTAGGAATGTGCTTATAGCCACCAGCCTACCGCTGGCGGAGGGCATTTGCGTCCGCCAGCGTTATGACCGCTGGCGGGCGGTTTTTCGCACCCGCCACTGGTTCTACACGTACCGCTGGCGGATGTCCCATGGTGCCCGCCAGCGGTAGTACCAGGCATGTTCGAGGAGGCGGGGCTAACTACCGCTGACGGATGGAGTCAGTGCCCGCCAGCGGTATGAAACTTACCACTGGCGGACGGTTTGGGGTGCCCGCCAGCGGTAACTGGCTCGGCTGTACCCATCTGGGGAAAAAATATCACAGGTTACCGCTGGCGGGAAATCCAGATCGGCCGTCAGCGGTAAGTTAACTACCCCTGGCGGACACGCATATGCGTCCGCCAGCGATAACCTGGAAAAGTGGCATAAGTGCGGCCACCAACCCCTTCCCTCCATTATTGCACTTCACACTTGCTTCTCTCACTAGCTCGAGTTTTGCTCATTTTTGCTAATTTCCCCTATCAAATTCATCACTTTTAGCCAATAAAAACTTATTTCATTGATAGATCCCGCTAAATTTCTCTCCCACATCCAACTTTGACAAAAAAAAAATCCACTCAAGTCACTCTTATCTCAAGATCTAGATTTCATCTCCGGTCGACTTCCGCGGTTTTTTTGACGTGTGTTTTACTTATTAAGGTGATCTTTTCTCGATATAAATGCATATTCTTAAAATTTGGTCGGATAAAATGCGCTCGTAACCATGCGAAATGATGAAATGGCTTGGAATGTGTGAAATTTTGTTGTGATGAATAAATTTGTGTTGTGATGTGTGAATTTAATAATGAGGGTGCCAATACCATGCCGGAATGTTGATTCATTTTCCGTTTCGGCAACTTTTGGCACTCTCCTTAGGTCCTATTTGTAGGAAGGTCATGGCGATTTTTTTCGTGAAACCCGATAAAATATAAAATGGTGATTAATTATTGTCTTGATTCTACAACGTGCAGGCGATAATGGTTATTATGAGTGAACGTGTCGTGAATACATACTTAAGACACGCGACGGAAGACATGCTGCAGAATAAACGCAAAGATATACAATGTCCGTGTCGAACATGCAAATTGGAGGTCGGCGGTGGCGGTTCCGTCGCCGTGGAGGTGGACCACAGGGGCGCGGAAGCGGCGGCAGGGGCCCGGGTGGGCGGAGAGGATGTGCGACATGATGGCGCCGAGATCCTTAGGGTTTTGGCAGAGCTGGTGGTGGTCGAGGTTGAGAGGGGCGGAGCGCCATAGGTGGCGCCACCGGGAGGCTTAGTCCTGCGTGCGGGCGCCATCCTTGGTGGGGAGGAGCGAGATGATTTCCTCGAGGATGGCGTCGGGGAGCCGGCTGATGAGGTCCTCCCCGCCCGCATCCGCTCCGGGAAGCGGCGGCTCCTGATCCTCCGCCGCAGGTCCTGGACCGTGCCCTTCCTCAGCCGCCGCTGCCGGGTTCGTCGCCTCGAGTGGTTCGAGTCCCGTTGATTTCCTCTTCTTCGAGCAAGGGCCGGCAGCCTCCATCTCCATCGTCGGCTGCTGGCGCGGCGGGATAGAAGGAATCCCACGAGGAGGATGCTAGGGTTTCGCTGGTGCTAGGCCTGGGATTTGCCGGAGCCGAGACGAGCGGCGGAGCAGGAGGTGGTGCCATTTGGAAGCAGAGACGGCGTGGCGGATGGAGGATGGAATGGAAAGGGAAGAAAGCCTTTCTCCAAAAAGGGAAGAAAGCCCAGTAGAGGAGAGCCCGGCCCAAGGCTATCACTGGACCCGCATGGCCATTCCAAATCAAGTTTCCCCTTGTGGAAATCGTCAAAATACGAAATATAACTGTCAAAATACGAGTACCATAATATATGTAAATGCTTTTCTTGCTCTTTTGTCTCACTACAATGCAGCAGCATCACATGAAAATATGGTCACGTAGGTCAACTTCAACGGGTCGACGCATTGAGTTCGTCAGTGTCCGTCCCTGTCCGCGCGGCCAAAACCAAGTCTCAACGCGGCGACGCAAACGGAACTTTGTCTATTATTCTGTCAGCCACGACCCATTCTCGACCCAAATTTGAATCAGGTTTGCGTCGGCTACCGAACATGTGCGGACAACTCTTATGTCCTCCCTTTGTCCGCATCTGGCCCACCCAACAGAGGCAAATCGCCACCCCGACCTATCCTCTCCCAAAACAAGCTCCAGCTCCTACCCTAGCCATGGTCGAGGCTCCCGATGGAGCTGCGGCCGACAGGCCCGTGGTCCTAGATATCGTGTCCGGTCCCCCAAGAAGACAAAGAAGGAGCTCACTGCAGAGTAGAGGGCCAACGAGACCCAGAAGAAAGGCGCCCGGAGGAAGTAGGATAGGGCGCTTGCTGAAGCCGTCGCTGCCAAGGCTACCGCCATCAACCAGCGCCAGGTGGATGACAGCGACGAAGTCGCTAGGGCCGCGCAAGCTGCCCTCCTCATGATAGGCACATGGTTCCGCCTGCAGGAGTGACCCCAACCGCGGCGACCAGCTCGAACGGCTCGGCGCCCCGGCCGCCAAGGTCGAAGTGCTCTACGACGCCACCGCCACCGCCTGCGTACGGCTACCTTCCTAGAAGTGTGCCGCCGCGGTTTTCACCGGAAGTCGGGGAATCAGCGCCCACCGTCCCCGTGGTGCCTCCCCTTGATCTAGAGTTGTACATGTAGTCGTTACTCACCGGCGCCGCAGACGAAGACCGCGCAGGAAGCTAACCCGCAAGTTCTCACCTCGTAGCCTGTTCGGACAATTTCCAAGGCCGTCGCCGAGGGGCCAAGGGACGAAAGGTACTACGAGGAGCCTAAGGGGAGGGGCTCCTCCAGGACATGATCAGGGACAACGGCGAGGAAGATTAGAGTGACGATGAAGTTCCGCCGACCGACTCTGATGTGATCAACATCGACGTCGAGCCAGTTTTTCTCACGGAGCTCGAGACCCAAACCCGGGCACAAAAGAGGACTAACTTTCCATTCATCATAACAGAATGGTAATTCATTTGGCTCCTGATTAATGATCGCTTAAACACCAAGGACTTGATGCTGAGAAAGCATTGGCATGTTGATGGGGGTCCAGCTTGTGTTCTCTGTAACCAAAACAGGTTGGAGCTCTGCGAACATCTCTTTTTTCCCCTGTGATTTTGCTGCTAGATGCTGGAATCAAATTGGCATTGCTTGGGATCTTTCAGTCAGTGTTAGGGAACACATATCTTCGGCAGCCACGTCCTTCGTCGGACCAAGTTTCTTTGAGATTTTTGCTTCGGTTGCTTGGAACATCTGGAAGGAACGCAATGACCTTATTCTCAACAGGATACCCCCATCTTTGGCTAGCTGGAGAGCTCGTACTAAAAAAGACATATTGCTGCATCAGTACAGAATCAAGCCGGCATTTGTTCAGAAGCTTGTTGATTGGATTTCCCTTGTATTTCCATAGCCTAGTTTTTGTTCTTTTCAAGGGTGAGTCATGGTGTTTTTACTCTTTAGACCCGGGTTTTTTTTTTCTATGTAAGAACTATCTGTTTTTTATATATATTGAAAATTACACCGTAGGGGATTACCCTACGGTAGCACGGGAAAAAAACAGAATGGTAACATCAAAGGCTTACATCACAGCATAACATGGCCACCATAGCACAACCCAGCGAATTTTTCTAAGAACATCGTCAAGTCATCAGGTTAGCAATCCATTACAACACATAGGGTAATGATATACTCAGTGCTAACAGGATATGGCATCTAGAATACAATAAGACATGACATGGAGGAAATTGAGTTTGATGAATTGTCACTGAAGATTTGCTTAGGAATTGCTTTCAGTGGATTGGTGTTACATAGATTCAGTAAGAAGACAGTGTCTAACAGAATCCCGAGAAGCTTCGTTTTACATAGATTCAGTACATCAATTCCAAACGACGTTGAAAAGTTCGGTGAGAAATTTATCCACTAAGATAAAGCAAACAAAAGGCACAGATGTTTGATAATTTTCCATTGATGATGATAACAAGATGGCACCGTCAGAGAGTACATACATTGCAGGGCAAACACATACATATTTGCAGTTCTTGTGTACCAGAGTGATGACAGTCAAAGAAGAAGAAACTGATATCCATTCCATTCTGTTGCCTCCCCTTCGTGTCTGAATCAAGTGACCACGGGCATACTGAACGGTGTGTGATTCTTGCAGCAACCTGAAATGGCTTTGAATTTGTTAGACAATGCCGTAACAAGATCAGAAACAGATTCAGTGCTCAAATTCATCCAAACCGGCTGAAGTTGACACTTCCCATCACTGAAGCTGCCCAAGCAATTTCGAAAAAGTTCAGTACAAAATATATCCACGATCGGGTAAACCAAACCATAGGCACAGCAAATGTTCTAACATCAGATTGAGAACTTGTCATTGATGAATGACGATAACAAGATGGTACCATCAGAGACTACATAACACCATAACACATCCGACACAGCACAAACGAGTGAATCTTCCTATCCCAACCAGAGGCAACAGGCTAACAAGAAACTAACATGTCCAGAAGTATTCAGACATGGTGTGCAATATGGGCCTAGACTAGAGCGACTCGTGCTGCTCTATGTGTAGGCACGATTGAAACTTGAACCGATCCAGAAGTATTCAGGCATGGTGTGGAGCTTTCAACTCACAATACAAATCCCCGTTACAGATTAGAACGTATCAGGGTAAACTAACCGAGAATTCGTGCATATCCGTGGCATCATCACACTGAGAAACAATTAAAGGTTCAGAGCACAACTTTCAGATCTGACAGCCAGCCTTTTTTCATTGCTGATGATAACAAGACGGTAACATCAGACACTACACCGGAACAGAACACACCCATCTTAGCACAAACGAAACTCCTACCACCCCTTCTAGATTCCAACACACTCCCAACTCACAAGATAAGCTAACATCTCTACACCTTCAGATCAGGCGCCACGAAGCACTCTAGGCTCTCTCGCCACGGATGCGGCGCGCGAGCTGGATGTCCTTGGGCATGATGGTGACGCGCTTGGCGTGGATGGCGCAGAGGTTGGTGTCCTCGAAGAGGCCGACGAGGTAGGCCTCGGCGGCCTCCTGCAGGGCGGAGACGGCGGAGCTCTGGAAGCGGAGGTCGGTCTTGAAGTCCTGCGCGATCTCCCGCACCAGGCGCTGGAAGGGCAGCTTGCGGATGAGCAGCTCGGTGCTCTTCTGGTACTTGCGGATCTCCCGGAGCGCGACGGTGCCGGGGCGGAAGCGGTGGGGCTTCTTGACGCCGCCGGTGGCCGGGGCGGACTTGCGCGCCGCCTTGGTCGCCAGCTGCTTGCGCGGCGCCTTGCCGCCGGTGGACTTCCTCGCCGTCTGCTTGGTGCGGGCCATGGGGCTGGTGGTGTAGGGTTGGTTCGCTTGGTGGGGATGGAGATTTGGGTGGTGGAATGAGGAAGAAGGGAGGGGAGCGGGGGTGGTTTTATGGTGAGGAGGCGGCGGCCGGCGGGTGGGCGGGAGCCCGGCGAAATTTTGGATCTTCCGCGCTCTGAGTTTTGGGAGGGAGGGTGAGCTTTGAGCGTCGGATTTGTGTGGAGTGGACGGCGCGGATTCGGTCTCAGGTGAGGCACGCAGATCGTGGGGAGGAATCCGTGGCCTGGTGGTTCCTGCGTTCTCTATTTGTTGGTTTCGTGCTGTGGTTCCTGCGTGCGTGGCCTCTCTTGGATCTGAGTGATGTGATCGTACATAGAGGCCGCATTTTAGACTGAAGCGATGAACGAGTCCCTCCATCTCTTATCTTGAACTCAGCGAAGATAAGCTTGTACTCGTTGTATAAGAAAACTAGCACTATTTGCTCGAAACAGGGAATATTTGCACTACGTATATGCCTATAGGAGTACAGATTCTGTTTTGAGACGCATTGCTTGTGCACATCCCCAGACGAGCCATGAGCTGAAGCTCAATTTGAGACAAGCGATGTGCAACACACCGTACCGCCAAGGAATATGTTCGATTTAATTGTTTCATGCAGGACTCGTTCATCGCCGCAACTTCGAAGAAGCAACTATTTGCACGGTGATCTCGAAACGCCATCATCTTCAACAATGTTGACGAACCGCTGCACGTGGTTACCCGCATGTGTTTAGATGACATCAGGCTTTGGGCTAATCGTTGTAAATCAGCAACTGTTGCTGGTCGCCTTATTCGCTGGTGCACTACTTTCGAACCACCTTGAGCACCTCCTTTGCTCTTCTTCTTCCCTGCCTTTTCCTTTTGTAAACAGCCCTGTATGAAACGCTGGTAATTATATAAAGTTGTTTAGGTTGGTCTTTGGCCCACCATAGTGCCGGTAAAAAATAAAATACCGAGGTCATCCATTGCCCTAAAAGTACAAGAACATTTACCACTGAATGTCTGCACATTAAGACTGCTAGACAACCGCTGTTTAGAAAAAAAACTTCTCCTTGAGGTATATCACTTACTCTGGTCACTCTGCAAACTCCACATACAATCTTTTCTCCTACTGAAATTTGCTTACAACGGAATAATAGTAGTAGTATTGATAGCACGTCTTCTTTTCATAAAACCGAATATCGCAATTTCTCTCTGTTCAAAAGGTTTATTCTAGAGCCAAATGATGCAGGAGCGGGAGGGGGGTAGCTTTTTGGGTGTATTTGAGCTCCATTGGGCTTCTTCGAATTATTTTTGCAACAAATTAATGGACGGTCGATCGTCCATGTATTTTGCCACAGTTTTGGAAACAAAATGAGTTCAGGAGTACATATGACATTTCGAAAAAATAAGGCGTCGTCAAAGCACCGAATCGAGACAATGGAGAAAGGATGTTAGGCCCATTATCAGGAAACTAACAGAATTGCCACACAGGCTGCTTAATAGTTTCTGCAGTTAACAATTATTGATGTTCTGTGCTTCTCTAATCGAAATGGCTATTACAAAATAGAGATGCCTGGAATTCAAATTTCTACAGTTACCACAATCCCAAACTGTACATAATGCTACCGTGGCAAGCAGGAGATTTTCACTTCTGTTCAGTGAACAAGAGGCAAAGGTAGATAATGCCTAATATAGCTTGCTTAAGGAACACCTCCCGGCAAGAAATGCAACTCACACTTTTGGTATCTTCAGACCAACAACAATTGTGCAACAAACTACTCCACGCAGGCTGGCCAATTGGCTGACATATTAATAGCTAACGCATAAGCACTGTTAACTAGAACAGAGATGAAAAGATATGGCAAGACCAAACATTGGTTTGCTCGGATTCTTCCTGCAGCACATATGGACAGGAACCCTTCATTTCACAACACTTAAAAAGATTGGCAGGAAACACACAGGGTACCCAAAATCATCATCGGCTTAGTATATCAAGTCAAGGCAGAAATCTCAGTTTGCTAAAAGGACATTCATAATTCAGTTCTTACAACCAACCAGCAAACAAAACATTGGGCAAATTCAGCAATACTCGACCAGCATTAGAGCTAACACTACTTGCAAATAGCCAGAGACGACAACCGCAGAGTTACATCAGCCAAATACATCTACTACCGCTGGTGACGTTATCCTATTTTCCCTTGATTGTGATTAATAATCTGACAGAGATTAAGTACTTGATATGTGGACTGCAGCAATCAGAACTGTACAACAAAAGAAACAGTAAATGAGCGATTCTGGAACGTCGAAGAGTACGAAACCTGGCTCCTGCACTTTCCTTAATCGCACAAAAATGTGAACAGGAAAATGCTTTTATGACACTTTACAAAGATAACTGTGCCTCAAGTGAATTTCCCCAATAAAAAATTGATGGAAAATGTGAACTGGATCAAAAATGATTCAGAAGAGTTTCACACAATCAGTATAGGAGTTCATTTTAGTATCCACGCTATTTCTGCAAGTTTGAACAAAAGTATAGCAGATAAATGATTCCAGCGTTTGGTCTGAATTAGATCTCACAGACATGGCACATCAGGAATAGGAAGAAATTGGTAGCTAGTGGCAGAAATGCATAATAGTTCTAAATCTCAGTTTGTCCAAAGAACATGCATTCATAATTCAGATCTTACAAGCTACCAGCCAACAAAACATTGGCAAATTCAGCGATAGTCATCGAACATTAGAACCAACACTACTTGCAGATAAACAGGGACGACAACCACTAGTCACATCAGCCAATTACTGCATCTACCACCGGGGTACAACCAACGAGATCTAAGAGGAGGTAAACTTGGTGACGGCCTTGGTGCCCTCAGAGACGGCATGCTTGGCGAGCTCGCCGGGGAGGACGAGGCGGACGGAGGTCTGGATCTCCCGGAGGTGATGGTGGGCTTCTTGTTGTAGCGGGCAAGCTTGGCGGCCTCGCCGGCCAGCTTCTCGAAGATGTCGTTGATGAAGGAGTTCATGATGGACATGGCCTTGGAGGAGATGCCGATGTCGGGGTGGACCTGCTTGAGCACCTTGAAGATGTAGATCTTGTAGGTCTCGACGCTCTTCTTGCCCTTCTTCCTGCCCCTCGTCTTCTCGCCGCCCTCCTTGGCGGCGGTCTTCCCGGCGGGGAGGCTCTTCCCGGCCTTGGGCTTCTTCGCGGCCGGGGCCTTCTCGGCCTTCTCCGTCGCGGGCTCCTCCTCCACGGGCTTCTTCGCCGCCGGCTTCTTCTCCGCCTTGGGGCCATCGCTGCTGCGGGTGGGGAAAGGTGGGGATTCGCTGGTGGGTGGGGAGAGTACTGGAAGGTTGGGAATGCGATGTGAGGAAAGGAGACGGGGTGCTGTATTTTATAGAGGTGGGAGGTGGTCTCTGATTGGTGGAGGGGTTGGTGCCGCGGATTGGTGAGCTGGAGAGACAGGATGCGTTGGGCGATTCTGGTGTGGACGGCCGAGATGCGTTTAGGCGCGGATCGCTGTCTTTGCGACTGAATTCTGGGCGGGAACGGGGAGGGCCGATGAGCGCGTTGATTTTCGGAGCGCGGGACGGCGGGAATGGTTTTCGTCTTTTCGATTTCGCGGCTTTACACGAGCCAAAAGCCCAAAACCCAAAATCAACGGCGACCGCGGAAAGATCAGTAGTGGCGTGTGGACCTACGCTTTTTACACCTAAAATCTGCAGAATCAGAATCGGCATCAGTTCAATTTATGCAATTGATCTAGGAAATAAAAATGTAAAGTACGCCACAAAGTTATGCAAAATATCTGTGTTTTGCACGATCATCAGTTCAATCATACTCACCGTCTTCACGCACGATCATGACGCGCTGTGTTTTGCACTCTCTCTCAATATGACCATAACCCCAACACTTGCGGCATTGAATGTCCCGTGTCCTGCCCATGGAGCCCGTAGAAGACGCCGAACTCCGGGGAGGAGCGGTAGATGTCGATGGCGGCGTCGGTGCGGGTGCGCGGGAGGGCAGCTTGCTGGACTTGCTGGCTGATGGCGCAGCGCCGCGGGATGTCGCATCCGGCTGTCGTGACGTCCATGAAGATGTACGACCTGCAGAAAAATTAGGTCTTGTCCGCGGTTCCCTATATTGCACTTCACGCTCAGCTTTGCAAGCAAGATGAAACAAACGGGGTAATAGTATTGTACTCCTTATATTTCAGAATTGTTTGAATCGGTTTATTCAACCCACCCAAAAATCGTGTGAACATGGTTTCATCATCTTCAACTAGACCACAACGAATCAACCCAGTTTGCAATTCCTGATAATATTCTTCTACCGTTTTTCTACCTTGTTGTAGTTTGGTGAGTTTCTGAAGCAATTCACGCTGATAATAAGGAGGTACAAAACGAGTGCGCATAGCAGTTTTTAAAGCAGTCCTTGTACGAATATTATCATGAAACATACGACAGTGTTCGGACGACCAAACATAAGCGAAACCAGTAAACTCGCAAGTAGCAGCACAAACACGTCTCTCCTCGGGATAATTTAAGCATGCAAAACGTTGTTCTACCTCTAACTCCCAGGTAAGATAAGCATCAGGCTTGTAACGACCCTCAAAAGGTGGAATATTCAATTTTAATTTCGCAACATGGTCATCATCACGCACCTGATTATGTTGTATGTTATTGCAGGGGTGTTGGTGTGGACGGCCCCACGGTTGTAGATGGTTGTCTACCTCTGTCTCATAGCCGTCTAGGTCTGCGGCGGCGTCGGGGGCGGCTGCAGAAGCAGCCGAAGCTCCTGGATCCTCGCGACGAACCCGGCCTGCACACCGCCATGCAACACTGGTGCGGGGATGCGTGATTGTAGCTTCCCCAGCAAGCGATCAAACTTGCCAGTCAGATCAGTCAAGGTGGTGTTGACGCCGTCAAATTTGGTGTTGAAAGTGCCTTCTAAACCATCGATGTGGTCTATGGCACTGCCAACTCGTGTGTCGATGTGCTGAGTATGGTTGGACACTATCTTCTCGAAGTGCTTGTACATCTCCTTGTTCGTCATGTTATCCAAGTCGTCTCCTGACATGGTTAGTAGAAATAGGAAACAAACACAAGTATATGTTCCTAGGACTACTAATATGGTGGACAATCACGCAAACCGTCAAGCAATATGCAAAGCCCTTACAAATTCCTTACCACACAGGAGAGCGTCACGGCAACCGCGAGGACAAGCACCTCAAAGATTGGCAAAGCGATTACCAGGGAAGGCACAATGCACGTAGTAGAAATCTATGGAGCTGTAGGAGGCTTTATGGTAGCAAGGATTAGCAATAATCAAATCAGGGATGCAAGTTGAATAAACGCTCAAAGACGGTATTGTGCTGGTCCAAGGCTAGACCGTACTAGAGACGCAAGCCTATAGCACCAACAAATTCAAGGCGCGGCAACAACAAGCACACACGGATAGCTCAAAAGCAAGATATAAGTGAAGATCGCAGAAATTTCCGAACTTTTTTCACAAAAGTGGCAAAAACTCAATGTTCCCGGACGAATTTGGCAATTATGAGGGGTTTGGAAGTCGCAAACTGATGAAGTCGGATTGGCTGGACAGAACTTTTTATGCTGAAAATTTTGAGTGGTCGAACATCGAAAATGGAGTTCGTGTGCAAAAGTTATGGCCGGTCAAAGTCGGGTCAACCAAAACTGTGAAAACCTGAGGAATTCGGACTAAATAGGGGAATTCAGACCCGTTGATGCAGATTTCCGACTTGGATGCGGATTGTCGTTTTTTTTTTTGCTTTTTTTTAAACACAAGGCTAAACCGAAATAGATACGAACAAAGGATCACGCAATTACAAAGGACACGGATGGATCGGAAACAGCAATACGAACCCTAACCCTAAACGGATGAGGGGTGGCTGCGGCGGTAAGGATGGTGGTGGTGGCGGCGGTAAGTATGGATGGATAGCGGCGGAAGGCTAGTGGAGGGTGGCGATATGCGTGTCGTGCGGCGGCGGCGAGACAACTATGCAAAGAAACTATAAAGGAACTAGACGCTAAGACCAGCAACTCGACACGACGATGCAGCCAAAAATTCAACAATGCAATGCACTGAAACTAAAATACGACAGGCCTGGACTGGTTGTAGGAGTGGATGATCTCACTCTAATTGTATTTTTGGCTTTTTCGTGGACTGTAGGGAAGAAGATGCAATCTAAACTAGTAAACAGTAAATCTCACCGCGCAACCTGAAATCTGATACCACTTGATAGGGAAAAGGTGTCCGATCTTTTGATGAGATGAAGATACGTCGATTCTGGTGGAGGTCGACCTTGGCGATCTGACTACTACACACATGTACGCAGCATCAATGCAATCGCTACACCAATCTCCCTAGGTTACCAATCCTGCAGAAGCACGATCAGCCTGACCAATAGGTCTAATTCTATCTACAATCGAGGAACAAGTAAGAACCAATAATGCAATCAAGAATTGCGGGTGAAAATAAGCTTTATCGAAAAGGTGGGACCGTAAGCGGTCATGAACAGGCCGTTGAGCACTCTACGACTACACGAAGAGGCAGCGGTACGCTAGGCAGTCTTTTAGCTAAACAAAATCCGAGTATAAACGAAACCCTAGACAAGGTATATAAGGAGGAAATGAGGGGGTTTCGGCCAGCCTTGGGGGTGGCCGAATCCAACCCTTGTGGACCTTCCTTCCTCAATACGGACTCTAAAAACACACTAAAACTCTTGGTTCGAAATTACATGGGCCCTGGCCCATAAATAAAAGGTGACGCAGCACCATACGTGACTATGGACGAATATATGAAGTGTAGACTTGAGTATTTCGTCCAAGCCTTCAAGCCTCCTTATGTGACGTGGGGATGAACCCCGGGCTACCGAAGTCCACGACTCGACAAGAGAACAGAAGAAGCTAGTCTGGCTGCCCACCATCCGACTGGCCGCAAGCCCGGCTGCCACCTCCGGTTTCCCGACTCCGACTTCCCGCCACCCAGCAGTCCGGCTGCCCGACCCCGGCTGGCGGCCTGGGTCCGGCTGCCCGACCTCCATCGCCCGCCTGACTCCGGCTGGCGGCCCGAGTCCGGCTGGCCGCTCTCCGTCCGGCTGCTACTCCAAGTTGTGGCTAGCAAGCCACCCTGTACACTGCTGATGAATAGCAAGAAGGAAGAAGACTATTGGCGAATAGCGAACACTATGCAGTATAGTGCGCCACTGTGCAAGCGGGTCGCCCCTTGCCCCCTTGTCCCCTTGTCCCCTTGCCCCCTTGTCCCCGGGCATTTCCCTATATAAGGTGCACCAGGGAGAAGGCTAGGAGGGCACTCGATCGATCTCTCATTCCCTCTCACACTCAGCTCGCCACACTCACGTACCAGCCCGTGGCCGGCTGCCCGAACTCTCTCTAGCCGGTGGCACATACAGCTCGAGGAGCGACCATGTAACACGATATACTCCACCAGATATACAGACTAGATGCAGGATGTAGGGGTTTTACCTCCTCACGAGGGCCCTGAACCTGGGTACGTCCCCGTGTTTGCCGTGCTCGCGCACAATCCCGCCGGAACGCCGCCGCTCGCGCCGTAGCTACCCCTCAAATAAGCCATCCCGTGCATATGCCGTGTTCCACCCCACGTCATTTGGCGCCCACCGTGGGGCTAAGCGGTGACCGGAGTTCCGTTCCGGCGGGACCACTAATCGTCGTCATCGCCGGAGAAGCCCGGAGGCTCGGCGTCGCCTCCCGGAGAAACCCGGCGGCTCGGCGTCGCCTTGGCTCCCGTGCTCGCGTCCGCGTCATCTTCATTCGGCATCGCCTCCCGGAGAAGCCCGGAGGCTCGGCGTCGCCGGTCTCCCGTACCTCCGTCGTCATCGCCCTCGTCGAGCTGCGGCTGCCCGTGCTCGTCGCGGCACCCACAGCTCCTCTGCACCAACCTCCACCCGCGTGTCCGTGCAGCCTCGTCCTCGCGGCACCCGAGCTGCTCTGGCTCGACGGCGTGCCCAGCTCTGTCCGGGCTCCCTCGCATCTCCGCCCGACCTCCACTTTCGCCCACGCGCAGCCGCACCCGTCGAGCGCCTCCGTCCGCGCCCAAATTCCTCCGCACCCGTGTCGCCTCTATGCCCGGCACCCCCAGCTCAGCCCGAGCTCCTCTGCGTCGTCCTTCGAGTCGTCCCCACCCTCGCGCGTCCGCCGGCGGCCGCACGCGCCTCTGCTTCTCCCTGCGCCCGCGGCAGCCTTCTCCTCGCGCTCGACCTCGCCCCTGCTGGCCACGCCTCCTCCGTCCAGGCCGGCACCGGCTGGCCACGCCTCGGCCACTCACCGGACCGCCCTCGCCATGGCTGGCCCCGGCTCGACCTCGCCGCCTCGGCCCCTGCCGGCTCCGGCCCCGCCTCCGCCGAGCCCGGCCGCCCTCGCCATCCCTCGCCATGGCTGGCTCCGGCCCCGCCTCGTCCGCCCTCGCCATGGCTGGCTCTGGCCCCGCCTCGTCCGCCCTCGCCCTGCCCGGCTCCGGCCTCCCCGGCCGGCCGCCCGCTTCCCCGGCCTCCTCCTGTCGCGCGTTCGTCTGTGCGGCGCCGCCTCCGCCGGGTGCGCCCTGCGCGCGCTGGCCGGCTGCGCCCGGTGCGCCCTGCCCGGCTCCCTCCGTCCGTCGCCTTCGTCCACGTGCCTCCGCTGGCCGTGGCCGGCTCCTGGCTGTAAAGAAAAGAAAGAGAGAAAGAGAAGAAGAGAAAAAAGAAAGAGAAAGAAGAGAAAAAAGAAAGAAGAAGAGAAAAAAGAAAGAAGAAGAAGAGAAAGAAAAAGAGAAGAAAAGAAAAGGAAAAAAGAGTGGGCCCGGCTGCTCCGGATTTGTTTGGTTCTCTGGACGGCTACGTCCCGGCCGGCTGTGCCCCCCCGGCTGCGTCCCGTTTGGATGCCTGGCCGGCTAGGATCGATCCGGCTGCCGCCCGTTAGGATGCCCGCCCGGCTAGATCTGATACGGCTGCCGCCTCCGGCTGCCCACCGTCCTGCTATCCGTCATCCGGCATCCGCCTCCGGCTGCCCGGTTGGCCGTGTGGCTGGCCCCCTCCGACTGCGCCGACTCGGACGTCCTCGCCTCGACTACGCAAACTACGTCCCCGGCTACGACATAAAAAAACAGCTAAGTGACACTTCCGCATCAGTCTCAGCATCCTTTACTTTTTGTACAACTGTGGCTAGCCGACTACCGAGTCTCGCTTACGTTAGCTTAGTACCGTGCTCGACCCCAATGACTACTCTCGGATCCGGCTGCAGACCGCAACCCGGCTGACACGCTGGCCAGAAACCGGCTACGGGGCACACGCGAAAAGCACATAAGAAAGAAAAGTTTCCGGCTCGCGACAGAAGAAACCTGCCATCGCTCGCCTAAGTCTAGCCTCACAAGATCTCAGTACCGTGCGCCCCTGGCCGGCCCTCTCTTTGGATCCGGCTGCAGAGTTCAGCCGGCAAGAGCAGGGGTCGGTTGGCCGCATGCACGGGAAGGGGCATGGGTGGCAAAACAAAGGCGAGCCGGCTTCAGCATCGCGTTTAAGTTTTCCATTTCGTTTCGTCGAAGTCGCTTCTATCCAGTTTCTAGATCTAAGTATTGTGCCACGCTCGTCGTTCTGGCATCTCTTCGATCCGGCTGCAGAGTTCATCCGGCAAGAGCCTGCGCCGGACGGGGTGCATACGAAAAAGATCAAGGAACCGGGCAAAAGCGAGCCGGCTTCAACCTTGCATATAGATACTCGTTTGGCTTCCCTAGTATTTTACTTAGCACCGTTGCAGATTCAACTCATTTTCTTGATGTTACAGGCAATACACGGAGAGCTTGTTGAACACGCAGAAGCCCTCCTCGCCGTAACCGGTGGCACCGCTCCAACGTGTTCGGAGGCTAGTGACGTGGGGATGAACCCCTAGCTACGGAAGTCCACGACTCGACAAGAGAACAGAAGAAGCTAGTCCGGCTGCCCGCCATCCGACTGGCCGCAAGCCCGGCTGCCACCTCCGGTTTCCCGACTCTGGCTTCCCGCCACCCAGCAGTCCGGGTGCCCGACCCCGGCTGGTGGCCTGGGTCCGACTGCCCGACCTCCATCGCCCGCCTGACTTCGGCTGGCGGCCCGAGTCCGGATGGCCGCTCTCTGTCCGGCTGCTCCTCCAACTTGTGGCTAGCAAGCCACCCCGTACACTGCTGATGAATAGCAAGAAGGAAGAAGACTATTGGCGAATAGCGAACACTATGCAGTATAGTGCGCGCACTGTGCAAGCGGGCCGCCCCTTGCCCCCTTGTCTCCTTGCCTCCTTGCCCCCTGGGCATTTCCCTATATAAGGTGCACCAGGGAGAAGGCTAGGAGGGCACTCGATCGATCTCTCATTCCCTCTCACATTCAGCTCGCCACACTCACGTACCAGCCCATGGTCGGCTGCCCGAACTCTCTCTAGCTGGCGGCACATACAGCTCGAGGAGCGACCATGTAACACGATATACTCCACCAGATATATAGACTAGATGCAGGATGTAGGAGTTTTACCTCCTCACGAGGGCCCTGAACCTAGGTACGTCCCCGTGTTTGCCGTGCTCGCGCACAATCCCGCCGGAACGCCGTCGCTCGCGCCGTAGCTACCCCTGAAATAAGCCAGCCTGTGGCATATGCCGTGTTCCACACCACGTCATTATGGTGGCTTCAAGTTGCGGTAGTCTCCATTGGTGGCATCATCTTCCCCCTTGTTTCCACTCATGCGGCTATCTCCTTCCACGTACATGCTCCATAGCTTGTCCCTCTCGTCCATGCTTGATCCATTATTCCTAAGAGAGACAAACACGTCTACTTTAGGCAGCATCATATTCTCATGTATATTAGGAGTAGCTTGTAGAAACGAAAGTATCTGCTATTGTAGTTGACGTGCACGAGCTCTAGTCAACGGTCCTTATAATTGAGGTGGTGTAGTAGTTGTGGTTGCGTCTATAGTAGGGATGTCCACATCAGGTAAGCAAGCTTCTTGACAGGTGACTGATTATTTTCATGTACATACGACACATTTATCTAGACATCACATGAAATACCTATGTTATTGTCATTACATACTCCTTCAGATCATTCCGCTACTGCCAGATGCGGCGAAATCCTATAGCTATGAAGGGTTTTGACAGTGTAACTCACTTCCCCAATTATAAGGTTAGTTTCCCCCACCTGTGTTAATATGGTTGCAAAAACATTAACTGAATTTACTGCTACATATTAAAGTGTTATCTCCGCTATTTGTCTAAGTGCGGCCAAGAGCCAGCATATTCAGCTCCTAGATTGAGCGGGTTCTATGTTGCCAACCATATTAACATGATGATGGATTGGATCACAAATGGAGTAAAATGCGAGGTATTAAAACATCTTCTGTTTTGCAAATGCGAACATATTCTTATTTTTGTGTAATTGCTCATAATCATTCATAACAATTGGAGCTCACTGTCTGCAGCATCCGCAACTTGGGGAGAATGAACTGTCGGACAATTATAAAGGAGAGGTCCGCTTGGAAATGCCAAATTTCCTTGCAACGGTGATGGGTCAGATGCCCGACGTTGTGTTTGTGGTTAGACACATATGATTTTCAAACTCACCTTGTGTATGGTGTTACCTAGCTTAGTTGTGGATTTTTCGTCCCATTGGAACATTTACATTTTGGTGTATGCACTGTAACTGTACTAAACAATGAGTCCATTTGAAAATATATATGGTCTGGGCCTGGCAGAAACTGGTAGCACAATCTGGAAGCGGTTTTTAAAATGAATCGCAGGCTCCCAAACCCGGTTGTAACGCTCGGGAAACACCACACGGTCCGCAGATCTGGAAGCAGTTTTTGAAATGGACCGCTGATAACCCCTAAGAGCAGGGGTCACTGTAGCACCTCTCAATGTGGAAGTAAGGTATCGATCCGCAGGAGCAAGAAGGAAAAGTTATCTATTCCCTACAACTAAAGTGTCACAAGTTTTAGTTGATTATGCACTAAACAAGTTTAAGGAACAAGATGGTTGATTTAATGGATGGAAGTTTAATGTAACAAAACAAGAATGTAAAAGTGTCCCAATCCTCTTCAATGCAAGAGGACAAGACAAAGGTTTTTCTTATAGGAACAATGGACATGGGTTCATGGGTTCACTTAATCCTCTCTCTCTCATCTACGGTGATTATCATGTTATAGATAAAGTACACACAATTGTCATGTTTTAATGGTAGCTTTTAATGACGGCTATATGTCCTAAAACACATAGTTGAAAGAAATACTCATTTGTGTGCTATGTCACCCCGCAAGGCTAGCATGGCTGCTGTCACTCCCACATCATACTCTTTCTTTTTACCCCCAGATAAAGGATGTTGGGCTGTATTTCACATGTCACTCAATACATATGCCGTGTCACATCGGCCATCCCGTACCTACATACATCATACTTCATAATGGACAATATTCTAAACACTAGTGCAATGATTCATAATTCGTGTGCATGACCACATCTCTCTCATCTATCCACACTTGGTGGTGTCAATCACCTCATGACAAGGATAAACAAGGCATTATGCATAAATCAAACCATCACATGCATCATAGAATATCTCCAAAGTATGACAAATCATAAAAGCTCCAACACAACGGTAAATGCATAACAAATCATCTCATACCACAATATCCACCATAGGAATTACATAGATGACCGTAATCATGTTCAGCAGCTCATACGGTACTAATTAGTGAAGCTCAAAGAGAGGAGAGATACATAAGTTACCACCACAAACCCAAGTCCAGGGGGTGGACTACTCCCCCTTCATCATGGAGACGGTGGAGAAGTCGTTGGAGAAGATGGAGACCACCCCGGCAGCGCCCCGCCGGAGTTTTCCCCCTCCAATCTGCAGCTCCAGGTCTCTGTTTCGTGGTTTCTGTGTTTCGGCGGCGCTCCCTTTCGCGAAAGCCCTGGGGGGTCTATATATAGTCGTTTTTAGGTCAAGACGAAGCTTCGGGAAGAAAGATCGACGGCAGCGGAGGCCCGAGGGCCAGGTGGGTCCCACGCGGTCAGGGAATCTGGCCGTGGGCCCACCCCTTTCGGCCTTCTGGTCTCCGTTTCTTCGATTCCTTTGCGCCTACGTTTCGTTCCTTCCAAAAAAGTGATCCCCGTAAAGTTTCAGGTCATTTGGACGTCGTTTGGGTCCCTGAAACATCAAAATATAGAAAAAGGGGTTTTCTGACAGCGCAGGGTTAATTCCAGAAAAATGGGGAATTGTTAATTATCCCCAAAACTCAATATAAATCATGAATATAACCCTTATATGATGCAAATAACATGGAATAACATGTAATAAAATGTAAAGTTCATGTATGCATTTTACATGCATCAACATCCCCAAGCTTAACCCATGCTCGTCCCGAGTATGAAGGTGATAAAACTAACATGGACTTTGCATTTTAATACTATCAATGGATATCAAAGGTGATTACTATTGCTACATAAGTCAAATGATTCATTCTTCAAAGGAATAACAATATGCAAGATAAATTATGAAGTGATATCAAATACTCAATGTAAAGATGTTCAATGATAAATTCACAAAGTGTAACATAGAAGAAAGTACTATGGACCAAATGTATGCATAATGAAAAGTAAAAACATCCTATGGTGGTCATAGAGTACTTCTTATGAAAACTGAATATAAAAGGTGGACACTTTGGATAGATAAATAAGTAGAGGTAAAGCATGAATAAGTTTCATCTAACTTCCAAACACTTCTACTTAAGTTAATGCTTGCAATGTGGTAGTCATTGGTGTGGAGCTCTCATTACCCCTATCATAGCATCTTGAATGATTAATGTTTAAAGTGAAAGCAAATATGAGTGGTGTGCTTGACAATGTATTGGTTGAATGTCTCATGTCCCTTGAATACAAGTACCTACACCATGTGTTACTCACTTTGGTCCACAAAGTAAATTCAAATAAAGGTCATTGCAAGTAATAATAGTATCATCAAGAACTGCACTGGGGTACCTCTTGCCCCTTGACATGAACAAGCCCATGTCAAAACAACAAGACAAACAGACAATGAACAATCTCAGCACTCTTTTATTTACTATGGGTATAGCTTTTTATTATGAGGTGCATCACTGAATGAACATTATGGTTATGCTGTAAATTTCCACCATGAATGATGCATGGCTTAGATTAGCGGCCCAGGCATTTCTCTAACCATTTATACAAACTCTTTGAACTTACTAAGTATCCACATTCATTTCACCCATGATAGGCATCCATAAACAAAAGTACATGACATCAACTAAATATAAATAAGTGCAATGTTGAAAGCTTGCCATGTGACAGCACATATGGGCTAACTCCCAACCAAAACTATTGTCAAGCCCACAACTTCATAATTTTAATCACAATGGTTCATGCTTATTAAATGCAATAAAAGTAAATTGTGCATCAAGTTCGTGAGAGCTTTTAACCAATTTTTCCCATGACAATCAATAACATAAGCATTTAAATTCAGAAATGTAGATAACACAATATAACATGATAAACATACTTGGAATAGCATAAAGCTAATAGGTAGATATGGTGGACTCACTGGAAAAACTTTGGTTGAAGGTGTTGGGAAACAAGCTTTTTACTTGTTGTAATTTTTGGGCTAGCAATAGGGAGAAAGTTGACCATCTAAATGCATGCATAAGTGTCCATAGAACTAATCAATCCATGTTAAACCAAGTAAAGTTAAAATTCAACATCTAAACATGGTAAAAGATAGCTCTTGACAACACACTTGCAAATTAACATTCATTCAAAGCACATGAATTATGCAACTATATGTATCTTTTAAAATCAACTCAAACATCCCTATCCCAATATATTTAATAGCATCCAACATAATTCAACCCAAACTTCCAGTAGCTCTCTCATATATAAATGATAGTGGTGGTCTTATTAACAAACCGAAATAACAAAAGCAAAAAAAACAGACGCTCCAAGTTTATACGATAAAGTGCTTTGATCGAAAAACAGAAGTTAGACGTGTGCAAACCGAGAGTGTGTTGGTCCAGTGGGGTTGTCTTGACATCCCCAAGCTTATGGTCTTCACCATCCTTGGATAGCTCTTGGTGCAGCTCCTCTAATCCCTGTGAAAAAACTTCAAAACACCGTTTCTCCCATTTCTTTTCTGTGGGGTGATATTAGTAGTGATAAACAAATAGGTTCCTTGCTGCATAAAATCCTTAGGCAAAAATTCATATGAATGTCCAGAGAGTATATAATGTTGTATGCCTACTCATAAACTCAATTGAATCAAAAAGATTCAAGCAAAAAGCTCAAAGAATGCATCAAACAATATCAAGACAGAATCTGTCCAGAAAAACAGCAGCAGCAAAACGCATTTTTCTACCCTACTTAAACTCGTCAGAAAAATCTGCAAAAAATCACGTGTAGAGGATGAAAAGTTGAAGCTACAGTTCAAATTACAGCTCAATCGGAGTTACAGATAAAAAATGAAAAATCAAACCGTGCACAGACTTCGTGCAGGCAGAAAACTCTCCGAAAATGAATAGCAACTTTTCAAACCCAAAATAGGTAAAACTTGGTTCTTTATTAAAAATCCAGAAACAAAACTAACAAAACTCTCTTGTTACAGCAAGAGGACTCAAAGAAAATCAAAAAAAAACAACCGGGTTGCCTCCCGTAAAGCGCTTTCTTTATAGCCATATAGCTAGGCTTCTTACTTGATGTTCATGAAGGTTGAAGCTCATGAGGGAACTTATACTTTGATGTGTCCCTCTTCCTTGGAAAGTGTTCATGCATAATACCAGGATCCCATGGTGTTCTCAAACCAATCAAAATAATAGTCAAGTTGAACCCTAGTTGAGAGAAAAACAAAACACAAAAGTAATAACAACGAAGTCTAACTTTCTTTCTATGCATTGGCATTTTGTATATGAATGAATCACCATAAATAGAAGTTTCCCAATGCATATTAACAATATTTACTTGCAGCATATAATTATTAGCATAAAGAGGGTTCTTATCACCTCCTCTTTCATAATAGTTGCAAGTAGTAGAAATAAATTCAACCATATAACCACAAGAATCATTCAACTTAGATAATTTAGGCACATAAAGAGGATTATTAAATTTATTATGGAATTCATTAGCATGCTTCCCTCTTTCAAAATAGTTAATAAGATCAATATTAAGTTTAATATCATGGTTGCAACAAAGATTTGGAACTAAAGGTAATTGCAAACCACATAAGTATTTCTCAACATAAGCAATTTTTCCTCTATGGTGTAATTAGGAGAATTTAAGAACAAAGTAGGACTCTCATGAGTAAGAGTACCATCACAAACAGCAAGTATATCATTTTTATCCTCACATAATTTAGTAACAACTAAACATGGAGGTTTATCAATAAGCATAGGACCATCATCTAAAGCATTATCATATAGCATATTTAAGCAATACTCCTCATTATCATCAATAAGTTCACTAGTAGCATTAATAGAAAGTAAAGGAGCATTTTTAGTTTCACCTCATCATAACATGGATTCTCATAAATAACAAAAGATTTTTGAGTTTGAGTGTTACTATCATTTGTTGATGGTGAAGCTGGGAGATCCAACTCTTCCCCAAGCTTAGGTTGGAGCACATCCATTTTAATCTCCTCTTCACATACTTCCTCTTCCAAGCTTATGTTTTCATCATCCTCTTGGGGTTGCACGGGCATCCCCAAGCTTAGGTTTTTATCCTCCTCTTCCTGCAAAATATTAGTACTTTCCGTGGCAGCAAGAATTCTTTCTTTAGGAGTAAAATATTTAAGAAAAACCTTCCTCAAACTACTCCATTCAATAGTAACTTCTTCATCCAAAGACTTGAACCAAATACGAGCATTACCAGATAAAGACAAATATAATAGCTTCCTTTTTACCTGATCATCAGAAATACCAGGAAGCCTAAATAAACCACATATCTCTTCAACTGTCTCCACGTGTTCACGTGCAGACTTAGTTCCATCCCCTGTAAATGGATTTTTCATAACTCTTTTAACATGACCAACGGGAATTTTATATCCCACTTTAGGTATCTCAGACACAGTAGTTTCAACCACTTTAGGAGCATTAGCATAAGCACTTTCATATAAAGCAAGATGCAGCGAAGCACGATTCATAAATGCCATAGTAATAGTATCAATAGTTTTTATGTATTTTATGTTTTTAATGAAAACTGAAAATAAAACTAAACTAAATGCAAAACTGAAAATAAATATCTAGTGCAAAAAGAATAAAAACTTAAGCGCTACGCTCCCCGGCAACGGCGCCAGAAAAGTACTTGATAACCCCCAAGAGCAGGGATCACTGTAGCACCTCTCAATGTGGAAGTAAGGTATCGATCCGCAGGAGCAAGAAGGAAAAGTTATCTATTCCCTACAACTAAAGTGTCACAAGTTTTAGTTGATTATGCACTAAACAAGTTTAAGAACAAGATGGTTGATTTAATGGATGGAAATTTAATGTAACAAAACAAGAATGTAAAAGTGTCCCAATCCTCTTCAATGCAAGAGGACAAGACAAAGGTTTTTTCTTATAGGAACAATGGACATGGGTTCATGGGTTCACTTAATCCTCTCTCTCTCATCTACGGTGATTATCATGTTATAGATAAAGTACACACAATTGTCATGTTTTAATGGTAGCTTTTATGACGGCTATATGTCCTAAAACACATAGTTGAAAGAAGTACTCATTTGTGTTGCTATGTCACCCTCGTAAGGCTAGCGTGGTTGCTGTCACTCCCACATCATACTCTTCTTTTTACCCCCAGATAAAGGATGTTGGGCTGTATTTCACATGTCACTCAATACATATGCCGTGTCACATGGCCATCCCGTACCTACATACATCATACTTCATAATGGACAATATTCTAAACACTAGTGCAATGATTCATAATTCGTGTGCATACCACATCTCTCTCATCTATCCACACTTGGTGGTGTCAATCACCTCATGACAAGGATAAACAAGGCATTATGCATAAATCAAACCATCACATGCATCATAGAATATCTCCAAAGTATGACAAATCATAAAAGCTCCAACACAACAGTAAATGTATAACAAATCATCTCATACCACAATATCCACCATAGGAATTACATAGATGGCCGTAATCATGTTCAGCAGCTCATACGGTACTAATTAGTGAAGCTCAAAGAGAGGAGAGATACATAAGTTACCACCACAAACCCAAGTCCAGGGGTGGACTACTCCCTCTTCATCATGGAGACGGTGGAGAAGTCGTTGGAGAAGATGGAGACCACCCCGGCAGCGCCCCTCCGGAGTTTTCCCCCTCCAGGTCTCTGTTTCGTGGTTTCTATGTTTCAGCGGCGCTCCCTTTTGTGAAAGCCCTGGGAGGTCTATATATAGTCGTTTTTAGGTCAAAACGAAGCTTCGGGAAGAAGGATCGACAACAGCGGAGGCCTGAGGGCCATTTTGGTGGGTCCCACACGGTCAGGGAATCTAGCCGCGTGGGCCCATCTCTTTCGGCCTTCTGGTCTCCGTTTCTTCGTTTCCTTTGCGCCTACGTTTCGTTCCTTCCAAAAAAGTGATCCCTGTAAAATCTCAGGTCATTATGACGTGATTTGGTCGCCTGAAACGTAAAAATATAGAAAAAGGGGTTTTCTGACAGTGCAGGGTTAATTCCAGAAAAAAGGGGAATTGTAAATTATCCCCAGAAATCAATATAAATCATGAATATAACCCTTATATGATGCAAATAACATGGAATAACATGTAATAAAATGTAAAGTTCATGTATGCATTTTACATGCATCAACCGCTTGCCGGGAGGGAGACTCTTATTAATCACGACCGCCGCCTACGTGTCACATCCCAAATTCAGAAACTAAGAAAAACTTAGTTTCACAAGGCCCAAATTTCAGAACCAACAAAAAACTTTTTGAAATGTTTCACTAATGATTGTGTTTTACTTCCCATGGCTGTGTTTGACCTTGTGTGGACTTGATTGTGATGTTGATCTTGTTGTGTCTGCTGCTTGTGAGGACAATTACTCAGCTGTGCCTAACACTAAAATAAAAACCCACTGGTCACAAATTTTGAATGTGACTTGAAAACCAAAACAAGACTCCCATGATTACTCTCACTCTCAAAATGAAATCTTGATTAAAAGGAAAGATCTTATTTAATTCCCCTCTCTACTTATTTCTCTATTTGGTTATAACAATTAGTTTATCTTGTAAAATCCAGGAATGAGATGATAACCATCTCATTACCATATAACCCTCTCCTCAAAATATCTATTCTCCAATTACAAAGATATTTCAATTGTCAAATTGGTTTCATCCAAAAATAACATATTCAAACTTTATGAACAAATGTGGTTCAAAATATTTTATTTTGCAACACCAATTTTAGTGTAGCTTCTACAAGTATTGGGGAGCCTACCCAAATATTTTCAAATTTTATAAAATGTTTTACTGCCTCAATAAAATCCCCAAAAAGCTATTGGATATTAAAAAGGAAATAAAGAAACAGAAAAGGGCTTAGTTGTAAATGGAAACAGGAATCCAGGGGGTTTCTGTAATTTTGTCATCTCCCTCCTGTAGCAGCAGTAGCCGCGGCACCGTGTCACCCGTCGATGTCGCTCGCTGCCCAGGCCCCCCCTCTCGCTCCTCTGCCGCATGAAGAAGATAAGGAGGCCCCCCAGGCTCCTCTGTTTCCCCTCCCTCACTCGCCACCTGCTCTCCCCCCTTTTCTCCCCACGAAGACCGAACCCTAGCCACAGGTTGCCGAGCCCACCGTCGCGCCTCACCATCGATTGAAGCCGCCCCTTCCAGATCAAAGAGTACCAGAAGCTTTGCCGCGTCGTCCTCTCCCTCCATATCGAAGGAATCGAGCCGGGAGGCCCGAGAGCGCCGTCGCCGTCCACATTTTCTCCTCTCCGGCCGCCAAGACGTCGAGCAAGATCGTGAGCAGCTCCATCCACCATTCCCCGCCATTTCTGCATCCTCGTGACCCACTTCCTCTGTTCTACCTAACGAACATCACCGTTTCTTTTAGGGACGCCGGAGTCGCCGACGCCATCCTCGCCAGGAGCTCCAGCTCGCCTCGCGCTGCCATGCACATTCTAGAGGAAGAAGAAGGAGGCGTACCCCTTCGCCAGCGCGCGCAATGGGCCGGCCCAGCTCCGATCGGCTCAGATCTGGGCAGATCTGGCGCATTCTTGTTTTTTTAGTAGATCCATTTATTGTTTTAGTTTCCTGTTATTTTTACAGTGTAGGTTTAATTATTTTGTGGTGGATCTGTGTGTGCAATTGTTTTGGTATAAAATTTGTAGTGTTTCTGTGTGTTTTCTTAAACATGCCACACTGGCTGTTTGCAAAAATATAAATTGGTGTGCCTTGTAGATTTAATCTTATAAAAGTATGCTTTGCATTAAAAATTAAATATCTAGAGTTTTATAGATCCAAATATTGCAAACTAAAATTCACTGGATAGCCTGAAGTGATACCTTTCCAGATCTGTTGGCCTTGCTTGCAAATGAAACCTAAAACAAAAGTTCTATCCATTCTTGTAAACACACCAGTGGCACTTTGGTGATTTTTGTAAATTTTTGTGTGAGGATTTTTGGAGTGAATCCAATTGTGTTAGCTTCCAATACTGATAGAGAACCTAGATCTAGCTCTGTTTAAATTTTGGATCAACAGAACAGTCTAGGTTTACTAATCACTAAAAAGGATGTTTTCTGCCTTTAATAAAAGGAAAAAGAATTAAGTGCCTTTATTAGGAAAATGTTGTTTGTGTTGTTTGTTGCATGTTTTAGTACTGTTATAGATTTACTATTGTTGTTTAGTATGTTAGTAACTTGTGTTAAGATAGTATTAAGTAAAGTATATGTGGTTAAATGATGCTTAACAAATTACAACAATTGTTTAGTTATGCTTGTGTGCTTAATAATTCATATGAGCTAAATAACCACTTGCAACTAATAATTAGCTACTGGTTGCTCAAGTTGCTAATTGTGCTTAGCCTTGCATGATTAGTAGAAGTCCCTAAAGGATGATTAATCACTACTTCAACCCTACCTTTATAAAAGAAAGGAATCTAATTGCCTTGTTTACAAAATTGTATTTTATGCTTGTTAATGATTGTTGTGGTACTGTTGCTTGCATATTATTATTGTTTAGCAGGTTATAATATGTTAGTACTATTAGTGGTATTTGTTAGACACATTGGTATGGGTAATATGTTTGCATGGCTTGATGAACTTGATAGTCTTTGAGTTGAGTACTAGCTTAAATATCCTGTTAGTGTATCCACCTTAGCATGGTGAGATATTTTAAATTACGAAGATTAATTGGTGGCTTAACTTTTGTCTGAAGTATTTCCTGATTAGGAAAAATGGTTGTTAATTACCTCTAATTGAGGATGTCTTGTGCCCTCTTGTTTTGGCATGTGCATGGTGTTATACTCCCGATTAGTATAATGCCCTTGTAAATATAGATCTTAGTTTGTTGCTTGATTAAATTAGTACTATGTTTGTGGTTTGATTACTTGTTTGTATACCACTTGTGGTATGGTTTGCTTATTGTGTGTTGTTTTATTTTCATGTTTGCGACGCTAGATATAAACGCTACCAGAGTGGTATTTGGAGAGGATTTATCGAAGAAGGACGAGAGTTTATTTCTTTGATCAATGAGGAGAAGTCCAGGAACATCATGCTGAAATCAGGCAAGCTACTCTCTGAGCTTGCACACCAAATATATGCATCTACTTTGATAACATGTTTTACTTTTAAAGCAAAGATTTATAAAACCTTTTTCCAAAAAGTATATGGAAACTATTTTGCCACCCTATGTAGAAATATGAGATAGTTTATATAAAATTGTAGGATGGGAAACAATGTTGTTTATTCAAAACTCCTTTGAAAATACTTGCGTGGATGTGAAACGCCGAGATGTCGGTGTGGAAGTGGAGAAATGGAAAGTGGTGATGTTTATGAAAAATGCACAGTGTCCTAGTACCATGACGACCAATCTTACCCTGTGCGACCACATTTACCCCCATATGGGAACGAGGCTTAGTCATATAATTTGCTCTTATTAGTATGGGATGCCTCATCGACGGAGATGACTCCGTTATGCATGAGGGATAGTGTGTTGATCTACCCCTGACCCGGGTGTCATGGTGGGAATCACGCAGATGCCACGGGGTGGCTTATTCTGGGGCCGAACGGGTGCTTGTGGATTCGGGAGGGATTGCGCGGTGGAACCGCACACGAAGAACACACGAAGAACACTGCCAGAACAAGAACGAACAACCAAGAACACAAAGCACACACGATGTACCCTGCTTCGGGGCCCTCGTGAGGAGGTAAAACCCCTACTGCAGCACTAGCCTACTTGGTGTATTCTCCTCTTTGTATACGGTGGGCTACAAGTGCTCCTCGAGCTGTTTGATGCAACAATGGTGGGGAGCTCCAGGAAGAAGAAGAGGCAAAGGGAGGAAAAGCCCAAGGGGCATCGCGCACCCGCGCGTCCCTCCTTGAGCTCTCCCCTGGTGATCCTTATAAAGGCGAACCCAGGGGACAAGGAGCACTGTACAAACACTGTTGATGAGTTGACTCATTTGTCTTCTAGCACTTGTCTCCGGCATCTACGAGAGATGCCGTCCTTGCCTTTGTCTTCCAGCTGTTGTCCTCAGAATCTCCACGTCCTCTTCTTATCCTCTCCCGAAGATATTTGTGATGACTCGAATAAGGATGTCCCAGCATCGGCGGAGATGATCCGGTTAGGGATGTTTCGGCGCCGGTGAAGATGATCCGGATAGGGGAGACAACTGGGAATGTCGGAGATGTCGGCAGTGTCACCTTGGTCCAATCCGAGGTGTATGCTGCTAGGATTCGGCCCAAGCCGAACTTTAGAGAATGGTTGAGAGACGGCGCACCGCGTGATTGCTGTCGAGTTGACCTCGCTCCCATCCGAGGTGAAGCAGTGGCCCGAGGATGAGATATCGGCCTGCTTCCTGCTTTTGGTCTCGCCCGAGGTGAAGAACCAATCTGAGACTGGGGAGCCGCTGGCCCAACCGAGTCTAGGCGAGGTGGCCTCGTAGTGCTGCAAGCCGGCCTGGCCAGGCGAAGCGAGCCGGCCCAGCTTAGCCGAGGCTGAAGTGTTGGCCAGCCGACCTGGCTCTAGCTCGGCCCAAACCGAATCTCGGCCCATCTCCCCGGTAATGAAACTCAGTCCATCTGGGGTATTTGGAGTTCGGCCCAGCCGAGGTGCGCAGCACTCGGCCCGCTCTTGGAGACTGGCCTGCTCTGAGGCGTGTAGTGCCATCCTGGCCCGAGGCACGATGGAGGTTTGACTCGGCCTACTGAGGCTGTGGGCAAGGTCGAGCCGAGGAAACTATCGGGGCCCAGTGGATGACTCGGCTTAGTCAGAGTTTGAAGGAGATTCGGCCAAGGTTACGCTTCTCTTGTTTTTCTTTTATCTTTTACCCATTAAATCCTGCTTTTACCTCCTTTAGTACCTCGGTTAAACCAACACTTTGGGGTACCCGGGGTCACATCCCCGACACCGGGTCCTCGCTCAAACTCTATGGAAAGATAAGGAGGAGGATTGAAGGTTCCACCATAAATCGCCGGGAAAAACCTATGAGTCCTCACACTTAGGATTTCTGACGGGAAACTGGACTGATTGTCGATGGAAAGTGTCATAGGGGCAGGATCCTATACTAGCATGAGCAAAGGACAGACTATGGTCGGTGGCTCAACTTCGCATACACCTTGTATGGCGGGACGTGGCTAACACGATGAGTTACCGGATGGATGTGGGCTAAAAGCGTGCTACCTCTGCAGAGGGTTAAAACTATTCGATTAGCCGAGTCCTCGGATATGGACAATTGGGAGGCTGTCCTAAGACCATGTGCAAGTTTTGGAAAGTTTTGAGGATTGAAACTAAAATGGAGATGTGTTGTATCTGCAACTATACCAACAGGCTGGTATGAGTTTGCAGGGGATAAATGGCCATGAAGGGCTATGGTTGGAAAATGAGGAGTTTTGGGGAAATAAAACCTGGTGATGAATTTCGGGAAAACATTTTTAAAGAGACATCTTATCTTCTCCAATAAAGATATATTTTCGGGAAAAAGTTTTAAAAGAGACTTCTTACAAAGACAGGTTTATGGGAAAAGATCTAAAAGCCTTCTTTTCTTTTTCAATAAAGATATAGAGATTTGAAAACAAAGTTTTATCAAACAAAGGTCCATCCTTCCCTTTTCAACAAGGATATAGAATTTTCAAAGCAAACGAAGTTTTTATTTAAACAATAAAAAGAATAGTGCATGCTCATTTTGGGGGTAGTTTGCGAGTACATTCAAATGTACTCATATTGGTTTCATCCCTGGCTATTGTCTTAGCCAGATTTTGAAGAAGAGCAGTTAGAAGAAGAAGGTTTCGATGACTTCAATGCGAACTAGGGCGCTTCCCAGTCAACTGCATGTAGGGTTGGCAAATGACTTGGGCTCCACATTGTTTTGGTGATTTCCGCTGCAAGTACCGGTTGAAGTTACGGCTTCAATCAAGTAAGTATATTTATTCGGTATTTATGAGTGTTTTGTGATGACAATTCGAGTTATGTGCAACAACAGACTGATCATGGGATTGTTGTAGGAAACATAACGAGTATCTTGGATAGTTAATCCGGGGTCCTCACACTACGCCATCCAAATAGTCCATTAAAATCCGGACGAACCGGACCTTGGAAGCGGTCGTAGGAATTGGCCGCCTTTGTCGCCAGCGACGACTCGAAAATACGCCAGCCTCGGGTTGCAGAGGCGGGTCGTTTTAAGAACCGTCTGAGGGGCTAGTTTCCCAGTCGGACTTCATAACCGGCTCCTCGCAGCTGGATTATCCTCAACTGTTGCTCCGAGCCGGATGGGAAAACCGGCTGAGGCCCATGGCCGGGATGCGGCTATAATACTCAGATATGTAGTAGTGATTGTCGATATGACTACTCAAGATTTACTTGGGTTTATTTCTTCAAGTCGAAGAGTGAGACTCAACAAGCCCTCATCGACTTCTCCAACGAAGTTCAACATCAACACAATGTTCCTATATTAGCCATTAGAAGTGACAATGGCTCCGAGTTCAAGAACTACACCTTAAATGAATTTCTTAGTGAAGAGGGAATTCGTCATTAATATTCCGCTGCATATACCCCTCAACAAAATGGTGTAGCCGAGAGGAAGAACTGAACTCTCATGGATATTGATACATCCATTTTGCATCACTATTTTATATCATAATTTACTGTTATTCATTGATATATTTCATATTTGGATATGTTACTTATGTTATTTCCTCTTATTTTGCATGTTTGATGACTATTGGGAATTCAACTGCCGGACCAGAATTCAGCTGGAAAAGTATCGTCAAGACACTATATCTCTGGAATTCCAAAAATCACGAGAAAATACAGAAGTTCCTATTTTACTAGATGACGGAGGCTGCCAAAAGGGGAGGCTGAGATGGGCAACGAGGGGCCCACACCACCCCTGGGCGCGGGCCCCACCTTGGTCGCGCCGAGGCCTGGTGTGGCGCCCCTGGCCCATCTCTAGCGACGCCCCTTTGCGTACTTCTTCCCCAGAACCCTAATCGTGGAGGAGAGCCATCGAGGAAATATCCCGCCGCCTCCACGAGACGGAAACCAGAGAGAGAAAAAGCTCTCCAGCATCATCTCTGCCGGGGAAATTCCCTCCCGGAGGGGGGGGGGAATCATCGTCACCGTCATCACGCTGGACTTCATCGGGATCATCATCATCATCTCCACCACCATCATCATCATCTCCACCGCTCCACTTCGTTCCGCTGTAACATCTAGGGCTGTACTTTGTCTAGTTCATAGGGGGACTTTCCTGGTGTTAATTACTCTTTGTGGTTGATGCTATTGGGTTCTATCGGTGAATTACAGTTTATGTCCAGATTGTTATTTGTCATTATATCACCTTTGATCATGATTCATATGATGTCTTGTGAGTTGTTCGTTTAGTTCTTGAGAACATGGGAGAGTCTTGTGCAAGTAGTGAATTATGTTGAGTAATATTTAATGGTTTGATATTTAAGTTGTGGTGCTACTTCTAGTGGTGTCATGTGAACGTCGACTACATGGCACTTCACCTTTATGGGCCTAGGGGATGCATTGTGTAGTTGGTTTGCTAATTGAGGGGTTGCTGGAGTGACAGAAACCTAAACCCCCGTCGGTAAATCGGTGCACGAGGGAGCGTAGGATCTCAGAGTTTAAGGCTGTGGTTAGATTTATCTTAATTACTTTCTTATAATTGCGGATGCTTACAAGGGGTATAATCACAAGTATGTATTAGTTCAAGTAAGGGCGATGCATTAGCATAGGTTCACCCACACAACACTTATCAAAACAATAAAGATTAATCAGCTGTATGAAGCGAAAGCACTTGACGAATTCCCGTGTGTCTTCAAGAACATTTGGTCATCATAAGTGAAACAACCGGCTTGTCCTTTGAGCTAAAAAGGATTGGGCCACTCGCTGCAATTATTATTACTCTCTTTTATTTACTTGTATTTTATTTATCTGCTATATCAAAAACCCCTAAAAACTTGTCTATTAATGTTTACAGTGAAACCTTGATCGAAACTATTTATCAACACCTTCTGCTCCTCGTTGGGTTTGACACTCTTATTTATCGAAAGTACTACGATACACCCCCTATACTTTTGGGTCATCAAGACTATTTTCTGGCGCCGTTGCCGGGGAGTGAAGCGCTATTGGTAAGGGAAACTTTTACTGCAAGTGTTGTTTTTATTTCCGCCTGCTATTTTATTTTATCACGGAGACATCTCCATTTGAATCACTATTCGGGAATGCTACTACCACTGCTATGGTAATAGATCACCCGCCACCTGCTCAAGTAGTTCCATTTAAAATACCTATGAAGATTGTTGAACGTGTTATGGATAACCGCTATGAAGGGGATGGAACTGTTCATCCTAGTGATCACTTGCTTTTTATACATGAATTATGCGAGTTATTCAAGTGTGCAGGTATTTCAATGGAAAAAGTTAAGAAGAAATTATTCTCTATATCACTGAATGGTAGAGCTGAAGAATGGTATAAGTTGCTGAAGAATGGCTGCTTGATTATCTGGGATGAGATCGTACCTCTGTTTTATTCTAAATTTTATCCTCCTAGCGAAATTCATCAAAACCGGAACCACATATATAATTTTTGTCCTCATGATGGAGAAAGTATTGCCCAAGCGTGGGGGAGGTTGAAATTATTAATGCTCAAATGCCCCATTCATGAGCTTCCGAGTAATATTGTTATTAATAGCTTTTATGCGAGGCTTTCTCTTCATGATAAAGATTTATTGGATGCCTCTTGTTCTGGATCATTTGCACGGAAGGAAGAAGAAGTTAAATGGGTCCTTATTGATCAGATTCAGGAAAACACTGAAGGATGGGAGAACGACAAAGGTAGAGAGTCAGGTATAAAGTACGATTATGAATGCATTAAAACTTTTATGGAGACTGACAATTTTCGTAATCTCACTGATATATATGGTCTTGATTCTCAAGTTATTGCAAATTGTTATATGGCTTTTGCCTCCTATCTTGATGTTCCTAAACAAGAGTGGAATAAGTACCATGCACCTTATAAAGATAATGCTAATTCTGCCCCTGTTAAAAACATTGAAGTTCATACTGTGGATCACATTCTACCAGAACCTTATATTCAGAAAATGCCTTTTCCTGTTAAAGTTAAAGAACATTCTATAGTAGCTAGTGTGGTTAATAAAAGTGAAAAGAAGGCTAGAGAACCTGATGAACAAATAACTGTTGAACCTGCAATAGCAATAGTTAAGGATCTTGTAACCGAAAATGCAGAAGGAGGGCATATTATCGTTTGTGAAGATGCTTCTAATATTGTTACACATCCGGGTAGAGCCTAGAAAACATATGTTCCCGTGCTTTCAGTCAAGATAGGTGAACATTGCTATTATGGTTTATGTGATATTGGTGCTAGTTCAAGTGCTATTCCTTATGATCTTTATAAGGAAATCATGCAGGAAATTAGTCCTTGTGAACTTGAGGAGATTGATGTGGTTATTCAGCTTGCTAATAGGGAGACTATCTCTCCGGTAGGTATTGTAAGAGATGTGGAAGTACGATGTGGTAAAACTAAATACCCTGCTGATTTTCTAGTACTTGGTTCTACTGCTAGTGCAACTTGTCCTATTATTTTTGGTAGACCTTTCTTAAATACATGTGGTGCTATTATAGACTATAAGAAGAAAAAAATTACACCAAATTTGGTGGAGAGTCTTATGATTTTAATTTTTCTAAGTTTGCTAAAAATCTTTATGAAAACGAATTGCCTAATGAGGATTTGAAAATTGAACAACTTGCTGCCGTTGCTATTGCTCCTAACAGTGCTTTGCAGCAATACATGGAGGACCACGAAAGTGAGGTATTCGCAGAAGAGAGAAATGAAATTGAAGATATCTTTCTTCATCAACCACCAATTCTTAAACATAATTTGCCAGTGGAGGAATTGGGTACCTCTACACCTCCTAAGGAGGATCCTGTTTTCGAATTAAAACCTTTGCCTGATACGCTTAAATATGCTCATCTCGATGATAAGAAAATATATCTTATTATTATCAGTTCTAAACTTTCAGGTAATGAAGAATCAAGATTGTTAGTAGTATTGAAGAAGCACCAAGGAGCTATGGGATATACTCTGGACAATTTAAAAGGGATTTCTCCTACTATATGTCAACATGCAATTAATATGGAGCCTGATGCAAAACCGTTGTTGAACATCAGCGTTGTTTAATCCCTAAGATGAAAGAAGTGGTAAGAAATGAGGTATTAAAACTTCTTGATACTGGTATAATTTATCCTATTGCTGATAGTAGATGGGTGAGTCCTGTGCATTGTGTTCCTAAGAAAGGAGAGTTACTGTTGTGCCAAATGAAAACAATGAACTTATTCCTCAAAGAGTAGTAGTTGGATATAGGATGTGCATTGATTTCCGCAAGGTTAATAAAGTAACTAAGAAGGATCACTATCCTTTACCTTTTATTGATCAAATGCTAGAAAGGTTGTCTAAGAAAACTCATTTTGCTTTCTTGATGGTTATTCTAGTTTTTCACAAATTGCTGTTAGAAACAAGATCAAGAGAAAACTACTTTTACTTGTCCTTATGGAACTTATGCTTATAGACGTATGCCTTTTGGTTTGTGTAATGCTCCTGCTACGTTTCAAAGATGCATGTCTGCTATTTTTCATGGTTTTGTGAAGAAATCGTGGAAGTATTCATGGACGATTTTTCCGTCTATGGAACTTCTTTTGACAACTGCTTGCACAATCTTGATAAAGTTTTGCAGAGATGTGAGGAGACTAATCTTGTTCTTAATTGGGAGAAATGTCATTTTATGGTTAACGAAGGAATTTTCTTGGACATAAATTTTTTGAAAGAGGTATTGAAGTGGACAGAGCTAAAGTTGAAGCAATTGAGAAAATGCCCTGCCCAAGGGATGTGAAAGGTATTCGTAGTATTCTTGGTCATGCCGGTTTCTATAGGAATTTATTAAAGATTTTCTAAAATTTCAAAACCCCTTACTAATCTTCTTCAAAAAGATGTACCGTTATTTTTTATGATGATTGTAAGGAGGCATTCGAAATTCTAAAAAAGGCTTTAATAACAGCTCCTATTGTTCAACCACCTGATTGGACTTTACCTTTTGAAATTATGTGTGATGCTAGTGATTTCGCTGTAGGAGCCGTTCTTGGACAGCGGATAGATAAGAAATTAAATGTTATTCATTATGCTAGTAAGACTCTTAATGCTGCTCAAAAGAATTATGCTACTACTGAAAAGGAATTTTTAGCGGTAGTTTTAGCTTGTGATAAATTTAGACCTTATATTGTTGATTCTAAGGTGACTATTCATACTGATCATGCTGCTATTAAATACCTTATGGAAAGAAAGATGCTAAGCCTAGACTTATTAGATGGGTACTTTTGCTACAAGAGTTTGATTTACATATTGTAGATAGGAAAGGTGCTGAAAATCCTGTTGCTGATAACTTATCTAGGTTGGAAAATATATCTTATGATCCTATTCATGTTAATGATAACTTTCCAACTGAACAGCTGGCTTCGATAAAGGTAAGCTCACGCGAAAGTCCATGGTATGCTGATTATGCTAACTTTATTGTTGCCAAATATTTGCCTCCGACTTTCACAGCGCAACAAAGAAGGAAATTCTTTTATGACTTGAGGCATCATTTCTAGGATGACCCACACTTATATAAAGAAGGAGTTGATGGTATTATGCGAAGATGTGTCCCTGAGTACGAGCAAAAGGAAATATTAAGAAATGTCATGGTAGTACTTATGGAGGACATCACGCTGGAGATAGAACTGCACAAAAGATTCTACAATCAGGTTTTTATTGGCCTACTCTTTTTATAGATGCAAGGAAATTTATTTTATCATGTGATGAATGCCAAAGAGTAGGTAATATTAGTAGACGCAATGAAATGCCTATGAACTATTCTCTTGTTATTGAACCTTTTGATTGTTGGGGATTTGACTTTATGGGTCTTTTCCTCCTTCAGATGGCTATACACATATTCTTGTTGCTGTTGATTATGTTACTAAATGGGTAGAAGCCATACCAACATCTAGTGCTGATGGTGAGACATCATTGAAAATGCTTAAAGATATTATTTTTCCTAGGTTTGGTGTACCTAGATATCTTATGACTGATGGGGGTTCTCATTTTATTCATGGTGCGTTCAGAAAGACTCTTGCTAGATATGACGTTAACCATATAACTTCTTCACCCTATCACCCTCAAGCAAGTGGTCAAGTGGATTATCAAATAGAGAGATTAAATCAATTCTGCAAAAGACTGTCAATAAATCTAGAAAGAATTGGGCTAGAAAGCTTAATGATGCATTGTGGGCTTATAGAACTGCTTATAAAAATCCCATGGGCATGTCTCCTTATAAAATGGTTTATGGAAAGGCTTGTCATTTACCTCTAGAGTTAGAACATAAAGCTTATTGGGCAATCAAAGAACTTAATAGAGATTTTAAACTTGCCGGTAAAAAGAGGTTGCTTGAGTTGAGTTCTCTAGATGAGTGGAGAAGTGAAGCTTATGAAAATGCTAGGCTCTTTAAGGAGAAAGTTAAGCAATGGCATGATAGGAGGATTTTAAAGAGAGAATTTAATGTTGGTGAAAAGTTTTATTGTATAGGTCTCGTCTCAGACTTTTTGCAGGAAAATTACTTTCAAAATGGGAAGGACCTTATATTGTTGAGGAGGTTTATCGCTCAGGTGCAATAAAAATTAATTCCCTTGATGGTGACAAACCACAAGTAGTTAACGGGCAAAGACTCAAGCATTATATTTCCGGAGATTCTTATAATGTAGATGTTGATATTATTCAAGTGGTAACGCCGGAGGACTTTATCAAAAGCCAAAACCAGGGAACTGCAGAGTCTGATTTCGAATAGGTATCAGTTTTGGTAAGAAAAAGTTCGCGTTCGACTTTCCAACTTTAATATTCGTTATTTTCATTTAAATTAGAAAATTCCAAGACGAAAAATGGTAGGAAACGGTGCCCGAGGGCACCACGCCACCCCTGGGCGTGGGCCCCACCCTGGCCGCGCCGAGGCATGGTGTGGGCGCTTCAGTGCCCATCTCCGACCCCGTTTCGACCTGTACTTTCCTTTTGCTGTCAAACTTTTTGCTATATAATCACTCGGATCCCCCGAGGTTCGTATATCGTGTTCTCGTCGTGTTTTTGTTTTCGAGCTGTTGCAACAAGTTCTTCCTCAGGGGCTAGATCCATGATGTCTTCGTCAGAGGCCCCAAAGGATGGTTTCTTCAAGAACGTCGTCAACCCATACATTAATGAAGTGAAGAAGCACCCACAAGAGATGCCACATGTGGATGGAGCCCCTGTCCAGCAAGATGTCCAAGGACCCAAGAAGGAAGGAGACGTGAAGGCCAGGCTGGAAGAAGTAGAGCATGAAGTTTTCAGGTACAAGAAGATGATAGAGCGTGGAGTGGAGGCCAACCACAAGATTATTGCTGAGCTTATTGCTGAACACAAGAAGGAGACTAACAAGCTATGGGATGATATCTTCGCGCTTAGTGAAGCCACATCCAAATTGCAAGCGTAGATCTATGACCTTCAAAATCAAAACTGTGAGTATGAAACTAGGTTCAAACGCATAAGCTCTGCTGCCAGTTTCAGGATTGCTGAAACCAAATCATCCTTCTCCGATGGGGAGCCTCTGCCTTGGAAGTTCGATGGTGAAGAGTCCCGCGCATCACCAAGGGATCAAGTTTGAACGTCAAGGGGTAATGGCACTCCCTTGGCTTGTTCCAAGCTTGGGGGAGTGCCCAGTATCATCATCTTTTATCTTTTGTTTTTACAAATTTTCGTGGTCATATCGTGAGTAGAGAAGTTATCTTATAAGATGGTTTGCAATGTGGAGTGTTTCTCCTTTAGTTGGTTATCTATGTATCCGTTGGTGTGAGTGTGTCTTTGTTTAGAATATTAATGAGAAGTTTCATCTTTTACTTCCTACACACTTTATTTTAGCCTGCAAATCCTTTTTATATGCTGATCTTGTCATTAGTATTGGCATCACTTTGGGTACAACAAGTAAATTTAATTGGTCATGGCAAACTTAGCATTGGTTAGTAACAACAATACTTTGAGACTTAAGTAGAAAGGAGGGAATTACATGCAAATATATTATCCCATTATCTTTCCTTCTTGTCAGCCCAGGAGCTTAGTATTCTTGAGTTAAAATATTTGTGCTTACAAGGAAGATTGCATGATTGCTCTTATTACATTTATATTTGTTTGTATCCCTCAACTCTTATGCTTGCTACTCAGCCTTGCTAGCCTAAAACCCTGCACTGAGAGGAAATACTTCTCGTGCATCCCAAAACCTTAAGCCATTACCCTTCTGAGCGTCCACATAACTTCCTATGCGTGGTATTTAACCGCCACTCCAAGTAAATTTGTCATGTGCTACCTTTAAACTATTCAAAACTGTTACTATTCCTTTTTGTGTCACTGTTTACCAAGCTCATGAGGACGTGGTAGATGTCTTTATTTCACTTGTCAATCGTGCTTTACCTCCAGACTAGCGGCATATATATCCACTTATCTATTAATTTTGCAAAAAGAGCTGGCAACGGGGTGCCCAGTCCCAATTAATTACAACTTTAACCGCTTAATCTCTTCACATTTTGTCAACTGAGCCTTCAGTGAAACATCTGCATGTGTAAACAAAAGAGAAAGAGGGATGATCTGCCTTGCTGGCAGAAATAACGTCCTTCATGGGAGCCGCTCTTAAAAAGTCTGGTTGGCAAGGGTCATATCGTACTGTCTACTAATGATTCGTTGAAAATTAACATACACCTCTCAAAACATTATTTTAACTCTCTATATGATTTCAAAAAACTAAAAAGCTCTAGCACATGATCTAATCCCTGCTTCCCTCTGCGAAGGGCCTATCTTTTACTTTTGTGTTGAGTTAGTACACCTATTTCCTTCTTCCTTAAGCGAGCATTTGAGTTGTTGAGATTCAACCATCTATATTATTAATATTTTCAATCATGTCCTTTATCCTTCCTTTGTCTGAGTACAAAGACCTTTACCTGCGGGAATATAACTTTGAAAGTTTTCAATGATTGTAAAGAAATTGTGATGATTGAGCATGTAGGTTATGTAATATAGCTCTGGTATAAAGACTCCTCTCGAAAGATAAGTTTGAATTGCTGATTGTTCTCTAACCAGGAATGAAGTTTGATATCACTAAATTATGATTTTCTTTATGCACCTTTATTGTGATTGTTTCATTACTCGTTTCAAGTTAAGTTATATAAAGGGGAGTTGCTGTTTAAAATGACTTGTGCTGCTAAGTAAATAATGATACTTCCTGGCCGTATTCTTTATTATCGACACTTCACTCCATAAACTTGTGGTCTTGTTTACTGAGCTCAGTTTTCGCTTGGGGACAAGCGAGGTCTAAGCTTGGGAGGAGTTGATACGTCCATTTTGCATCACTATTTTATATCATAATTTACTGTTATTCATTGATATATTTCATATTTGGATATGTTACTTATGTTATTTCCTCTTATTTTGCATGTTTGATGACTATTGGGAATTCAACTGCCGGAGCCAGAATTCAGCTGGAAAAAGCATCGTCAAGACACTATATCTCTAGAATTCCAAAAATCACGAGAAAATACAGAAGTTCCTATTTTACTAGATGACGAAGGCTGCCAAAAGGGGAAGCTGAGATGGGCCACGAGGGGCCCACACCACTCCTGGGCATGGGCCCCACCTTAGGCACGCTAAGGCCTGGTGTGGCGCCCCTGGCCCACCTCTGGCGACGCCCCTTCGCGTACTTCTTCCCCAGAACCCTAATCGGGAGGAGAGCCATCGAGGAAATATCCCGCCGCCTCCACGGGATGGAAACCAGAGAGAGAAAAAGCTCTCCGGCAGGGAGAAATCTGTCGGGGAAATTCCCTCCCGGAGGGGTGGGGAAATCATCGCCATCGTCACCGTCATCGCGCTGGACTTCATCGGGATCATCATCATCATCATCATCTCCACCGCCATCATCATCATCTCCACCACCATCATCATCATCTCCACTGCTCCACTTCGTTCCGCTGTAACATCTAGGGCTGTACTTTGTCTATTTCATAGGGGGAACTTTCCCGGTGTTAATTACTCTTTGTGGTTGATGCTATTGAGTTCTATCGGTGAATTACGGTTTATGTCCAGATTGTTATTTGTCATTATATCACCTCTGATCATGATCCATATGATGTCTTGTGAGTAGTTCGTTTAGTTCTTGAGAACATGGGAGAGTCTTGTGCAAGTAGTGAATTATGTTGAGTAATATTTAATGGTTTGATATTTAAGTTGTGGTGCTACTTCTAGTGGTGTCATGTGAACGTCGACTACATGGCACTTCACCTTTATGGGCCTAGGGGGATGCATTGTGTAGTTGGTTTGCTAATTGAGGGGTTGCTGGAGTGACAGAAACCTAAACCCCCGTTGGTAAATCGGTGCATGAGGGAGCGTAGGATCTCAGAGTTTAAGGCTGTGGTTAGATTTATCTTAATTACTTTCTTGTAATTGCGTATGCTTACAAGGGGTATAATCACAAGTATGTATTAGTTCAAGCAAGGATGGTGCATTAGCATAGGTTCACCCACACAGCACTTATCAAAACAATAAAGATTAATCAGCTGTATGAAGCGAAAGCACTTGACGAATTCCCGTGTGTCCTCAAGAACATTTGGTCATCATAAGTGAAACAACCGACTTGTCCTTTGAGCTAAAAAGGATTGGGTCACTCGCTGAAATTATTATTACTCTCTTTTATTTACTTGTATTTTATTTATCTGCTATATCAAAAAACCCTAAAAACTTGTCTGTTAGTGTTTACAGTGAAACCTTGATTGAAACTACTTGTCAACACCTTCTGCTCCTCGTTGGGTTCGACATTCTTATTTATCGAAAGTACTACGATACACCCCCTATACTTGTGGGTCATCAGATATGGCAAGGTCCATGTTGGCGGAGTTTAAGTCTCCGCTCTACTTGTGGGCCGAGGCCATCTCCACGGCGTGTCATTCATCAAACCAGCTCTTCTTCCGTGTTGGACGAAAAGAAACTCCATATGCGATGCTTACCGGCAACAAGCCCAATATTTCCTACTACCAATTATTTGGTTGTAAGTGTTTGTACAAAATCAAAGGTGTTCATCTTTCCAAGTTTGAATCTAAAGCTTTAGAGGGTATTTTTGTTGGTTATAGTGCTGAATCCCACACTTATAGAGTCTATGACAAAGCCTCCAGGATTGTTGTAGAATCTTGTAGTGTGGAGTTCGATGAAAATGATGACTCCCAAGTGGCGCAATTTCATGTTTGTGATGTAGATAATGAGCAACCTCATGAAGCAATCCGGCGGATGGGGGTGGGTTTCTACCGCCCCATTGAGATCCATCAAGAGGCAAGTCATGAAGAAACAAGTTCTACACAAGTGGAGCCTCCTACCTCACCACATGAAACCGCTCCAACAAATGAAGCCAATGTTGCACTAACCCAAGAACAAGTTCAAGACCCTCCTCATGACCAAGTTGCTATGCAAGAACCGATAACTCCCATTGTTGATGCTAGCCAAGGTCAAGACCAAGATCAACCCTCTCCTTTTATTGTTGAAGATGTGCACAATGATGATCAAGGTCAACAAGACGGTCAAGACGGGGACTCAAATGATCAAGATGATCAAGCGATAATTCCTCGCTCCAATAAGGATATCAAAACCCGTCGTAAAGCAAGAGTTGCAAGAGACCTAGAAATAAAGAGTCATAATCTTGAAGCAATTATTGGTGATCTAAATAGCAATGTTACCGCAAGGGGTCAGTTGGTAAGCTTTAGTGAGCATCAAGCACATATCTCCATGGTATAACCAAAGAAAGTGTTTGAAGCTCTTGAAGACCCGGATTGGTTAGAAGCTATGCATGAAGAGCTAAACAACTTCAAGCGCAAGAAAGTGTGAAAACTAGTTGAGAAGCCAAAGGAGTGCCTCAATGTTATAGGCACAAAATGGATATTCAAGAACAAGCACGATGAGCATGGAATGGTTGTGAGGAACAAGGCAAGATTGGTTGCACATGGGTACTCTCAAGTTGAAGGCATTGATTTTGGAGAGACTTATGCACCCGTGGCTCGCCTTGAGTCTATATGCATCCTTTTTGCATATGCATCAAATCATAACTTTAAATTGCAACAAATGGATGTGAAAAGTGTCTTTCTTAATGGTCCTTTAAAGGATTTGGTATATGTTAAGCAACCACCGGGATTTGAGGACCCAAACTTCCCTAACTATGTCTACAAGCTTGATAAGGCGCTCTATGGTCTCAAACAAGCACCTCGTGCATGGTATGAGCATCTAAGAGAGCTATTGCTAGACCGTGGTTTTGAAGTGTGGCAAATCGATCCCATCCTCTTTACCAAGAGGGTTAAAGGGGATCTTTTCATATGCCAATTTTATGTTGATGATACTATCTTTGGCTCATCTAACCAAGCTTTTAATGATGAATTTTCAAAGCTTATGACCGATAGGTTTGAGATGTCTATGATGGGGGAGTTGAAGTTCTTTCTTGGTTCTGAGATCAAGCAATTGAATGAAGGGACTTTCATCTCTCAAGCCAAATATATCCAAGACATGCTCAAGAGATTCAAGATGCAAGATGCTAAGGAGAAACGCTTTCCTATGGACACCAAATGTCATCTACAACTTAATCCAAAGGGTATAGATGCCGATCAAAAGGAATACCGCTCCATGATTGGTTCGTTGCTTTATCTTTGTGCATTTAGACCCGATATTGTGTTGAGTGTAGGGGTGTGTGCAAGGTATCAAGCCGCTCCTAAAGAAAGCCATTTGATGGCGGTCAAGAGAATCCTTCGATATTTGGTTCATACCCCAAGGTTTGGTTTGTGGTATCCCAAGGGCTCATATTTCTCTCTTACCGGCTATACATACTCGGATTGGGCTGGTGATCATGATGATAGGAAATCGACTTCCGGGGCATGCCAATTCCTTGGTAGGTCCTTGGTGAGTTGGTCTGCTAAGAAGCAAAATTGTATATCTCTTTCCACCGCCGAAGCCGAGTATGTGGGAGCCGCTAGTGCATGCACTCAATTGCTATGGATGAGGCAAACTTTAAAGGAATACGGTGTCCATTGTGACAAAGCGCCTCTTTTGTGTGACAATGAAAGTGCTATCAAGATTGCCCACAACCCGATGAAACATTCAAGAACGAAGCATATTGAGATTCGTCATCATTTTATTCGAGATCATGTTGCCCGAGGAGATATTGAGCTTGGCTATATTCCCACAAAAGACAACATTACCGATATATTCACGAAGCCCCTTGATGAAGCAAGATTCACTTATTTGAGGCATGAGCTAAATATCGTGGATTCGAGGAGCTTGACTTGATTATCTTGCATACACACATATATCTTGACTATCTATTTGGTTTAGGTATAGGCATGGACATAGGGGGAGTGCGGTCCTAATCCATTGGACCATCCCTCCCCCCATTATGTCAACATTAAGAACTCATTTGCTTATCTATATTCGTTTCTATGAATTGTGAGCTTAAATGACGAGTAGTGGCAGTGAACCCAAGATATATCTTCGCGGTGTCACACCACACACACTCATACATGATGGCCTAGGCCACCTCCCTCTTCTTTTGTGAAGAGTTGACCTTCTTGGAGCTTATTCGAGATTTTATTGCATAACTTGTTACTTCTTACTCTTATTTTACTCACATCCAATGTTGCTTATTTGGGAATTTTCATTTTTTCTCCATTGGATGTGTGTAGAAATCATCATGCTTGCAATTCCCCCTTGACACTCTACCTTTCATTCCTTGTCTTTCTTGAAACCGGCGTAAATTCAGAGTTTTTTTTATGTCCAAGTCAAAATTCAGAAGATGCGCGGGAGGTGGGAGATTACCGACCGATTAGCCTTGTTCACAGTTTTGCCAAGCTCTTTTCCAAAATCTTGGCGAACATGCTTAGGCCGAGGATGGCGGAGTTGGTTAGTGCGAATCAATCGGCGTTCATAAAAGGGAGGAGCCTCCATGATAATTTCATATTAGTAAGGCAAGTTGCCATGAAGATCAACGCCAGGAGGCAGTCGGGGGTTCTCCTTAAATTGGATATTTCACGGGCGTTCGACACTGTCTCTTGGGCATTCCTGTTGGAGGTCTTGCGGAAGCTGGGGTTCAGCGAGATTTGGATCAAGTGGACTGCTTTGTTGCTTTACACCGCGAGTAATAAGGTGCTAGTCAATGGTGTGCCGGGTAGACGAATTCACCATGGACGTGGTCTACGGCAAGGAGATCCAAGTTCACCTCTGTTCTTCGTTATGGTCATGGAGGTGCTGACAACTCTGGTGGCGACTGCGGCGAGGGATGATCTCCTCGCCCCTATTGCTGCGATTTGTCCACTGTAGAGGATTTCTGTTTTTGCGGATGACGTGGTTCTCTTCATGAAACCGTTGGCTGCAGACCTCCACGCAATTCGCTAGATTCTATATCTGTTTGCGGAGGCTTCGGGCTGAGAATCAATTACACCAAATCGTCGGCCACGTTGATTCGTTGTAGTGCTAGAGAGGAAGGGCGGGTCATAAACATCCTTGGTTGCAGAATTGATGCGTTCCCAATCAAATACCTCGGGCTCCAACTGGCTTTGCGCCCGCTCACCAAATCCGATTGGCAGCCGGTCCTGGATGCGACGCTGAAGTTAATCCCCGCCTGGCAAAGGGGATGGATCACCAAGGAGGGGAGGTTAATGCTCATCAAGGCCGTAGTTACGGCGAGGCCAATCCACCACCTATTGATCGCGGAGGCCCCAGTCTGGATGTTGGAGGAAATCGACAAGTGGTTGCGGGCATTTTTCTGGGCGGGCAAGGATCATGTCAATGGAGGTCAGTGCTTGGTGGCTTGGGACCAAATCTGCAAGCCAGAGCAATTTCTAGGCCTCGGCGTCAAGAATTTGAGGCTGCAGGGGTTGGCGCTGAGAACGCGCTGGGAGTGGCTCAAGAGGACAGACCCTGCCCGGCCATGGCAGGGGCTGCCCATGCTGAAGGATGACGACGCGCTTTGCGTCTTCAGAACCCTTGCGAGGTTGGAAATTGGGAAGGGTGATACAACCCTCTTTTGGCTGGATCGTTGGATCAATGGAGAAACGGTGGGCCAGATCGCGCCGCTGGTCTAGGGAATCGCGAGTACAAGGCGCAAGAACAGCCGCACCGTGCGTGATTCCATGCTGGGTAACGCGTGGCTGCAAGACTTGGAGGGGGAGCTTTGCCCTGATGGTTTGCGGCAATGCGTGAGGCTGTGGGCACGGGTGCACGGCGTGCATCGTGACGACGCGGAGCAGGACAGGTTTATCTGGCCATGGACGGGAAGTAAGCTATACTCAGCTAGCTCTAGTTATCACATGCTTTGTCAGGGTAGTACGAGGTTCACCACGTCAAATTGCATCTGGAAGTCGTATGCCCCTCTCAAGTGTAAGGTGTTCTGTTGGCTGGCGGTGCAGCACCGTGTCTGGACCTCGGATCGACGCATGAGGCACGGGTTACACGAGGAGATGAGCAGTTGCTTCACTTGTCTCCAGGAACTTGATACTATCGAGCATGTACTGGTTCATTGTGTTTTTGCCAGGGAAGTCTGGTTTCGGTGCTTCAGTGCGGCATGTGTGCAAATTACTGTGCCGGAGACAACTCATAGCTTCGCTGAGTGGTGGCTGGTGGTCAGGAAAGCATTCAACAAGAGAAACAAGCAGAGCTTCGATACTTTTGTGGTCCTGATCGCCTGGAGCTTGTGGAAGCAGAGGAACGCGAGGTTGTTCAACAATATTGGGCAGCAGTTCTCTGTAACAGTGTTAGTTGATAGAATCATTGATGAATTCAAGCTCTGGACTAGAGCTAGGACGGGAGGGCGGGATAATGTGCCGCGAGAGTAGGCTTAGGTGTGGTGTTGGTGTTGTGGCCTGCTGCTGCTCTTTCTTGAGGCAGCCCTGGCTTGTAATCATTTGTTGTATTCTCCTATAAACGTTAAGTACGCTTTTGGCGCGCTTCTTGAAAAAAAAATTCAGAAGATTTCAGAAGGAGGCCGGCCCTAGGCCGGCCTGTCCAGCCACAGAGGCCGGCGATGTCGGATGGGGGTGCCCGGCCTAGCAGAGGCCGGGGTCGGGGCCGGGGCGGAGGCCGGCCGTGTTAGGAAGCTGCCCGGCCTAGCCGAAGCCGGATCGGGGCCGGGTCGAGGCCGGCCGCGTCGGCCAAATGCCCGACCTGCTCCTTTCCCAGTCTGGCCTGAGGCTGGCCAGGCCGGCCACTCGGGCACTGCTCTTTACCGCGAGGCCGAGGGAAGTCAACCATTCGTTCCCCACTTCTTCTTCTTCCTCCCCCCCTCGAAAAAGAAAGCTCCCATGGAGCTCCAAAGCTCCTCCTCCACCCTCCCCCATCCATTGAGCCCCTCCCCTACCTCCCTAACACCCAGATCTGAAAGAGCTCCTCCCGATCTGCCTTTCCATCCACTTAGTTTCTCCATTGTTGATGGATTGGGGGAGCTACCCTCCATTGTTGGTGTTCTTTTTGAAGCTTTTCTCAAGTTTGGAGGATGGCCACGGATTGGGAGGACGTTCCTCGTCCTCAGGTCAAGAGCAAGGCCAACGATAAAGCATCGGCATCCTCTCCCCGCCCTCGCAAGAAGGGCCCAGCTTCGGGCTCCAAAAAAGGTCAGAAATTCTAGTTAATCCAGTTGAGCCCGTTCATGCTACTTGGACCAAGTTACCTCCAAGAGTATTTGAGCGTGATCGCTTAGAGTTCAATCCCTGTGCATTTGAGGCACTCACTAGTAGTGACAACAGATTCTATTGCAAGATGCATGAGCTAGTTTATGAATTTGTTGTGTGCACACTAAAAAATGACCATGTTCCTCAACACTATTTTGATGTGAATCAACCCCGGGAAGTGTGGCCGGAGGTGATGGAAGTTACGGATTATCATGGTATAAGCTCGCTCATGCATGTCAATGATAGATTTTCTCCTGAGTTGCTTAGGGAGTTCTATGCCACTGTTTATTTTTCTACGGAGGGACCAAGGACTATGACTTGGATGTGTGCTGGTATCAAATGTGAGGCTACCCTTGCAGAGTTTGGTGCTCTTTTTGGCATTGCGGAGGCCCCTTTTCAGCCATTTTCTTTCAACCGTATTCATGTTGATGAGTCCAAGATAATGAAGGCATGAAAAGGACTTGCCCATTGCTACCCACCTGATGCTGGACTTCTTCATGTTCCCAAGGTTGCTTGTATGACTCTCTATTGGTACACTATACACACCATCTTGAGGAACACTATCAATGCCAAGTTTGGTGAAAAGGGTGAGGTCCGCAAGTGGATGGTCAATCTGCTTTACCACATTGTCTCATCCAAGGAAAGGAACAGGAGACTGGATGTTCTGGACTATATGTGGCAAGAAATGTGCTCAGTGGTTATCAACAACAAGGCTCCTATCTATGGTCAGTATCTCCAGAGGCTGATTGCTAGCAAAGTTGATCAAGCTCTCCTCAAGAACTACCCTATGATTAGCCCTACACTCCTCACTTTACCCACTCCTGAAGATTTTATTGCCAAGGCTGCTCCTCCTCAGGGCAAGGAGAAAGCCAAGCGTGCCCGCCCCACAACTACTGAAGCTGGTCCTTACTCTTCTTCAGAAGCACCATATGTTGAGCCTCCTCCTCGGAAGAACAAGTACATCTTAAAGCATATTCTGATGAGGATGAATTGTTTCTTTATTGATAAGCAAGACAAGGATTTCAAGGCATATCAGAAGCAAAAGGAATATAACCGCAATCAACGAGAGATCATGAAGAAGCTTGAACTTCCCTATCTAGAAAGCTCCACCGAGGTATTTGAGAAGACCCGGAAGTCCCAGAATACTTATTGGATTGGCGATGATGCCTCCTCTCTTGGCACCTTTTGGCCTGGTAATCTTGCTGAATCAAGCTCCGGTCAGGCTGTTGATGATGCTGCTGCTACTGAAGATGAGGATGAGGCGTTTCATGACATCGAGTGATCTCTTGGGTTTTCCACTTCACTTTCTTCCTTTTTGACGTCTTGATGCCAAAGGGGGAGATAGATCTCCGGGGATTTGCATTGCAATCGTTTTTAGTTGAACTCTATTTGGTTTCTATCATGGAACTTGAGTATCATGGTCTATTGTAAGGTTATATTATGGAACTCTTTTATCTTCGGATTATTGTAATGACTTCCCCGGTGTGTTTATTCATTTGAAGTCTATGGCGAGGCTATGTCATTCCCAGTTTATTCATTCATACGAAGTCTATGGTGAGATAAAGTTCTACTCATATGAAGTCTATGGTACGGTGAGAGAAAAAATTCTATCCTTTGCTCACATAGTATCCTTTGTGATTGCATACCTTTTGTTTATTTGTTGTGCTTGTTGATCTTCTACCTTTTGTTGGCTTATAAAATCAAGGGGGAGATTTAATTAAAAACTTTTGCTCAAAGCTTAAACTAGATATCTTTATTTGCAAATCCATGTGTTGTCATAAAACATCAAAAAAGGGGAGATTGAAAGGACATGTGTCCACTAATCTTTGTTTTGGTGTTTGATCATAACACTTAGAGTTTCTTTATTGATAAGCAAGACAAGGATTTCAAGGCATATCAGAAGCAAAAGGAATATAACCGCAATCAACGAGAGATCATGAAGAAGCTTGAACTTCCCTATCTAGAAAGCTCCACCGAGGTATTTGAGAAGACCCGGAAGTCCCAGAATACTTATTGGATTGGCGATGATGCCTCCTCTCTTGGCACCTTTTGGCCTGGTAATCTTGCTGAATCAAGCTCCGGTCAGGCTGTTGATGATGCTGCTGCTACTGAAGATGAGGATGAGGCGTTTCATGACATCGAGTGATCTCTTGGGTTTTGCACTTCACTTTCTTCCTTTTTGACGTCTTGATGCCAAAGGGGGAGATAGATCTCCGGGGATTTGCATTGCAATCGTTTTTAGTTGAACTCTATTTGGTTTCTATCATGGAACTTGAGTATCATGGTCTATTGTAAGGTTATATTATGGAACTATTTTATCTTCGGATTATTGTAATGACTTCCCCGGTGTGTTTATTCATTTGAAGTCTATGGCGAGGCTATGTCATTCCCAGTTTATTCATTCATACGAAGTCTATGGTGAGATAAAGTTCTACTCATATGAAGTCTATGGTACGGTGAGAGAAAAAATTCTATCCTTTGCTCACATAGTATCCTTTGTGATTGCATACCTTTTGTTTATTTGTTGTGCTTGTTGATCTTCTACCTTTTGTTGGCTTATAAAATCAAGGGGAGATTTAATTAAAAACTTTTGCTCAAAGCTTAAACTAGATATCTTTATTTGCAAATCCATGTGTTGTCATAAAACATCAAAAAAAGGGAGATTGAAAGGACATGTGTCCACTAATCTTTGTTTTGGTGTTTGATCATAACACTTAGAGTTTTTAACCCTTTGTTAAGTGCATACAGAAAAAACATGAGTGAAAAAGATAAAAGAAGATCTCTCTTGTGCAAAGAGGAAATGGAGAGAAGGCGTAGTTAAAAGGAAGCGGAAGCGCAGGCTAGTCGGCCTCCAGGCCGGGTCCCTCGGATGCCCAGCCGGCCTCCCTCTACAGGCCGGGGCCCAGGCCGGGCTCAGGCCGGCCGCCTCGGGTCATCAGTCGGCCTCGGCTTGCTCTCGCCCGGTCAGGCCGGTCTCAGGCCGTGTGGCTCTGGCTGGCCGTCGGCCTTGAACTCGCTGGGTCGGCCCAGCTTGGCCTCGTCTACCAAGGCCGGGCACGTCTGGAGGTAGGCCGGCCCTAGGCCGGCCACGCGTACCTCTTCATAACGGGCAGATTTTAGTGGGGGGGTATACATACCCCTCCACCTACCTCAAGACACCCTAAGCTTCAGATTCTCTCTCCTCCATTAAATGAAAGCTTCAAGCTCCTGGATCTCCCTACTCCCCCACCCAATCGAGCTCATACTTGGAGATCCGAAGGAGAAGACCCCGATCTACAAGTTGACCAAGGCGATTTACATTTCCCCCTCATTCACTTGAGGGACCATTTGCTAGGGTTTCCATTGGGAAAACCTAGCTTCTTGTTGTACTCACTTGTTGTTCTTGTGACAGATTGTAGCCGTTCGGGAGCCCCCAATCCAGTTGTGGGTTGTGCCCCGGATTGTTGTTGTAAAGACTCCGGTTTCCGCCTTGAAGGGAACCGATAGTGGAAGGTGAACCAATCCTTTGTGGTGCGGTTCATCGGAGAAGAAGGTGAGCCTTGGTGGCGTTATGACCAACCTTTGTGGTGGTCTCACACCTCTCCAACAAGACGTACTCCCCTAAAAAGGAGGAACTCGGGAATACATCCTTGTCTCCGGGTGCTTCTCTTCGGTTACCTCTATCCTTTTTACCGTCTTTACCTTGTGTATCTTGTTTAGTTGCTAGCTTGTCATATAGGTAAATTCACCGTAGTTACATATCTAGAGAATTTACCTTTTGTATCAAGCCTAAAATTGAAAAGTACCAAAATTTAATGTAGCACCTATTCAACCCCCCTCTAGGTGTCATACGATCCTTTCACCCGGCCACCCCGTGCACCTCCCCCGCCAGCTTCCTCGATTGCCCTAGTCGCGAGGAGGATTAGCCACAAGGAGCGCGACTTGGGTTGTCGGCGCAGGCGTCAGCCGTGGCACGACATGGGCCTTTACGCGAGAAAGGGAGAGTTAGTGATAGGAGTGACATGTGGGATAGGATTTTTGAAAGTGTAGTGTGCTCTGTTGAACCATATTACTATATAAGTACTACTAACAAGCCAATGGTTAGGAGAGTGTTGTTGGAAAGGTCCACACGCACGGACCGTACCGGTTCACCTCCATTGCTAGGAGAGAAGCGATTGGATCTCATCGTCTCCCGTCGGCGCCACCGCCGGTCTGCCCCACCGCAGTGGCCTCTAGGCCATGGAGGCGCGGTGGATCATATTCCTCGTCGGCGGGAGGGCTCCGTTTTTCTTAATTTAGAATTCAAATTTGCTGGGCGGCGTTTTTTGGTGGCGATGGCGCTTCTTGCAGTAACGTCTCCCTGGTTTCGGCCCCATCTCGGCGATGACGTCGAGAAGCTTATGGGGGTGGTGTTTCTCAAGGACTTCATCTAGCGGTGGCCGTCTCTGGATCATCATGGAGCTTCATCGCGGCGGTTCATCCTTCTTCTTCGGCTACATGATGGATGTGGTCTTCATGACCCGTTCGACGACTTCCCGGCCGCAACCAACAACGTCAGGCCGGCTCTGGAAGGAGCAGCAGCGGCGACACAACATCGACACGGTCTGTGCCCCCTGGCGCTGATCTTTGGTCTTCGATCGGTCTCCTCTTGTGATATAAGAAATCTTCGTAAATTATCGTCCAACTCCGAGAATATTTTTTTACAGTTTTTTCTGAAACAAAAAGACAACAGAAAATAGGAACTGTCACTGGTCATCTTGTTAATAGGTTAGTCGAAGAAAATGCCGTAAATGATATATAATTGCACTAAAAGCATGTAGCATTGATATAAAACAAACATGAAACAACCAAAAATTATAAATACGATTAAGACGTATCATTTACTATGTTTACTGCTCTATATTCTTAGCTAGTTAGTTCTATATTTGCTCTGTTTACTACTTATTAGATCTGTTTATTAGCTCCGTTTGTTATTTTTTAACAATGAATATTTGTTGTATGAAGGGCTTGGTGGATGCTTGGTGACGATGTTGTTGACGTGAATACCTAAGAGCAGGGCTTCGTACACTGTGTCGTCACCACGAGTAGTACCTTTTGTGCAGCATGATGAATACAATCGATGATCATCCGACGGTCATGAAGACATAGGAGCAGGGCTCCAGCCACGCGCACGGATAAACTTTTGTACAGCAGGGCGAACACTAATACAATGACGAACGGGCAGCCGTCTAGTCGCATGGAGCGGGGCTCCATCGACGGCGCAGCCCCGTCACCATGTTTTTTTGTTTCTTAGAAACCTTATTAAAAGCGGTAATTAGTAAAACTCAATGTCTAATGTGAAACATATCTGTAACGATGTAATATAATAATCGTTGCCCATGTTAGGGGCAACAGTGAATCAACTCCGATGCCATTGAGCTCTTCACATCAGCAGCGGGGGCGAGGAAACAAATGCTTTCTCCATTTCCGATAAAGGTTTTGACCCGTTTCCGATGTGTCGTTCTCTACTAGTGTAATGAACTTTATGGACTTTGGAACAAAGATTAATTTCAATTGATTCATAGTTTTTAAGTAAGACTTTGAGGGTCAAAAGTATCACGTCATCAAAAAAGGACACGTGGAATGTATCACACCCCTTTGTAGATTCGGCAAAGGGCCACAACACGAACCAGACTATCACCAAGCGGACTCCAACAAAGTAAGCACAAGACACATGATTCTACATAGATTCAGGATGCTCAGAAGCGTAAATCCTACGTCATACTTGTCTGCATATACGGTGGATCTGAGTTGAGTTTACAAGAGGCAAGATTTTGTCATTCTTGTTCTATGCTTAGCTAGCTTGAGGTGGAAGGGAGCTGTCCACGGCCCCCTCTTGGTAGTCTTGGACCTCCTTTAATGTCAGATAAAGGGTTACCACAGTGTCCCTCCTACACGTCTAGCCCTTGGGTGCGCGGTGCACGACACTGGTTACTAAATGCGGTATGAATAGCCATCACTTTTCCTTTCCTCAGTTCCTTCCCAAAAGCTCCTTGAGAGTCGACTTCCAGTGCCTTCCGCTGCCCCTCTCCTTCCTGCTCTCCTGCGGCGATGCTGCCCGACGAGAGGATGGGTTAGGAGGTCGGCATCTCCTGTACATAGTAGGGGTAGTGGTACTTTTAGGGTTTGCCTTTATGGCGTTTGGCTGCGTGCCATCTAGGAGTAGAAGACCAGATCTTGCCGGTCATATCTGGGTCGGCCCGACCTTCATTTTCTCTGCCGTGCTTCTCTGGGAGTGGAGGCGTGTGGAGGGCTCGAGTTGGGTGATCTCCTTCAATAAGGTGTCGGCTGCAAGCTTCTCTTCGGTACACTCGAGCTGTGCCGTGGGTGAGCTGGCTTTCTTCTTCCTCGTGGTGCTCCCATGGTGGGGCCTGATGTGATTTGGAGGAAGGAGGTTGGCGGCTTGCTGTATAAGCTCGATCTGGGTGCAGCTCGGACTCGATTTGAAGGCAAGGTTCGTGCTTCTCTCCTTGGTCATCATGGCGATGGAAGGGAGGGCGTGCAAGATGTTGCTGAAGATGGATCTGGGCAGCGCTTCAATAAGTGTCTGCGTTTCCAAGTTCCGTGGCTCATCTTTCTTCTCCTGGCCGGCCTCGGTGGCGAGGGGGAGAAGAAGTGGGGTGCATGGAAGTTGGAGCTCGGCGGCTATCCCGGTGGTGAGGCGGATGCATCACCGGAGTGCAAGATTCGGCCATTTGTTGAAGCTCCATGGAGGGGATCTTCGGTGGCAGGTATTGAGCGCCGCTGTTTCAATAAGCATTCGTTCTGTGTGGGAGTTGCTGGATTGGAGTTCTCTGCTCTTCTATGGCGCGGTGGTAGCGGAGAAGAAGGAAGGAGGCTCGGATCCACTGCTTCTGGGGAAGTTCTTCTAGCTGCGACCTTCGGAGTGCATCAATGGCGACGGATTTGCGTCGTTGTTATTTTCGGCCAAAGGGGCCACTCCGAGCTGTGGGGCTGCTGCTGCCATAGCATCTTCAACCTCCAGGCCGGTGTGCCGTTGCGGAGGCCTTTCTTCAGTTCCATGGTGGCGCTCTTCGTCATGCCGTCTCCAAGTGGTTTCGTCCCCGGCGACGACATCGACGGCCGTCGTGTTGAGCTGAGCTCTGTTCTCAGTGGAGAAGGACCAAATTGCGATCCTCTTTCTTTGATTAGGGTCCTTTCTGTAAAAGCCAAGGGCTTGGTTGTAATTTTCATTTCTTTTCTAGTCCTTGATGTAATTTGTACACCCACCGATTAATGCAGTCGGGATCCTTCTGGATCCCTCCCCCTTGTTCAAAAAAAAATGCGTATGAATAAGTGCGTGGACTGCCTTGTTAGCTAGCTTCGTTGTCTAGAAAGAACCGCATTTTTCCTTTCCGTTCAGAAACCAAGAACTGCAAATTTAGAGAAAATATGCAGTAATGGAAATACATAGGAGAAAAAAGAACATTATGACATATGCAGCATTTGAGAACTTGCCAGTGGCAATATGGTTAGAATGGTGGTTGTACCCTCAGCCCAACAGTTTAAATCCCCGGTTTGATGCTGGTGTTTCTCATTTAAGGCGGAATATTCTTTAGTGGGAGGCGACGTTCCCGTCGACAGAGAGGCGCCCGTGGTGACTTCGTCAATCTCAAGACCCGATTCGCCGGCTCAGTCTCTCAGAGGTTTTCATTGGGTTAGGGGTGTGCGTGTGTGCATTTATAGGGGTGAGTGTATGCACGTATATGTGATTCATAGGGGTGAGTGTATGCGCGTATATGTGAACGTCTACGTTGTTCTGTGTTTCGCAAAAAAAAAGACATATGCAACATTTACATAACACAAAAATGCGATATATCACATTTTATCTTTTATACGACATACTGCATATGGTACATATGACACCGCTCGTCCGCCCTCCGAGGCTCCGACAACTATAGTAGATGCCATCTACCACCCTGTTGCGACATCTCCCTCCAGACACGGCCGTGTTGTGGCTTCTTTGTCGAGGACCCGCCTCACTTCCTCCGGAGGGACGCGTCATTGAGCAGCGACGCTTTGCATGTGTGGTTCATATCAAACAATTGTAACAAGACATATTGAGGCTATTTTTATAATTAACACGTAGGAAATCATGAAGCACACGTGGCAATGAAAAAAGTAATGAAAAAGTGAAAAAAAGAAGAAGAAAAAACTCGTAACGGGCCAGCGTGGGCTTTGGGAGGGAAGACGAAACTAGTTGCCATATATTTCGGGGCTCACCACCCTTCTTCTCCCCGTCTCCCGGTACATCCGCTAGAAAAACAAAAATCCCCACTTGCAGAGGCGGCAACAGCTCCAAGAAACAAGAGCCCGCCTCCGCCTCCGCGGACCACTGCCTCCCCTCCCCCGCCGGTCACCCAGGTCCTCCTCCGGTTGGGTGATGGCGAGCTGCAAGAACGGAGCGCCGCCACCACGCGCCCCCGCCTCCTCCCAGCCCGCGCTGGGACATCTCCGTCCTCTTCCGCGGGGCTCTCACCGGCGTCCACTGCCACGGCGGCGGCGGCGGCATCATCCTCTACGTCACCTGTGCTCGTGAACGCCTTCTGCCCGCTGTGCAAGTGGTCCGAGAGAGTCCCCGTGGACATCCTATTTCGCCACGGTGCTCTCTGTTGATCGAGGCGCTCCGCCAGGGAGCTGGAGATGGCCCAGCTCCGTCGCGCCGACTACGACGAGAAGAGCAGCCGGAGGCACGTAGTGATCAAGGCGAGAAAGAACTAGGGTTTACTGGAGAAATCCTTTTCCTTATGCTCCGATTCTTTGTCGTTTTCTACGATTCTTTTTGCTGCAATTCGTCTTGTGTATAGGTTTGCCGAAACGAGTTTCTTGGATTTCCTTCCAAGATCGTCTGTTATGCTTTGGAATTGCAGAAACTAAAATTCTTTTTGCTGCAATTCGTCTTGTGTATAGGTTTGCAGAAACGAGTTTCTTGGATTTCCTTCCAAGATCGTCTGTAATGCTTTGGAATTGCAGAAACGAAAATTCTTGGATTTTCTTCCAACATTCTCTGTTATTCTTTAATTTCCTGCCGAGGCTGTAGCAGTTTGTGCCTCCTGAATCCTGATGGTGCGCATCAGTTTGCGCGTCGCTGTATGACCAGTCCGCTGCTTCTGTCTCAGCACCTTTTTTTTGTATGTCTGTGTGCTCAGTTTTGTTCGAGGATCAGGAACTCGTTTTGTCTGGTGTTGTGGTGTGTGCTTGAATGTTGGTGCAGCCTCTGGGCTGGTCTTGAACTTTATCACGCTGTGGTGTGTGTTTGAATGTTGGGACAGCCTCTGGGCTGTCCTTGAACTTGATCACGATGTGGTGTGTGTTTGAATGTTGGGGCACCCTCTGGGATGGCCTTGAACTTGATTTTGATCGGTTCTATGTTGACCAGTTTGTCCTTCTGTAGAGCTGTGATTTTAGGCTCCGAGATGCAATATGTCTAGTTTTTTTTATCACAAATTTACGTCCATAATAACAACTAGTTCAATGGCACTGCACGTCCGTTTACAGATTTTCTACGGATGGGCATTCCCAGTAGCAAGTATGTAAAGATTAGGAGTATGGGTTATTGGTGCTGAGTGCTGACTGTTTATTTTAGGTTCAGAGAAATTTCTATGCGGATAGGCAAATGATGTCATGATTTGTGGTGCGTGATCCCGGTTGTTTTGTGAAGCGTATACACCGGGAAATATAGTTTGTATTTTAAGGCTGCTGATGACTATTTTGGTAAAAGTATTATGGACAAATGGCAGAATAGATCTAGGAAACTTAGGAGCACTTTGAAAGGATGGGACATTAACTATAAAGCTTTTTATAAAAAACAGAAGAGTGCTTTGTCCTTAGCTATAGATAATATAGACAAGGAAAGTGAAATGTTAGGTCTCACAGCAGAAAATATTCCTTGAGAGTAGAGCTAGAAGGAAATTTGCAAGTAATTAGAAGGGAAGAACAGGTAAAGTGGTTTCAACGTTCTAAAGAGACGGATTTAGTAAAAGGTGACTCTCTAACGGCGTATTTTATGGCAAAAGCGAGCGGTAGGAAAAGGAAGAATAAAATAACTAGTTTAAAGCAAGATGGTAAAGTGATAGTTGGTAACGAAAATATTTTGGATTATGCTACTTCTTATTATAAGGAACTTTTTGGTCCGGTACAAAACCGTGCGAGTGTGGCTTTGGAAATCCCGTTAGACAATGTATTGGATGTGGGAGATAGAGAAGAACTAGTTAAACCTTTCACTCTGGAATAAGTAAAGCTAGCGGTGTTCGGAATGAAACACAATAAAGCTCCCGGCCCGGATGGGCTGCCTATAGAGTTTTATAAAAAAATCTGGAAGCTGATTTGTAATGATGTAATGGACCTTTTTAGTAATTTTTATAATGGTAATTTAGATATCACTCGTTTTAACTATGGTGTAGTGACTTTATTACCAAAAGTTGCAGATGCTAGTTGTATACAACAGTATAGGCCCATATGTATGCTTAATGTTATTTTTAAAATCTTTACTAAAGTCATTAATAATATAGTGGTTAGGTTGGCTAAGAAAATAATTTCTCCGGTACAGACTGCTTTTATAAAGGATAGGAACATTTTAGATGGTATAGCTTTATTACACGAGACTTTACATGAGGTAAAAGTTAGGAAATTAGATGCTGTGCTATTTAAAGTTGATTTCGAAAAGGCCTACGACAAGATAAATTGGGATTTCGTTTTTACTATCCTTAGAATGAAAGGTTTCCCTGTCCAGTTTATAGACTGGGTAAAGCAGTCAGTTAAGAATGGTAATGTAGCCATCATGGTAAACGATCATATAGGTAAATATTTCCCTACTATGAAAGGTTTAAGACAAGGTGATCCGTTTTTGCCCATTTTATTTAATATAGCAGTAGATGTTCTCTCTGTTTTGGTCGAAAGAGCGAAAGAAGGTGGTCTAATTAAACCGTTGATTCCAAATTTGGTAGAGGACGGTTTAGCAATGCTACAGTACACGGATGACACGATTTTTATGTTCCAGGATGACTTAGATTCTGCTAGGAACCTTAAAAAGCTTTTATGCATCTTTGAACACTTGTCAGGTTTAAAGATTAACTTTTTGAAAAGCGAGGTTTTTTGCTATGGACAAGCTAAAGATAGAAGCGTAGAGTATACTTCTATTTTTACCTGCGTAGAGGGGATCCTTCCTTTTAAATATCTAGGAATGCCTATGCATGATAGAAGACTGAGAATGATTGACTGGAAACCTTCTGAGAGTAAAGTAGAGAAGAAAGCAGGAGCGTGGATAGGGAAGTACACCTCGTATGGTGATAGGCTTATTTTGTTGAGATCTTGTCTTTCTAATGTGCCTTTTTATATGTTGTCATTTTTTCCTCTTCCTAAGGGAACATGTAGAAGATATGACTTCTTTAGGAAAAGATTATTTTGGCATGAACATGATGGTAAAAAGAAATACCACTTAGTTAGATGGCAGGAGGTGTGTAGACCCAAGGAACAGGGAGGTTTGGGGTGATAGATCTTAAAGTAATGAATATTTGCTTGCTATGTAAATGGTTATGGAAAATTGAGAATGAAGATGGTTTATGGCAACAATTAATTAGAACTAAATATCTTCATACACACACGCTAGCGCATGTAAAGCTTAAGCCTGCTCACTCTCATTTTTGGTCTGGTTTGATGGAAGTAAGGGACCTTTTCTTTAGTTTCTGTAGGAAAATTATTGGTAATGGACAAAGAACAAGCTTCTGGGAGGACTTATGGTTAGGAGAAATGCCTTTGAAGGATAGTTTCCCTAGGCTTTACAATCTTTCACATAGTAAGAAAATTTCTGTAAGTAGAGTTTTAAGTGAAGGGTGGGGTGTGCTCAATTTCAGAAGAAATCTGTGGGGCGACTTAGCTGAAATGTGGTTTAAATTAAAGGAGTTGTGTGTGGGTGTACCTTTAAGAGAAGGAGTAGAGGATAGATGTAGTTGGACTCTCACTGCTTCGGGTCAATTTACTGTTAGGTCTTTATATGTTGCGCTTAAGGCTTCACAAGTAAAAGTACCTTATAGGAAAGTTTGGTTTCTGAAAATGCCTCTAAAAGTAAAAGTTTTTCTCTGGTTGGCTTTTAGGAAAAGCATCTTAACTAAAGATATCCTGTTAGCTAGAGGATGGAAGGGGTCAGAAAAGTGTTTGTTTTGCTCCAGTAAAGAAACGATAGATCATCTGTTCTTTAGTTGCTCAGTTGCTAGATATCTTTGGGGTGTAATTAGATGCGCTTTCAACTTAAAGACTATTCCTGTCAGTTTTGATGATTTACCTAGATGGTTAGAGACATTTGTTGCTGCTGATATGTTCCTAGTATCGACAGGAGTCGCTGCGTTAATTTGGGCAGTCTGGAAGACCCGGAATAATGTCTGCTTTAACAGAGCGATCCTCCAGTATCCGACTAGTGTAATTTTCCTTATGTCTCACTATATTTCCTATTGGGCTGGTTTGCCGAAAACAAACCTGCGAAGCATACAACGCAGAGGAGCAAAAGTGTTGGTGTTGGTGGCCACTGAATCCTATCATCGAAAACAAGGTTGGGGGCCGCTGGTGATGCGGTTAACTGAAGCCTGAGTAAAGCATCTCGTTGCGGGGAATGCCCCATGGAAAAAACTACTCGTGTGTGAAGTCATTGTAGGAGAATTTCAGTCTTGTTTAGTTTCTGTGGTGTAAAGCCGTTGGGCTGTCTGTAATGTTTGTTGAATTCAGCAGTGGTTATGTTCTGAGCCAGAGAGGCTGGTTTTTCTAGTGATAGAAATAGTGAAGAACAGTAGTGGTGGTGGGAGTTGCTCAATCCCATCAGGGGATGTGTTGGGTGCCCCTGGGGTGAGAGCTGAAATTGAACTACATTTTGTTGTCTTATCAGTTTTCAATAAAATTTGAAAATTGGGGCCTCGGCCCTTCCTTTCAAAAAAAGGATTATTACTCCTGTGCCCCTGATTCCTTAGTTGTACTCAGTTTTCCCCACGCTTAAAACTTTTGCTCATTTTCCCCACTCTCTTGTGTGAAACCCTCACGAAAGCTCAAACTGGACGTTTCCGTCAAGTCAAAGGTTTGACTGTTAACTCCTGCGAGTAGGGACCCAGATGTCAGATACTTAATCTTTTCAGAAAATAATTTCGAAAAATAATAATAAAAGAGAACAAGGTCATGATGACGTCATCAATGGAGGTCTTCTCCTGTTGATCACGTACTCGACGGTTCCGACCGCCCTAGATCAAACTAGTACCAATTCTAGCTCCGCCTGGCCGTCCTCGTCCTCCCCACTGAAGAACGGGAGCCGGTATGGACTAAAACTCCGGCATCAAGGCCATCTTCCTCGCCTCCGGCCGAGCGCCGCCGTGCTCGATTCCGACCATCCCAACTTGAACCAGTGCCATGTAGACCTCCGTATGGCCCCCCTCTTCCACCACGTTGGACTAAACGATCCAGGATGGACTGAAACGAGGGGATTGACACCATCTTCCTCGCCTCGGTCGAGCACCGCATGCTCGATTCGGCTCCGTCTGACCTCCCCTGACCTAGCCATCTCCGCTATCGTGCTCCGGGTGAGCCTCTGGTCCTCCCCGGCCTCTTCTCCCTCTTCGATCTGGTCTAATTCGTCGTCGTTGTGCTGGCTCGGGGGGGGGGGGGGAGGGGCGGAGAAGATGACAGTGGCGGTGGTGAATGAGGACCCGAGACCTTGAATAATTTCGGCGACCACTTGGTCTCTAACTCCACTCGTTCACCTCCCTAGGCAGCTTCTTCCAGATCCCTGCGAAATCCATCTCCCTCGCGTGCTAGGACGAGCAGCACGAGCTCGCTGGAGTTCAGTCTCGCCGGAGTTCAGCTTACTCAAATTTCTCATTTTTACAAAACACCCCCTGCAGTTTCTGGAAGGTGGTGATTTTACAGGAAAATCCTAGAGTTTCAGAAATGGGGTGGGTTTTCACTGTTTTGTCCTGGACAGGGTTATGAGAGAGTCAACTGGGTTATGTGGTCAACGGGGTTATTAGGGTTATGCTAGGGTATGGCCTAAACCATACTATCCCTTGTGGAAATGATCCAAAATTTTGCACATGCGTGTAGAATGCTATTGCGCACAATGTTGACATAGGTACAAAGATTTGTTTTTTGGCACTAAAAATCCGTTTTTCATATTTTTAGTGCTGCAAGTGCCTTTTTTTGTGAAGCAGCTATCAAAACTACTCCCCGAAAGCGGAACTCTCCAAAGTATAAAAAATTATAGACCACTTGATAAGTACATATGACCCTGGGTTTGAATATAAAAACATTTCTAGGTATTTCTCATATTTTAAAGAAGTTCCTGCCGATTTCGCTGGAAGTGGGTCCAATTTGAACTACAAGTGTCATAAATTTTGCTCATGATTTTTTGAAAAAAACACTTTTAGACCCACAATGTCTACTTTCTTTAGACATCTTTGGCGCTTTTGGTTGGAACGGAGGTATGGTTAGGTTTAGGTTCGGGGTTATTGGTTATAGTAACGGTTTAGGGCTAGGGTTAGGCACAACTAATTCAAAAAAAATCGAATAAATGGGAAACCTTCACGTGGAGTCCTCTTATGTGACCTACCACCTAGAAAAAAAAATATAAACATGGGTTATGAAAGTTTTTATGAAAAACTCTTCTCAAAAATGAGTTCGAGGTACAAAGATGTATGACTTTCGACTAGAATGAGCTAGGTCATGGCCTAAACCATGGCATAGTTTGTCGAAATGAGACCATATTTCACACACTCATGTATCTTGGATGTATAATAATAGTGAAGAAGGGAATTTTTATTTTCCTTTTACTAAAAACCTATTTTTCATTTTTGGAGTGTCGAAAATGGCTTTTTTCAGGAAGCAACTATAATAACTAATTAAAAAATCAAAAAAGGGGGGGAAAACTTCTAGAAATACATCTTATAGAATCCCTCTACCTAGTTGACAAGGTTTTTCTGAAAAAAATCATTTACCAGCTCCAACTTGGCAATGCCACCTTGACCAGAAATATTTTTCACAAAAACTCAATAGAGCAATTTCAAAACTAGCAAAACCTTATAACTAGAAAGTTGTAGTATGACCAATTTGGCGCACAACCATATAAATACTTATTCATAAATAGTTTGGAATCGACCGGAACGTGCTGATGCCGACATAGGCACGTCTAGAGCGCGCCCGCAAGATGTTCGACAATAGTACGACGGCGCCGCCCGTCGTGGTCGTAGGAGCAGGCCTCTCTCACGCATCAAAACTTGCACTTTAGCATTCCCTCCCTCCCCTGTCGGTGGGCGGCTGCTTCACACTGCACGGGAGGGCCTCCGGAGCTCCAGCTCGTGGCGTTCAGGGAGGCACGCTCATCCCAAGTGACGAATTGAAAGGAAAAAGAAGCAAAAAAAATGCTGATGGAGCAATCTGAGTGACCGCAGGAGTTTGTAGTCTGCCTCCAGCCATGGAGCAACCTGACTACCTGAGTGACGAAATGAAAGAAAAAAGAAGTAAAAAATGGGGCTGCCTCACGCGCGTGGGATTGGAACTCAAGTCAGCTGGGTGGAGCAGCGGCGGCTAGCCACTGGGATACTACTGTGTTGATGCTAGAATACGGGTCTGAATTTTTTTTGACTTAACTGAAAGTCTACTGACCATATTGGAACTGCACGTCGATGCGGGCGTGCACGCGGGGATCACCGACGGGCACGGCTCGGCCGTGGACGGCGGCGGCGATTGGGAGCGAGCGAAGGCACGGGGTGTGGGGCAATTGGCTCCTCACGAGGAGGGCTACCGAAAAGGGGTGGCGGCGCTAGCTAAAGGTCATCGGAGCTAGCATGGCATCGACGGCGAGCGGCGGTTGGCGACGGACTACAGCGAGGCGACGAAGATACGGTGAGATGGAGAGGGAAAAGATGTCTCCGAGGTCGCTGTGCTCACGCTCGACGCGTTGGGGTGCTCGGAGAGGACACACGTTGATTGGAACAGCGGTGATGGTGCTCGACGTGCGGCGGCCGGAGACAAGGAAGACGAGCACGGAGCGGTTGATTTGCGGTGCCCCTCTTCGATTCCTTGGATGAGGAGGCATATGGAGACACAGAGGAGCTAGCGGACATCTTAGATATGCTTGGCGAGGACGCAGGTGGACTGGAACGGCAGCGATTGTGCTCGACGTGTGGCGGCCGGAGACAAGGAAGACGAGCACGAAGCGGTCGATTTGCGGCGCCCCTCTTTGATTCCTTGCACGAGGCGACAGATGGTGACGCGGAGGAGCTAGCGGACTTCTTCGATCTGCTCGGGAAGCTTCAGTCGACGGCGGCGAGCTCAGCGGCCATGGGTAGGTTTTCTTTTTCTTTTTCTTAGATTTGTTTGTTTATTTTCAGCAAGGCTGTTGACACGTCAACATTTTTTACTGGTCCCACTCGTCATCAACTGATCCGTTTAACGGTCAACATGTTGACTCAACGGAAACGTCCAGTTTGAACTTTTGTGAGAGTTTCACACAAGAGAGTGTGGAAAAGTGAGCACAAGTTAAAAGCGTGGGGAAAACTGAGTACTGCTAAGGAATCAGGGGCATAGAAATAATAATCCCTTAAAAAAAAGGCTGCTGATGACATCATGATCTTGTTTTAGAATTTTACGGACGCCTGCTGACCTGATCCTTGAGTGCAGCTACTCCTGTCTGATTTTGTTTATGGCTTGGAGAGTTCAATGGTAAATAATGTTAGGATTGATCCTGTGCGTTGTTGCGAATATTTTATCCTACCTCTTCCATATGAGGTGAAAGAAACTAAGGAATTTCTAGGCATACATGCATGTTTTTAAAAAGAAAAAAAATGCATGTTGCGTATTTCCTGGTTTATGGTAGTAAGTATTCTCTGAGTAAGAGAATAATAACCTGGTGCCAAACTGATCATTTTCAAATAGTTCACTTCTGTTCTTTTAAAAGTTGTTGTCAAACTAATCTTTGATTTAGATATGCTTATCCATGGTATAAAGAGAAAATACTTGAAAAGAAAAGATGGCGCTTGCCAATTGATGCTAGAGGAGACTGCTCTTGTTTTCATATCATTGGACATTGATAGTCGTATTAAAATATGCATCATGGCTGGAGAAACAAATTTTTGAAAAAGCCGGACGAAAGCTCTCACTTCAGCTTATCAAGATGTGGTATGGATACATGAAAACATATTTTTCTGCTGTATCAAACTTGTATTATACTGCTATTTCTCACCTCTTCTTAATAATTCTCCTTCTTGCTGATTCTTATTGTGTTAAGCTCTCACATAGTATACCTTTTGTTTTGCTGCATAGGATTTGATTTTGATTCTACAGACAAACTTGTTTCATAGAGAGTCTAATAAATTGCCGAATTATCGAGAGGGCAGATGGATATCGTCAAGCTTAAAGAATTACAGATTGGTTGTGCACTTTCTGTTGAAAAGGTTAGTTGTGCACTTTCTGAAAATATGGCAATGATCTTAAATGCATTTGTGGTATGATTTGAATTAGCAAGAGACAAAGACAGAACCCTCATTGAAGTATGTTTTAAAGATATTTTGTTTGAGGAAGAGGTACTACATGCCTACATGGTATTTAAAACTCCTTTCTTCTGAACATTTCCATCAGTGTGCTAATCTGAAACATTATGAGTTATTCTTACAATGGGTATCCAGTGGGAACATCGAGTGCGCAAACTGTTACATGAAAGTGGCCTTACAAAATTTACATGCTTCAGCTAAAGGTTGGTTGTCTAATCCCTTTTTAAATCTTTTTTTACTTGATTGCATCACGATTTAATCTATCTAAAAGGTCTTTTCACATCTAAATGGGAAACTTCGGAGTGCTAAACTACAGTTTAGTCATCTAAAGTTCTAAACTGAATTTTCCTTGACCAATTCTTCTTCTTCTTCTTCTTCCATTATCTAAACAGACAACAACGTTCTTGAGTGAAGAACTTATGATTCTTCTCTCGGATGTTTTTACCTTACATGAAGAAAGATGGTCAGTAACTTAGTTGTCCATCTCCCATGTGTCTTTTCTTTTGCATCTCCGCGTTGTTGTTTATACACTTAGTTGTCCATCTCCCATGTGTCTTTTCTTGTGCATCTCCACTTGTTGTTTTATACATTGTTGATTGCTTCTGAACTGAAGACAACTGAATGGGTTCATCTGAATTCTAATTCTCAAGCTTGTATAGTTTGATTTTGGTGAATGCAGAGGTCACGCTACTGGAAGAAATATTTTATAGATAACGCAACTCGCAAGAGCTGACGAAAGCCGGCGGATGTAGAGGAGATGCTATGTATGCCTCATTATATATCGCAAGGTTGTAGGTTGCTTGGAACAACGGTGGGCATGTTTATCATCATCAAGTAGTTTGTAGGTTTTTTCATGTTTCCAAAATTGCTAGGCTTTCAAGCGGTTTTAGGAGTTTGCCTAGGATTACAAAACAAGATCATATGCATCAAAGCTCTAGGCACTTATTGTGAAGCCATGTTTTCCATACCATCTGCTTTCTCAACTCTGAAGTATATACATTTATTTTCTTTTTGGTATACCTTTGGTGGCACAGTGATTTCTCTCTAGACAGATTTTTTTGGGTACATTGTACCAAGGATTATGGTACCCTAAAAAAACATAATCTTAGTATTGGTTTCATGTAACATCTGCTTTTCTGAAACATGCATCTAAATGATTGTCGTTTTGTTATTCGGATGCCCCATCATGCCAAGTGAATCTTAGGTCACTCACGGTACGGCCATGTACATGGTTTACTCTGTTTTTTTTTCGAATAAACATGTATATTGAACAGAACAGCATGGGACAGTCAAGCACTGTACCCACCAAAAGCTCCAGGCATATTACACGGAACTCAAACTTAAGATCACCTGCGCGGGGTGACCTAGTATGGACAGAGTCATCAGCATCGGCTGCACCTGGCCTGAAATTTGGCACTTTGGAAACCAAGTTTAAGAACACAAGTTCAACCGGATTGTATTTGTCACTTTGGGAAACAAGTTTCAAATAGACAGTTGAAAAAATAATGCAAAGATAGTAGTAGTATTGTTCTCGAAATCATGCACCTACATTGTCATCAAGATTCGTATCCCCTGTTCCCTTCAGCCATTTTTTACTGCAGTAAAACTGGACACATGACTCACTGCTGGCCCCTATTAAATAACCTTGGTGCCGTCAAGCCATTCCGGACAGACGGTAAAGGACGGTAGTCCGGTATCTGGAGCCCTGCCTCGAAACGATACCCAGGGTGTGCTGGATCACAGACAGAAAGCACGAGAAAGGGGAGCAGAACTGGGAATCTTTTGGAGCAGCTCTCGCCCCATGTCAACGGCAGCCATTGCTGCTGTTTACTCCTGCATCATTGCAGAGCACATAGAGCGTCTGAGATTAAGCACGAATATTTTTGTCCAAATTTTTGACATTTTAAAGTAGGCTGAAAACGAAATTGAAAAACAGGAAGTACGCATAGGAGGGTATGCTACAAAAAAATTGCGCTTACATCTTGACATTCCATGTGCGCACACCAAGTTTCACGAAAACCCGATATTTTTGTGATCAGTGTAAAATAGAAAAAAAGTCTCGTAAAAGCATTTTTAGCACAACAAATTATCTTTCTTAGACAAGACACAAAAACTGTCGGTTTTCTGTAAATCGAATTTGTGAGCACACTGGGCGTCGAGATGTAAGCGCGAATTCTTTTGTTCAAAATTTTGACATTTGAAAGTAGGCTTAAAACGGATTTAGAAAACTTGAAGCATATACTCCCGAGTACAAAAAGCACCATCCCCTACTAGAGAAATTCACTTGGGCACATAGTGGTGTGTGCTCCTGCCATCGAAAAAAAAAACATTTTCTGAAATGCAGAAAAATTCGAACAAAATTTCAGGCTTACATCTCAACATTTTATGTGCGCACATCAAGTTTCATGAAAAAAATTATATGTTTTATGGTCTATGTAAAAAGACAAATGTCTCATAAAAATATGCAAGGCACAAAAATGTCATTCTTTGTAAAACGACTTTGTGAGCACACAGAGCGTCGAGATGTACGAGCGAATTTTTTTTGTCCAAATTTTTGACATTTGTAAGCAGGCTTAAAACGGTTTTAAAAAACGGAAGAATATAGTCCCGGGTCCCAAAACGTCACCGCCTACTTGGGAAATTCATTTTGGCACATAGGACATATGCTTATGCCGGAAAAAACATTTTAAAAAAATTCCACGCTTACATCTCATCGTTTTATGTGATCTATTTTTTTAAAAAAGTTTCGTTAAAACCATTCTTAACATAAAACTTTTTTTAACAAGACACAAAAATGTTAGTTTTCGTAAAACGACATTTTGAGCACATATAACGTTGAGATATACGGCCGGATGGTTTTTTTGAATTTGTTGTCATTTCAAAAACGCCACCCCTCTAACGTGGAAATTTGTTCTAGCCCTTTATTTTCTTTTTGAGATGTTATCTTAGCCTTACCAATGTTATTTGCATTTTAGTTTCTATTTTCGGTGTCATAGTAATACATTGATGGTTGATATTTCCTAAAATGAAAGGAAGTGTGATTGTCCAAGCCTCTAGGGCTCATATTGATTTGTATAATTAAACAAGTTCTGGATGCGCCGGGTTTTGAAATGACAAAAGTACTAATGGCAGGAGCCAGGAGAAGGAATAAACAATGTATAGCGGCAAAGGTCCCACTGACGACAAAAGTAATCATGTACCAGTACCACCGGCACAAGAAATTTCAGTGTTAGCATCCGTCCACTCCTTCCGGCAAACGTGCCCGCAGTCCAGGGTGACAGACAGAACTTACCGTAGCTCGGTGGTTTTTACTCTGCCTGACCATGTCCCGACAACAGCCTTGTACACAATCTCAACGAGACCTGCAGGGTCCAGATTTCGAGAGCAGCTGCGCTCGGGTGCCAAAACGCCCAAAACGCCATATGCTCTGTGTTTGCCAGTACAGACCGAAAGAAACAAATGTTACATATAGGAGATCACAGGCCTAAACGGTACATTTTGCTTATCAAGAATCTATTCTTTTTTTAGAGGAAGGATTCGATCCATATATAAGGAACTCAGTACAACTTACAAGCAGGTCCAGCAAAGAAAAAGAAATTACAGCGAGACCCTGAAAATTGCACAAAGCCCCCCGAGCTCCCTGAACGAATTACGATCGAATCCACCGGCCATCACCAAGAGCTTGACCATCGCCGGCGCTGCCGTACCTCGGACTGCCGGAGAGAGAGCGCCGCCACACCATGTAGATGGCTGCAAGAGCCGTCCGCCGCACGCGACGAAGCTTAGACCCGATGAACGCACACAGCCCCAGCGCAAGCACCCCAGCTCCACCCTTCTTCCAGCCAGCACCACTCCGGCCAGGTCCACCATCAGCAACCTCATAGCACCTCCAAGCTCTGCTCCGCACGCCACCATGGCCAGCCAGAGCAGACGCAACGAAGGCGACCACCGAAACCACCTGCAAACAAAAACAGGACCACAGCCACCTCCCGCACCTCTCCTCGCACCACGGCCGGCCAGAGGAGCACGGACGGAAAGCCGCGCCTGGAGAAACAACTCCACAACCTCTCCGGCGAAGACGCCGGAACGGGGAGAGGGGGAAGATGAAAACCCACACGGCGCCGCCGCCACCGCCATCAGCAGCACCCAAGGGGACACACACCTAGCTAAACTAAGAACTAACTCACACGACGGAGCTGAGGCTCCCCCCACCTCGCGGCGCCGAACGGCGGCCGGAGGCGGAGGGGAGCGGGAGATCCGCCGGAGAACTCTGGAGGAAGCGCGGTCGCCTCGCGGTCGCCGCTCTCAAACAGTAGACACCCTTATCCTAGAAAACACGAGGCGAGTCCCACTCTATCAAGAATCTATTCTGTAGTAGGAAGCAACCAGAATGGCGGCCGGGGCGGCGTCGGGAAGCCATTGTGCTTGAATGGCCGTTGTACCTGTTCATCCCCATTCTTCAGGTCGAAGACATGGAGAAAGTTTTCAGTGATTGCCAAGTGATTAAGAAAATATACGCAGTTGCCTCGAAGACCGCCACCAGCCGAGCATGACGCGCCAAAGTTGGAGATCCCAATCATATCTCCGCCGAGAAGGAACACCCTGTCAGCACCAATGCCGTCCACCTTGCACCACGCCGGCTTCGAGAAGTCCATCTTGTACACCGTGAGCTCGGAGATCTTGTGGACATTGTAGCCATCGAAGAAGATGACGACAAGGAAGAGGTCGCCGCATGACTCGACCAAGTAGGTCGAACCCATCGGCTTGCTCAGCGGCAGGTCGACCATGTCGACGTCTATGCGGCCGTTAAGATCTGGTAGGGAATCAGAACCGAAGGTGATCGTGCCCAGCTCGTAGCCGGACAGCTCGTAGTAAATCTTGCCATCGACGGCGGCGATGCCATGGCCCTTAGAAATGTGCAGCCGCCCCTCGTCGAGGTCGCAGCTGAAGCTTTCCCACCGGTCCGCACCGATCCTGCAAACCCACATCCCGTCGGTGTCGAGGTCGAAACGAAGCAGCCTGATGGTGCGCCGGGCTTGTCGGTGAGCAGGCACTTGCAGCGCAAAGGTAGCCCCTGCTCTAAGGGCGGCAGCTGGATCCTCTCGGCGTCCTGCGGCCGCCACAGGAACGTGTGCAGGGAGGCGGCGTCCAAGGCGAGCACCCAGCCCTGCGGTCGTTTTTTGAAGAACGTGTGCAGGGATTCTTATTGGGTCTGAAAACGGGGCGGGCTGGCCGGTTTTTTTTACCCGTCTCCTCCCCTCTGTCTATCGCTGTCCTACGCCAGGTGTAGCTTGAAAAGCATCAGCGATGCTACGAACACACCCCAGCCCAGCTTGGAGTACGAACACAATGTTTGATTGGATTCGTCTTCTTTTCCCAGCCAATCAAAATTTGTGTTGTGGACGGTAGAGGTTACAGGTTATACTGATGCTCATTTAAAATAATTTATGATATACTCACCCGTCCAAAAATAAGTGTGCATCTATTTTTTGTCAAATCTAACACAGTTATTTTGGGACAGAGGGAGTACATGATATTATGTTGATGTTCAAATAATTTGAATGTGCATAATGTTTATATTTTCTATTGATGCCCATTTAAAACTATGTCGTATAATTGGGGTATAAGATAAACAAATATGGGTCCACATGTCAGATACACGTTTAAGGGGCAAAATCATGTCTTTTGGGCTAGGTGCAACATATTACCAAAAAAGTGGGGTCAGTTTGCAAAAGGAGGTTAGATTATGTGTTTTGTGCTTCGGTTCATTTTTTCCCCTTTCTTAGTCTTTCTTCAGTCATTTTGTTTAATTTGTCTCATTCTCCAATCCGTTTTTCTCATTTCTTAGTCTTTTTTCAGTCATTTCTCCTTTCTTCGTCTTTCTTCAGTCATTTTTTGTTTTCTTTGTCTCATTCTTCAGTCTATTTTTCTCATTTTTTTAGTCTTTTTCAGTCACATTTGTTTCATTCATCTCATTCTTCAGTCCATTTTCCTCATTTCTTAGTCTTTTTTCAGTCGTTTCTCTTTTCTTAGTCTTTCTTCAGTCATTTCTCCCTTTTTTCGACTTTCTTCAGTCATTTTGTTTCCTTTGTCACATTCTTCAGTTCATTTTTCTCATTTCTTAGTCTTTCTTCAGTCATATTTGTTTCATTTGTCTCATTCTTTAGTCCATTTTTCTCTTTTTTTTCTTTCTTCAGTCGTTTCTCTTTTTTTAATCTTTCTTCATTCATTTTTTTCATTTGTCTCATTCATCATTCCATTTTTCTCCTTTTTTGTCTTTCTTCAGTCGTTTCTCTTTTTTTTAATCTTTCTTCATTCATTTTTGTTTCATTTGTCTCATTCATCAGTCCATTCTTTCTTTAGTCATATTTGTTTCATTTGTCTCATTTTTCAGTCCATTTTTTCTTTTCTTAGTCTTTCTTCAGTCATTTCTCCTTTCTTAGTCTTTCTTCCGTCATTTTTTGCATTTGTTCATTCTTCAGTACATTTTTCTCCTTTCTTAGTCTTTCTTCAGTCATATTTATTTCAATACAAGTTTTTGTACCGGGGTGAAAGATTTGTTGCAATACAAGTTTTTTTTTGGCATTTTCTGACTTGAATTTAGTTTTAAAATTTTATTTGTTGAGACAACGTTCTGGCAGCATTTTTGTCACGACAAAATTGTTGCAACAAAATTATATTTTTGGAAGTCTGTTACAAGAAAATTACGAGCTCGACATCTTTTGGAAAATGCTGGGACGATTTTTGTTATAGTAAATTTTGTGACGCAATATTTGAAACGTACTCCACACTCATGACCACAGCACTGTAGCAAGAAAGCGACTGCCTTCATTGTAGAAAGAGAGAATAGAGAGAGGATACAAGACACTTTGCATTGAGATCAACAGGGGTACTTATACCCAATTACAAGCACACTAGGTGCGGGCTCTCCACTACGATGAACATGTGATCGTGGGGGAGAAAGTGGGGAGGAGACGTGCGTGTCCTTTGACTATACAGTTAGACACGCATGGTGGACACTATGGTTCAACACCCCCCGCAGTCGTGACGTCGCCGGAGGAGACGCAAAAACCGGACCGAAACTCTTGGAAAACGTTGGTCGGCAGCCCTTTGGTCATCACGTCGGCGAGCTGTTGGCGAGTGGGCACATGGAGTACACGGATGTCGCCAAGAGCCACCCGTTCGCGGACAAAGTGGATGTCCAACTCCACATGCTTGGTGCGGCGGTGATGCACTGGGTTCGCCGACAGGTACACCGCCGAGATGTTGTCGCAGTAGACTAGTGTCGCAGAGCGAACAGGAACAAGCAGCTCGCCGAGGATCTGCCGCAGCTAGATGCATTCCGCCACGGCATTGGCGACGCCGCGATACTCCGCCTCGGCGCTCGACCGAGAGACGGTGGCTTGACGCTTTGACGACCAGGAGTGTAACATCCCAAAAATATTAATCAGTATTATTATTCCAAAAATGAGAGCCAACAAAAACTTTTGCTTAATTATATGTGTTGATCTCATATTGTTGCTTGTGTTGTTTATTTCTTGCTAATTATGTGTTGCTTGCTCTAAATAAAGACGTGAAGAAAAGAAGAGATATAAACTAAAAAGCAAAGCAAGAAAATAATGTGACAAGTGTCACATAAAAATTCTCCAAGTGAGAAATTGTTTTCCTTCACAATAAAATTCAGTGGAGTGGTAATGTAAACACTCCCATTTTATCCTTACTACTTTTCTCTCTCAAACAATATTTTGAATTAGTTTTAAAATTCAAAAGTAAAAATTCAATTGGAAATAAAACAAAATTCCATAATTAAAACCCTTGAGCTCTCTCCCGCCCCAATGCCGCTCTTGTCCCCTCTGCACCGCCGCGGAGGAGTTCGATGGCGCCGGCCAAATTGGCCCCCCCTCACAGCTCCCCGACACGCGATCCGCTACGCCGTGAACCCTAGCTCCATCCCGGACCCCCCAGACAGCACGCACCGGCCTCTCCCGCTCTCTGGACGCCGCTGGACCGCGACCACCGTACGCTGGCGTTGCGGCTATTTAAACCACCCGAGCCCCGCACTCTCTCCGCACCGCCCCACTGTCTCTCTCACTCACCACCCTCCCGTGCACCGCCAGGAGGGTGGAGCCTCTGCCGTGAAGCCGCTGCTGCCCGTGGCAGTGCGCTGCAACCTCGCCGTGCCGAGGTAGGCGACGACCACGGCCTCGCCGTGCTGGCCTCCCATTCCCTTCCCTCTGGCCACTACCTGCATCCCTAGGCTCACCGCACTCACCCACACCTTTCCCCTCTGTTTCGTGCACCAGAGCGTCGCCAGGAGATCACCGGGGCCCGTGTCCGTGGCCGTGGAAGACGGAGACCTCGCCGCCGACGAACCAGACCACCCCAGCAAGTGCAACTCAGCCAGGAGCCTCCCCCACGCCACCGCCGTCCATCTGCATCATCGCCGCGACCTCCCGAGCCCTCTAGGTGAGAGATTCATCCACCTCGCCGTCGCCGGCGCGGCAGCGCCGCCGATATTAGGTCGCCGCCGTTGCCTTTGATCGTGGGCCGTTGGATCTCGATCCAACGGACGCGTACCGCTTCGGTTAAATGAAAAGAGAGAGAGACTGATGGGCGGGCCCCGCTCGTCAGGATTTTATTACTTTCCACCCGCGCACTGTGTCGCTGACATGTAGGCCCCACCTGTCATAGATTTCAACATTATCCATAGAACAATTAAAATTCGAATTTAAACTTCTCTGTTAAGTCAGTACTGGATCCAACTTTGAAATTCAATATCTAGATATTTATGAATCCAAATAAATCAAACTCAATTGTTCTGGAAAGCTTATGAAATTGTTTAACCAAACCAAGTGGTCTCATGTCATTTAATTAAATAGTAAAAAATATTATTAAAAATACTACAGAAGGTTTAATTCTAAACTTGTTTGTTTCTGATACTCTGTTAGTCCAAATAATTCCAAACCAATTTTGCTAGCTTAGTACTGCCATGTATTAGCTTCCCTAATTTTGGTAGAATTATTTGTGCAGTAGTATTTGTTTAGTATTAAGTTGAAGTTTGAACACCCTTCTGCACTCAAACATTTAATATGTTTAATGGTTAACCCAAATGATTAGGACCAATTTTTTAGATCACATTTGTCATGTTTAGTTACCCCTAAAAGGATATAATTTTGGATCAACAGAACTTAATTGGTAGCTAAAACTTGATTATTAAGTTACTGGATTCAAACAATTGTGTAGGGAGTTTGGTAACTCCAATTGATCCAAATCAAATTGTGTTGTCTTCTACACATCAGTAGCTTTCTATAGAAATTTAGTTTGTATTTTTGTGACCAACAGAACTCAAGTTGTGAATTAAACATGTTCACAAAAGTTTCTGCCAAATTTAGAATAATTAAATAATGTTTAATTCAATTATTTTGAAACCAAATTGTATGGTTTGATGTGTGCAGTAGCTATTTGTGATGTTTATGATTGATATGTTGTGATGCTTGCTTGAGTAGTTTAGTGATTGTTTGCATTGCTTGTTTGACGTTTAGACGAGAACGTTGCCGGAATCTACGAGGAGGGGGAATTCTTGATCGTCAAGCACAAGACCCGAGAACTTTGCCGAGCAAGGCAAGCTACTTCACTGAGCTTGCATTTATATACATCTATTTGTCACAAAAGTTATTCAAAAGCAATGATTTTGAAAACCTTTTACAAGTACATGAAAACTATTTTGCCACCTATGTAGAAGTATAAGATAGTTGATATAAAATTATAGGATGGGAAAATAAATATTGTTTACTCAAAACTCCTTTGAAAATACTTGTGTGGTTATGGAATACCGAGATGTCGGTGTGGAAGTAAAGAAATGGAGAATGGTGATGTTTATGAAAAATGCACATTGTGTCCTAGTACTATGACAACCAATCTTACCCTGTGCGACCACATCTACCCACATATGGGAAAGGGCGTAGTCATATAATTTGCTCATATTAGTATGGGATGCCTCAACAACGAGGATGACCTCGTTCCATGAGGGGATGGTTTGGTGACCTACCCCTGACCTGGGTCCTAACACATGGTGGGAGGATTGAAGGGTTCGCTCGCCGGGCAGAACTACGAGTCCTCACACTTAGGTTTCCCGGGGGAATTGGACTGGTGTTGATGGAAGTTTCGTAGCGGTAGGGTCCTATACTAGCATGAGCAAAGGACAGGCTATGGTCGGCGGCTTACTTCGCATACACCTTGTATGGCGAGACGTGGCAGACACGATGAGTTGCCGGATGGATGGGAAAAGCGTGCTACCTCTGCAGAGTGTAAAACTATTCGAATAGCCGAGTCCTCGGATATGGACAGTTGGGAGGCTGTCCTAGACCATGTGCAAGTTTTTGGAAAAGCTTTTAAGTTTAAAAGAAACTGAAATGGTGATGGTGTTACACAGCTATACCAAATGGAGTGGTATGAGTTGTTGGAATAAATGGACCATGGTGAGCCATGGTGAAAAGGAGGAGTTTTGGAGAAACAAATGAGATGGTGACTTCTTTCAAAGATAGTTATAAAACTCTTCTTACCTTTTTCAATAAAGATATAGAGATGTTTTAAACAAATAAAAGTTGTAAGTTAAAATAAAACTAGTGCATACTCATGTTGGGGTAGTTTGCGAGTACATTCAAATGTACTCATATTGGTTTCGTCCCTGGCTATTGTCCTAGCCAGACTACGAGGAGGAGCACTACGCCGAGCAGGATATGGCGACTTCTACGCAACTAAGGATCTCCACAAGTCAGCTGCCTGTCGGGTGTCATCGTTAGAATATGATGTCTACTACGCCGTAGCTTCCGCTGATATTTTGGTTTGGCCCATGAAGGCACCTATGTAAGACTTGGTCTAAATGACCATTTATGTAAGACTTTTATTCGGTATTGTAATGGATGTAAACTTTGGTATCCAATTCGGATTATGTGCAACGACAGACTGATCACGGGATCGTTGTGTTAAGCATAATCGGGTATTTCGGACAGCTAGTCCGGGGTCCCCACAGACTTGGTATCAGAGCCATCCTGACTTTAGGAAACCTTAGTTAGCATGGTCGTTGTCAAATGTTACAAAAGATAATTTCTAAAAGAAAGGAATGAAGTATTTTCGAAAACTGCTTATCTCCAATCCTCTTACTTATGCAAAATTTATTCTCATTAAAATTACATTTTCCTTGTATCCTAAAATTTTGCAGACTTGTCATCTCATTAAACTTAAAATTTGACTATTGTTACCTCACTAATTTAAAATTTTGTACACTTGTCACTCACTAACTTAAAATTTTGCTTAAAAATTGTAGATGGCACTCCATTGGACCGAGTTCGTTCAGCTTGAGAAGGACAGCAAGCTGACGTTTGAGAGGGACTTGTTCGAGTTGAGCAAGCTGTTAGGTCGCCCCGCTCCAGAGTTTGAGGGAGCTCAGATTGACGTTCACGGTGTCGGAAGGCTGAGCTGGCTCATCAGTCGTCAGTTCGCAGGAACATCAAGTCTCCCAGTTCCAGGACGCTCGTCTTCACCACCAAGGAGGCCACCTGGGTTGACGGTCTCTGTACTGCACACAGAGGATGCTAGCCCGACTTTGTGAGGAGCACAAGGCGGAGTTAGTAGACTCCCGTTTCCGGTTCTACGGGAGGCGCAACTGCGATGGACACCCTACTCCTTCCCTTACCACCCGATGTTTGGGAGCTACATCATGGACATGGAGATCTTACTTCAGTGCACTCAGGATGATCTGTTGCGCACTAGGATTCAGCTTCACTTTGACCGCGAGTCGCTCGTTGAGCTTCGCGAGAACGAGGAGAAGCTGATGGAGGAGAAGGTCGCTCTTCTCAGGAAGAGGGCCCAGCTGAGGAAGACTATCGTGAAGCTCCGCAAGAAGGTGGCGGAGCAGGACAGCTGATTGAGGATCTAGAGCACCATACTGACGAGATGGAGGAGGAGGGCGAGGATCTCCGCAAGGAGAACAACGCTTTCCTCAGTGACGATGATGACTTCGTGGAGGAGATGGATTGTGAGGAGGAGGATGATGAGGAGGAGTTAGTTGACGAGGAGGAGGAGCCACTCGAGGCAGTTCTCGAGGACGAGGAGGAGGATCCCGAGGAGCCACCCTACCAGTCAGATGCTGACGTGTTAGAGCTGGAGGTTCCACCTCAGTAGGCGAGTGACTTGATCACTACCGCAGGATTAGGTTGACCCCTATCGCTAGTCGAGTCGAAGTAGTGGTTCTTTTGGAAACCAGATGTTATGTATTAGATGTAAGGATGTTGTAAGCTTGATGTTGTTGTGAACTCCTTGATGTGATGTTTGTGAAATATAAGTATGTTTGTCTTGTTGATCTGTGTGAAATATTTTCATATAATCTTAAAATTAATCAACCACTTGAAATCGTCTTTTCCCTTAGTCGAACTTTTCTTGCCTTGCCTCTTATACCCGGTGTGCTTCAGGATGCCGCCCCGTCGCAGCAATGCGGAAGGATCAGGATCAGCACCACCACCACCGGACCCAACCCCCGCCCAACTTCTCGCGCTTATCATGGAGGAACGTGAAAATGCCCGGCAGGAGCGCCAGGCTCATCTCACTGCCCTGCAACAACTCGCAGCCGCTTATAACAACAACAACAACAATAACAACAACAACAATGGTGGTAATGGCAATGGCGATGGAACCAGCGATCTACCTTAGGTGATTTCAGAAGACCAACCCACCCACCTACTCCAAGGGACTTCACCCACTGGAAGCCGATGATTGGCTTCGCACCATCGACAACAATCTGGAAGTTGCTGCTGTGGGAGAAAATGAGAAAGTGTTGTATGCAACCCACTATCTCGCTGGACCTGCAAGAGCTTGGTGGGAAACTACCAAGGCTCTCCAGCAAGCTGGTCATGTTATCAACTGGGCTGAGTTCCAGGAGAAGTTCCGCAAGAAGCACATTCCCTACGGACTCATTGAGAGGAAGAAGGATGAATTCCGCAAGCTGAGGCAGGGAAGTAAAGATGTGGTCGGTTATCTGGATGAGTTTACCGACTTATCTCGGTATGCTCCTGATGACACCGACAAAGAAGAGAAGAAGATGGAGCGTTTCATGAGTGGACTTCATGATGAACTGCAGTGTGCTCTGGTTATCCATGACTTCCGTGATCTGGAGTCACTTGTGGACAAAGCCATCCAGCTGGAGACCAAGCGCAAGTCTATGTATGAAGGTCGCAAGAGGAGGATGAATGCTCAGGAAGGTTCGAGCAGCCAGAAACCTCGTATCTTTCAGCAGAACCCCAGGCCTGCTATCGTCCACCCCAAGCTCCACGCCCCAATTTCCCTAACCGCCCAAACAACTTCAACCGCCCCAATGACAATAACCGTTCTGGAGGAAACTTCAATAACTTCAATCTCCGCCCCAAGGTTGTCTGCTTTGAATGCGGGCCCCAGGACTACTCCAGAGAATGCCCCAATCCCAAGAAGCCTGTCCAGCGCCCCAATGCACCGCACCGAACAATGGTCAAGGCCGCAATGGAAATGGTAATGGCAAGAATGCCGCACCCCGCGGGAATGCTGCTGTTGTCAGAGGCCGTCTGCACCACATCAATGCTGAAGAGGCTGAAGAAGCGCCAGATGTTGTGCTGGGTACGTTCCTTGTCAACTCAGTACCTGCAACTGTTCTGTTTGATTCTGGTGCCACCCATTCGTTTATTACCAAAGAGTTTGTTTCTAAGGGAGGTTTAGTCGGGAGTCTTTTACCCAAACCAATGTTGGTACAAACCCCAGGACTGTTAGCCAAAACCAACCAGATGTGTTCCGAAACCCCCATAGAAATTGGAGGAGAAAGGTTTGCAGCCGACCTAATTATCTTAGGAAACCAAGGCATAGATGTTATTCTTGGAATGGATTGGTTAGCCAAGTATCACGGTCGTATTGACTGTGCCCGAAGAGCTGTTTCTCTCACTTCTGATGATGGAGTTGAAGTGGAGTATGCATCTGAGACCAGCCAGACCAGACCCGGATGCCATGAGAGCATAGCTCGACCCGCCCTAGATGAGATCCGTGTTGTTCACCTGTTCAAGGATGTTTTCCCAGAAGAATTGCCTGGTATGCCGCCAGACCGGGATATTGAGTTCATAATTGAGCTTATCCCAGGGACATCCCCCATATCCCAAAAGCCTTATCGGATGAATCCGGAAGAACTGGTTGAGTTGAAGAAGCAGTTGGCTGATATGCTAAGCAAAGGTCTTGTCCGCCCAAGCGCTTCACCATGGGGATCACCCATTATTTTTGTGGACAAGAGAGACGGTACCACACGCCTGTGTGTGGATTATCGCAAGCTGAATGACGTGACCATTAAAAACAAGTACCCTCTTCCCAAGATCGAGGATCTGTTCGATCAAATGAACGGAGCCCGAGTCTTTTCAAGATCGATCTTCGGACAGGTTACCATCAGTTGAAGATCCGAGAGACAGACATTCCCAAGACCGCCTTCACCACCCGTTACGGTTTGTTTGAATACACCGTGATGTCCTTTGGTCTGACCAATGCCCCAGCCTATTTCATGAATCTCATGAACAAGATTTTCATGGAGTACCTCGACAAGTTCGTGGTAGTTTTCCTTGATGACATCCTTATTTATTCCAAGACCGAAGAAGAGCATGCTGAACACCTGCGTCTAGTTTTGGAGACCCTCCGAGAGCACCAGCTGTATGCCAAGCTTAGCAAGTGTGAGTTTTGGCTCAGTGAAGTGGCATTTCTCGGACATATTGTATGCTGGAGGAATTTCTGTTGACCCTGAGAAGATACAAGCCATTTTGACTGGTTATCCCCAACCATGTGAAATCCGAAGCTTTCTCGGACGCGGTTATTACCGCAAGTTCGTTGAAGGATTTTCCAGTATAGCCAAACCCATGACCCAACTGTTGAAGAAGGACAAGAAGTTTGAATGGACTCAGAAATGTGAGGATAGTTTCCAAGAACTGAAGAAGAGACTAACCTCAGCCCCAATTTTGATTATGCCAGACGTCACCAGAGTTTCGACGTGTATTGCGATGCATCACGCCTCGGACTTGGTTGCGTTCTGATGCAAGAAGGCAAAGTTGTGTCGTATCTGTCCCGGCAGTTGCGACCGCATGAAGAGAATTACCCAACTCATGACTTGGAGTTAGCTGCTGTAGTCTTTGCTCTTAAGAAGTGGCGTCCCTATCTTGCGGGACATCGCTGTGAGATCTATACGGATCATAAGAGCTTGAAGTATATTTTCACCCAGAAGGAGTTGAACCTGCGACAGAGGAGATGGATGGAATTAATCAAGGATTATGATATTGGAATCCATTATCACCCTGGAAAGGCTAATGTAGTTGCCGATGCCCTTAGTCGCAAACCTTGCACCCTGAATGCCCTGATCCAAGCCGAACACAGCCTTGTTCAAAGAGTTCGAAGACTTTGGACTAGAACTTGTTAGCCATGGTTATCTCGCCAATTTAGAGTTAACCCCAACCCTGATGGATCAAATCAAAGAAGCCCAAAAAGGATCATGAAAGCATTGAAGGAATTAGGAAGAAGATTTCCCTCGGCAAAGCACCCGGTTTTACCGAAGATGCTGAAGGAGTGCTGAAATTCAATGATCGTATCTGTGTGCCCAATGTCACGGAACTTAAGGAGTTAATCCTAAAGGAGGCCCATGAGACCCCTTATTCAATCCACCCCGGCGGAACCAAAATGTACCAAGACCTTCGAGAAAGATTTTGGTGGCATGGAATGAACGAGAGATTGGTTCTTTCGTAGCCAAGTGTGATATCTGTCAGCGAGTCAAGGCTGAACATCAGGCCCGCTGGATTGCTTCAACCTTTGAAATTCCCGAGTGGAAGTGGGATGAGATTGGAATGGATTTTATTACCGGACTTCCAAGATCCAACCGAGGCCATGATTCAATCTGGGTCATCGTTGATCGACTGACCAAGGTTGCTCATTTTATACCCGTCAAGACCACTCACAATGGAGCCCAGTTAGCAGACTTGTATATTTCCAGAATAGTGAGCCTGCATGGTGTGCCTAAGAAGATTGTATCTGATAGAGGCACGCAATTCACCTCAAGATTCTGGAAATCCCTTCATGAAGCCCTCGGAACCAAGTTAGCATTTAGCACAGCTTATCATCCCCAGACCGATGGCCAAACTGAGCGAGTGAACCAGATATTGGAGGACATGCTTCGCGCATGTGTTCTATCCTATGGTTCCAAGTGGGAAGATTGTCTTCCGTTTGCAGAGTTCTCGTACAACAACAGTTATCAGTCCAGTCTGCAAATGGCCCCTTTTGAAGCCCTTTACGGCAAGAAGTGTCGTACACCCCTGAATTGGTCCGATACCGGAGAAGGCAAATTGTTTGGACCAGATACCCTCCGTGAAGCTGAAGAGCAAGTTCAGCTTATTCGTGAACGCCTCAAAACTGCCCAATCCCGTCAGAAGAGTTACGCTGACACCAAGCGCCGTGACCTCACTTTCAGTGTCGGAGATTATGTTTATCTCCGAGTGACACCCCTCAAAGGAATGCAGCGTTTCCATGTCAAAGGAAATTAGCGCCAAGGTATATTGGACCCTTCAAGGTCATTGCTCGTCGAGGAGAAGTATCCTATCAGCTGGAATTGCCCCGGAGTTAGGAGATTATCATGATGTCTTCCACATTTCCTTGCTCCGGAAGTGTCTTGAAGTTCCTGACCACCTGATGTTTTCAAAAACATCGACCACCGCTCCATCGACCTGAACCAAGACCTGACTTATCGTGAGAGACCCCTCAAAATTCTCGAAGAAGATGTTCGTGTTACCCGAAGACGTGCGATCAAGTTTTACAAAGTCCAGTGGACTAACCACTCTGAAGAAGAAGCAACTTGGGAACGCGAAGATTATCTTCGAAGCGAATTTCCAGACCTCTTTAGTACCCAGGCCTAGCAAATCTCGGGACGAGATTTATTCTAAGGGGGGAAGGATTGTAACATCCCAAAAATATTAATCAGTATTATTATTCCAAAAATGAGAGCCAACAAAAACTTTTGCTTAATTATATGTGTTGATCTCATATTGTTGCTTGTGTTGTTTATTTCTTGCTAATTATGTGTTGCTTGCTCTAAATAAAGACATGAAGAAAAGAAGAGAAATAAAATAAAAAGCAAAGCAAGAAAATAATGTGACAAGTGTCACATAAAATTCTCCAAGTGAGAAATTGTTTTCCTTCACAATAAAATTCAGTGGAGTGGTAATGTAAACACTCCCATTTTATCCTTACTACTTTTCTCTCTCAAACAATATTTTGAATTAGTTTTAAAATTCAAAAGTAAAATTCAATTGGAAATAAAACAAAATTCCATAATTAAAACCCTATGAACAAAAATGATTCAAAACATTTTATTTTGTAAAGCCAATTTTTGTGAAGCTTCTGCATGCCATGGGAAGGCTTCACAAATTTTCTTGAATTTTTATAAATAGATTTAGTGCCCTAATTAAATTCGAGAAAAGCTTCTGGTTTGAAAAACAAATGAAAGAAATAGAAAGGAGAGAAGCCAGGGGGTTTTCTGCAAAACCTTCTTCGCCTACCTCTCCGTCGCCGTGTCGACGCTGCACGCCGCGCACCTCGCCGTTCCCCGGGCCCCCAGGCCCCCTGCTCGCGTTCACCCTCGCTCCCTGCCTCTGCACCCTCTGCCTCGCAGAGGAGGGCACTTGAGCTCTCTCCCGCCCCAATGCCGCCCTGTCCCCTCTGCACCACCGCGGAGGAGTTCGATGGCGCCGGCCAAATTGGCCCCCCTCACAGCTCCCGACACGCGATCCGCTACGCCGTGAACCCTAGCTCCATCCCGGACCCCCAGACAGCACGCACCGGCCTCTCCCGCTCTCTGGACGCCGCTGGACCGCGACCACCGTACGCCGGCGTTGCGGCTATTTAAACCACCCGAGCCCCGCACTCTCTCCACCACCCCACTGTCTCTCTCACTCACCACCCTCTCCCGTGCACCGCCAGGAGGGCGGAGCCTCTGCCGTGAAGCCGCTGCTGCCCGTGGCAGTGCGCTGCAACCTCGCCGTGCCGAGGTAGGCGACGACCACGGCCTCGCCGTGCTGGCCTCCCATTCCCTTCCCTCTGGCCACTACCTGCATCCCTATGCTCACCGCACTCACCCACACCTTGTCCCCTCTATTTCGTGCACCAGAGCGTCGCCAGGAGATCGCCGGAGCCCGTGTCCGTGGCCGTGGAAGACGGAGACCTCGCCGCCGACGAACCAGACCACCCCAGCAAGTGCAACTCAGCCAGGAGCTTCCCCCACGCGCCGCCGTCCATCTGCATCATCGCCGCGACCTCCCGAGCCCTCTAGGTGAGAGATTCATCCACCTCGCCGTCGCCGGCGCGGCAAAGCCGCCGATATTAGGTCGCCGCCGTTGCCTTTGATCGTGGGCCGTTGGATCTCGATCCAACGGACGCGTACCGCTTCGGTTAAATGAAAAAGAGAGAGAGACTGACGGGCGGGCCCCGCTCGTCAGGATTTATTATTTCCACCCGCGCACTGTGTCTGACATGTAGGCCCCACCTGTCATAGCTTTCAACATTATCCAGAGAACAATTAAAATTCGAATTTAAACTTCTCTGTTAAGTCAGTACTGGATCCAACTTTGAAATTCAATATCTCGAGATTTATGAATCCAAATAAATCAAACTCAATTGTTCTGGAAATCTTATGAAATTGTTTAACCAATCCAAGTGGTCTCATGTCATTTAATAAATAGTTAAAAAATTATTAAAAATACTAAAGGAGGTTTAAATTCTAAACTTGTTTGTTTCTGATACTCTGTTAGTCCAAATAATTCCAAACCAATTTTGCTAGCTTAGTATGCCTTGTGTTAACTTCCCTAATTTTGGTAGAATTATTTATGCAGTAGTATTTGTTTAGTATTAAGTTGAAGTTTGAACACCCTTCTGCACTAAAACATTTAAATATGTTTAATGGTTAACCCAAATTATTTAGGACCAATTTTTTTAGATCGCGTTTGGTCATGTTTAGTTACCCCTAAAAGGATATAATTTTGGATCAACAGAACTTAATTGGTAGCTAAAACTTGATTATTAAGTTACTGGATTCAAACAATTGTGTAGGGAGTTTGGTAACTCCAATTGATCCAAATCAAATTGTGTTGTCTTCTACACATCAGTAGCTTTCTAAAGAAATTTAGTTTGTTTTTTTGACCAACAGAACTCAAGTTGTGGAATTAAAGATGTTCAACATGTTTCTGCCATAAATTAGAAGTAATTAAATAATGTTTAATTCAATTATTTTGAAACCAAATTGTATGGTTTGATGTGTGCAGTAGCTATTTGTGATGTTTATGATTGATATGTGGTGATGCTTGCTTGAGTAGTTTAGTATTGTTTGTATTGCTTGTTGACGTTTAGACGAGAACGTTGCCGAATCTACGAGGAGGGGGAATTCTCTGATCGTCAAGCACAAGAGCCCGAGAACTTTGCCGAGCAAGGCAAGCTACTTCACTGAGCTTGCATTTATATACATCTATTTCGTCACAAAAGTTATTCAAAAGTACCAATGATTTTGAAAACCTTTTTACAAGTACATGAAAACTATTTTGCCACCTATGTAGAAGTATAAGATAGTTGATATAAAATTATAGGATGGGAAAATAAATATTGTTTACTCAAAACTTCTTTGAAAATACTTGTGTGGCTATGGAATACCGAGATGTCGGTGTGGAAGTAAAGAAATGGAGAATGGTGATGTTTATGAAAAATGCACATTGTGTCCTAGTACTATGACGACCAATCTTACCCTGTGCGACCACATCTACCCACATATGGGAAAGGGCGTAGTCATATAATTTGCTCATATTAGTATGGGATGCCTCAACAACGAGGATGCCCTCGTTCCATGAGGGGATGGTTTGGTGACCTACCCCTGACCTGGGTCCTAACACGTTGGTGGGAGGATTGAAGGGTTCGCTCCCGGGCAGAACTACGAGTCCTCGCACTTGGGGTTCCTGTTGGGGAATTAGCCTGAGTGTTGACGGAAGTTTCATAGCGGCAGGGTCCTGTACTAGCATGAGCAAAGGACAGGCTATGGTCGGCGGCTTATTTAATATACACCTTGTATGGCGAGACGTGGCAGACACGATGAGTTGTCGGATGGATGTGGGAAAAGCGTGCTACCTCTGCAGAGTGTAAAACTATTCGAATAGCCGAGTCCTCAGATATGGACAGTTGGGAGGCTGTCCTAGACCATGTGCAAGTTTTTGGAAAAGCTTTTAAGTTAAAAGAAACTGAAATGGTGATGGTGTGACACAACTATACCAAATGGAGTGGTATGAGTTGCTGGAATAAATGGACCATGGTGAGCCATGGTGAGGAAAAGGAGAGGTTTTGGAGAAACAAATGAGATGTGATTTCTTTCAAAGATAGTTATAAAACCCTTCTTTTTTTCAATAAAGATATAGAGATGTTTTTAAACAAATAAAAGTTGTAAGTTAAAATAAAACTAGTGCATACTCATGTTGGGGTAGTTTGCGAGTACATTCAAATGTACTCATATTGGTTTCGTCCCTGGCTATTGTCCTAGCCAGACTACGAGGAGGAGCACTACGCCGAGCAGGAGTATGGCGACTTCTACGCGAACTAAGGATCTCCACAAGTCAGCTGCCTGTCGGGTGGTCATCGTTAGAATATGATGTCTACTACGCTGTAGCTTCCGCTGATATTTTGGTTTGGCCCATGAAGGCACCTATGTAAGACTTGGTCTAAATGACCATTTTTGTAAGACTTTTTATTCGGTATTGTAATGGATGTAAACTTTGGTATCTAATTCGGATTATGTGCAACGAGAGACTGATCACGGGATCGTTGTGTTAAGCATAATCGGGTATTTCGGACAGCTAGTCCGGGGTCCCCACAAAGAGATCAGAGAATCGCCGAGGTACACGCAGAAGCCTGACGTAGAGCGGCGCGTGTCGGGACAGCCGGCCCAATCGGCGTCCGTGTAGGCGCGCAGGGAGAGCGACGATGATGCAGACAGCCAGGCCCAAGGTCGACGGAGCCATGCACATAGCGCAGGGCACGCTTGATCAAGGCCTGATGGCACTCTCGGGGTCGTGCATATGCAGGCATATCTGCTGCACGGTGTACGCCAGCTCTGGACGAGTGATCGTCAGGTACTGCAATGCTCCTGCCAGGCTGCGGTAGGAAGATGGGTCAGCCACTTGGGGGCTGGCAGCGGTGGGAAGCTTGCCGTGCGTGTCGATGGGCGTTGCTGCGGGCTTGCAGTTGTCCATGGTGGCGCGCTCGAGGATGTCCTCCGCGTACTGCTACTGCGACAGGAAGAAGCCGGCAGGTGTGCGCTGGACGCGAATGCCAAGGAAGTAGTGCAGGGCACCGAGATCCTTCATGGCGAATTCCCCTGTGAGCTTGGCGACGAGGCGTTGAAGCAGGCTTGAGCTGGAGGCCGCGAGGGTGATGTCGTCGACATAGAGGAGCAGAAATGTGGCATCGGCGCCGTGAGCGTAGGTGAACAGCGAGCTGTCGGAGCGCATCAAGACAAAGCCGATGGTGGCGAGGAAGCCCGCGAACCGAAGAAACCAAGCGCGCGGCGCCTGTTTGAGTCCATACAGGGACTTGGACAGACGGCATACGTGGTCGGGCTTGTCGGGGTCGACGAAGCCGGCCGGTTGGAGGCAGTAGACTTCCTCGGCGAGCGTCCCATGAAGGAACACATTCTTCACGTCGAGCTGATGCACCGGCCAGCCGCGCGAGGCAGCGAGCATGAGCACAATGCGGATGGTTGCCGGCTTGACGACGGGCGAAAACATCTCCCCATACTCGATGCCGGGCCGCTGGTTGAAGCCGCAGACGACCCAGCGAGCCTTGTAGCGTTCCAGGGATCCATCCGCGCGTGTTTTGTGGCGGAAGATCCACTTGCCGGTGATGAGGTTGGCGCAAGGAGAACGAGGAACGAGCTCCCAGGTGCGGTTGGCGACAAGTGCGGCGAACTTCTCCTGCATTGTAGACAGCCAATTCGAGTCCTTGACGGCGGTGCGCACGGAAGAGGGCAGCGGCGAGACGTCCGCGGAGCTCATGGCGGTGGAGGCGACGTTGGCGTAGCGCGGGTTCGGCTTGAAGATGCCGGCCTGAGCACGGGTGACCATCTGTCGAACAGGTGGTGGCGGCGCAGCCGGCGTGGAGCCAGTCGAGGAAGCAGTAGAGCCATCCGATGATGAGGGGACGGCGAAGCTTGAATCCGAGTTGCGTGCGCTCGAGGACAGCGACGGGGAGCCGTTGGATGAAGAAGCAGCGGCAGAGCTTGAACGCAGTGTGGGCGTGCGCGTCGCGCCAGCAGAGGCCGAGGCCGTGCCGGAATGGGTCGGCCCTGTGCGAGCCAACCGAAGGAGCCCAGCGCCATTTGAATTTGGCGCCAAGGCAGCAGCTCCACGATCTCCACGCGGTACCTGTGCGGGGGCAAAGTGCAGAACGTGGTCGCTGTCAGTTGCAGGTGCCGATGGAGCAGGGGCCGGGGTGTGCGCCGCGAAGGGGAAGATGTCCTCGACGAAGTGGACATACCGCGATGTCAGAACACGGCGGGACGCCGGGTCGTAGCACCGATAGCCGCGGTGGTCGGGCGAGTACCCGAAGAAGACGCAGGCGACGGAGCGACGGTCGAGCTTGTGGCGGGAGGTGGCCTCTGTGTTGGGGTAGCAGAGACACCCGAAGACACGCAGATCACCGTAGTTAGGTGCAGCGCCCAGCTGCAGCTCGTGAGGTGTGTGTCGGGCGGCGGAGCGGCACGGACGGCCGTTGAGAAGGAAGGTGGATGTACCGAGCGCCTCGGCCCAGAAGTGCGACGGAACAGAGGCATGAAAGAGGTGCGCGCGAACACCGTCGTTCAGAGTACGGAGTATGCGTTCCGCTTTGCCGTTCTGCTGAGTTGTGTACGGACAGGAGAGGCGCATCACGGTGCCGTGGGTGGACAGAAGGGAACGAACGGTGAGTTATCGAACTCGCGGCTGTTGTCTGTCTGAAGGACGAGAATTGGTCGCTGAAACTGTGTCTGAACATAGGCGAAAAAGGCAGTGAGAGTGTTGGCGACATCAGATTTCTGTCGAAGGGGAAAAGACCAGACATAGTGCGAGTAATCGTCAAGGATACCGAGGTAGTATTGAAAACCTGAGACGCTTACAACCGGAGATGTCCAGACATCAAGATGTAATACTTGGAAAGGGAAATAGCTAACACTAGATGATAAATCAAAGGGAAGGCGAACATTTTTGCCACTTCTACAAGCATGACAGGAATGCGAGCTAGTTTTTGTACATTCAAAAGGAAATCTGCTAGACAAGTGACGGAAAACGACAACGCCGGGGTGACCAAGTCGCTGGTGCCAGAGCTCCACGGATGCAACGCCGGCAAACGGACGGGGCGGCGCAGATGCAGAGCTGGAGGACATGGGGTACAGGTCGCCGGTGGAATCACAGCGCAGGATCACCGCCTGGGTTTAGATGTCCTTAACAGAAAAACCCAAAGCGTCAAACTCCACAGAAACTGGATTGTCACGAGTTAGTTGTCTGACAAAAAGCAGATTTTTGATAAGAGAAGGGGATAGAAGAAAATGGCGAAGTTGAAGAGGGGTGGAGGTGGTGATCAGCGATCCAGTGCCGGTGTGAGTGATCGGCAAAAGACCGCCATTGCCAACAACAATTTGAGATTGAGAGCGAGAAGGACGAACAAAGTGTAGGTTACCGGGGTTGGAGAACATGTGCGAGGACGCGCCGGTGTCGAGGTACACAGCGGACGGGCTGCTGGAGGACGAGGCCGGTGCTGTGGAAGCGTGAAGGGCAGCTTGCAGGGAGGCCATGTCATAGGGCGCGTTGGAGGCGCTTGCGTTGGAGCTGCCTGGTCCAGAGAAGGGCGGCATGCGGGCGCCGGGCGTCATGGGCGGGAATCCGTACGGCGCTGTCGAGGATGCTGGTGGTTGTGCCGTCATGTACTGAGGTGCAGCCATGTACGCCTGCTGGAGAGGGACGCGTGGGGGTGCGCCGAGCAGGCCGTCGGCAGGAGCGCGCCACGCGACGGGCCAAGCCTGAACGAGGCCGGTCCATGAGTTGGAGCTGGGCGCCGGCGCCGGATAGGCGGGCGGGCGCGGCGCCGGGGATGGAGTAGGTGCCGGCGACGGGGGCGGGCCGTCAGGGGCTTTGCCCTTGCCCTTGTTCTTGCCTTTGCCCTTGTTGCGGCCGCCGTTGGAGCTGGAGCGGCTGTCGTTGCCGTAGGCCGGCGCCGGGCAGGAGCGCGCCCGGCCCAGAGCGCGTGAACGGCGTTCTGACGGGCAGCCTGCTCAGCACGGTGCTCCTCCAGCATGAGGAAGGAACGGACCTGCAGGAAGGAGGGAAGGGGTACGCGCGAGGTGATGTGCGGGATGGCGTGGTGGAACTGACGCCCGAGGCCACGAAGCAGGTTGAAGACTTGCTGGGTCTCGGTGACAGGCTGTCCTAGGTTGCGGAGCTGGTCGGTGAAGCTTTTCAGCTTGGCGCAGTACTGCATCACCGCCAGGTCGCCTTGGACGAGGGAGTGGTACTCGGTGTCGATTTAGACGGCACGGGCGAGTTGGTTGTCGCGGAAGAGCTCCTCGAGCGCGGTCCAGATGGTGAGGGCGGTGTCCTCCGGCTGCATAACAACATCAAGGAGCTCGGGAGAGATGGTGGTGTACAGCCAGTGCACGACGCAGTGGTCAATCATGACCCACTCGGGGTCATCATGACGATGGGCGGCGGCGTCGTCGACGTGGTCGCGCAGGCCGAACTTGCCGATGACGGTGTCGAAGAAGCGCCGCCACTGGGTGTAGTTCGCTGCGGCGAGGTCGAGGACGATCAGCACGTGGCTGCGGATGTGCACCGTCTGGAGGACGGTGGCAGGGAGAGCCGTGGGTGCAGCGGAGCGCGGGGCCGCCGCCACCGCCGCGGAAGGCGCGGTGTTGAGCGCCGTCACCACGGCAGGAGGAGCAGAAGACCGTGGCGGAGAGCTGTCCGGGGAGAAGTCGGGCTCGGCCATGGGGTTGATGAACGGATCGTCCATGTGAGCGGAAGCGTGGTTGGAACGAGAGGTGTCTGATACCATTTAGAAAGAGAGAATAGAGAGAGAGGATCCAACACACTTTGCATTGAGATCAACATGGGTACTTATACCCAATTACAAGCACACTAGGTGCGGGCTCTCCACTACGATGAACATGTGATCGTGGGGGAGAAAGTGGGGAGGAGACGTGTGTGTCCTTTGACTATACACTTAGACACGCACGGTGGACACTATGGTTCAACATTCATGACCCAGCAAGACCGCATGCAGGTACTGTAGCACGAAAGCGACCTGGTCACGCTATATGGATTCCTCTGCGTTGGATGTGAAACAAACGGCTAAGGCCATCCACTATGTGATGGAAAAGCGAACCAAAGAGCTCTATGAGCCGGTTCGATACATAGCAGGGCATCGAACCATGGCATCTGACAGAAAAAGCGACCCTAAGTTTTTGGTTCGCATCATAGCACAACATCGGTGCTAAACAATCCATTTCCTACCGATCCTTGACTGAGAAGTGAGTGATCCATGCAGAGAAGGAGTAGAAAAGAGAGTTAAATACTCTTTGTTTATTTTAGATGGACCCCATCGCTGCATGTTGATGCGGTTCACTACATAGCAGAAATTTCTCATCGACTCAAACTCTGACCACTTTTCATATTGAATCGGCACCACATAGTGCATGGTCTAAGGAACCGACCGATCCTACTCTTTTTTGCGTTGCCGCGTTCGTATAGTGGGCCACGGTTTACACATGTCAACCAATGGTTGGCTTAAAAATGAGACTGTGCCCGAAATCAAAAACAGTTGACTGGCAAATAGACAGTCCCTTTTCGTGAGCGCTCAATCTGTCCAAATAGCGCAGCTGCGCTAACAGGCATTGGGTCTAGCGGGCTCCTAAGAACATCTCCACCGGGGGCCTCCAAATGACCTCCCAAAGGCCCATTGGGGGTCCGGACGGCAAAAAACGCCACCAGCGGTACCCCCAATGCCTCGCCCCGAGCAAAATCGTGTCCGGCACCCCCGAAAGGGCCTCCAAGTTTGGAGGTCATCTCGGGGGGTGCCGGACATGGGGGCGGACATGCGTCTGACAGGGCTGGCCTGCCCGTCATACACACAGCGTGCCGCGCCCAAATTCCCATTCGTCTACATTGCCGCCTCCGGCGCCAAAATTCGCAATCTTCTCTCCATTTCCCAAACCCTTGCGCTGCCACGAGCTCCTCGCCTTCCGCCACCATGCCGCCAAAGCCCGTCGGCCTCGCGAACCCCAAGGGGGTCGCAAGCCGCCGGCGTCGTCGCAGCCAAAGAATAAGCCGATGAAGCGGGAACCACATGAGTTTTCGGTGCCGCTGACCCCGGGCGACCTGCGCTCTGCCGCTTCCCACCTTCGGCAGATGAGGCGATTGAAGGCAAAGGACAAGGCGGCTGGTGAGACCGCCGAGTTGTTGATTGCCATGAGCCAAAGCAGCTCTAGCCCGGGTGGCGCCGACGTCTTTTGCGGGTCACCGTCTGCCCCGGGCTTCTTCGACGCCACCTCCGGCTACCAGTCGCAGCAGTCGCGGCTTTCCCCGACAAGGACATCGATCTGAATGAGGCGCCGTTGATGCGGCGGATGGCAGCGACAAACGCTGACGTGACTGCTTCCCGCGGCCTCCTCTTCGGCAATGCGGCCGATGTACTCGGCCAGGTGCGTGCTATTTATCTTCCTGATCCGCGCCTATTTATTGTGTTCCCGGCAGATTGTTTGTTGGGCGCACTTATTGCGAGAGGCCGGATGCAAATTGTTTGTTGTTGTGTGCACTTATTCCATTCATCGCCGGTGATGTCTACGTTCACACCGACACAGATCAGTTCGGCCAGGGTGACGAAGAGGATGGCGACCACGGCCAGGACCAACAAGGGGAGGGTGACGAAGAGGACGGCGACGACGAGGATGATGGTGGCAGGAAGGCAGGTTACAGAGGCCAGACTTGGACCGACACGGAGGACGTGTTGTTGTGCGAGGCGTGGATGAATGTGAGCATGTGCGGCACGAAGGGCGCCAACCAAAAGAGGGATGCCTATTGGGCACGCATCCATAAGGACTACACCGAAAGAAGGTCGTATCCACCTAATGAAGATTTGCCCAATCGCAATGTCAAATCGGTTGAGAGCCGGTGGAGCGTCATCGCGAATCTCAGTAGCAAGTTTCATGGTTGTCATGAGCAAATCATGAATAGAGATGAGTGTGGCAAGAATGACGCCGACAAGGTCAGCTTGTCATCTTAACTTGCGGCTTACTTGTAACCGGGCATGTTTGTTGTCTTGTTTTTTGTTGGTGCTATTGAAGGATGCCAAGTACATGTACCTCGAGTTGGAGATGGATAAAAAGAAGCCATTCAAGTTTATGCATTGCTGGGACAAGCTTCGCGACTGCCCGAAGTGGAAGCGCCATGTCAAGCAGGAGGCCGAGGGAGATGAAAGAAGCTTGCCGGCTGCCAGCGCGGACCGTCCAGAGATGGGAGTCAAGGCGTGCAAGGCGGCGGCCAGGGCTGTCAAGAAGCCGGCGGCCTCGGGCAACATCCAAGAGTCGTTGAAGATCTTCATTGCCGAGTCGGCTGCCGAGAAGAAGAAGATACAAGAATCGTCCGACAAGAAGTGGGCGCTCTACTTCAAGATGCAAGAGACCAAGCTCAAGGCCCAGGAGAAGAAGGAGGAGCGTCTGTTCATGGCCACCAACACGAGCGACATGAGCCCCAACCAGAAGGCCTACTTCGTGGCCGAACGGAGGCGCATTCAGGCTGAGAAGATGGCGGCCGAAGCGGCGACGCTCGATGAATCCGAAGAGGAAGGCGAGGAGGGCGATGAGGAGGACGCCGACGCGTGATCGCGTGATCGGCATGCACCATTGCGTCGGGGGCGCCCTTTTGATGACCGGCGTTGGAGACTTGTTCTTCAGCGCGGTCAAAACTATGTCATGGCCGTGATTTGGTACTTCAAATCCGGCGCGGCTAAACAGTTTGATTGCATGAATCTACTTATTTGCATATCATCACAACTAGAAATTAAGAAAACTACTACTCGTCATCGGACTCGGCATTGGGCGGCGATGTTCTAGGCTCTTCGTCCGCCGACGCCGCGTCCGGAGTTCCTGGCTGCCACTCCAGTGCTGCCGGTGTTGGAGACGGCGGCCACGGGGACCAAGGTTCCCACGGTGAGTACGCAGGGCGTGCCGGTGATGGAGTTGCCAGCTCGGCCTCCTGCTCCTGATCGGCCTCGGCGTCCACGACCTCCTGCTCCTGATCGGCGTCCACGGCCTCCTTGTCCTGCTCCTGATCGGCCACCAGGGCCTCCTTGTCGCGCTCCGGATCGGCCACCGGGGCCTCCTTGTCGCTCTCCTGATCGGCCACCACGGGCTCCTTCTCAGGCGACGACATGGCGAGCGAGTTGTGGTCGGTGGTGTGTGGAGAGATCGTGACGGCGTGGATGGTTATACCGCTGCAAAACGGCGTGAACGCAACCCCGAAACGACGTGGCGGCGGTTGCACGTCCACACCAAACCGCCGTGTTCCGAAGCGACGCGAAGTTGAACCGGCGGCGGTTCGTGCGCCCGCAAGGTGTTCGATCTAATGCTCAAAACTAGGGCCATTTGGGGGTGGGCCTTTGGAGGGTGCCGCTATGGATGACCTCCAGAACTGGGGCGGACACATGTCCGACACCCCTGAAAGGACAATGATGTCGCCTAGAGGGGGGTGAATAGGCGATTAAAACTTTTCCGGTTTAGGCTTGCTAATCGCGGAATAAAACTATGTGTTTAAATTAACAAGCCAACAACCTAAGTAAACTAGGCTCACCTATGTGCACCAACAACTTATGCTAAGCAAGACAAGAAACAAGGTGATAGCAACAAGAATACTTCAAGCACGAAGGCTATCACAATGTAAAGTGCATAAGTAAAGAGCTCGGGTATAGAAATAACCGAGGCACGCGGAGAGGGGGATGTATTCCCGAGTTCCTCCTTTTTAGGGGAGTACGTCTCGTTGTAGAGACGTGAACCAACACAATAGTTCAACAACAACAAAGTTTTCACCTTCTTCTCCGATGAACTGCACCACAAAGGTTTGGTTCACCTTCCACTATCGGAATCCTTCGAGACAGAAATCCGGAGCCTTTCAACAACGATCCGGGGCACAACCCACAATGGGATTGGGGGCTCCTGAACAGCTACAAGTGACCACACAAGGGTCTCAAGTACCACACGGGCGTCTAGGGTCCAAAGACCCAAGAGTAACAAGTTCACAAGCTTTCAACTTCCACGAATCCTCGTGGAGAGCACAAACCGATGCAACAAAACAATGACAAGAGCACAAGTGCTCAAGTCCTTCACTCTCAAATTCCAACAAAGCAACAAATGCTTATGGGGAAATATGAGAGGAAAAACAAAGTAGGAGAACACCAAGAACTCCAAGATCAAGATCTACTAGGTTCCCCTCACTTAGAGGAGGAATGGATTGGTAGAAATATAGATCTAGATCTCCTCTTACTTTCCCTCAAAGATATGCAAGAATCATGGGAGGGATTGAGAGGAAGGCAAGCTTTTCCAAATGTCAACAATGGAGGAGAGAGAGAGGAAAAACGAGCTCCAAAAGGTAAAGAGAACCATTGGGGAAGAAAGCCCCTTAAATAGGTCCCCTGAAAAAGTGACCGTTGGGCAGTGCAGGGAGGCCGGCCTGGGAGCCGGTTTGGCCGGCCACACGAGCTGCACCAGAGGCTCCAGAGGAGCCGGCCTGGAGCCCGGCCTGGGCTGGCCTGGGGGCCGGCCACCCCGCAGAGCCGCCCGGCCTGGAGCCCGGCCTGGGCCGGCCTGGGGCCGGCCACCCCGTAGAGCCGCCCGGCCTGGAGCCCGGCCTAGGCCGGCCTGGGGACCGGTCAACAAAAACTGCAAAAACGCCCAATACAAAAACGAACATATCTTGATCATCCGGACTCTGTTTTCAATGTTCTTGGGCTCGTTGGAATCGCAACAAAGAGCCCTTCAAGATTATGCAGAGAAACATCATAGTCCGTCATGTGAGGACAAAACCAAATGTAGAAAGTTAAACCTTCTCTAAATAAGAACAACCGGTAAATCCTGAAATGCAATAACTTTCTCGTTCGAACTCCAAAACAGGTGAATCCAATTTCGTTGGAAAGGTAACGACAATAGCTTTCCTACAAAAAGAAAAACCTATCAAGATCATACCTTTGCCTTGCGCATTCCACTTGAGCTAGATGATGATGATCTCGATCTCTTTAAGTGGACCACCTTTCTTGATTGCGCTTTGCTTGGTGAAGACATCTCCAAATGCTCCTCCATACTCCATTATGGGAGAGCCTCGCTAAGCTCCGTCTTCATGTCTTGATTGCAAGCTTCAATCAAATGATATCTTCCGAGATGGATCATATTGGACTTGCACTTCATCTTCTTCTCTTGATATATATGATGGCTTGGAGATATCATGAAAGTTCACTCAATCTTCTTTTCCAAGCCATGCTTGCAATAAGCTCAACTCTTCATAAGACCATTCTTCATATAAACCCTTGGATAGAACCTTGGCCATCATGTAATCTTCTAGAGTCCAACACATGAACTCCAATCTTTTCCTATGGACAAGATCTACAAGAATATCTCAATGCAAACATTAGTCCATAAGGATTGTCATTAATTACCAAAACCATACATGGGGCAACACATGCACTTTCAACCCCCTAATTGGGCCTCCATTGGGGGGGTGCCGGACACGAATTTGGAGGCCCCCGGTGGAGATGCTCTAAGCGCCCGACCGTTGTCCCTGGCGCTCACGGAGGAAACCCACGTGAGTTTGATATGAACGAACCAGTCAAAGCTCACGTCCATTTATTCCGTTCATTGATATTTAAAAAGTCGTAACTTTTGAACCAAGCACTGAAATTAAAATCCGTTTTCATCGTTAGTTTTCTCTCGACGAGTTCTTCAAAATTAGACCCCCTTCGGATATATTTCGATGAACTTTCTTTAGAATCAACTTTTGTGGACGACGAGGCAACTTTAAGCGTGAGGAAGAAACTAGATTCAGAATGGCGTTAGCAATACCCTGACCAGTCGCCCCGTTAGGGTGGTGTAGTTACTAACATTTGTGGGCGTCAAATCAACATTTGTGGGCGCCGAAACAACTTTTGTGGGCGACGAAACAACTTTTGTGGACACCGAAGCAACTTATTTGGCAGACGGAGTAACTTTTGTGGGTGACGCAGCAAGTTTTGTGGACAAGGAAGCAACTTTTTGGGCGCCGAACCAACTTTCGTGAGCAACAAAGCAAGTTCTGTGGGCGACAGAGCAAGTTTTGTGGATGAGGAAATCACGTTTTGGGCGACGAAGCAACTTTTGTGGGCGAAGAAGCAACTTTTGTGGGCGACAGAGCAACTTTTATGCGCGCCAAAGCAATTTTTATGGGCGACGGAGCAAGTTTTGTGGATGAGGAAGCAAGTTTTGTGGGCGACGCAACAACTTTTGTGGATAAGAAAGAATCTTTTGTGGGCGTCGAAGCAATTTTTGTGGGCGACGGAGCAACTTTTGTGAGCACCGGAACAACTTTTATGGGTGACAGAGGGCGACGCACCAAGTTTTGGGGATGAGGAAACAAGTTTTGTGGGCGTCGAATCAACTTTTGTGCGCGGCAGAGCAACTTTTGTGTATGATGAAGCAACTTTAGAAAAGCGGTACTAGACGAAACATTTTTAGTGTGGGTTGAGCAAATTTCACAACCGCAGTAACAAATTTGGTTGTGTGATAAGACAAATTCACAATATGCGTATACAATTACACTAAAATTGCTTGGCCTCTAAAATGTCACACGGCCCATTAGCTAGCATTGTCGCCCATCCATACTGAACCATTCCCTTTCTATTCTATCCATTCACCGCACGCTAGCAGGCGTTGACTCCGTTGAGCACGGTGGCGTTGGTCATGAAGGAATAGGGCTGCTGGTTCTCATCGCTGACCAAAAAGGGGAGAATGGATTATAACCCTCCGTTCGTGCGCCATAGCAACATAAGCCCCTTTCTTTGTCTCCATCCCTTCTACCCCCACTTTAGTTAATTCGTTGCTAATGGCCCCGCGTTGTTAACTCCTTCTTAAGCTAATAACCAGAAATATTAGTCTAATTATACTATGAAATTACAAGTCTGCCCTTGTCTATTTCTAAATCGCACGAACAGAGTCGCTCGTGAGCTTCTTTTAGCTCGGCAGCTCGTCCTGTTCGTCGTCGTGACCTGGCCGCCGGGCCTCGCCTCCGTCGCCGGTTGCCCCTCGCCGCTCGCCGTCGGGCCTCGCCTCGTCGGCCGTCGCCCCTGGAATCTCGCCGCCGGTCGCCCCTGGCCGCTCGCCGCCGGGACTCGCCTCGTCGGCCGTCGCCCCTGGAAGCTCTGCCGCTGGGCCTCGGCTCCGTCACCCCTGGCCGCTCTGACGCATCACCTCGCCGTCGGCCACATCTCCCTACGCCATCGGCCGCTCTCCATTGTTGTCCCAAAGGTAAGGCAAGCATGGGTATTACTGTATATTCATGTCTCCCTTTGCTAGTTATATATTGACAAACTTGTTAAACATGCCAAGGGGGGCCATCAGCAACAAATTAACCGAAAGGGGGGGGGGGGGGGGCTAGAAGGGATGGAGGCAAATAAAGGGGCTTATGTTGCTGTGGCGCACGAACAGGGGGTTTATAATCAATTCTCCCCGACCAAAAAGGGCGGATATTGGTGCGGTCCTAGAGGTCATATGAGAGCTTCCCACACCGGAGGGCCGCGCCCCAAGCCCTGGCCACCACCTCCAGGCCGGTGTCGCCCCCACGCCGTGTCCACCCTCCTCCAGCGCAATAGCTTGCTTCTAGACCGTGGCCATGGTTCTCCAAATCGAGCACCTCGACGACGCTCGTCCGTAGAGGCGGCCGGATCTTGGGGTAGGGAAGGGTGGTTTCCAGAGCTCCCCACCACCACCAAGGTCTAGTCAGGGGGACCAAATCAACCATGGAGGCGAGTAGGCGACCAGAGATTCGGAAGGAGGATCTGGACGAGTTGCTGGGAGGAGGTGGTGTCGTCTCGTCGGGCACGCTGGCGGCCGACGCGCGCCGGTGGCCGGATGTGGCGGCGGGGCAGATCGACAGATAGACGGCCGGAGGTGGAGGTGGAGGCATGGTTGGTGCGTTATTTGGGGAGGACGGGCGTGTTGGGGACGACAGTGCATGCGTGTCCCTATCGTGTAGCGTGAGCGCTCAATCTGTCCAAATAGCGCAGCTGCGCTAACATGCATTTACCTTTACACTTTGGTACCCCAAGTACTACATATTTACTACTTGACCTGGAAAATAAATTGAATAAACCCATCTTGCTTCAAAAGACCGAAAATTGAATAAAGCGCTAACGGCAGGGATTTCTCCCGACCCCAAAAAACCACATTCCAGACAAGCTGTAGCGCTCCACCAATCTTGCCATCCACCAACACACGCCACCACGGTCTTGAAGTCATCATCGTCGTCTCACCATGGCAAACGTTGCAAGGCCGGCCAGCCCGACGAAGCAGCCATAGACAATATCCGACAGTATCACAACCACGTGGGAGGGAACAGCCTCCACCGCCATAGACGGTAGCCGACCGGACGCATCGGTAAGAGCACACCGAGCCATTGGAGCCGGAGGGCGGCAACAGCACAGCCACCTGGAGGACAACCTCCACCGCCATCGGCGGGTGCCGACCGGACACGGCAGCAGGGACACACCAGGCCGAGCAGGCCCGGCCGAGCCCGGGGGGCTCGTAAAGTCCCCGCCTCCATGCTGCTGCACATAAGCCGTCACCGCCGGTACCCTCATGATCGGTCCATAGGCTCAGCCGGACCCAAACAGGCCCGAGAAGCTCCCGCCGCCACGCTGCAGACAGACGCGGTGTCAACACTGTCATCTTCGTCACAAGCCGCTCAGCAGGCCAACCGGAGGCAGCAGGGCAGAGCCCGCCCTGACCCAGATCGGGTCCAAAGGGCCCAGATCTGGGCCTGCAGGGCCGGAGCTCCACCACCGCCGCCCCTGCCACCAACGGCGGCGCCCTAACCACATCGGCCACCAGCGTTGCACCAGGAATCCCGCCACCGCGCCGGATCGTCGCCGGCGAGCTGCACCACCTAATCCATGGCTGCCCCGCGCCGCCCTAGACCAGGAGGGTAGAAGCCGTGGTCCGCCGCCACCGGCGCCGCCCGGCGAGGGGCCGGAGCTGCAACCAGCGACGGCGGGAGGGAGGAGAGGAGGGAGAGGCTGGGCCGGAGGGCTGCGGCGCGGCCCGGCCGCCGCGGGGGCGGCACGGGTCGCGGAAGGAGAAGGGCTGGGGTCGCGGGAGAGAGGGGACCTCGCCGGCGACAGCCGGAGGGAGGAGAGGAGGGAGGGGCTGGGGTGGGGAAGGCGGCGGCCCGGCCTCGGCGGCGGCGGCGGCGCGGGTCGCGAGAGGCTCAGGGTTGCGAGTTGGAGATCACTCGGGTTATTCTCTCAGTCCTTTCAAACTTTATCATTACATGGGTCCACTTGCTAGGCTAACGTGGCGCAGGAGAGACACACAGGGTTAACGACCGTTACGAGACCGTGTAAAGGACCGGTAACGGTTAGTTCTCTCCTCGCAGGTTAGGGGTGCACGCAGGAGTGCTTGGGAGGTGTACGAGCGAAGGGCAATGTGCCGATAGATGAATTAAACACGTAGGATGCACTAATTGCACGGGGGCGGTAATCTCTACTATATAATATGAATAGAGATGATGATGATGGCAGGTTATAGTATAACTGCCCCTAGAGATGGTATAAATTACCCACCATGCTACCGATAAGTGAAAAACGGCCGATCGAAAAAGAAGCAGCGACCGTTTGTCGCACGCGTGCTGCTGCCTGGTTCGAGCAAGCGAGCGTCCCGTGGGCCGTGGGCCTGTGTTAAACTGTTCGGATCGATCGACCGGTACGTCGAATCTTTCCGAACGATCGATTTGTATTCCACATTTCCACCACGAGTCCATCTCCCATAGGACTATACGAGTCCATAAAACAGTGTCAAAAAAAGAAAACAGCGACAGCTCATAGTCTCGTACGAGTCCATCGCCAACTCGTGATCTCTATCGATCTGTACAAGAGTAGAAGTAGAACTCCTATACGTGCTGCATCACTTTTAAACTTCAACCGGAATGGACGTCAGGAAAAATACACGCGACCGGCTAATCTGACCACCCCTGTCTCGCCGTTCTGCAGGCTGCCATCTCAGATCAGATTAGGATATTAAGCATTTTCGCATATGAAGCATAAAACATGCATGATAACTGAGCGTTAAAGCACAATATGAAAAAGTATATAAATGATTTCCAGCTGTAAAGTTTGAACATCAGTCAAAAGAGTCAAGTCTTGCCATTCTTAAGACCTTGCCGAAAACCCACATTCTTGTCCTGAGTCCGTCGTCATGTTGTTATTCCGCCAACTTCGTCGAAACTCCGTTAGTCCACCACCCAAGGTACATGACACAAATCATTTCCACTTCGATCTGGGGTGCAGATAAATCATAATTATTTGAGGATTATGAGCTTGATCAGTTCTTTCTGTGTTGCTTTTCAATGGTTTAACATGACACCACTTTTCACCTCCCTTCCTTCCCTTGGATCACATAGCAAATTCTCACTTTTCACGACCATGAAAAAAGGGGAGTGTGTTCCGTTACGTCATTGTTGTGTACCGGCAAGTTATAAAGTTTTCCTGCCCCGTTGCAACGCACGGGCATTTAGCTAGTTAGAGGAAATATGCACAAAGAAAAGATTCATGCATATAAATCAGCGCAATATGTACATCAACTGGGAACCGTTTTCTAGGTAGCAATCGAACATACACAAAAAAAAAAATGCCAGCCCGAAAACAGGAAAAGGAAGAAGAAGAAGAACTGAAGAAGTCAATTACGATCAATTTGTCGAGGCAAGGTGCATTTTTAGTGACCAAATCATGAAACACCTCAAGTGCTTTGTTGTTCCACCAGAACCCATAAACATCGTGAAGTTGATGGGTCTCGAGTACAATACATTCGGCAAGCATATGCTCCATGTCCGTGTTCAACACCAACGTGTTAAAGCATGAGGTGCTTGAGTCGAATCCTAGTGTAACCGCAAAGCGGAGCACCAACGATGACAACGGTCGCGGCATCTGTCCACCCACGAACTTACAACTCCTCGATGCCATCTAGAGCAGGGGATTGGGCCATCCGTCGAACTTGGGGTGGAAGACGCCTATGAAAAATCAGCCGGCGAGCCCAGGGTGTGCGAGGCAAGAATCCTGGAAACTACCAGAGCAAAGGTTTCAAAAGATACTATGGTGATCCGTACGTTGGCGTTCATGAAGAAACTTTTCTATCACGGTTGTGGGGGAGCATAACGTTTGGGCCTTGCATTCGGTTTACCATTGTGTCTTCTACTTTAAAAAAAAACAAATATTGATATCTTGTCTTTTGAGATGTATATAGAGTTTTTCCGTTGAGTAGTTATCGTTTCTATGGGCATTCTAAGCACATGGTCACGAAGCACACAAAATTGCAGACATCAACTTTGGATAGAGAGATTTATCAGAAAATAATATGCACATTCCCATCAAACACACCTCAGAATGTATCTTCCCATATAATTATAACCTTTGCTCCGGCCAGGAGATTTAGGTTGCTCCAAAGATTGCAAGAGGAATGACAGAAAGCAAAATTCAAGGTCAAGATTTGTATGCAAACTCTAAGTTTGCAGGGTCGACCCAACTTACTGCGATGGTTAGAAGAATAATGAGAGGCAAGATTGCTAATACGTGGCGCTAAGCTACGAGACTAATTCCCATACAAAAAACTGTGAACCCTACCGTATGATCTGAATTTAGTACGATGGGTGCAGTAAATACCATTTCATAACAATAGACATGCTTTGATATTTTCTGTAGGAATTTAGTACTGTGGACATGGTTGACCAACAAGCTAAGTGGAATTTCAGACTCACCATACATAGAGACGAATTATAATGCATTGCATAAAATACTAGGGTAATTAGACTGTAATGCAATGACCACTTTGGGGAGGGCAAAATGTGCTTGCTGTAAATACAGAATCCTCATTGCTCAAAACTAAATACTACTGACAGAATAATGTAGACATCCATTTTACAAGTGCCAGAAAACGTCATCAAGAAGCATTCTCAACAGTTTGGCGTTGACGATTTGCTTACTCCAGTGTATCTCAAAACAAAAGTTCCTAGAGAAAGGAAGATCTGGAACCCGGGAGTGTGAACAACGGTCCGTCAAAAGCGAAAAGATTGACCACACCATGATCTAAGACTAGAATGGGCAATATACTGTATCTTACTCGAATGCTTATTTACCAACTTCTGTGTCTCCAGTGAACTTCAAGAACTGTTGAAATAAATGAAATCAGCATATATTATAGAACAAAATAAAAATGATTTTCCACAATAAAGTGAGAACCAGAAACAACAAATCCTGTTTCTGTTTGAAATAACCTTTCACTAATGAGATCAACGGGGAGCATAACATATACTAACATATAACTGAAGGATAAGATGACGGCTGACTACTGAAGCCAGTTAAGACTTAAGAGGCTACTGTTTGAAATAACCATTCAGTCATCAATGAGGGTTCTGTTTAAAATAACCAATGAAGTTCACAACTGTGGCTTACAAAGATGATTAGGTAATATCTTGGTTCCATTCCATGCATGTTAACTTTTAACATAAAGTAATCTAAGTGGAAGGGCAGCAAAGCATACCTGTCATTGAAAGAAACACGAAACACCTTTAGACACCTTAGATGGATAGTCGTCGTAACTAATTCAGGGCTTATCACCATTCTTCAATATCAGGTGCCCTTCATCATTTACGATGCATATCTCAGTCACAGCCTACAGGTAACAAGACGGTGTAAACAAAGGTCCATAAACAACCTTTACATATCTGACAGTATGGACATTCCAAGAAATCCCAGCCAGGAATGAAAATATGGGGAAACTGGACCGATGGTGTTTGGCCCAGCAGCCAATAACTACCGTGTCTTGAACTCTAACTCTTCTGTGTGCTTTGACTGAGGGTAGCACACAAGGCTTCATTTCAGGTTAACAATAAAAAAAATGTTCCGCAAGAAAACCAATTTTATTTATGTTGGGAGTTTTCAACATAATGAAATCCACAATTAATCCGGTTTATTTGCAGTTTGCTTGCGATGAAAATTGGAACAAGTTCTAGGAAAGAGTATGCCATCCAAATAGGATTTGGAATGTTGATGAAGTACAGTAATGCCCATTAGTTTGGGAAAATTACACCTAAATCGCATGCTGCGGAAAACATAGGCAGGTAAAGTTTCACTGAAATAAAAAGAAAACATAGGCAGGTATTTCACTGAAATGAAAAGGTAATTCACCACAGAAAATTACACTCTAGGTACTGTTGGAACTAGGATTACTACTGGCCCAAATAGCCAGAATTATAAACGTAAGATGTGTAAACAGTATTCCAAGGAAACCTTACATGATAGGTAAGCTACACAGCTACAACATACAACTAGCACGACTGATAGGTGCCAGTGTTCTTATGCAAAAATGGGCTGACAACTCCGGGAGGGACTAGAATCATTTGGTGTGAAGGATCAGGCTCACAGTTTAGGTTTACAAGCAGAAAAACAAGATCTAGCAGCGTCACAAATTGTGTTTTCTGAAACAAATTGGTTTGCTTTCTGTAGTTAAGAGTAACTTAAAGGGTCTATGATACCTACAGCAGTAAATGGGAGACCTTTATTCACACCTAATTCAGTTCTAAAACCCTACAAGTCCTATCAAGTATCAACTATTAATAGGAACTGTCACAATCGGAGATCTCCTAGAGAACTACATATCCTGTATAATGCCAATGATGATGTATTAGTTACTGACAACGCACCTTATCTAACATGACACCACCCACAGCGGGCCGAAAATGCTAGACTTACGGATGTGATTCCTACGGACTACAGGTTACGGACGTACTTGTCCCCGTCCCATTGGCCCCTCCCCTAAAACTGCCCCCCGTGAATTTCACAGCGGGCACTACCCTATCATTAACCTTGCACCACTTCACCAAGTAGTCACAAGCACTCACCACCTATCAACTGGAACCCCTCACCTATCTCCAACCACATCAGTGGAGGTTGCCAAATGACTCTTTAGAGTAACATTTGTGATATTGGTACTTTTACTAGCACATTATATATTTAATTCAATTTTCTTGTCTTCGTTACAAAAGGTGAGCGGGATCGTTGAGACTTGTTAATAATGGTGCTTATACAAAAATAATATTCTGAAGGACTAGTAAAAAAGCTTTCGGAAGGTTAGGTATTTCTTGCAATTTCTTGCTTGCCCCAGTAACTAAACGAGTGCTAATACCTAATAAGAATGCACTAAACTGGTCATATGGAGCTGTACAGAGAAGAATTATGCAGCAGTAATCCAATTTAGCAATAGTTAATTTAAGGCCACACCTGATGGTACTCTTTGTCACTAATTTTTCTCTTAAACCTCGCCTCAGCATAGTCAATAATTTCCTGCTTCTTTAACGTTGCATTGGGTTCTCTATCAAGGAAGAACCTAATGAGCACATTTCTGCAGGTAGAAAGTAAATTAATAAGTATGGAGCTCTGCATTTTCAACATGGTACTCAGTGCTGTTTTCAAATTTGCAGTACCGGATAGTATTCTTCTGCTCGGTCTTTTGAACATATACACCATGGACAGGAACAGCAAGAACCTTATTGAAGCATCAAGCTCTTTACGAGGAAGTGAAACACAAGTTTTTGCAGCATTTGACAGAGCTTGGAACCTTGCCCCATCCTTTCTGTCAGAGGCATACTTTACTGCCAAGTGCCTCAAGTCTCTAACTACTGCCTGAAAGCTACAGTAAACACATCCAACATTATTGCAATTGACGAGTTCGAACATGCATTGTGAAAAAAAATACATTGAAGGCTAAGGAAACAAGAGAGACAGATACATGCTAAGATGCAGAAAATGAGCACTGAAAACACACTTCGTCAGCTACTGTCGTCTTATCTATTACAGATTGAAACATATATACTTAAACATGACATGTACATGAGGTATTAAGGCTAGCAATAACAGCCACAGATATAACAGCACATATACAAGAGACCATTGACTAGTTCTCTAGTACAGTGGTAAGGATGTATATAGCTTGATTTAACAGCTATAATGCTGTTTGCTCTCTGGCAACAAGTTAACTTAGCATGTTCAGGCTAAATATCTTCATGCAACGACAGGTTCTCGCTTTTGCACCTAGAAGTGTCTAATCATCGTTTGTATACAAATATATGTATCATTACTGAAAAGTCTATTAACAGGCGAAGGGCTTGGTATTTTGATGTAGTCCTACACCCTGAGCATCACCTGCCACACTAGCCATTATTGTGGGATTTGATGCATTCTCCCCTGCCTAAAATAGGTATAACTCAATGCAAACTAATATGCATGAGCAATGACCCCAACACTTGAGTGCTCGACATAAACAATTAGTAACAACTTACAAGAATAGTCAGTGCTTGCATTTTCTTGACGTTAGCAAACACCTAAACACTTGCTGATATGACATTAATTTAAATAATCTTGAGTGCGACAATCAAGAGTACAATTCAACTAGAGATGCATAGTTTCCTTCAATTTTGATACCAATACGAATAAATGAACTTTAGAGGGTACAAGCATACTGGAAACTATTGAATTTAAAAGTGAATCAGACAGGATAAAAAAAAGATATCCAGAAATTTCTTAACAATTACCTGCGAACTTTATTGGCGGTGAAGACACTATCCAAGACAGAGCGCACATGGTTTTCACTTCCTTGAACAAGGCCATCCCTGGTCTTACCCATAGCTGGATCAGGCCCTTTCACAGGAACGTTAGACCTGGCAGAATTCTTGGGTTTCCTTTGTTCGGTAGTGCTACATGTCTCTAGGGTTCAGATATAGTTGCCTCACGAACGGACCAGGCATTTTCTTGCTCCTTGACTATGTGGGAATAACGTTTTATGAAGGATGAATCTGCTGCTACTATAAATTTATAGTCTTGAAGCTTTTCCCTTCTTTTACCCAGTGGTTTCAATATCGTGTTCCTTATTCGCTCATCTTTGAATAGTTTGTCTACGTATTTCAAAGGTATAGAATCCTTTTTCGTAAATTCGAATATAATCCTATCCCTTTTGGAAGCATGTCCATCATCATACAATAAAGAACTTTTGCAGACCCATAAACCACGCACCAAATCTGCATAAGCTGGAAGAATTTTCAAGACGTCTTCCTCTGAATAGGTTGGAGCAAGATGCATTAGAGCATCAAATCGGTTCACTTGTGACACCTGATTCATTTAAGTGAATAAGAAAAACAAAAGTCAGAAAACAATTACAGCTTATTGTCATTTTGTTCTTCATCTCATCTCAGAATTGGAAGCATCCATTAAAAAGGGAGCATCTCAGTGAATCTAACCTCAGTAAACCATTTCTTCAGGCGCTCCTCCAGTGGCAGTGAAAGCATCTCCCTGTTATGTGATGCATGTTAAAAATGATTTGAGAGTTAAGATGAACAGTAGATCTCAGTTCAAGTTAAACAATATGGGGACAAAAAGGATGTTATGGAGCTATATAGTATACACATTTCAATGGGTAAGACTATCTAGACGCAAGGAAATGAAACCCCATGCCCATCAAGTTAGGACTTTGTCAAGGTAAATAAAGACATCCATGTGACAAGTAGTTAGGGTGGGAAAAAGATAGATTGGCTTGGACAGACCATATCCAATTGAGGACAAATCTTTAGTTGTCACCGCTTTATGAATTATGACTATGTAAGGTCGTCAAATCTATCAACAGAGGGTAGCACGACATAACTCGTCTTTCTCCCTCACTCTCTCGCTGGATCTAGGGCTTAACTATTTATATGTCAACACAAAATAAATCCTCATATGACTTTGAATATTTCCATAAAAAATAGCCCTGAATAATTTTACAGCACACTCGGATGCTACTTAGTAGTTAGTATCAGAGAAAAGAAGAATCATTTCATTGCACAACATTTTCTTAACAAGACTACCTGCTAGAGTTGAAAAGCAAAGTGAGAAGCCATTTCATAAAGAAATGTCCAAACATTGATTTGAGTCAACAATTGACCAACAAAAAAAGTATAGCAAAACATATATTCACAGGAATTGCCTCCAAAAGATACATTAAGTCAACAATTGCATACAAAACACAAAACAACCCATTGATCGTTTAATTTGAAGGAAAGCAACCTGACTGGAAAAGTGAAATGAAAAGGCTTCCACAAAATGATGTATGCTTAATTCTTTCTGTTTAGTCTTAACCAGCCTCTATATTATTTTTTGTTCTGCACATGCATGCATGTTGTAATACAATCCGTGCCATATCAATGTCACTCTCTTACTAAATACTAATGTATTATTATGCCTTCTCACCATTATATTAGTAGTCGAGATAGTCCCAGAGATACCAACTCACAGAATTGTCGCAAATAGTTAAGCAAGTTTTCCTGTTCGAAGCAAAGTACCGACTCGCAACAAGTTTCACGATGAGTCAGAGTACCCAGTGATCTCTGCAAAACTCTAGCTATTGTGGCAAATCCATTTGTTCATCCTTTGATTGTGCAGCTACTGGGGACATAATCTAGAAAGTCATTTTAACAAAAAATAATGCATGGAAAATTTATGTTCTGTATACAAGGAAACTCCGCCTATGTCTTCTAGGCATAGCCGGTCCCAAGCCCCGGTAAAGGAGGAGGGTTGTGATAGGCTTGGCGAACCAACGTAAAAACTAGCCAGTCCCATGTGTTTGAAAGCCATTTGGGCGAGAGTAGTACTAGGCTGCTGTGAAGTCCTCGTGATAGGGTTTAATATCTAAGGGTTGTGATAGGCTTGGCGAGCCAACGGAAAAACTAGCCAGTCCCATGGGTATGAAATCCTTTTGAGCGAGAGTAGTACTAGGATGGGTGACCTCGTGGGAAGTCCTCGTGAAAGGGTTTCATATCTAGCCTACCCCAACTTGTTTGGAACAAACCGACAAAGGGCTTAGGAGAAGAAGATACGCAGAAAAGGAACACTTCATAAGCGGTCATTTTCCATAAATATATTAGTGAAGGACGTTGCTCCACAACAAAAACCGATAACTCACCAGAACTACAAAAACAACCAAACAGAAGTATACAAACAAATGGCAAGGCCAGTTGAACTGGTAGAGAAAATTATGTGTTCTGCACCTTATCGCATGGCATCTGTTAATATTCTTGCTGCCTGTTGGCCCTCCAGGACACAATGACATTGCATAGTCGGATCTGAGGATAAATTTGGAAGTTGTAAAAGAAAAGGTGTCAGTTGTACTTGAATTGTAAAAGAAAAGGTCTATTGGTGCATATCTGCAAAATATATATACTCCCTCTGTTTTAAAATATAAGATGTTTTAGGTGTTCTATATGTTGTCTAGACGCGCACTAAAACGTGTCTAGATACATTTGTATACATGTCAATGTGGACAAAAGCTAAAACATCTTATATTTAAAAACGGAGGGAGTACCATTTTAATGATTTTCAATGCTGAACCAACACATAACAGCATGCACACTGACAACAATAATAAGACAGAGAAATGAAGTGTCAACAAAAAATTGGCTCCACAACACTGTTATTTTTGCCAATTGCTCAGATACACTGTAAAACGCGGCATTGACTCAATAACATTACAAAAAATCATGCCCGTTTGCTAGAACAAGCATTAGAACATTTTTCTGTAATATCGTGTGGAAATCGCAGGAAATATCAGCTTTGCAAAGATCCTCTTTCATTTGTTCCCCTTCCCCTCTCTCTGGTCTGTCCGAATCCGTGAAAGCAAAGGAGAATGCCCTCGTTGTCCAGAGAATGGCTTGGAATGAACACTTTGCTGCGCAATAAATGAGCACCAGCGCCACCGTAGGAAAGATGCTCATGGATGGCAGTAAAGAGATGCATAAGCTCCTGCCATCCGGCGAAGGATGCACTGTGTGGTGCGAGTGGAGAACTCAACCTTCCAACCTCCCGTGTAGGATCCGGCCTAGCGCCACTATCCCAGTGCTGGGTTTATTATGGCACCTGCGGGCAAAAACACCTAGGCCGGGAACCACGTAAACAACCTAGACGTCAGCACTGTGAGGCAACTCATTGGATCTGATGGACCTGATCCCATCACTTGGCCTGACCTCATTCAAAGAGTGGAAAAGGGAAGATAAAAAAGAAGACAAGCTCACATTAAGAGGTTGCCGGTTGATATCAGATTTTACCTGTGAATCAAATAAATTCTGATCTATGAATTTGATTGAGAATTTGTCGTGCTCAGATTTTATATGGGAGAGCGATAAAAATGACCAGTCATTTGGGTTGTACACAGCAGTGGGACAATGGAGAGAGGAGAGTATCACATGTATGTTTTCTCTATAGTCATCATATTTAATCAATGGTGTGTTCTGGTAAATGGATTTTGTAGTCAACTTTAAGTTTGAAATGTCTTGACACAAAATAACAGTGCCCTATAGCCAACTTTGCAAAAAGGCAAAACAGAAAGTAATAAAATCAATGTAAAGATGTGGCTAGCAATGCAAGTCCCATCTATGCTTACTCTCAGTTTGCAGCCACGACAGCTCAACTACCCAAAACAAACAATTGCGATAATAACCAGATTTTGACAGCAATGCTTCAAAGCGATAACTGCTAGCCCTATAGAAACCTAACAATACTGAATCTCTTTTGAACAACCTGTCAAAATCGGGCAACCCGTATTTTTCAAAATACTAAACAGCTGAAATTCGACGGCCAGTGGGAAAATCAAGCTCAAACCAAATACACAGAACAGTATGTTGTATATTATATTCTTGGTGCCTCAGCTTACATGGCCATGTAACATATTTAGCAAATATGTAAATATGTTCTGGCACTCTTCTACCACATGCCAAGGCCAAGTCATATATATAGCTTCTCTTATGTCCGTGCTAAATATTAATATATTTTGCGGCTTCATACAATGTTACTCACAAAACAATACCATGAACAGCTAACACAACACTTACGTGCTCATTGTGAAATCTATAGGCCTGCAGTCATTTGTTATCATCTCAGTATAGTACTTGGTTGCAACATCACTCCCGGCTGGTTCATAAGTGAGAGAAATCCATGGCTGAAATGACAAATAAAAAAAGCATATCAATTATTTCTGAAGTTTAAACAAGAAAATGGTGTATGGTAAGAACAAAGAAGATACTGAACATCTCTCTTGTTCTGATGCACTAATTTAGTGTATTATGTACTATCTCCGTTCCAAAAATATAAGGTGCGATTTCACTGTCCAAATCCATGCTTTGACCAACAATTAGTCCAATAAATGTAACTTATGTCACAGAAAGTAGACATCCATTATATTCGTATCCAAAAGCTCTTTTTTTGTTATTATGATTTTGTAACCATTGACTAAAATTGTATGAGTAATTTGCAGTCAAAGCATGGATTTAGTGGTCAAAATTTGCCTTATTTAGTTTGCCTCGTGTATCACGTGTTCTTTGAATGATGTGTGTTTTCCAAATGTATACATTGCGCATGCATTTTCTGTCCAACTACCCAACATAGACACAACCCAACTCCAGTCGTAGTCTAGGACTGGCTGCCTCTATCCCTTGATGATCTTACTGGATAGGATGGGCTTTGCAGTGAATCGATCCGATGTCACACAAAAACTCAACACGATGACCTGCTCTTACATCATGCCTTCGGGACTCCTGGAGGCCAGCACCGACCGCTGTGGCCTCAATTTGGTTACTTGTAGCTATTTCTTTACTTCTCTGGTCTAGGATCGCTGGATCCGAATGCATTGCCATTTGCTTCCATTCGTTCATGGGCATTGGATCAAATGAACTGTCATTTGCACATATACTCTGAACTTGTAAATGCACATTTTCGCATATATTTTATTTTGTTGGATCCAAATACATGGCCATTTGTTCACGTATGTTGTACTTATAAATGCACATCTTGGCACATGTTTATTTAACTACAGTATATTGGGCTTAATACTTGTGCTTATATATGCACCAAGATCTTTGGCATGGCAAAATTCGTTGAAGTATCAGCATTTTGTGTTTCTGACTTTGCATTTGTGCTTGAAAAGTGGTGAAGAGAGCGGACCTTCTTGACCAGAAATTGTGCACCTAATATAAGGGTCTTCAAATACAGTTTCGCCCTCAACCCATTGAGCCCATGCAGGCAACGATGAATTAGCTTAACATTGGATTTTGGCATTTTGCAGTACTGATCATGCAAATATTCCTGCCAAGCATGCAGCTAGCTAGACGTTTGAACATTCTTTTTGCATGTCCTACCCCACGGTTGCTCAAAACTTCAGAACCAACACGAGGAAAAGAATCAAACAATCGAATGTCATGTCAATCATGTTAATGGGGACTATATCTGCCCATGGGAAGCCCGGCCCGGCCCGAAATTCCAGGGCCTGGGCCTGAGATTTCGGCCTGAAGGTCGCATGGGCCTGGGCTTTGCATTTTGGTGTTTTCAGGAAGAGGCCTGGCCCGAAAGCTCGATGGAATTTTGCAGTCACGGATGGGCCTGGGCCTCAATATAGGCCCGAAGGTCGTGTGGGCCTGGACCTGTGATTTCACCCGTGTGCTTTGTTAGGCCCGGCCCGGCCCAGCCCATGGCCAGGTATAATGGGGACCCATGTGCTGAACATAATATGTTCTCACCATAATGCGCTATATATAGGATCTGATAGACGGGCTCAGGTGAGCTCGAGCTCCACCTTTTGAACTTGCTATGTAATGGGGGCATACACTTGGAAACATCATTGACATTGAAGTGCAAGTAAGCTCACTTTTGTTCAGCCCACACAATCTCACCAAAAAGCATTGGACGCTGCCGCAAAATTTACTGCTGTGCTCTTATTTCTGATTATCTAAGAGTAACACTTGTTCAAGACTCTGTTTGTACAAATTATAGCAAAAGCAGGTAGCCAAATGTTGATGTATCTCAAAGCGATTCCACTCTAAAATATTATGATATTCCACCTAAAAAAACAAAGCTTAAGTCATTCTAGTCAAGTTTTGAGTGTCTAGGGCCACACACTGATTACACCCGGAAAAAAATTCAGCCTTCAAAACTAGGAAGTCTGAATAGGTTCGAAAATTAACTAGCAAATGTAGAAACAAAACAGTGAGTCAAGCGGACTCAGAATAGGCTTCTTTGGAAAGAACAAAGACTACAAGACTCGAGTTACAGTGAACGATATAGTAAAAAATAACTGGACCAAAAGAAAGCCTAGAATATAACAAATGCAGATAAGTTTACATTAAGTGTGAAACTAATATCCTTATTACAAACCTCAGTTTCTTCAGCACAGTCCTTGGAACCATCTGAGCGCCCATTTCCCTAGGAGCACGAGAGAAGCGATCATGAGTAGATGCTCAGATCTAGCACAAAAAGGCAACATACTTAAACATTATTAAAGTCCTTTTCTAAATAAGTAAATAAGGCAGTTCAAAAAATATGATGTTGAAACACATCAGTCAGGCAAAACATTATATACACCAATAGGAAAAGGGGCATATCATGTTGTACCATATTTCAAGACCACATCTGTTCTCAGTGCTATACATTAAATTCGCCTATGCACTAAGCAAATCTTACACCATTGAGAAATGAGAACAGAGCATTTCTCTCTCGTAATTGCAGGAAAGTACACGCTTCAGATGTTGTACATGCATAACTGAGCATCAGAGAGCGAAGACCATACGTGCGAATTTTCTTGCAGAAGTTAATACTGAAAGGGCTAACTCTAATGAGAATAATAATTTAAAAACATACAGAAATCATATGAATGCTACTCTCATTGTTGCTCCATGAATGTGGAGTAAAATGGGAACCAGAGATTGTTATGTTGGCAAAGCCAGTTCACTGCCACCAACAAGCATTCTGGAACATAGTTGGTGGAGGCATTTCAATGTTCATCAAACTTATCGTGAACATTGTACAACCTGAGGATAGGGTAGCCCCCAACCCTGATCTAAGGTCGTGGGGGTGCTCGATGGGAGTCTGGACCTGTAGTCTCCCCCCCCCCCCCCCCCCCCGAGCTGCTAGATGATACAAACAAGGGGATTGGGACTTAGATCTGCTTTGTGTTTGATTTGTTGCTTGATTCTGAATAACGAGCCCATGGCATTAATACAGCCTACGGGTTACAACTGACTTGGTGGAAAAGAAGAACTCCTAACTAATAATTTTACTTAGCAGAATTGGTGGCCCAACCCGACTCCCTAACTTAATTAAAATGACTAACTAATCCCAATCCTGCAGCCACTGGATTGTTGTCCCCACATAACAGAACAAGGAACAAAATAGTAGCAATGCTGCCGCAGAACTAGTGCTGCACGAACCGTTGGGCCGCCAGTACTAACATTTATTTGTACCTGTTGTAAAGGCTGTCTAGTATGTGATCCACCAGAATCTAGATGTGACGTCGATGGTCGCAGTTGCATCACTGCATCAATATGATTTAAATGAACCTGTGAAAGAAAGCAAGGGATTAATGATGTTCATTTGCATCACATAAATAAACACCTCGCTTTAATCAGTTGCCTAGCATCTCAAAGTTCTTTCAGGAGGTACAGGTTTTCTTGAAATGGGTTGGCTATGAAGTATTAACTACAGTTACTATCTAACAAGACAAGAAGCTCATTAGGAATAAAACAAGTTAAAAACTTAGTAACACTAATTCGGATGCAATTGTTCCAATGTATCCAGTGTAGGAAACAGTACTACCACTATCAGACGGCATGTACATCAAGTTCCAACAGAACAATTCAAATGTATAGAGTACCAAATCAATCTGTTTTGCTCATGAATACATCATTTTCTATTGGACAAGGAGATGAAAGGATTAACCTACACCACTAGCACCATAAAAAACAAGCCTCTAGTATTTACGTCATTGCAGGTTAAGTAGTTTGTTCAATGTTTCATGGAACAGTTGGCCAAAACAAAGTGAGGCACACCACAACTCATTTAGTTCAATGTACATGGCACAAATCGCCTAAGCCAAGTGAGGCACACCACTGTTTGATATGCAACTTCTGTGGCTAATTGGCTCCAAACAAACAAGCATAAAAAAGTTCCTGGCACTTACCAAGTTGCCTTGAAGAACCCCAACTGCATAATCAGTCACATCAGCTGGTTTTGATGACGATAATGTCTGCCACAACAAAGACCCAACGATATCAATGCAATTATTCGAACATCCCAACTCGGGAAGAAAATAATTCTTTAACATGAAAATTGAACTACTCCCCAACGAAGAACCAGCATAAGAACTAGAAATGGAAATATACAAATATGCTAGCTTCAGTGTTATATTACATTAAGACATAATTCACAATACAGGGCATGCTTGGTTGGATGCCAAACTTTGGCGAGGCCAAAAGAATTGGTGATCAAGTAGTAGCTGAAGTTACTCTGTACTATAAATGTTAGCCTTCTTGTACCAATGAATAAATCAACATATCAGCAGTGCAGCAATCTCCAGAACCATTTGGTCAAGCTGATCTCACAGATTGTTATCTACATTCTGATCTTGAGACCTAGGATGACACCAGTGGATTATTGCTTTGATTTTACCATATCAAGGTTCTCTCAAAAAGTTTATGTCCCCTATATTAATAGTTTTCACAAGAAGTTGATAGGGGCCTAGACTAGAAATTTGTGCAGGTTGACAAAGCGCCATGCATCTTGAGAGTTAGCATGACTCCAGTGAATTATTGCTTTGATTTTACCATATCAAGGTTGTCTCTAAAAAAATGTCCCCTATATTAATAGTATTCACAAAGTTGACAGGGGCCTAGACTAGAAATTTGTGCAGCTTGACAAAGCACTTGGGGCAGCTTGCAGGGCTTCTGACAAGCAGAGCCTCGCTCATGCGACAAGCCGTGCCCTTTGCACTTTTGAAAGCACAAATAGGTAAGGCTACGGAATAGCCACAAGGCCAGCTTTGCATGTTACTTTGAATAACAATCAACAGAAAATTTATAATAAATATTTACATAAGCAGAAAACACATGGACAAATTATCCAGTGAGATAATAGTCATTTATGATAACGACACAACATCAAGGAGAAAGCTATGGTGCACTAAAAACAGCGATCATCAAGTAAGTATCCTTCAATTAAACTTACAATTATAATAAGTATGGATAGTGTACACTTCAAGAACAAATTTCACATAAAATTACTTAGATTTACCACAGAATCATAGACAGTTAAATACCATTGAGAAGCTTGATGGATACTTCAAAGAGTTAATTCTGTAATAAATTTGTATGACAGCAAGACCCACCTGCTTTGTTAGTCTGACAGACGCAGAAACCTCTGGGTCGTAATTATCACTTTCTGTATTGATTTCCAAATCTACTTCAACTTTTGAGCTACCTGGCTTCACGCGAACCTGATTTGGTCATAATCCTTTTAATGAAGTAAAAACGAACATATATGCTGTCAACTAACCGACATTAACCGTAAAAAGGTGGATACAGTTAACAGGGGTCGTACCTCCTTACATATTTCATTAAGCTCATATGGACGCCAGCATGGCCTCAGCGGATATTGCATCAGGTAAAGCTGTGAAGTTCCCATATAAGTCATTAATTTCAGAAGTAGATATAACACATATAAGAGGAGTCTACAGGTAAGCAAGATGATAAAAGTTGATATGTACAGAAGGACCACAACGGTACGGCATATAGTTCGGTTCAACCAAAGAATAAACAACATCGAGAATGGATTGAAATAGCCCTTTCATAGTCAAGCTAATGGTGTTTGTCTTAAACTGACTAACCAGATTCAACTAGCTAACTTGATGTGTGCACCAAATAAGTTCAGCACTTATACAGTCCTCTATTCTCACTGGGAGAGAGAGAATCAGGTCCCTATCAAAATGGAGGTCATATAGAACACTTAATTAATCATCGGTGATACTGAAAACTAAACCAACCAACAGTTAATCATCGGTGATACTGAAAACTAATTCGTAGCGGCAGCACAGTTAATCAAGCCGCAGAATCCTGCAAGCACTAACAAAAAATTAACCCTGCGGCACAAGGAACAGGAATGGAGTCGAATACTACTTACCATGGTATCCGCGTCGAAGGGCTTGGGCGTGAAATAGACATCGATCTCCCGCACCACGAAGTCCTCGTCGTCATGATCCATCTCATCCGCGCCCGCGCCCGCGCTAGCGCCCACCCCGTCCATCTCCATCGCGTCCACGCTATCCTCCGGCAGTGCGGCCGCCGCCGCCGGGTGGGGTTCATCCTCCCGATTCGGCTGGGGCTCGGGCTCGGGCTTCGACTCCGGTATTGGTTTCGGCTTAGGCTTCGGTTTTAGCTTCGGCTTGCCCTTGGCCTTGGGCTGGAAGCGGGAGGAGGGGGCGGCGGGGGCGGCGGAAGAAGAGGGGCCGTCGAGAGAGCCGAGGTCGGCCATGTCGATGTCGGCGTCCATGGCCGCCGCGGCCTAGTCTAGGGTTTCGTGCTGAGTGGGGTTTAGGAGAATAACTAGTTAAATTTAGCGTGGCGACACGCCACGCCCTTGATGTTTTTTTTTTGCAGAATATTTTTTTTTTGTTTGGCAAAATGTTGGCGAAATTGAACTCTTGAAACATGTTTTTTATTTTGTTCTGAGTAGGCAGTTTTTTTTTGTGAGTTTTTTTTTGATATATTGTGTGAAATATTTAAATGTTTAGTGGTTTGAAATGTTCGAACGTGCTTGTATTTCGACGGCAATATTCAATTTAAATTAGGAAAATCCATGTGAATTTGATTCCACAGTTGGAAAAATTGATTTGTACGGCGTCGAAATTTTGGCCAAATTGAATGTTTAAATATATTTGTAGTTTGGTATAAGTATATAGTTTTTTTAGCATTATCGATATATTTAATGGAATGTCAGTATATTCGCAAAAATGTTGGTCAAATTGGAATTTGAAAACATGTTGTCTATTTTGTTATAAGTAGGCAGCATTTTTGTTGAGCATTTTTTATATATTTTGTACAATATTCAAATGTTTAGTAGTTTGAAATGTTCAAACATGTTTGTATTTCGTCGTCAATATTTAAGTTTTGTATTTCCTCCAAATGGTAACAAAATTTGAATATTCCATTTTTTTCAACATGAGTAGCTTGTATGTATTTTTCTGATTGTTTTGATATGTCATTCGTTTTTTCCCGATGGATATATTCAGAGATATTGATTTATAATTTGTTTAAATTTCAGAAACTGGTGGAAGTGAGAAGTTATTCGTATGTTTTTTTTGTCGGCTTTCAAATGCCCAAATTTGGAAGCCATGGGAAATTTTGAAGTTTTCAAATTCGAAAATTGCTCATGTGGTATAATTAGTAGCATCTTTTTTTTTTTGGTAAGGTTCATATATTTGTCATATTTGTGAATGCAGTGGTGGGAGAAATTTTAATGTGAAGATATACTCGTTCAAAAGTTGTTTAAATTTGACTATATTGAAATTAAGAAGGAGAAGTTTACATTTACAAATTATTTAAATTCCAAAATTGTTAAAAGTTGTTCACATGCGAATTTTTGTTTGTGGTTTTTAAATGATTAGATTCAATAGGCATTGGATATTTTGAAGTTTGCAAACTTGAAATTTGATCAAATGCTGTAAAATGTTGTAATTAGCCATTTTTTTTGGTAATGCTGATATATTTGTTATATTTGTGAATACTTGGTGGGAAAACGTGAAATTTATAAAGGTGCACATTTAGAAGTAGTTTGCATCTGAATATTTTGAAATTTGGTAGAAGAAATTTACGTTTATAATTTTTTCCTAATATGATTAAATAGGGCAGGCCCACCCGTCAGAAATTAACAGTTTATGATTTTTTTTTTGGAAAGGGAAAAAATTCGTTACATTCTAGAGCATGTCAAATTTTTAAGCAAATTGGAATGTTAAGAAATGTTTCTGTCTGCGTATCAATTTAAAATTTAAGGCTATAATGAGTGCGAAAGCACATTTATGCAACTGAATTCCATAATTAGAGAGTTTGTTTTGTGAAATGCAACTCCATATAATTGTCCATATAGTTGGAGGAAGTGCGTTGGTCGTTTTTTTTCTCCAAATGTGACCAAATTGAAATGTTTTGTTAATATAGTGCAGAATATTTCCAATTTTTTAAGTAAATTGGAATGTTTGAACATGTTTTTAAGTAAATTGGAATGTTTGAACATGTTTTTTTTTGAAGTAATTTTTAATTTAAGTCCATAGTGAATGGAAATGTGCATGTATGCAGTTGAATTCTATAGTTAAGTATTTTTTTCCTTTTTTTTAATTCAAATGCATACAATTGTTCATATAGTTGGCGTTAGTGCATTTGTTTTCTTTTTATTATTATTATTTTTGCTGAATTGGAATGTCTAAATATCTTTGCAGTTTGTCCTAATTGGTAAGCATTTTTTAAATGGTCAGTTTGAGATATTGTTCATATTTTTCTGGTAGAAAGAGTTGAAATTTTTGAACTTGTAACATTGTTCGTTTTCTGCAATTATCATTCATGAAAATTCCCGCGAAAAGAAAGAAACACTGACAGGCCGGGCCCATTGTGGCATCGTCAAACATGCATGAATTTGACATAATTATAATATTTTTTGTTGAGCATTTTGATAATTACAATTTTTTTGTTGAGCATTTTGATACATGATTTGCATTTTTTCATCATATGTGGGTTGATAAATTAAGAAGTTCAATTTAAACTCTACGAACTGGATAATAATTTAAATAGGGTCTAAATACCACTAAAAGCAATACTTGGAACAAACATCATAATTTTAAAAAGTGGCATTGTAGTAATTGTAGCCAAATCTTATTGTAAGATGTATAATCATGCATGAATTTGACATAAATAAATGATCAAGTATTCGTCTTTGGTAATGATTTAAACTCTACGAACTGGATAATAATTTAAATAGGGTCTAAATACCACTAAAAGCAATACTTGGAACAAACATCATAATTTTAAAAAGTGGCATTGTAGTAATTGTAGCCAAATCTTATTGTAAGATGTATAATCATGCATGAATTTGACATAAATAAATGATCAAGTATTCGTCTTTGGTAATGTTGTAATTTACTTCGGGTTAGCGATCAATAAAAACCAACAATGCAAAGGAAAGAAATAATCAACATATTGTATAATGCAGTGCGCATACAAACATGTGTAGCATGATAAATTAGGGAGTTCATTTTAAACCATAGAAGATGGTTAATAATTTAAATGGGGTTCAAATACCATTGAAAGCAATATTTGGAATAAATCCCATTTCTAAAGAAAGTGGTGTTTTAGTAATTGTAGGCAAGTTTTAATTTAAGTTGCTAAATTGTGCATGAATTTGTCATAAATAAGTAGTATATTATTTTCTGAATATTTTGGTATATTATTCGAAATTTTATGAAATACATATGAGAATATATGGTCTTTACATTTTTTTTTGTATTTTTCTGTAAATGGTAGGAATCTGACAGACGGACCTGCTTGTTTTTTTTTTATTACGAATTTCAGTTGACGTCACTGCTGACGTAGGTGGCGCGGAGGCTACCGCTGGTGGCGCAGCACGGCGGCTCTACCGAGCTCGTCCTCGAGCAGTAAAGCACGCACGCGGTGCCGTGGGCACGCGGATAAGGTATAGGGCGTCGAGGGGAGGCGTCTAGTGGCGGAGGGAGCCGCATGGTCGCCGGATTTAAGTCGGAGAAGGATGCTCGATTCGTCGCGCTCCAAGCATCCGTGCATGCATGGCTTGCGGAGGAGGTAGAGCGGACGACGGCGCACCTCGGGGAGTGCTTGAATGAGTCTATGGAGGAGCGGAGCGGCGGTGGCGTGCGCGGCGCCGGCGCGGCGACTTCCGCGTCGCGCGGAAGGAGAAGGAGGGAGAGGGGGTTGTGAGGGTTTTTTGTAGTTTAGTCCATATTGTTTCACAATTTTTGAATAGGCCACTCGCTTCGCGAGTAATTGGACTGCGGGTTCGATTTCTGTTTTTGGGAGGGTCGTTTTTGTAAAACCGTCACGGATCAGATGCGTGGTACGTCCGATCGCCGACGGACGGCCGATTGCGCTTCACTGTAGAACACTGTAGCAGACTGTAGCTGCTACAGTGCGTGAGGGGCTGAGAATTCGCGATTTATTCCAACTTTTATATAGTGAGTAATAATTTGGTGGGGGCAACGGCGGAGGCGCGTCTGAACTGGCGCGGCCGGCGAGAGCTGGGGTGGAGGCTGCGTGGCGGCTTTGGGGTAGGGTCTCGGGTATTCCTTTTTTTCTTAGGGAAGGTCCCGGAGGATCTTCCAGTTGGGCCGGGCCTCCTCTTGTCTGGCCTGTGTAGACTACGAGAAGGCTTGTAATTTTGCTTTTCACGGTCTACTTGATGAAACCCAAATTCTTGCTCCAAACATGAATGACTAGGCCCGTAAAAAAAAACTCATAAAGGCGGAATATTCTTCTAGTAGAAGATGATCTACTTGTTGATAGCGAGGCGCTTGTGTGAGTTTGTCAAGACTCGACACGCCGGTTTAGTCTTCCGGATGTGTTCATAAGGGTAAAATGTGCACGCGTGGGTGCATGAGGGTGAGAGTATGCACATATATGTGAGAGCATGCGCATAATATGTGAGTGTATGTGCTTGTTCCGTGATTTCAAAAAAAAGAAGGAAAACTACTCAAGAACAAAAATCCAAACCTGAAACCGGGTTACTCGACAATATGATTAAATCATGTCGGTTTCCATTCGGTTTTCGACTCTCGTCATGGGCACTTACCGCTAATTCCACGAGAAACGAATATAAAAATATGCCATGGGGATGATAGAAACAATCCCCTCATAGTGTTCACATTTTTGTGAGTCTTTATATATTTTATCCTTAGCTTCTCACTTCCGCTATCATTTTCTAGATCATATAGCATGTTCTAGTATTTTTTTTATCCAGGTTGCTCTACATTTGTATTTTATGAGATTTTTTTTAGAGTTTGAGGTCCTCTTGGTAAATTACTCGTAATGTAGATTTCTGCAAAGCCATCATCTTCTTGGCATATATCTGATAAAACCACGGTATATGGGTATTGTCATAGTTTTTCGCAATATCGATTGGGGCCTTGACCCTAGTAATTATCATGACAAAACCAAGGTCTTGACGTATTTTTCTAAAATTTAGTGTATTCTTGGAAATTTTCCTATAGGAATCAAGGTCCATGCATACTTTTCTACGAGTCCATCATAGTTTTTGCATCTCTTTGTGGTCCTTCAAACATGAAAATAATTTTAGTGGTGGAAAAGATTACTGGACCATTTTTGGCCAAACAAGTGCCATCCCGTCGACCAATGGGCTCCAAGGCAGTTAGTTGTTTTGGGAAAGGACTAGCTGCAAGCCTCCGAAACCCATCAACTCTTAGTAAGTTAAGTTTAGATTGATGATATGACGAGTTAAGTTACAGGGGCAAGTGATAGAGACTCTCTAATAAAGTGGGACTGGGGCTTTGTTGGACATTCTCCGAAAAAGTTCGTATGGTGAAATTTTTACGGGAATTGCATAGTACAAGTGAAGATTCCATCTCTCCGCTAAGTTCACGGACTAGAGATTGGCAGACTTAGACGGCTGACATCTGCCACATGGACAAAAACACAAGAAAATAAGAAAAATAGAAAATCGGATATAAACTTATAAACACATATATAAAAGCAGTACCATTAACAGATTCCAAACTATAAGTTCTTTTATGGGAATATCATAGTAAAAGCGTAAGTTTAAGGAGCGGAGATACGGAGATAAGCAGACTCGAACAGCTGACATCTGCCACATGGACCAAAAACACAAGTAAATAAGAAAAATAGGAATTATTGGATATAAACACATAAAAGCAGAACATTAAAGGATTCCAAACTATAAATTCTTTTATACAGCTATCTGAAAATACAATTGGCCATCAGACACCTTTTCTTTGTCATTTCTCCTTTCTCTCATTTGTCCTGCTTCCCTATTCAGTCCGGTTTTTTCAGCTAACGGGGAAAACCATCATTGTTTCCAGCCACTGAATAGTCAAGAAATAGTCTCAGATTAGACACTATATTACCGAGTCTGCCACCACACCATGATAACATCAAGCTGAGCAAAAAATATTCAAGACTGATATTGGTTTTCTCATGATCAGTTTAAAGTCAAAAAAATCTATGCCTTTCTCCATTAGTACTTGGTTCCTGCACTATGGGTTGACTGATCTTGCCTGCTCACACAAGTTATCATGGTAAACCACACACGCATTAGTGGACTGAAAACTCATACGGAGTAGATAAAATCTAGACTGCGAAATATAATCCATCACCACGCCTTGAAGGTGTATGTTTATCTTCTTACTCAAAGACAAAATTCATAAAAAAAGACAGCCCTGGTGAAAATTTGGCAGCATAGCATTCATATGGCCATATGGGAAAGCGGCATTGCCTTGCCACATGTCTTAAGTTCATACGGGCTGCAAATTCTTACATCTTAAAATGACAACAACAAAAAAACACCACACGGTTTAAGGTCATACCATTCATAATTACACACGGCCGCTATTGTTCTAAACATAGTCAAGCTTCCAGAGGGGTACAACAAATCGAATGAAAATAACCTGTAGTACTCCATCCATGTGAAACAGGATGATCATTCAAGCCATAAAATCAGAGTTCATTTTCTGCTGCAAACTCTTCCCAACCAATTCTGAATGCAATTCTACCATCAGCACAAGTGTAGTACCTTGCTTCCTAGATTTTGTCATCCATCCAACACGAGTATTTTGTCCCGGCAGCGGCGATGTTCAGTGCACCTATAACTTTCTTTCGAATGCCCACAAGTCCACAAGCTGAAGAATGAGTAGGAAGATTCAGACTTCAAAATTTCCATTGAACTCTAACTGGTCCATCCTTGCAGGAAGCTGAACAACTCTTTTACTTAAGAGACCAGATAAGCGAAAATTGAAACATCGGAGGACTCTGACTTAGAAACTGTGATAAGCTGAAACTGAGGTATAGAGAAACTGAGAACTAAACAGAGGAGATAAAACACATGACTGATGAAAGTTAAAACTCTGAGAAAGACTAAGAATTAAATAATAACAAATATCGAAGATAAGACAGAACATAGAGACTGAGAAAATAAGACCGGGAGACTGAAAAACTTCGAGACTAAGACTCAAGAACTGACAAAAAAATGAGCTAATTAAAATGAAGAAATAAGAAAATGAGACTGGGCAAATAAAGAATAAAGAATAAGATTGAAATACTGAGCAAAATAAACTAAAGAAATGAGAAAATGAGACTGGGAAAATGAAGAATAAACTGAGGAAAAGAAAACCCAAGACTGAGGAATGAGCAAATGAGGAGCAAAACAGAAAGAAAGATTATGAGACTAAGCAAGACTGAAGAATGAAACTAATTGATGACTGAGGAATACTAAAACTGACCAAAGAAAGATTAAAACTGAGGAAACTGAATAATACTTGAACTGACCAAATAAGAATGACACTGAGAGACTAAAGAAACTGAGACGAATGAGGAAATGACCGAAAATAAGACTAAAACTAAGAGCTGAAAAACTGAGAGACTAAAGACACTGAGCCGAATGAGAATAATACGAACTGAACAAATAAGAATGACACTGAGAAAAATTGAAGAAATAAGAGAAAAAAAAGAAAGCTAGAATTTCCAATAGTGAGACCAGCTTGACAAGCTACCTTTCCTCTTGATATGAGGTGCGAAGAGAAACATCTCTTTTTTATGACTTCCAGTTATCGATCCCGGCCCGGAAAAGTGACCGACCCCTTTCTGAATGAAAGAAAGGGTTTATGAGCCCTAGCCCTGTAAGCCCACACCTGAGTAGAGTAGATCGTTCAACACCTGCGGCACAAACCCATTTTTGACCAATTGGTCCGTATATCATAGGCGACCGAACCGCCGCCCCCCCCCCCCCCCCCCCCCCGTCTTACTAGACCAACCTGCTATAATTATTCCATATTATGACCAGTTTCACTGACATCTGCTTTCGTCTCTCGTCCTTCGCCCGCTATGCTTCCTAGTAGGTAGCCCAGCAACAGGCGCACAAGCAGGACTAGCTTATTGGTCCACTGGTTGTAGCAAGAGGAGCTGGATCAACCAATGACGCTTCGGGCTTCGAAAGAAAAGAAGGAATTGACGCACAAGGTTCGCCAGACTTGCTTCTCGCTGCGCTCGATCAAAGTGGATTGATTCTCAATTCTTAAGGGTCTCATCCTGATCTCGCAAAGGATCAGCAATAGATGTGTGTACTCGGGGACTCTTAGGGAAAGAAAAGCACTTTTTTGTCTCAGCAGTTAGACCGGCTATGGGTGGGTTGGTTATATACTGCGCCTTCCTTCTTCGAACCTTTTGGTATGTATTGCCCCCTAACTATAGAACTTATACTTTTCTACGAGTCCATCGTAGTTTTTGCATCTCTTTGTGGTCCTTCAAACATGAAAATAATTTTAGTGTGGAAAAGATTACTGGACCATTTTTGGCCAAACAAGTGCCATCCCGTCGACCAATGGGCTCCAAGGCAGTTAGTTGTTTTGGGAAAGGACTAGCTGCAAGCCTCCGAAACCCATCAACTCTTAGTAAGTTAAGTTTAGATTGATGATATGACGAGTTAAGTTACAGGGGCAAGTGATAGAGACTCTCTAATAAAGTGGGATTGGGGCTTTGTTGGACATTCTCCGAAAAAGTTCGTATGGTGAAATTTTTACGGGAATTGCATAGTACAAGTGAAGATTCCATCTCTCCGCTAAGTTCACGGACTAGAGATTGGCAGACTTAGACGGCTGACATCTGCCACATGGACAAAAACACAAGAAAATAGAAAATCGGATATAAAGTTATAAACACATATATAAAAGCAGTACCATTAACAGATTCCAAACTATAAGTTCTTTTATGGGAATATCATAGTAAAAGCGTAAGTTTAAGGAGCGGAGATACGGAGATAAGCAGACTCGAACAGCTGACATCTGCCACATGGACCAAAAACACAAGTAAATAAGAAAAATAGGAATTATTGGATATAAACACATAAAAGCAGAACATTAAAGGATTCCAAACTATAAATTCTTTTATATAGGGACTGTCTATTCATCAGCTATCTGAAAATACAATTGGCCATCAGACACCTTTTCCTTTGTCATTTCTCCTTTCTCTCATTTGTCCTGCTTCCCTATTCAGTCCGGTTTTTTCAGCTAACGGGGAAAACCATCATTGTTTCCAGCCACTGAATAGTCAAGAAATAGTCTCAGATTAGACACTATATTACCGAGTCTGCCACCACACCATGATAACATCAACCTGAGCAAAAATATTCAAGACTGATATTGGTTTTCTCATGATCAGTTTAAAGTCAAAAAATCTGTGCCTTTCTCCATTAGTACTTGGTTCCTGCACTATGGGTTGACTGATCTTGCCTGCTCACACAAGTTATCATGGTAAACCACACACGCATTAGTGGACTGAAAACTCATACGGAGTAGATAAAATCTAGACTGCGAAATATAATCCATCACCACGCCTTGAAGGTGTATGTTTATCTTCTTACTCAAAGACAAAATTCATAAAAAAGACAGCCCTGGTGAAAATTTGGCAGCATAGCATTCATATGGCCATATGGGAAAGCGGCATTGCCTTGCCACATGTCTTAAGTTCATACGGGCTGCAAATTCTTACATCTTAAAATGACAACAACAAAAAAACACCACGCGGTTTAAGGTCATACCATTCATAATTACACACGGCCGCTATTGTTCTAAACATAGTCAAGCTTCCAGAGGGGTACAACAAATCGAATGAAAATAACCTGTAGTACTCCATCCATGTGAAACAGGATGATCATTCAAGCCATAAAATCAGAGTTCATTTCTGCTGCAAACTCTTCCCAACCATTTCTGAATGCAATTCTACCATCAGCACAAGTGTAGTACCTTGCTTCCTAGATTTTGTCATCCATCCAACACGAGTATTTTGTCCCGGTAGCGGCGATGTTCAGTGCACCTATAACTTTCTTTCGAATGCCCACAAGTCCACAAGCTGAAGAATGAGTAGGAAGATTCAGACTTCAAAATTTCCATTGAACTCTAACTGGTCCATCCTTGCAGGAAGCTGAACAACTCTTTTACTTAAGAGACCAGATAAGCGAAAATTGAAACATCGGAGGACTCTGACTTAGAAACTGTGATAAGCTGAAACTGAGGTATAGAGAAACTGAGAACTAAACAGAGGAGATAAAACACATGACTGATGAAAGTTAAAACTCTGAGAAAGACTAAGAATTAAATAATAACAAATATCGAAGATAAGACAGAACATAGAGACTGAGAAAAATAAGACCGGGAGACTGAAAAACTTCGAGACTAAGACTCAAGAACTGACAAAAAAAATGAGCTAATTAAAATGAAGAAATAAGAAAATGAGACTGGGCAAATGAAGAATAAAGAATAAGATTGAAATACTGAGCAAAATAAACTAAAGAAATGAGAAAATGAGACTGGGAAAATGAAGAATAAACTGAGGAAAAGAAAACCCAAGACTGAGGAATGAGCAAATGAGGAGCAAAACAGAAAGAAAGATTATGAGACTAAGCAAGACTGAAGAATGAAACTAATTGATGACTGAGGAATACTAAAACTGACCAAAGAAAGACTAAAACTGAGGAAACTGAATAATACTTGAACTGACCAAATAAGAATGACACTGAGAGACTAAAGAAACTGAGACGAATGAGGAAATGACCGAAAATAAGACTAAAACTAAGAGCTGAAAAACTGAGAGACTAAAGAAACTGAGCCGAATGAGAATAATACGAACTGAACAAATAAGAATGACACTGAGAAAAATTGAAGAAATAAGAGAAAAAAATGAATGACCAAAAAATATGACGAAAGACTGATGCAAAAAAACTCAAGATAAACTAAAGAAAGAAGAAATACACTAAGAGAAATGGGAATGAAATACTGAGAAATAAATGCGGAACTAATTACTGAGATAAATTAGTGCATGGTCTATGAAACAATGAGAACATAAATATTTTGAAAGCAACATAACATATTGTCCTGTTAGAAAGACGTATCAGCAGCAATTTTTTGACGCAACAAGACTTGGAGTCCCGCACAGGCCATCTGGGGAGAGCAGAAATACAACAATAGTTCAGAGATGTGTAATCATGACATATTCAAACTTCATCGCAAAGTGCTTTACGTGGAGCACAGTGAACTCGGTTTTGATGCACTGAAACTCCAATTCCTGCATTGTATCCTGCATGACAAGTAATAGTTTGTCACTAATAGAAATAAAAAATGAAGTAGGAGGTCTTTAAGTAGCATTTACTAACCTGCAAACTTTACAGAACAGCAGGGGCAATATAAACTTATCTTTCCCATGGAACCAGGAGGGATCACAACATGGTGTTTCCCTTCATCAGTGTATCCTCAAATACGGCTGCAAGGCAGTAAGACAATATCAGGATGCATATAGAAGTTAACAACATATGCATCCACAGGTTGCAGAACAAGAAAAACCTTAGGCAAGGATTCAAAATAGTAAATTATAAATAAGGAAATACGGACATCCACCTAACTCACAGCATATAGGCGATACTGGTAAAATATTAGCATCAACAGGACCTAATTGTTGTGTTACATGAACAGAGATGTTTTTTTCTATCTGCCCAGGTCGTGTAAGCAAACGGAATTTTCTGTTATTAGGTGAACTGCATACGTTTCTATTTTACCATGTCAAATTTCATCAATCAAATTTCAGTAAGTTCTATATCTTAACATTAGCATGTACTACAGAAAAACTGAGAGACTGAGCAACGAAGAATAATGAGATAAGAACACAATGTATATCACATGCATTATAACAAACAGATGGCATGCGACCAAATTTTCGTCAATTTTTCTAGATATCAATCAGAGTAATCGACATCCTAGGTTCGCAAGCATACATTCAAGATACCAACTGAACAAAACGCCAAATTTGAAAACGAAATAGAAGGAGGAAGGATAAAATTCACCAGATGCATAAGGTTACAAAAATATCACCAGATGCATGGAGTTCCTGGTTGATAGAATGGAAGGTTCTAGGGACAGCGGATGAACAGGTTGCTCGGATCCATGGCGAGGAGATCGCGTGCGTGCCTCCACAAACACCGGTCACGACGTGGCCCCGGTGAGGGAGCCGTCAGCCGAGGTCTTCGACGATGGAACCCGCTCGCGGCATGGGAGCCCAGCATCTCCATCCACTGGCCACCATGACGAAGAGGAGGGATCTGAGGGAGTGGGGTGGGGTGAGGTGGGGGTGGGACGGGATAGGAGAAAGGGGAGCAAAGCGCGCGGTGGAAGGAAGGAGAGAGATACGACAGCCACACCCGAGCGACGGCGATTGCCACCTACGGCGTGAGAGAGCTCCCGCCTCCGCCTCGTCGCCTGAAATGGGAATGAGCAGAGGCAGCAAATGAGAAAACCGGTTCGACTGAACCAGCTGAACGGAAAAAACCAGCGACCAGAGAGAAACAAAATCAAAGGTTGACTGGAAAAGACGGTTCAAGATCCGCGAGAGGACTGAGATGGACGGCTGACGATGTGTCTGATGGCGAATTCTATTTTCAGCTAGCTGAAAGATAGAATGAGTGTTTATATATCACAGATTTGTTTTGTTTTTGGACTAAAATAGAATATTCCCCCTAGCTAGTTGGCTGCCATTTCGAAACCTGACCACCGATCCTGGAAGGTGCACACAGCTCGATCGAGCGCCGCTCCATCCAAAGATCACCGATCGGAGACCCATGTTTTCCACGCGAGGCCATGCGTAGGCAGATAGGCTGACGCGCACGTACGGACACAAGGGAGAATACAGCATACTGATACAATCGTCACTCGATGTCTATCCAACCTCTCGTACATACACACACGTATTCATACACACACATCTTGTTCGAGAACCCAAAGAATAGCTTCAGTCGAGCGAGTTGATCGAACATGGCAGAGCACCATCTCCCGCCGGAGCCAGCCGACCACCACCACAAAGGCGGCAAGGGAGTCCGCACCGACGACCTCAAGCCGTCCAAGCGCCGGGGGTACAGCAGCTACTACTACGGCCACGACGCGGGCTCCGGCGGGGCCCTCCGCACGGTCTGCTCCGTCGTCCTGCTCATACTCCTCCTCGCCGGCGTCACCGCGCTCGTGCTCTACCTCGTGTACCGCCCCACCAGCCCGGCCTTCGCCGTGACCTCCGTCGCCGTATACTCCCTCTCCAGCGTCGCCGCCCCCTCCGCGGGCGCGGGTGGGCCGCCCAACGCCGTCGCGGCGTCGTTCCAGTGCGCGCTCGTCATCCGCAACCCGAGCGGGCGGGCGTCCGCGCGGTACGACCGGCTGACGGCGTACGTGGTGTACCGCGGGGAGGCCATCACGGCGCCGGCGGAGATGCCGCCGCTGGTGCAGGACCCGGGCAGCGCGGTGGTGGTGGCGCCCGTGATCGGTGGCGCCCCCGTGCCCGTGTCGCCCGACACCGCGGCGGCCCTGGCCAACGACGTGTCGTACGGCGTCGTGTCGCTCCGGGTAGTGCTGCTCGGCCGCGTGCGGTTCGTGTCTGGCCCGTCCCGGAGGGGGTGGCGCTCCATGTACGCGCGCTGCGACCTGCTCGTCAGCGTCTGCAATCGCAAGGGCCCTGGCGTCGGCGCCGCCGGTGTCCCCGAGGATCCTCTGCTAGGCAGCCCCTCTGCGATGTCGATACGATACTGGCCGGCCGGCGACTTGCTGGGGTCGCCGCTTGATCGCTGCTTGACAATTACTGTCAACCCTGCCATTTGCGCTGTTAACAGCTTCATCCTTCTGTCTATGCATATATAGTTACTGTACATGTTACATCTGCGTGTTTGCGTCTTGCATATCTGCAAGCATGGATGTCACCGGCTGGCCAGTACGTCCAGCCGGCCAGGTCTTTGGTACTACATGTATGTCTAAGTCTATACTCGTACTCTCTCCGTTCCAAATTAATTGACGCAGGTTTAGAACAAAGTTTACTAAAACTGCGTCAATTAATTTGGGACGGAGGGAGTAGGATGTAAACAGATGAATTGGATTTTTTCTCTATCATATTCTATACCATATTTTTTCATCGGATTGGGAGCGGAACGGATAATTACCGGTTGCGGATTTGGATGCGTATATCTGTTGTCTCTGAAAGCCCAGCCTGCTGCCCAGCCCAACCTCACAAAACCTTGTGAATAGGTTGTACGATGTATTCAATCAGAGTTGTTGACCGACCCTTCTGGTAAGGACGGGCTGCCTGTTTCCTTAAAGTTGGATCTCCCACTTTTTAAAATGTTCCAAATTCCACTATTCGGGGCATGAAGTTGAAATCGCTAGTAATCACGGATCATGCCAAGTTTGAATCGCGGTTTTGTTTTTTTCTTTAGGTTGGCCGAAATTTTACTGTTTATTTATTTATTTATTTATTTATTTTTGCAACACGTCAAATTCAGTCGTATAAATTATAGAAATGAAATTTATGGCCATCAAAGTTATTTTAGAATTCGCGTCAACTTTGAATAGTTTGGTTATTATCGAAACCGAACTGAAATTAAATGATTATTACCAAAACGGAGCTTTATTATCGTACAAAATCGTATTTATCAAAGTATCAAAACCGAATTTATGGTACAATACTATAAGCCGAATCGAATTAACCATATTAACCGAACATGCATCGGTTATGAGCTTCGACAACTCATATGAGGCACAACCGTGGCATCACCGGCCGGGCGGACAAAGGCGAGGCGGTGAGAGAAGGAGGCGGCGCGGCCATGGTTCTGGCTAACTCCGAGATCAACTGGCAAGAAGACTCCGTGGACGTGCACTCCCGGCCACGCTGGTTGGCTACCAGGAGGCCGTGAAGCTCAATAGCTACATCGGCTCGACGCCGCGCGCTCTTCTCAGCGCGCGGGCCGTGGGCCGAGCGTGACGAACCCGTCGGAGCTGAAGCCCGACGTGTCAGGATACCAGGATACCTACTACGGTAGTACCTGACGCGTGCGCGAGTACTGAAGGTGGCGACGCATCGGTGATCAACACCCACCGGCCGACGAGGCCCACGAAGCCCAACCCCAGGTTCTGCGGCCCCACCTGGCAGAACTAGCTATAGAAGGCAGCTAGCACCGCAGAACAGGCCATCCTGGTTGGATCACGACGAACGGCTCTGCCTCTCTACCTTGTTCTCTGCTCCCTTCCTCCTTGCTTCTCCTACCTTCCTTCCTCTTCAGATTGAGAACTTGTATCAGAGATCTTGTGTGGAATTCGAGAACTTGTATCTGTGCTCGTCGTTATAATCGTATCCTAGACTAGTACCTTATCACCTGGTATCAGAGCCAAGCCCACCACCGCTTCCACCAAATTTTCTCCACCCTCCTCCGACCTGGGGTCGATTATCGAAACCCGGCATCAGCGACAGATCCGTGAAGCGCAGGAGAGCGCCATGGCGGATGGGGAACTCACCAACGCCGAGATGTTCCGCCAACTCAAAGGGTTGTTGGAGTCGGCGGAGACGAAGCAGGATCTCCGCGCTGACAAGATGGACGCGCGCTTCGACGAGCTCACCACCGAGATCAACGCGTGGCGTCCGCAACTCGAGGGGCGCGTCGACGCTCTTCAGACGGCGGTCGCGGCGCTGCAACGACAAGTTACGACAACGAGCTCGGGGGTTTCCACACCGGAGCCGCCCTCTCCGGGTCTGGCAGCGGCTCACGCCGTTGACGCCCGTACGCTGGTGGGCAAATCTCTGCTCGGCACCCCGCCAGCCGGGACCGACCCGTTACCTGGACAAAGGGATCTGGCAGCGGCCCATCTCGCTGACGCCCATACACCGACGAACGCGCCATCGCTCAGCGCTACGTCGGTCGGGACCGATTCCGGGCAAGGCCACGGCGGACTACAAATCCACCGGGGGTTGGCCGCTGGGATCCCACCAATCCCAGCGCCCACCCCGGTCACAGGTGCGATTGATTTTCAAACCCCAATTCACCTTCGTAGTAATTTCGCAGAGAGGGAATGCACTGCCAATCAGTTGTTTGCTCAGTTGGGACAGACAAATCCATCGCTGCAATTTCCCTTGTTTGATGGTGAAAACCCTCAGCTCTGGCAAACTCTTGCTGAGCAGTACTATAGTATGTTTGCTGTGCATACTTCGTACTGGGTACCTATGGCTACTCTGAATTTCGTGGGTGCTCCTAAGGTTTGGTTACATTCTTTTTTTTTTTGACCGAGAGACCGTAAGGGAAAACCCCTACGGTATAGATTTTATATTAAATGAAGTGATGGGAAAAAACCAGAAGTTTGGTTACATTCAGTGCGGAAGAAGTTAGCAGGGTTAGATTGGGTGTCTTTCTGTACTCTGTTATGCACTCGTTTTGGTAGGGATAGGCATCAGTTACTCATTAGACAATTTTATACTCTTCGGCAACATGATACAGTTACTGATTACATTGAGAAATTTGAGCATATCATGAACAATTTATTAGCCTATTCTGATGCGATTCACCCTCTGTATTTGTTGACGCGATTTATCGAGGGCCTGAAGAAGGAGATCAGAGCTGTTGTGCTAGTACAGCGACCTCAAAATCTCGATGCATCCTGTGCTTTGGCATTACTTCAGGAAGAGGTTGAAGACAGTGTGAAGTCATCTGGTTATCGGTATTCAGACTATGCGTACAAGAACAAGCAACTTGCCCTACCGCCTCCAACTGTCAAGGCATTTTCTCCTCATTACAGCAATGAAGCAAGTGATAAAAGGGGACAAGAATCTATTCGGCGCTCAAGTGATGCTGCTTCTAAATTAACACTGCTAAAAAATTATCGCAGAGCTCGTGGTTTGTGTTTCACATGTGGAGAGAAATTCGGAAAGGATCATAAATGTCCAGCAACTATTCAGCTGCACATTGTGGAGGAGCTGCTGGAAATCATGGGAGCAGATGCTCTCGGTATGCCACAAGACACAACTGAGGAAGAAGAAACTGGTGATTTGTGCTGCATCTCAGTACAAGCTATGTCAGCAACAGTGCAGGACAGTGAGGGATCCCCATGTGTGCTGCTGTTGCAAGGGTGGATTAACGGTCAGCCAGTGAAAATGCTTGTTGATTCGGGCAGTACAACATCTTTCATCAACAGTAATCTTAAGGAGTTGTTGCCGCAATGCTCTGACATCTTAAATCCTATAAAAGTCAAGGTAGCGGATAACAGGGAACTCCAGTGCACTCAGGAGATCAGGGAATGTGTCTGGACATCTCAAGGGCATGAATTTGCAACAGATTTCAAATTACTCAAGTTGGGAGTGTTTGATGTTATTCTTGGGCAGGATTGGCTGTACAAGCACAGCCCCATGAATATTGATTGGCCTACCAAGCGACTCAAAATTGTTGATCAGGGCTTTCCTATTTACTTGCAAGGTATGGGAAAGAGGACGCCTATCTGTCATGAAATAAGTGTGGAACAGCTCATAGGCATTTCAAACAATGCAGACATTGAACAAATTCTGGTGATTCAGTCTGTGCAACCTGATCAACAGATGGTTGACAGTGAGCTTCCCCCTGAGATACAAGAGATACTGCACCAGTTCTCGGATGTTTTTGCAGCGCCAACGGGGCTACCTCCACAACGTAGCTGTGATCACAAGATACAGTTGATAGAAGGGGCTCAGCCAATTCAAATTCGACCTTACAGACATACTCCAGCAGTCAAAGACGAAATAGAGAAACAAGTACAGGAACTGCTCAAAAGTGGGGTTATTCAACACAGCACCAGTGCTTTTGCTTCCCCAGCCATTCTGGTTCAGAAGAAGGATCTCACTTGGCGGCTTTGTATTGATTACAGAAGACTCAATGCTATGACAGTTCCAAAGAAGTTCCCAGTACCTATTATTGATGAATTAATTGATGAGCTCACTGGCGCACATTGGTTCTCTAAGCTCGACTTGCGAGCCGGCTATCATCAGATAAGAATGGCACCTGGTGAGGAGTACAAGACAGCTTTTTATACGCATTCTGGTCATTACGAATACAAGGTAATGTCCTTTGGGTTGTCTGGGGCTCCTGCAACTTTTCAAGGAGCTATGAATAGCACTCTTCAAGCAGTCCTCAGAAAATGTGCCTTGGTCTTCTTCGATGATATTTTGATTTACAGTCCTACCATTGAACAACATGCCAAGGATCTGCAGTCAGTCCTCGAGTTGCTCAGGCATGACAATTGGCAAGTGAAGTTATCCAAGTGTGCATTTGCTCAGCAGAGTCTAGCTTATCTAGGACACATAATCAGTGGGGAAGGAGTTTCCACAGATCCTGACAAGATAAAAGAGATCCTAAACTGGAAAACTCCCACAACCATAAAAGAACTTCGTGCTTTCCTTGGTCTGATTGGATATTACAGAAAGTTCGTCGCACACTTTGGTATCCTGGCTCGTCCCTTGTTCAATTTACTCAAAAAGAATGTGATATTTCAGTGGTCTAGTGTGGCTGAAACGGCATTTCAAGTTCTCAAAAAGGCATTAGTCACGGCACCAGTCTTGGCCATACCAGATTTCACCAAGCAGTTCGTGTTGGAAACTGATGCGAGTAACCAAGGTATTGGAGCAGTGTTGCAGCAACAAGGGCACCCTATTGCGTTCCTCAGCAAACCGCTTGGTCCCAAGAACAGTGGCTTGTCGACCTACGAGAAAGAATACCTGGCTATCCTTTTAGCTGTGGATCATTGGAGGCCTTACCTGCAGCATGCTGAATTTGTGATTCGCACAGATCAAAGGAGTCTTGTTCATTTAGAAGAACAACGACTACATACACCATGGCAGAAGAAGGCTTGTGCTAAGTTACTTGGGCTGCGTTACAAAATTGTTTATCACAAGGGCAAGGAAAATGCAGCTGCTGATGCCTTGTCAAGAAAAGAGCATGAACTAGTGCTGGCTATTTCATCTGTTTCTAGTTGCCATCCAGTGTGGCTTGAGGAGGTGGTCACTGGTTATGAGCAAGATCCAATTACTAAGAAGCTGTTGACACAGCTAGCAGTAGCTGGTGAGAAGCAATCAGAGTATGAGTTGGTAGATGGAGTGATAAGGCACAATAATAGAGTTTGGATTGGGCACAATATTTCTCTGCAGCAAAAATTGTTCCGAGCCTTTCACAGCAGTTCTTTGGGTGGACATTCAGGTGCCCCAGTCACTTACAAACGTATCAAAAGTTTGTTTGTCTGGCCAGGCATGAAGAAGCAAATCAAAGACTGGGTTCAGTCTTGTCAGGTGTGTCAACAGGCGAAACCAGAAAGAGTAAAGATGCCAGGATTGCTGGAACCATTACGTGTACCAAAGAAACCATGGCAGCACATTGCCATGGACTTCATTGAAGGCTTGCCACAGTCTGGCCAATTTAACTGCTTGTTGGTGTATGCTCATTTCATTCCATTGGCGCATCCTTATACTGCAAGCAAAGTGGCTTCTCTGTTTGTGGATCATGTCTACAAGCTGCACAGCTTACCTGAGACAATTACATCTGACAGGGATCCTGTGTTTACCAGCAAGTTCTGGAAGGACCTTTTCCAAGCTATTGGCACAGAACTGAAGTTGAGTACGGCTTATCATCCTGCAACAGATGGTCAAACCGAGCGCGTGAACCAATGCGTTGAAACCTACTTGCGATGCTTTGTTCACGCCTGTCCGAAGAAATGGAGCAATTGGATTTCTCTGGCCGAATACTGGTACAACCAGTCACCATTCTACTCTCAACTCCTCACCCTTTGTGGTGCTATATGGTCATGAACCACGACATTGGGGGTTGACAGCACCTGGAGCCACAGCAACACCAAATGTGCAGACATGGATAACTGAAAGACGAGTGGTGCATGACTTGCTGCGAGTGCACCTGTTACGAGCTCAGCAATTGATGAAGAAGTATGCTGACCAGAATAGAACATTCAGAGAATTTGCTGTTGGGGACATGGTTTTCCTGAAACTTCAACCGTATATCCAAGCTTCGGTTGCTCCGCGTGCTAATCATAAGCTCTTGTTCAAGTTCTTTGGTCCGTTCAGAGTTCTACAACGCGTGAGCGAAACATCCTACAAACTTGAACTCCCTGAAGGGTCAACTGTTCATCCGGTGTTCCACGTCTCACTCCTTCGACAAGCACTCAAGCAGGGTACGCCGGTTTCCTTGTCTTTACCTAATGATACTGACGTTCTGGCTATTCCGCAAAAGGTGCTGGCAACTAGATTGAGGAAGAAAGCAAACCAGGTGGTGACACAAAACCTCATCCAGTGGTCTAATGGCGGCGCGGAGGCGGCGACCTGGGAGGACCGTGAAGAACTTCAACGACGGTTCCCGCAAGCCCCAGCTTGGGGACAAGCTGTTGCTAAAGGGGGAGGGGGTGTCAGGATACCTACTACGGTAGTACCTGACGCGTGCGCGAGTACTGAAGGTGCGACGCATCGGTGATCAACACCCACCGGCCGACGAGGCCCACGAAGCCCAACCCCAGGTTCTGCGCCCCACCTGGCAGAACTAGCTATAGAAGGCAGCTAGCACCGCAGAACAGGCCATCCTGGTTGGATCACGACGAACGGCTCTGCCTCTCTACCTTGTTCTCTGCTCCCTTCCTCCTTGCTTCTCCTACCTTCCTTCCTCTTCAGATTGAGAACTTGTATCAGAGATCTTGTGTGGAATTCGAGAACTTGTATCTGTGCTCGTCGTTATAATCGTATCCTAGACTAGTACCTTATCACGACGTGACCGCGCCCGGGGTGCACATCATCGCGGCGTGGCCGGGCAGCGTGGGCCCTTCGGGGCTGGAGGGCGACGCGCGGCGGTCCAACTTCACGGTGCTGTCGGGGACGTCGATGGCGTTCCCGCACGTGAGCGGCATCGCGGCGCTGGTCAGGTCGGCGCACCCGTCGTGGAGCCCGGCGATGGCGCGGTTGGCGATCATGACGACGGCTGACGTGACGGACCGGCAGGGCAAGCTGATCACGGACGGCGACAGCAGTGCACGTGAACCCAGCGCTCGCCGTCGACCGGTCTTGGTGTACAACATCGGGCCGGAGGACTACGTGACGCACCTGTGCACGATGGGGTACACGCAGCGGGATGTGTTCAAGATCACGCACAACGACGTTAACTGCAGCGAGCTGCTGCGGGACAAGGAGGGGTTCACGTTCAACTACCTGTCGATAGAGGTGGCGTTCAGGGACGGCGGTGGCGGGGAGACCTCGGCGGTGCTGCGGAGAACGGTCACCAACTGAAGCTCGGGTGTTGCCTGCAGAAAAAGTAGTCACCCACCCGGGACTGCGAGACACCCTGCACGCTTCCCGAGCTGCTCACCTTGTACTCCCTCCGTTCCACTTTAATTGACTTGTTATCCACCATATGTGGATGTATCTATACATGTAACATGTCTAGATATATCCACTTTTGGTGAATAGCAAGTCAATTAAATTGGAACGGAGGGAGTACCCGTTAGCCGCCGGTGCAGCGCCCAGCACGGCGTCCCGGTTTCCCGAGGATGCCGGCGGGCGGCCTCGCCGCTGATGGTGCTTCACTCACGGTACACCACGGCCGTGTCGGAGAGCGGCAACGACGCCGCGTAGACGCTTGGGCACACCTGGTTGAGCTGCGCCAGTGCATCCCGTACGCACGCCGTGCAGTCGCCGTTGCCTATGTCGCCGCGGCACTGGTAAATGTGGGTCCCACATGATGTATTCAGTTGGTATTGTTATTTATCTTCATAATTATATCTGGAAAAATCTTGGACCCAGCTTTCATTATTACCAATAGCCGCCCGCCCGGAGCAAATGCCGCCGGGTGCAACCGAGCATTTTCCGGAGAAATATGGATAATATAGATGCATGCAGATCTCTACTTATATTATGGAAACGGCTTTGGCTAGCTGTTTTGGCTAACCAAATCAGCTTATATTATGGAACAGACTGATACATCATTTTCCTGGTTCATCCATGCAAGCTGTATCTTGTCCTTCAGCTCACTCCCTGTACAGTATTTAACGATTACCATGGAAACAGAGCTGCTTTCACATTTTAGAAAAAAGTTTTGCTGCCTGGCGAATCACCATATTTTATTATATGCATGCCTCCAAGTGCGAAAACGGAGGATGACCATTTTACGACAGAAGACACATGGTTTGCAAATTGCAACGAAGGCATACAAGACAGGACAAATTGTCTGCAACCAAACATCCAAGAACGTAAAAGAGAAAAACTCCACCCTGGTTAGCATGAAGTTAGCATTAGGGTGCACTTTCCCCCCTCTCCTCTACTTCAGCTTCAGGATGATGAGCTTCGGGATGATGAGCCTCGGGATGATGAGCTTCTGTTCACGAGCTGAAAGCAGTGAATGAGCTCAACTGTCAAACTGCAAACTATCCTTGAGTTAGCTGAACTGGAAGGCTTATGGAAACTGAGCATCTGTTAATGAACTCTAGGGCTGCAACTTCCTCACACCGAACAAGATGATCAAACACTCCTTGAGTTAGCTTGAATCAGAAGGCTTCTGGAAACTGAGCATCTCTGTACTCCTAGACTGCAACTTACTCACACTGCATGATCTGATCAAACCCTCCTGAGTTAGCTGAAATGGAAGGATTCTGGTATCTCACAGCAAGTCATCAACTTCCTCACACCGAACAAGATGATCAAACTCTCCATGAGTTAGCTTGAATCAGAAGGCTTCTGGAAACTGAGCATCTCTGTACTCCTAGACTGCAACTTACTCACACTGCATGATCTGATCAAACCCTCCTGAGTTAGCTGAAATGGAAGGATTCTGGTATCTCACAGCAAGTCATCAACCTTAGCCAAGTGCAACTGTGCCAGCTTGTACAGTTCTTCCTCCAGCTTACAGACATACCCAGGAAATGTTGACTCCTGGACGTCCTCAAACATTGTAGCTGTATACAGCTGTATCCTTGTATGGGGGTGACAGCATTTGTCACATTTGTGGTAACAGCAGTGCTTGAAGCACAGAGCAAAGATATATGGGTCCATCACCTTGTCATATCCAGCACCATATGTGAAGACTGAATTCAGTATAGTATTCAGTTGCATCAAAATGCGCCACTGGTGTTTGAATGGAAGGGAGTTCAGAATTGCTTTGCCAGCTAGATTGTCTATAAAGAGCAATATCCTAAGACGCTCGTACAGTCTTAGAAAGAATGCGGACTTGTTAACTTGTGGCACCAAAGCAACATAATTCTTCATCAGATACTCAGACGCAACCGGATGTGTCTCCATGATAAAACACAGTCTGTCCATGTCAGGTGGAAGAGGCTTATTTTCGAACAGTGTTTCCTTCACAGCCATGTTCAACCATCGGTAGTTCTTCTTCTTCAATTCCAATGTTGCTGGGACAAAAGTAAGGTCAGTGTACTTTGCAACTGAAGCTCCAGCGACCAAAACAATTTTTGTGTGGTCTAAGCTTGCCACACACACCCCAGCCTCATGGAATTCAGACATACCATCAAGAAGGTTCTTCACGTACTTCTTAGCTTTGTCCTTTACGAAAAGGTCACTTTCTTTCACTGGTTTCCCAAAAGGATCTACCTTACCAAGTATGTTCCCATAAAGTCTCCTGACCTCTGTCATTGGGTTCTTATCAACATATGCCTTTAGAGGTATAGCATCAGTGTAGAGCTCTTGTCCAGAACAGTCAAACTGTCTCACGTGCACATACTTGGCCCAGTCAAGTTCTGTTGGCTAAAATAGAATGTCCAGCAATTAATGATTAATCGAAAATACGAGCATTCTATGTATTTTAACATTAAGACTGCACATGTTTAACTTACGTAGTGAACAGACAAGCTATGAAGATATGAATGCATCTCTTTTGAGCTAAAACGTAAAGCAAACGCTACAGAATCAAAATTCATCACTTTATTTAACTCATGTTTAGAAGGAAAAAAAAAAGAGAATAAGCTGATTACTTTCAAAGGTTTTCAGCCTGAACAAAAATCAAAGGTACTGACCATAACATGGATTTTGACCGAAACTGAACTTGACACGATCATATAGTGCAAATTATCAATTACAACATAAAGTTCTATACGGTACAATGTAGCATGTAGATACAGCTTTAAGAACATCAAAACGCTAAGAAGTCAAAAGGTACTTACAAGATGTACCATTTTCTGAACAGGGCCACCAACATCCAAATTTGTTCGAGAAGAATCAATTCCTTCGTCTTCATCAGCCATGTCTCTATCTCCCTAGAAGAATATGGAAGTTTTGGTGAGTAGTCATATCCACATATACAAAATGCATGGTCGTGGGTATCTATATATACGAGTGCATGTAAGATTTCCTTAAGGCCTTGTTTACTCCTGGGGTATTTCCAGCCCTGAGAAGTTTGGGGATGGGAGGGGATTTGGTGAATCCCTCCCTTTCACCCAATCCCCTCATTGCCCCTCTTTCCCCTCCAATTCCAATCCCCTCTGGTTGCTTTGATTTTTGAGGATGGGAGGGTATCTACATATATTTTTCAGTATAGGACAGAAGTTTCTCTCTTCCTAAATACAATGCATGGTCTACTCTGTAGCATATGGGGATACAAAAATTTAATCTGCCGCTAAGAACATGTTCACATAGATGAATCTATAAATAATATGAAGCATAAGACCATAAAGTTTCGAAACCCACAGTTCAGTATCCCAAAAGCATAGTGTTGCACATTTCCAGACATAAGTAACCGGATGGACCAAATGATCTGGTTCCAAAGCCTTCATATTTTCAAAGTACAGAATAACAAAGGAGGCAGACCACATACAGGGTACTATCTAAACAGAGAAACATGAGAATAGATATACAAGGGTGTTGGAATGCTGGTTTTTACGGAGCAGCATACCAGATTACCAAGGAGCAAAAGTGATTCATCATAAACAGAAAATGTATTGCTTTGGTTCATGTCAACTAGTCGGTGCCTATGCTCTTTACGTTTTTTTTCACATGTCAAGCCGTCATGTGCTTTCTGTCTAGTATAAGAATCTGAATAGCTGTGTGCATAAAGTGGCTATGATTACTGTGCCAATCTTGGCTACATCATGTAACTACTGTAATCAGGCATCTTGGCTACTTCATGCAACTACTGTACTGATTACTGGCTGTATATGTACAACTATAGCTACAGAATTAAGCAAACTACCAATCCATCCAATGAACCCCAGCAACCCAGCCAACCGATGTTGTAGCTGTAGTTGTACTCGTCGGCGTCGCCAGCCCAGCCCCAGAATTTACAGAGCATTACTGAGCCAACAAAAGAAATAAAAATTCTAGTATGAAAAGCCAGTCATGCATGCACGACTCCTGGAAAAAACCTTTCACTACTAGGGAGTCTACTAGGAAACTTAACCTGCTATGACATGAACTGGCTTAACTTAATGGGACACACACTGAACCTTCATAGTAGTAGGCTTCCGCTAGGATTCAGATTCATGGAATGTGTACTACCATGCAGTAGCACATCTCACCACTTACTTTGACAGGCTAGTATGATCAGTTAAGCACTTACTAAATGCACACTTTACTCAGTTCAAAAATCAACCAACTAGCAAGGCTTGCAAATTTCTGAAACCAGTCAATTGTGAAATAGCAAAAATACAAAAAGCAGGAGGACAAGGGCAGAAGCAGGAGGATCGTGTCCTCCGCCCTTCCCAGGGCTCTCCTCGTGTGTCAAGATACACGGGCTGTCCAGCGTTGTGTTTTTTTTCCGGGATGGGCCGGGAAGGAAATACGGGAAAACGCTAGAGGTAAACAAGTTTTGGGGATTATCGGGGATCGGGGTTGAGCCGGTAAAATCCTTCCCGAACCAGCGAATCCACGAGAGATAAACAAGCCCTAACAAATTTAGATGCAATTTCATATCTGGAATTAATACACCGTAAAACAACATATCAATATGCAACCCTAAAACGACTTTAAATCGCTTTTATTTAGGCATCCAGCCGCAGAGAGGGTGAGATGGGGAGGGAATATCACCTAGTGGTGCCGATGGCGGGGGACTCGGGGCTCACGGACATCGTCGTGAATCCTCTTCTCCCGTTCCGCGGCGGGCCTGGAGGCGGCGGGAGCGAGGAAGAGTAAGCGGCCGCCGCGGACGAGAAGCAGCGCGGGCATCCTGGGAGGACGGCGACGGCACCCTTGAGGCCGAAACCATAGGGGAGAAGTGCTCCGCCGGAGGAAGCGGCACGGTTGTGTTGGGGGAGCGGCGTGTGGGTGCGCGTCGCCCCGGGACCGGCGGAGGACACGATCCGTCGACCAATTGACGGCAGCAGACGGCGGAGCATTGCGCAGGTCAGGGCTTTCGTGGGTGACCTAGGCTCCTCCTGATATTTCTAGAAACCTGACGGCGAAGAAATGGATCTCAAATTCTGGACATAAAGGCCGGACTGTGTGTTGGAGTTAGTGGCGAGGGCCCAATTTATTAACGTTGCTTAAAACGACTAACGCTTGCTCGACATTGCCTCTATATATACAGTTCGCTCAAAACGGCGGCCTGAGAGCGCTCGGCGATTGTAGCTGGAACAGTACCGCTACAGTGTCGCAGCAATATTTTTTTTTTGCAAACAAAATAACACCGCTTTTTCCAAAAAATCTATACATGAAATATATGCGTGTCGACGAATAAGTTCCATTTCCGTAATCGGTTTCGAGTTTTGTTCACTCTAGCTCCCTAATTTGTGATCCAAATTTGCAAAAACGTTCGACAAATTTTGTCAAATTCATCGTGATCAGTCACCCATTTGAATTTTCCTTTCACGAGTAGATACATATCACCCTTCCAAACAACTTTCATGTTTTAGCCTTTTATTTTGACGAACATATAGATATACACTTCTACAGTGCTCGCCGTTTTTTCCACAATAAAGCCCTCACGTTTTCCAAAAAACATAAATCGGCCCTCCAGAATAAAACTTTTCGCATCAAAAGTCCCTGCACACCGCTTTTTGCGGAAAATACCTCGAGTTTCCTACAAAACGCTCCTTACCTTTCCAACATTTTAGAACTTTCTATTTTTTCCCTCTTTACTCACAAATCATAATTTTCAATATGATATGCGATGAAAATCAAATCTGATAGGAGATTTAACATATTTAGTCCCACATCTTGCACTCTTGGAACTTTTTAGTCCCACTTCTTGCAAATTGAACGTCATTAGTACCACAATTTGTTCAGTCTGAACTTTTTAGTCCTGGCCGCCTCTGATGACGACACGTGGACGCCATGTCAGCACGCTAATTTTACAGAGAACCCCCCAGCATCTGCAGAAATTTTGTTTAGGTCCTCCCCACTAGTGAAAATTAGCGATCCACAATTACATGGATTTCTGTCCTTCCTTTTCTGTCGAGGAAGAGCATCTCCTGTGCGAGGCGACGGCTGGCCCATTCGGCGAACGAAGACGCGGATATGAGATACCGCGAATTTGGCGATGATCCTCCGGCGTACAGTAAGTCGAATTAGGCCTCCCCGTGTCTTCGTTTCGCCATTGATTTGGTTCGCCGCCGTCGGCTCGCCGTGAGGCTCCGGTGGAGGTTCGGCAATGGCGGAGGGTTGCCGTGCGCTCCGGTCGATCGACGGGATCGAGAAATAACTGAGCAGGTTTTCTAGCACCACGGCGACTGTCTCTGATCGGCAGGCCATGTTGGTCGCTGTGCCCCTTGCCTGTGGTTCAGTGCGTGTACGATCGGGAAGAAGTTAGGGATTTGTACTTGTAAAAATCAATGGGAATCAGTAGTTTAGAACAGGAACGATGTTGTAGACGCTTTAATTCATGAAATTGTTCGCTTTTTGCCCAGATTAATCGCCATGTTGTTTCAGTTCTGGTCTGTTTCAGTTCTGTTCGTAGTGCAGTCTGAATATGAACTGAATTTATGCCTTTGGTTTGCTAGCCGTTGTTATGTTTGAATATGTTGTGCATCGACATTGATTTGCTTGCTGTTGTTACATTGTCTCATTGCAGTCGTTGGTAGGCCGAATAGACTGTAGTTGTGACGAACTGCAGTCTACTAAGTTAACTGAACCTACTCTAGTTTTGACATACACTGCACCGTACTATGTTAACTGAACCTGCTGTTGTGTCGACATATCACTGAAGTTTCGGCAATTATGCAGTAGCTGTTTTCTGTTGACTGAACCTAGTGCAGTTTTGTTAAGATGTTGCTGTTTCATGTTGATCTAGTGTGGATATGAACTGTTATTTCATTGTAAATATAAAATTCAGCATTTTTAACAGAATTGTAATATTTGGTACAGTTTTGAATAATGCAGGAGAAGAAACCTGCATGTTCACAGTTGAAGTTGCCTACAATGGCTTATTTTGTGGTTTGAGAGATAATTTGGAGTATGTGTCTTCTACAACAGCACATTTTGATAATTGCACTACAGATACTTGGTCTCTTTTCTGGATTGATGAAATATTGAGAAATCTGGGAGAGAAGCGAGATGGAAAACTTCATGTGTATTGGTGTTTGCCAGACAAGGAAATTTGGAATGGCTTAGTCCTGGTGGATGACCAATCTGTAATTTATCAAATGATCAAAGCAAGCTAGAAACATAAAACACTTGTGCTATTTGTGGATCACAATGACTTTTCGGGAGAATTAGACCAGATATTCCAGTGAGAATTACATCTGTGCCAAAAGCCAGGAAAGCAGCTATAGCAAAGAAGGATAAGGTGAGAGCCGAAGCAAGTGCTGAAGCTGGAGCATCGAGTTCATCTCGTGTGTTGCTATCAGAGAAGAATTGTACCAGTCAGGATGGTCAAACTGAAGTGGTACCAGACAAGAGGAAGCTCAAGGAAATTGCAGATTCAGATGGGAGTGAAGATGACAGTGATTACATAGTTGATGATGGTGATGATGATCTGTTTACAGAAAACATTGATAAATCTGTCAATGATCACAATGATAAGGAGATTGTTGTGGATCATGAAGATGAGGATGCTCTAGAGGATGCTGGGCTAAACATTGGAGATGGTGATAGGCAGAAATTGCTGCAGCACTTTAAGTCATTTAATCTCCATCTCCAATCTCCATCTCCATTTAATCTCCATCTCCAATTTGCTCTACAGGATGCTGAGCTAAACATTGGAGATGGTGTATGACAGTGATTACATAGGTCGACCAATATTCCTAAGTGGCAAAAATGTGTGGACAAGATTTAGGCTGACAGTCCAGCTGCTCATGAATGGATATCACAGCAAGAACCTAGCACTTGGATAAAGGCTTTTTTCAGTGAATTTCCAAAATGTGATGTTCTGTTGAATAATCATTCAGAGGTGTTCAACAGGTATATTTGCCCTCATTTAAATAAGTATTGTCATATACTCTACTGTTTCTATCAATTTATATTCTGATATAATTTTTTCCTCTCGAAAACAGTTATATTCTAGATGGAAGGGAGATGCCTTTGTTATCTATGCTTGAAACCATATTCTACAAGCTTATGCAAAGAATTCAATCAAAGCAGAAAGAATGTGAGAAGTGGTCAGGAAGAATTTGCCCTAAGATTAAGAAGAAGTTGGACAAATTTCTAGAATGGAGTACTGTGAAGTGTCACCTGCAGACAATTACACATATGCTGTGAAGAGCCATGAGTGGGAGAAAGATTATGTTGTGGATATGAAAGCTAGAACATGTGATTGCAAGAGGTGGCAGCTAAGTGGAATACCATGTCACCATGTCATAGCATGTTGCAGCCTAGATAGAATAAATCCAGAGAATCTAGTGCACAACTCTTATACTATAGACACATTCAACAATGCTTATGCATACAATTTGGCACCACTTAGAGGTAGAGTGTTCTAGGAAAAAACCAATGCTGTGCATATCTACCCACCTTTGTACACCAAAGTGATGGGCAGACCTAAAAAGAGTAGGAAGAAGGCACCTGAAGAGAAAATTAAGAAGGGAGTGAAGGTACTTACAAAGGCAGGGGTTTCAATTCACTGCTCACTATGTGGAGTAGCTGGTCACAATAGCAAAGGTCATGAAAATATCTTGCAAGCCTGCAACAGCAACAACAGAGTCATATTATTGGGGAGGATGAAGAAAGGGATATTCCAGAGCTGGTTCAGGTACATTATTTACCTGAACAATGTTTTTTACCTTTATTACTTATCACAACTGCACTAAATCTTGCTCAAATATGTTTTCAGCATGTCATACCGCACACTCCTGACCCAAGGCTTGATCCTACACTTGTAGTCAACAGCATGGTCCATATAATGCAGCAACAGGTAAGAATTATTACTAATGGCAGAGAGAAAATAAAAATTCCAAGTCTTATAATTCTCACACACTTCTCTTCAATTTCGCAGCAAAAAGAAAATGTGCCAATGGAGAGAGTGCTTGGTCCTCTGCCTGAAAATGCATTTGTGGTTGCAGCTAGAGATAGCATCCCACAGCCTAGAAACAGAGTGACCACTGCATCTTCTAGAGGTAATTTGATTCGAAGGGGTAGAGGAAGGTCCAGTGCACCTAGGGAAGCAAGAACATGTGATGAATCAGCAGAACAAGGCACAAGCATTAGAGGCAGAAAAAAGGCCAGCAAGACAACAAAGTTCACTGCACCAAGACTGAAACATTCATCCCAGATCTGAATGATGCATTCATTCTATATGAAGGAGCACAAGAAGTACCTCTAAGTCAGAGTGCACCAGCAGCAACTGATGAAATATAGTTGTGTTCATCACCAACTAGACAAAAAAGCCCTGTAATAAATTGATTCTGTGAGATACACGAGTGGATTTTAGACAAGATGTTGCTTTCATTTCCTAGACATATTTAAATTGGTTCTATATGTTGTTTTCATTTCTTGCTATTGAAACAATATTACAGTTTCTCACATTTCCTAGACTGTTTCAGAATTATTCAGTTATGGTCACTGTTTTGAGTAGCCTCCAAAATGGTTGTGAAAGAAATATCTAGAGGTCGTCCAAATCCAATTTCTCACATGGATAGGAACTATACAAGTAGTATAGGAGATCTAAGAAGGTACATGGCCATATAGGCAAGGTTAACTAATTTAGGTAAGCCTCTCAAAAGGCTATCTATTAACAGAGGGCAAGATAGCTTAGAAAAATCTATCTACCTAGATTTTTTTATTGATGGAGCTACAACAGTAGACCAGGATGATCTTCGCATTATTGAAATGGAACAATGCAATTGAACAATGCAATATCAGCCTGCATATTGAAATGGAACAATGCAAATGGTCCAACAGAAATACTGCAAATGGAACAATACAATTCATATTGAAATTATTCAGAACAACACATTATTCTGTACAAGCACTACAACCACTACAAGCACTACAAGCAGTACAACCACTACAAGCACTACAACCACACAATACACATATTGTTCATCATCACCAACACATTATTCAGTACAAGCACTAAAACCACTACATTATTCAGTACATCTTGTTCTTCTACTCTGCATCTTCTTGCTGTCTGCGTCTTCTTCTTCTCTGCATCTTGTTCTTGACTGCGTCTTCTTCTTCTTCTATGCACAGTAATTTAATCCGAGCTCTCACGTACATGAGTCACCATAGAATGGTACCGCCGTGGAGCTCTCCCTGGGGCTCGAGCAGCACCAATTCGCTGTCCCCGTTGAGTGCTAACTGAATCTTGCTGAATGTCAGAATAATCAGCTGCATTTGCTGAGTAATTACGCCTAGGTCTCTCCCTGTGCCTTCTGTGAGACCTGCTGTGTGAATCCCCACTTGCGATTCTCCTGCCCGATGCCTTGTTGTACGACGTCTCCTCTGATGCCTACGAGAGGACGCCTCCTCCGCCGCACAGGACCGCAGTCCAGCAGACCCTACGCGACCACGCGAGAGCGACGCAGCACCCATCCTCCGCTGCCTGATGGCAGTGCGCCAGAGACACCGCATCCTTCCCTGCCCGACGGGAGGGCGCGGAGCCACCGCATCCTCCCTGCCCGACGCAAGGGCGCCGTGACCACCGGAGCGCGCCCAGGCGTAGGGGACCTGGCCATACTCTCCAGCGAGTCCTCCGACACAGCCTCTCCGTACGACGCCATTGGGGAGCTCCGCCGCCGCCGTGGAGGATTTGGTCAACTCGATTTGGGGAGGAGGATGCGGTGTCGATTGTCGAAGCAACCCTGTCTAGTTGAGTGATACGTCTCAAACGTATCTATAATTTTTGATGTTCCATGCTTGTTTTATACCAATTGCTACATGTTTTGCATCTACTTTATATCACTTTTATACATTTTTTGGGACTAACCTATTAACAAGATGCCGAAGTGCCAGTTCCTGTTTTCTGCTGTTTTTGTATTCCAGAAAAGCTAGTCTGGAAATATTCTCGGAATTGGACGAAACTACACGGGGGTCCCTATTTTTCCAGAACTCACCTGACGGAGCGAAGGAGCAGCAGAGGAGGGCCACCAGGGGCCACACGCCCTAGGGCGCGGGCCCCCCTCTGCCGCGCCCTAGGGTGGTGTGGGCCCCTCGGGGGTCCGCAGCCGCCGCCCTTTCGCCTACTTATTCCCCCCGACGCGAAAACCCTAAGTACCTGAGCAAATATCCACGAAAAGTTCCAGAGACGCCGCCGTCGTCAACCCTAGCTCGGGAGGGTTCAGAACCTCTTCCCGGCACCCTGCCGGAGAGGGGAATCGTCACCGGAGGCTTCTACATCGCCATGCCTGCCTCCGGAGTGATGCGTGAGTAGTTCATCCTTGGACTACGGGTCCATAGCAGTAGCTAGATGGTTGTCTCTCCACTTTGTGCCATCATGTTTAGATCTTGTGAGCTGCCCTACATGATCAAGATCATATTATTGTAATGCTACATGTTGTGTTTGCTGGGATCCGATGAATATTGAATATTATGTCAAGTTGATTATCAATCTATCTTATATGTTATTTAAGATCTTGCATGCTTTCCGTTACTCGTAGATGCTTTGGCCAAGTAGATGCTTGTAACTCCAAGAGAGAGTATTTATGCTAGATAGTGGGTTCATGTCTCCGTTTAACCTGGGACAGTGACAGAAAGTTCTAAGGTTGTGGATGTGCTGTTGCCACTAGGGATAACCTAACGATGCTATGTCCACGGCATATGTGTTTGTTTACATTACGCACTTTACTTAATGCAATTATCCGTTGCTTGCAACTTAATACCAACGGGGGACTCGGATGACAACCCGGCGGTGGATTATTAGTCATAGATGCTGTTGGATAACGTCTATGTATTATGTCATAGTAGTCAACATGTCATGTATATGCATTGTCATGCGCTCACTATTCGTCAATTGCCCAGCTGTAATTTGTTCACCCAACATGTTAGTTATCTTTTATGGAGAGACACCACTAGTGAACTGTGGACCCCGGTCCATTCTTTTACACTGATTAAACAACCACAAACTGCAAACTGTTCCTTTTTCATTCTCTGCAATTTAATACTCATTTTCCACACCATACGTTTAATCCTTTGTTTTCAGCAAGCCAGTGAGATTGACAACCTCACTGTTTCGTTGGGGCAAAGTAGTTTGATTGTGTTGTGTGCAGATTCCACGTCAACAGTCCAGACTCCCTGCGACAGCTATTTTTCTGGCGCCGTTGACAACCTTCTGAAGAGTTGCTGCTCCTACTGGTTCGATAACCTTGGTTTCTTTCTGAGGGAAAACTTGCTGCTGACTACATCATACCTTCCTCTTGGGGTCTCCCAACGAACGTGTGTTTCACGTCATCAAGCTATTTTTCTGGCGCCGTTGCCGGGGAGTAGAAGTTCTTCAGGAAGCTCTGTCTCCCGTCAACAGCACTATTTTTCTGGCGCCGTTGCCGGGGAGACAGCAGTCTTCTGCAAGGGGAGTTTCACGCTTCCAATCTCTTTACTTTGTTTTTGTCTTGCTTAGTTTATTTTATTTTATCTTGTTTGCTTTCAATTATCAAAAACACAAAAAAATTAGTTACTTGCATTTAGTTTATTTTCAGTTTTGTTTTCTGTTAGTTATCATGTCTAGCCCTGTTCCAGTAGTAATGTCACCTGAAGAAGAGATCTTCACTTTCAAGCAAGGGAGTGAGGAGAGTTTTAAAGATGCTTGGTCTAGAATATCTGAGTCCTATGCTAAAACTGAACCTAAAATGACTTTAAGCCTGCTTCTTAGTAGCTTTTATTTTGGTCTTGTTCTTTGCTACAGATATGCTTTAGATGCTGTGGTAGGAGGAGATTTCCTTCGTTATGATGGGGATCAAGCTTTTAATGCTATAAAAAAATTGATTACAATTTCTAGCCCCCAATCACTAAAATTGATTTGGCTTTGACAAGCATAAGTGATAGACTTAACGCTCTTGAAACGAACATATCTGGTCTAAAAGAAGGGTATAATCAGATTCGTGAACATTATGATAATGTGCCAGTAAATTTTGAACCATCGGGATGGATTCCCTCAGTAAAAGTTGTTATAAATGGTGAAACTTTTCATTCTCGCTGTGATATTATGTCTGAATTCTGTTTAATGCCCAAGAATATTTATGATTCCTTAAATCTTTGGGAGCTTTCCAAATGCGAAGATTGTATAACTTTGGGTGATAATACTATTAAATTACCAAGGGGAGTAGCGAAGGAGTATTTACAAAACTCTTAGGGATAACAATATCTATTGATTATCTTGTCATTGAATGTGCAGGAGTAGGACAAATTACGCTTGGAAGTCTCTGTTGAAACGCTTTGGAGCAATAATAGATGTGGGCCAAGGCACTATGAATTTCGCCTCTTCACCTATGTGTAACCAAGTATTTCCTAAAGATAAAGGTAAAGGTAAGAGAGCTAAGCGTAAGAATGTTGATGCTTCTTCACTTGGTAATACTTGATGCATGCTTTGTGCCTAGCTAAAAGGCGTTAAAGAAAAGCGCTTATGGGAGGCAACCCATTTTATTTTTCTGCAATTTTTCTTTTATTGAGTCAAGGAGTTTGTTTACTTCTGTAGCAACTCCTTTGTATCTTTATTTTCTCGCATTGTTGTGCCAAGAGTAGCCTCTAATGATAAGATGATGCTTAATTTTGATTGCTGCGCAGAAACAGATTTTTGCTGTTCACTGTACGAAATTCCTAAAATCACCAGATTGTTAATTAAATCTGAAATTTTTGTGCGTAATCTTTATGAATGTCTGAAACTTTCATTAGTTCAGAGTTTCTCGATCTGAGCGTCGTAAGTGCCTCGAAAAAATTCGTCTTTGCGGACTGTTCTGTTTTAGACAGATTATGCCTTTTTATTTTTGCATTCTCTCTTTTACTAGTGTTGAGTGAAATTCTTTTTTGGGTGGAAGAGCTTCACATAACATCAGTGGCTGTAGCTAATGTTTAAAGTAACAAATCATATTGCGTCTTTATAGAACATGTGAATTTTTGATTATGCACTAACCCTCTAATGAGATCTACTTTGAGTTTGGTGTGACGGAAGTTTTCAAGGGTCAAGAGAGAAGGATGATATAATAGGATCAAGAAGAGTGAAGAGCTTAAGCTTGGGGAGGCTCCCATGGATCTCCCCAGCATATTTCAAGAAGACTCAAGCGTCTAAGCTTGGGGATGCCCAAGGCATCCCCTTCTTCATCGTCAAAATTATCAGGTCATCTCTAGTGAAACTATATTTTAATTCTTTCACATCATATGTGCTTTTCTTGGAGCGTCTGTGTGCTTTTATTTTCAGTATTGCACTTTTATTTTCAATAAAGCTTGACTGGACCCTAGCATTCTTGATTGGGAGAGAGACACGCTCCGCTTTTTCATGAGAATACTCCTATTCTTCACTTATATTTGTTGAGTATTCATATCTAGCGCTGTTCAGCTTTTAGCTCTTGTTTTCATGTATCTCTTGTCAGAGCTATTAGCTTTCTTTTGTAGAAAGTACTCTCTTGCTTCACTTATATTTGTTTGGAGAGTTGATGAAATAAATTGATTGGTGTTTGGTTGGTTCAGAAAATGTTGCATGTGGTAATTGGTATAAGGAAAAACTTGCTTAATCTTGTAGATCACTAAAATGGATAACTTGATGCTTGTCAATTGTTTTGAGTTAACAAGTAGATCATGATTAAATTGTGCATCACATGAGTTAAGCCTATTAGTGAAGAACTACCGTAAAGCTTGTTGAAAATTTGGTTTGCATCGGTGGTACCTCTAAGGTCTAGATATTTTCTAATAACAGGGTTTGGTTAACAAGGAAGACGGTATGAAGTCTTATAACGTTTGCAATATGTTTGTCATATAAAACTTGGTGTACGGGTTGATATTCTTGTTTGCTTACATAACCTTGCTAGCCTAAACTCTGTACTGAGAGGGAATGCTTCTCGTGCATCCAAATCCTTGAGCCAAAATCCATGCCATTTGTGTCCACCATAACTACCTATATGTGGTATTTCCTTGCCACTCCAAGTAAATTTTTCATGTGCTACCTTTAAATTATTCAAAATGTTATTATTCCCTTTTTGTGTCAATGTTTACTAGCTCATGAGGAATTAGTGTGGTTATTCTTTATTCTATTTGTCGAGTGGACTTTTACACCTGGACTAGTGGCATATACATCCGCTTATCCAATAACTTGCAAAAAGAGCTGGCAACGGGGTGCCCAGTCCCAATTAATTACAACTTTAACCAATTAATTCTCTTCACACTTTTGCCCTGATTCATCAGTAAGCAATGACAAACAGTGAAATACCTGAATGTGTGTAAACCAAAGAGAAAGAGGGATGATCTGCCTTGCTGGTAGAAATAACGTCCTTCATGGGAGCCGCTCTTAAAAGTCCGTTCGACAGGTAGAATACTGTTCTCACCCGCTACCATTCGTTGACAATTAACAAACACCTCTCAAAAATAGATACTCCTCCATGGTATGTGATTGATGGAAGGCACCCGAGGATTCGGTTAGCCATGGCTTGTGTTAGCAAGGTTGGGAGGAGTATCAAATATTTTATGCAATCTCTATATGCTTTCAAAAACCTAAAAGCTCTAGCACATGATTTAATCCCTGCTTCCCTCTGCGAAGGGCCTTTCTTTTACTTTTATGTTGAGTCAGTTTTCCTATTCTTTCTGTCTTCCACAAGCAAACACTAGTGTCAACTTTGTTACAACATGCGTTATATGCAATGTATTGGACTTGTTATACTACTTTGTGTTGACAATATCCATGAGATAAATATGTTGAAAGTTGAAGCAAATGCTGAAACTAAATTCTTCCTTTGTGTTGATTAAATACCTTTTATTAGAAACTATTGCTTTATGAGTTAACACTTATGCAAAACTGTTTGATGCTTGTCTCGAAAGTACTATTCATGAAAACGTTTAGCTTGTGTGATTCATTGTTTACTCATTATCTATTTGGTAGCAAATTATAGACCATTGACTTGGATCACTTCATTCATTTACATGTGCCTTGCAATATTATATGATCAAGATTATGATAGTAGCATGTCACCTCAAAAATTATTGTTTTTATCGTTTACCTACTCGAGGACGAGTAGGAACTAAGCTTGGGGATGCTGATACGTCTCAAACGTATCTATAATTTTTGATGTTCCATGCTTGTTTTATACCAATTGCTACATGTTTTGCATCTACTTTATATCACTTTTATACATTTTTTGGGACTAACCTATTAACAAGATGCCGAAGTGCCAGTTCCTGTTTTCTGCTGTTTTTGTATTCCAGAAAAGCTAGTCTGGAAATATTCTCGGAATTGGACGAAACTACACGGGGGTCCTATTTTTCCAGAACACCTGACGGAGCGAAGGAGCAGCAGAGGAGGGCCACCAGGGGCCACACGCACCAGGGCGGGGCCCCCCTCTGCCGCGCCCTGGGTGGTGTGGGCCCCTCGGGGGTCCGCAGCCGCCGCCCTTTCGCCTACTTATTCCCCCCGACGCGAAAACCCTAAGTACCTGAGCAAATATCCACGAAAAGATCCAGAGACGCCGCCGTCGTCCCTAGCTCGGGAGGGTTCAGAACCTCTTCCCGGCACCCTGCCGGAGAGGGGAATCGTCACCGGAGGCTTCTACATCGCCATGCCTGCCTCCGGAGTGATGCGTGAGTAGTTCATCCTTGGACTACGGGTCCATAGCAGTAGCTAGATGGTTGTCTCTCCACTTTGTGCCATCATGTTTAGATCTTGTGAGCTGCCCTACATGATCAAGATCATATTATTGTAATGCTACATGTTGTGTTTGCTGGGATCCGATGAATATTGAATATTATGTCAAGTTGATTATCAATCTATCTTATATGTTATTTAAGATCTTGCATGCTTTCCGTTACTCGTAGATGCTTTGGCCAAGTAGATGCTTGTAACTCCAAGAGAGAGTATTTATGCTAGATAGTGGGTTCATGTCTCCGTTTAACCTGGGACAGTGACAGAAAGTTCTAAGGTTGTGGATGTGCTGTTGCCACTAGGGATAACCTAACGATGCTATGTCCACGGCATATGTGTTTGTTTACATTACGCACTTTACTTAATGCAATTATCCGTTGCTTGCAACTTAATACCAACGGGGGACTCGGATGACAACCCGGCGGTGGATTATTAGTCATAGATGCTGTTGGATAACGGTCTATGTATTATGTCGTAATGCCCAATTAAATATCATAGTAGTCAACATGTCATGTATATGCATTGTCATGCGCTCACTATTCGTCAATTGCCCAGCTGTAATTTGTTCACCCAACATGTTAGTTATCTTTTATGGAGAGACACCACTAGTGAACTGTGGACCCCGGTCCATTCTTTTACACTGATTAAACAACCACAAACTGCAAACTGTTCCTTTTTCATTCTCTGCAATTTAATACTCATTTTCCACACCATACGTTTAATCCTTTGTTTTCAGCAAGCCAGTGAGATTGACAACCTCACTGTTTCGTTGGGGCAAAGTAGTTTGATTGTGTTGTGTGCAGATTCCACGTCAACAGTCCAGACTCCCTGCGACAGCTATTTTTCTGGCGCCGTTGACAACCTTCTGAAGAGTTGCTGCTCCTACTGGTTCGATAACCTTGGTTTCTTTCTGAGGGAAAACTTGCTGCTGACTACATCATACCTTCCTCTTGGGGTCTCCCAACGAACGTGTGTTTCAGTCATCATTG